>CP092883.1:61452945-61500398 GCA_030710605.1 Cordylochernes scorpioides
CAAGATTATTTTCACACACTTCCTAAGAGTGCCTATAAAGAGGGTATTTACAAGTTGCTAGAACGATGGAGACGATGTATAGAAAGCCAATGTGATTATTTTGAATAAGTCAAGTCCTAAATTTTAATATCGCTCTTATTTTTTTAAATAAATTATAATTCACCTTATTTATTGATCCCACCTTGTATAATTTTGTAATTAACTTGTTTTTCCATACCTTATCAAAAGCTTGTGTAAGGTCTAAAAAGCACCTATGGTGTGGTTAGTTGGTTTTTTGTTTTGTGCATCTTTTACCTTTTGTGTGAAAAATAAGAGTTGGTCTATTGTCCCATGTCCTTTCCTAAATCCATATTGTTCTTCTGGTAAGAGATTTCTTGTGTCGGGGTGGTAGGTGAGTCGTCTGAGTATAATTTTTTCCATTAATTTGCAGCAAATATTTGTTAGGGAGATAGGTCGGTAGTTTTTTGGGTCATCAGCAGATTTGTCAAGTTTTTTAATGGGAATTATTGTTGCATTTTTACAGTCTTGAGGCAATTTTCCAGTTTTCCAGGAGTTATTGAAAATATTAAGAAGTCTTTCTTTGCCAATTTTGCCCAAGTTTGATATCATTCGGCCATGGATTCCATCTGGCCCAGGAGTCTTGTTTAGGTCAGTGTTTTCTAATGCATAAGCTAGCTCTTTCATATTGATTTTTTTCATGGAAAATATTATGAGTGCTGGTGACATTTTTAGTCATGAATAATCTTTCGGGCCTTTTTTCAACCTTGATTTTACTACTTATTTGATATGAATTACCTAAAAGATTGGCAGCTATTTGTCATTAGTTGCTGGTGTACCATCTGTATTCTTAATCATATTTGTGTTTTCAGTTTGTGGCTGGACTCTGTCAATTTGTTTTGCCAAATTCCAAAGTTTTGTATTTGGGTTTCTTGGGTTCAGGGTTTTCACAGGTTTGTTTCCATTTTTCCCTTTTCACATTTACGTATAATCTTTTTTATTTTTGCAATCACAATGTTCAGTTCAGTTCTACAATTTGTTTGGTTTTGGGTGCACTTTTTTGTAGTTCATTTCTTTTAGTTATAGTGTTTGAATATTTTTTGCCTGGTGTGTATAATTTGGAAATCATTTCTTAATATTACCTCTTGGTATTGAAACTTTTGGCTGCTTTAATAATGGTGTTTTCGAAAGATATCATATTAGCCTTTTTGAAGTTCCAGAATTTTTCTTAATTGAGCTAGTTTTGGTCTTGGTGCTAATTTCTATCAAATTAGGCAAATGATCACTTCCAAAACTTTTTAATATTTTCTATTTGCATTTGTGGAAAATGTCAGGATAGTAAAAACTTATATCAAGGGCTTGTGCAGTATTATAGCTTGTAGGAATGATGGGTAGGATTCCCATCATTTAAGCACATGAAGGCATTGTCGTCAAATATGTTTGATAGTATTTTGCCTCTAGGGTTTGGCGTAGAACATCCCCATAGTTGATGTTTGGCATTAAGGTCACCTACAATAATAGTGTTGTCTGTAAGAAATTGAGCCATTGTTCCATCGTCAATAAATGTATTGTTTGGATGGTGATACATATTGTATATGTGGATGGCTTTGTTTTGATTGAGGTAGACTTTGATATCTTGGGCTTCGAGGTCTAATGTGTTTGTAATATTAACGGCTATGTCCTCATAGTACAAATTCTTGATTAAAATTGCTAGGCCACGCCCTTCAACAGCATATACAGATGGATCTTCAGACCTTACCCTGAGTAATGGAGGGGCCGGAATTAACTTAATACTGCAAGATGGAACAAACATCAAAATCAAAGAAGGAGCAGGACAGATTTCGTCAAACTTCACTTGTGAACTGACAGCTATCTGGAAAGCCCTTGATGTATGCCTTAACCAACCATCCCTGCATCAAGCAGAAGGAATTTTAATATACAGCGACTCCATATCCGCTCTAGAAGCAATTCAGAAGGGAAATACTAAATTCACACAGAAAATACACTCGTTACCTACCCAACTGGAACCATTGGAGAATAACTGCATTCTACAATGAATCCCTGCCTATGCTGGGATCAGGGGTAATGAAATGGCATTCGAATTGGCAAAGGAAGCCAGAAGGTTGAGCCAAAGGAAAGAACAAATGTCATTATTTGACGCTGATTCTTTGTCAAAATACAAGATAATTAAACGAAAAAATAAGAAAAGATCAAAATGCGAAATAAACTCTGAGAGAAAAATGACAAAAACTATAACAAGGCTTAGAACAAAACACTATAAAGGAATGACAATACATCCAGATGGCACAAGAACCTATAGGGCATGCAACAATTGTCCTGGTGTGGAACTTACACCTACCCACATATTCTCATAGCCAGCAATGGCCGCAGCCTTGCAGAAATTAGACATAGACCCTGAGCAGCAGCTTTACACACCCAAGATTGTGGACATTGCTGCTGCTGTGATGGAGATACATCTGAGGCTCTTTATTGGACACGACAACAACAACGGCATTCCAGAGTAAAATAAATTAACAGAAATAGATACATATTTTTCAAATGAATTAAAATAAATATAATCGATACTGAGAGAGAGTTGATTTAAAAATATTAGAAATTTATTATATTCGAAAACACAAACCGTATCTAAAATATCATTTTTTTTTTGCTACATGTTTTAATTTGCATTTACCTATTTTACATATCTCTGATTGTATTTGAAAATCGTTAACCAATTCTTCATACTTTTGGCGAAGTGGTGTTTTATTAATTTGTTATTTGATATTATTAGGGTTCTTTCCTGGTATTCAAAAAGGAAAAATACATGTCGATCAGTTATATTTTTCAATTTATCAAACAATTTGGCCGCTGAATCTCTGATTCTGGTAGAGCGCCATCTGGCGAATAAAATTGTAACTAAAATCAATTGCGAATTTTTCATTATTTGCCATAAAAAATCCCATTGCATCCTTAACACAATGGTGTTTACCGCATTGCTCTAGCGCAAATATTCGCGGAGTTATTAATTTTTAAAATAGTGCGGGACTTTTGGATCACCCTGTATTTTAAAGGCGTAAGATTCTTTTCGAAAATAAACAATTTTACTGTCCTTATTGCAATGGAAAAATTAAAGGGAGGGCCTGGCTCATCAGTGGTGAATCCTCCCAGCGGTTTCGCCAGTTTAATCTACCATACCGCTGTTATATTGCATTTTTGGAACTTCCTTTTATTGTGATACTGATGCTAGACTCTTGGAAATGGGTATTTTAGAAGAACTATGGACATAAGCTTTGAGGGCAGTAGAATTACATACAATTATAAATATATAATATGCTTCGAACAATCGCTCTTCCGCAAATATCAAATGTGTATTTTATTAGAACATTTATCATATGATGCACTAGCCCGCCATCTGTTATCAAAATTCGAAACTATTTTAAAGGCGTAAGATTCTTTTTGAAATTAAACAATTTATATTACATATTACACAGTCTTCTGATAGCTTTCTGAAGATCGTTTGTTGGTTGGAAGATATTCTTGGGATTCCTATGACCGCGATTACTTAATTTTGAGATAATTTTCGGTATTTCTTATTTACAAAGGTCTGCCAGTGTGTAGATTATTCTTGATGCTTGCTCGACCAGCTTTAAATCGTTGCAAATCATTTAAGTTTTCTTGAATGTGGTAAGGGGTATCATTTTAAATAATTGCTTCAACATTTGAGTCAATTCGGAAGCCCTTCTCTCTCATTTGAAACAAAACTCTCTATGCAGGTACCTATACCAGTAGACAAATCACCCATCGACCAATGAATATAAAACTTTGACTTGTTATCTTGATAGGCTTATATATATATTGCCACGTAGAAAATTAGGGAAGACCTACTTCGGGATGAGACAACAATTTATTTCAGGCAAGAACAAACTATCAATGATAAACAAAAGATAAGCAAAAGAGGGAAGTCTACAGAGTATAGCAAAATATAAACATAAAAATAAAACTCTGCTATTAAAATAATAAATATTTTGTTACATAGCTCCTTCCCTATGGGAGCTGTGACCCACAGCTAGCAATTATTGTAGTTACTGACATGGATCTGACGTGTTTCTGCCAAGGATTCCATCGAAGTCTTGGAACTTTGTCCCTAGTACCTTTGCGGCGTGAAGAGCAGCTTTGTCGTCGTATCGTCTATAGGGACATCGTCATCTTCGAGGGAAGTCTTGGCTTTGACACGTCGGTGGAATCCTGGAGCCAGTCTCCGAAATAGTAGATCACAGCACCCATGGCCTCTAGATCTTTTCGGCGATCTCCAGTTTGTCTTCCCTAATTTACCCAGCATCTCCACCAAAATGCCATGTGTAAATTAGGGAAGACCAACTTCAGGATGAGACAACAATTCTCATACATTCTCATAAAAAGAGATTTAGCGGTTAAATAGTTTAAGATAGTTTGGGGATATCCACCGGTGCACAGAGGAGGCCCTGGAGTGGATTCGTCACCTCGACATTCCACTCTAGAGAAACTTGCCAACATTGTTGTATTGTGCTGTAAAAAACAATATCATACGCAATATATATATATATAGACAACAATTTATTTCAGGCAAAAACAAACTATGAATGATAAAACAAAAGATAAGCAAAAGAGGGAAGTATACAGAGTATAGCAAATATAAACATAAAATAATTCTCTGCTAATAAAATTATATATATTTTTACAATATTTGTATTTATTTATTAATCAAAACCAGGCGCGATATTTAGAGAGACATCTTTCCCTTTAATTATACTTCAGAACGATGCATTTTGTTCTTTAGTAAAAAACGTTACTAGTGGTGATGAAGAGAAGTATAGTAAAAGATTTACTAGTGGTGATGGTTGCTTCATTGCTAGTAGAGTGTTTTACTAAGGTAATGAACATAATACATCGTTCTGTTGTATAATTAAAAAGGGAGAGGTGCCTCTTTATGTACATGAATATAATCCTCCCGCAACTTTATGTAGAATAAAAGATTATCTTTAAACACGTGTCATATATTTACGATAAAGGTAATTTCCTCGAATATTTAAAAGCAGAGAATAAAAAGAATAAAATTGGTCAATTCTGGAATAATTAAAAATCAACGAGAATAGTTGATATTTATTCCGATAGATGGCGCAAGCCATCAGAAACTTTCAGTTGCACGATAAGGAGATGCCTTTTTTTTTCATAGAATAAAAAGAGATTTAGCGGTTAAATAGTTTAAGATAGTTTATTTTTACAAGTTTTTTGTAAATATTAGAATAATACAAAGCAATAATACGCCATCTATATATAACGAATGAAGACATTAAGACACAAATGTTTCTTTTCACATTGTTTGCGGAAGAACATTGCTCCATGCAAATATTTAAATCTAATTCTACTGTCCTAAAAACTTATGCCCATAGTTTGCTTGAATACCATTTCTAAGATTCCACCCTTCAGTGTAACATATAAAAGCAGAATCATCCAATACAGTATTAGAGATCTAAAGAAGCGGTCTGGTAGATTAAAAATTGGCGAAACCGCTGGGAGGATTCACCACTGATGAGCCAAGCCCTCCCAATTTTTTTTTTCATCGCAGTAAAGACGGTAGAAGTTTGATTTATTTGTGAAAAGAAACATTAGAGTGTTAATTGCTTCATTTGTTAAATATTAAAATGTATATATCTCTCCCACATATAGGTTTTATCTTCCGGATCTTTTCTGTCTGGTGTTAAACACCGCGTTTAGCAACTTGTCCTCATTGTGGTTGGCCTCTGGGACCAGAATGTTTAGCATAACGTGTTTGGAGCGTAGATAGTGAAACCTCCCTTGTGCGACCTATATGATCCGCTTTTCTGAGATACAACCTCCGAGACTACCTCCAAGAGAGACCTAATTTATAGATGATCTTTGATATGATAGGTGTTTGGCTGTTGATTATTACTGTAATATATCTTTACCGCGTTTTATTTATAATACCCCGTGCGTTTCCCCGAAGAAAATTCTTTGAAACTACTTTTTGATTCGATTTTTTTTTAAATAGGGGTGAAAAAATGTGACTTTACTACTTTAAAGATTACACCAAAGGGTATGTGTTGGGTTTGGAATTGTCTTTAATAAGGAGTTATAGAAATGGATTTGTGACTTTACTAAGGAAATTCTTGTGAGAGAAATTGTATAAATTTACTTATATAGGTCTTGAGGTTGATAACTTTACAAGGCAGAGAATATCTCCTCAAAATATGTAAAATGGTAATTTTTTACCTAGGCAGATCAAGGGATGAAATGGTGCTTTACCAAGACAAATCTAGAGGGTAGAAGGTGACTTTTCAGAGAGAGATATAGGAATAAATAACGACTTTACCAAGGAAGATGTAAGGATGTAAAATGGTGAATTTACCATGACATATATAGAGATAAATGGTTGACTTTACCGAGATAAATCTAGGGGGGAAAATGATGTCTTTACAAAAGTATGTATAGGGATAAATATAGTGACTTTACCAAGGCAAATATAAGGATAATATTATGACTTTACCAAGGCAGATATAGGGATGAAATGGTGACTTAACCAAGACATATATAGGGATTAAAATTTACCAAATCAGATATAGGGATGAAATGATGGCTTTACCAAAACAATATAGGGGGGATAATGGTGTCTTTACAAAAAGGTTTATAGGAATAAATAGTGATTTTACCAAGGCAGATATAAGGATGAAATGGTGACTTTACCAAGACATATATATATATATATATATATATTGCCACGTGGAAAATTAGGGAAGACAAAAACTTCAGGAGGAGACAACAATTTATTTCAGGGAAGGACAAACTATGCAAGGTAAACAAAAGATAAGCCACGAGGGGAATTTACAGAGTAGCAAGATATAAACATAAAAATGACCACTCTGTTAATAAAAAATAATAAAATTAATAAATACTTTGTTACATAGCTTCTTCCCTATGGGAGCTGTGACCCACAGCTAGCAATTATTGTAGATACTGACATGGATCTGACGTGCTTCTGCCAAGGATAATCGAGGTCTTGGAACTTTGTCCCTGGTACCTTTGCGTCCATTTTCTTGCGGCGTGAAGAGCGGTTTTGTCGTCGTATCGTCTATAGGGACATCGTCATCTAGGAAGGAAGTCTTGGCTTTGACACGGTGGTGGAATCCTGGAGCCAGTATCTAAAAATGTGGATTACAGCACCCATGGCTTCAAATTCTTCTCGGCGATCTTCAGTTTGTCTTCCCTAACTTACCCAGCATCTCCACCAAAATGCCACGTGGAAAATTAGGGAAGACAAAAACTTCAGGAGGAGACAACAATTTATTTCAGGGAAGGACAAACTATTCAAGGTAAACAAAAGATAAGCCACGAGGGGAATTTACAGAGTAGCAAGATATAAACATAAAAATGACCACTCTGTTAATAAAAAATAATAAAATTAATAAATACTTTGTTACAATATAGATGAAATGGTGACTTTGTCAAGATAAATCTAGGGGGTAAAAGGTGATTTTACAAAGAGATATATAGGAATAAATAGTGACTTTACCAAAGCAGATATAAGGATGAAATGGTGACTTACCAAGAGATATATTTAGAAAAAAACAGTGAGTTTACCAAGGCAGATATAAGAAACGAAATGGAGACATATATAGAGATAAAATGGGGACTTTACCAAGACATATATAGAGATAAATACTTTACCAAATCAGATATAAGGATGAAATGATGACTTAACGAAGGCGGATATACGAAGGATGAAATAAATACTTTACTAAGTTAGATCTTGAGATGGAATGTTGACATTTTACAAAGACAGATATATATGGACTTATTGACAAAGTCTATCTAAAGGTCAAACGGTACCTCCAGGTAAAAGGAAACAGGTGATACCAACTCTAATCTAGCCATGAGACCTAATTGATAAATTGATGTCACGCCAGATACATCCTACCGTGTTTGCTGCCCCCTCAACTTATTCCATTTTTTATCCTCCTTATTTATTATTTACTCTATAGTGTGTGGAAAATGGATTTTTCCTCCTTCTTTTATAAAGTTAAAATATTTTTACTCTTATTGTTTCATGAATAATAAAATATGTGTTATCCACTTCCAAGATGACCCTCCCCTTCCTATATAGTTTTATTAAGGCGTATAAAAATCTCTCTTGCCAATTTTTCCCCCATCCTTTTTTAGATTTTTTTCGCCTCATATTAGTAATTGATAATATAGTTGATCAAATTACGATATTGTTGCAATTTTAAAAAGATAAACTATGAAATTTTAATGTTAATTTACTTGAGTATACCCTCACACAAGGCTAATAATTTAGTTACATTATAAAATAAAGGTTGAGAATAGATTTAATATTTACATATTTGCATATACGATGCTTTATTATATATTTGCATATCGGCACATGATCCTTTATATATTAGTAAATTGTATATACAGTAAATTTGTTATGAAAACATATTTTGCGGAAGAGCTTTGCTCGATGCAATACCTTGAAATTATATGTATGTTCCTCTACAGACCTATAAGCTTATGTCCATAGTTCACTAAACACCCTTAAGCTGCCTTCCATAGAAAATGCAGGGTATATTCCAAACCAATCCAATACAATAGTAGAGCGGTCTAGAGATTAATTTGGCGAAACCGCTGAGAGGGTTCACTACTGATGAGCCAAGCCCTCTCATTCAATAACTCATATCATTGCAGTAAGGTCTGTAGAGATAATATTTGATGATATTTAAAAGAAGCGCATTGCCAGTAAATTTATATGTGTAAAATTTTACATGATCCTTTAATTACACTATGAACTAAAGGTTGAGAATAGATTTAATATTTAAATATTTGCATATATGATGCATTATTATATATTTGCATAACAGCACATGATCCTTTTCTGATTGGTTCTCGTACAGTTTGTTGATACATAAGTTTTCAGGATGTGATGAAATCACAAGTTTTTACAGATTAGAGAGAATATGTAATTCATTGAAATTAACTTGAGACGCTCTCTATATTTTCTTACATATCAAATCGTTATGCAAAGTTTTCTATAATTGCATATTTACAGTCGATTCACGATGATGACCAGGTCAGGGGATCAAAAATCTCTCACTAACTCAATTAAATCTTAAACTTATATTTTTTTTACTATCATTATACTAAATTACTAGATATTTAAAAAAGGTGTCTACTAACTATTCGTCTGGATATTTTTATTTGAAAAACAAGTGTTAGGGGTTTCCAGTTATATTATTTGCTTGCAGTTTATTGGTTCTCTACGGTCACATGACCTCGTTGAGTTTCTTAGCCAATTACCGTGCGGTGTTTTTTTAGCTCAGTGGTTTTTCATCAAGCAATGAAGGTCTATATTAATTATAATATCGTGGGCTCGTTTCTCTGTATCTCTCTTTCTCTCTCTCTCTTTTTTTTGTTGTAAAATCTTATTGTTTTTATATTCCATTTGTTTTTTTTTTTAATTAAATTTATGTCATATTCGCGTATTTTTATGTATTTTTATTGTGTAAAACGCCTCTTTATAACGACTACATTTACATACGTTCCCCTGTACTCGTCTTTAAAATAATGTCCTCAATAACGACCATCGCTTAAAATCTTACTAGTGACTACTGAAATTGGTCTCTAAAGCTAAAATTTCTTCTCTTATCGTCCTATCTTACTTTATTATTATTATTACAAAGTTGTCCCAAAAGGTTCGTAAACACTTGCAAAAAAAATTGAAATACCAATATTATTCGCCGTTATGTCTTTGTATTATGTATAAAGTAATTGTATTATGTAGTATATTATATATTCGCCGTAATAATATTATTCACCAAGCAATAAGAAAAACACGGACTTTTGGGACAACCTTATATTATTACAAAATCCATCGCAGTCACTCACTCAACTCAGGCAATTTCAAGGGTTAATGCGCTGGGGCGGGTACTTCGGGGGTTGGGTGAGAAAGCTGCCATCTATTTAAAATATATTGATTTTGAAACAACTAAATGGATTGCAAAAAAAATAATAATTAAATCAAATACCTAAACACTAATCTAATACAAATTTTGCCATAACACATTTTTTGCCTGTGGTTTATGTATTACTTCTGTATTGCTATTCTATGGCACTTCTACTATGAAGTATGAAGGAAATTGCACTCGGGGGAATTCTCGGGCGAAGCCGGGTCATTCGTCTAGTTATTATTAAAGAGAGAAAGTAACTCAGTAGTGGAATTTGGTGAGAAGACTGGGATGTGAGAAGGGAAGATCTTGTGGTTGATCCCCGGAAGGGATGGCGAGAGACACTGAAGAATGACGACCTGCAGAAGTGGATAACACCCAATATGAAATCACAGGTCCATCAAGCTAACCTTGTTTTATGGAAAGAAATGCTTAAAATTGTTATAAAGCCAAAAAAGAAATGTTACATTAACCAAATTCTAATCCTTTCATTGTTACTCTCTGCTATCTTTATCAAAGGAATTGTAGTTTAGTGTCGCCCTGAATACTAATTTATAGTTCCCCTTATAAAGGTATGAAAGTGCTGCTGAAAGTTTGAAAATAATAGAACTTTGGTTTTGTGTGAAGAAGCATTTATTTTTTCTATAAAAACTTAACCGGCCAGAAAATATTTTACGAAAAAAATGGTATTGTGAATATAATGAAGTGTGATGTATACACTCATGGACAAAATTTAAGGAAGCTGTATCTTTTAGCATACACTATCTCTGAAAGATATTACAGTGAATTTTTTTGAAGACGCACGAGATAACCAAGTGTGAACAAAATTGCTTCTGTCTACATAAAAAAAAATATATAATAATAATAAAAACAGACTAACGGCGATTTCAAAAACTTTCCATTTCTTCAAGTTTTGTTCCCTGAGTGTATATAAGGCATTAAATTTACCTCAATGATGCCACCTCTTGGATTGTACCTTCATATTCCTTGTAAATAAAGCAGAGAAGACTTAGGTCTGAAAGTTGCTAGTTGGTGACATTTGTATGCTCCAGGAACCTGGGTTAATCAAATGAATAGTAATCATATATATCTAATTGATGTCCATTTCTTTACACAGTTCCAGTAATCATCCTTAATTAGGTGTATAATTGTGTGCATATATCTCATATATTTCTTCTTTTTTTTTTTTTTGGCAATAAAACATCATATACAGATATGATTTCTCTATTCAAATTACCAGTCCACGTCGATTCTCTACAAACTCCTTTAATATGCTACCACCACAATCGAATAGCGTATTTGACCAATCAGAAAGCAGCCAAACGATATATTTCCAAGATGGCGCCAGGGCAAGAAGGCGTCTGGTTCCTATCCAACCAATAGTTTACGTCCACTTTTACCCTGTTTACATCTGGAGTATTTCCGGAGTGTTTTTGGCCAGGCTCGTTTCTTAGGCGGTGGCTTACACATGTTTTAAGTTCCTCTTTTCTATCTCTCTTTACGGCTAGATGTAGCGTCGAAAGTTGCATATCTCACAAAGAATCTCTCTATACTTTAATATAGATAAATTCGTTGGTTCTTTATTCGATAAAATGGGATATCTTTCACAAGCTAAGTAGAAGTTATATGGAGCTGTTTTATCGCATGTGGAGCCATGATGAAGAGATACTTATACCTTGAAAGCTCGCCCATTATTTTATCGTAATAAACAAAATGCTCTAGCTGTTTTAACATCTCGTCATTTTAACTTTAAAATTTATAAAACCTCCCATAAGCGACTTATCTAATAAGAAACCATTTCCCGTAATGACCATTCTGTAAATTCTCATAAATGTTTTATCCTAACCTAATCCCACCTCCAATCCAAATGAATCAAGACAAGTAGTTATACGTATTTGCATATTTTCGACTTGCCTCTTATAATGTCACAATGGTCAGAGAATTAGAGTCAAAAGTATTTTCTCGTGATAAATCAAAAAACGATTGTTTCAAGGAGAGACCAGGAGTATCCTTGTTTTTGGGCTATGGTCTTTTCTTGGAGGTTCTATCTTTTCTTTGTTTTGCTTAGTTGCGCGATCAGGAAATGCCTTTTTTTTCTTAATTCATCTACCTGATCCAAGTACAAATTCATTTTTGTACTATTTTTCATAACCAGAAAAAGGTTATCGGATTATCATGCCATCTATTGACCTAAATAAGATACTATTAGCGCTTAATTATAAAATATTATTTATTTATCAGTAAAAAATTACTCTACAATTGTCTATGCAATAAGAATAAATATGGTAATGAAATCACTACTCGTGGACTCCACATATCATTAGAAATAGTAGAAACAGTTTGTATTATGATTGTGATACCAAATACCAAAGAATAGTTGATATTTATTCTGATAGATGGCGCAAGCCATCAGTAACTTTCAGTTGCAAGATAAGGAGATGCCTTTTTTAAAATATAATTTATGCACTTTATCCCAGTACAATATCACATTTGTACTATTTTTTCATATTGCGTAAGGTTTTTTTTCCCTCAATATTTTTATAAATATATAAGTCAGCTGTTGAGTCAAAGAATCTGAAGTACATACTGTCTGAGTTAGCTTTCTATGAGGTCGCTCCAAACATGAAGAACTTTTCTGACGACCCTGACATGGATTGAGCTGTTGGTAGTGCTTAATGACGGGATATGATTTCCCCATACACCCAGTATCGTTAGTGGGTTTAGACAGGTCTATCCACACTACGGTACAGAAGAGAAATCTAGCTCAGTCAAAAGTCTGACCACACCACAGTACATTCTGTTAATGGCTGTTGGTCTGGATTGAGCTGTTGGTAGTGCTTAATGACGGGATATGATTTCCCCATACACACGTCCCCAATTTCCCCATACATATCATCAGTGGGTTTGGACTGGTCTATCCACACCACGGTACAGAAGAGAAATTTAACTCAGTCAAAAGACTGACTACACCACGGTACATTCTGTTGATTGCTGTTGGGTCTGGATTGAGCTGTTGGTAGTGCTTAATGACGGGATATGATTTCCCCATTTCCCCAGTATCGTCATTGGGTTTAGACAGATCTATCCATACCACGGTACAGAAGAGAAATTTAGCTCAGTCAAAAGACCCACCACACCACGGTACATTCTGTTGATTGCTGTTGGGTCTGGATTGAGCTGTTGGTAGTGCTTAATGACGGGATATGATTTCCCCATTTCCCCAGTATCGTCATTGGGTTTAGACAGATCTATCCATACCACGGTACAGAAGAGAAATTCAGCTCAGTCAAAAGACTAACCACACCACGGTACATTCTGTTGATTGCTGTTGGGTCTGATTATTATTTATTCACAACTAACTAACCCCCATTTACTCAACCTTCTGGTAGGTTTAAGATCTTCCTCAAGAAATCGTATTTTGACCAGATATACTATAACATAATTGCTATAAGAGAGTTGTACCATCTTGATAATATAACAGTATTACTGGCTATTCGATAAAATAATCAAGATTAAGGTGAAAGTATCAAAGCCTCCAAGGATAGGTTTTACCCCTGAAAGTTTGATATGTCTAGGTTAGTGTTACAGACTGACCAGTGATATTCATGTTGGATGTTATTGTCAAATATTATTCTACTAGACGAATGGCCCGGGCAACGCCCGGGGTTTACCCGAGTGCGAATATATTTTAAAAACGTTGACTTGGGTGGTCGCTATTAACAGGGTGGTCTGTATAGACAGGTGGATGTATCACACAGCTGATAACAGGGTTGTCTAGAGTGGTCGCTATAGACAGGGTGGTCTGTATAGACAGGTGGATGTATCACACTGCTGATAACAGGGTTGCCTAAGGTGACCGCTATAGTCAGGGTGGTCTGTATAGACAGGTTTATGAGAGGGGCAAACTTACATCAAAAAAAAAATAAAAAAATAAAAAAATAAATAAAATAAAATTTAAAAAAAAATAAAATAAATAAAAAAAATAAAAAAATAAAAAAAAATAAAAAAAAATAAAAAAAATAAAAAATAAATAAAAAAATAAAAATAATAAAAATAAAAAATAAAATAAAAAAAATAAAAAAAATAAATAAAAATAATAAAAAACAATAAATATATAAAAAAAAAATAAAAAGAATATTACGCCTCTAAAATAGTTTTATAATTTGATAACAGATGGCGCTCTAGTACATCGTATCTACAGCCAATGAGCGCGCATTCTATCCGTGAGCTTCAGACAAACAGACAAAGCTTCAGACAAACAAACAGACAGAATAAGGCAAATATATAAGTAGATGATTGTAATAATCTGTGACTTAAATTCTGTGGTATCATGAATATATATATGTTATAAATAAAGATGAATGAGATTTCTGTTGTATTTTGGAATTATATTGAGGACTAGCCGAGTGACCCGGGCAACGCCCAGGGTTTACCCAAAGGGCCTGCAGAGACTTTAAAAGTATAGATTGACCATGTTTTGATGTCCTGAACTATAGCCTATCATATAACAAACTGTAATTCGACACTATCAATAATTCGACACTTCCGATAATTCGACCGTTTTAAAAATCAAATTTACACAGTCGATTGTTGTTTAAATACAACCTTACCGGTAAAAAGGTATTACAGAGGCAATGACAGCCACTGAAAATGTACAAAATTTATGAATAGAGAAATGGGAGAATTTAGTGAATAAAGAAAAGTCCAAAATCTAAATAATTGATAATAGTGTATTAACAAACAACTAATACAAAAAAATTCCTTTGAGCTAAGAAACTATAGACATTAGTAAAAAGTTTATGAAAATAAATCAGAAAAAAGAGGTTGTCAACTATATTGCAGAGGAGACTACTTATAAAAGGAATTAATCTAAAGGACTCATTAAAAATTAATATCTATTTTTATTCATACATGGGTTCAACTTTATATGTATTTTGTCCAAAGTTCAAACACGTGAAAAAGCCGCATAGAGCTGTCCATGCGTATGTAGCAAGAACCCAAATATTATTTATAGTCATAGCAAAAGCCAACTTTAGTGAAAACTGATGCCTCTTAAGAATGAAGGGAAGGCTGATATCTGAAGGAGCAAAATATATTTTTGGCACCAATACAGTGTGTACAACATTGGTCCCGGTCAGTATTTGTGCTTCAACTTTACTTGTATGCCATCCAAAGTTCACACACGTGAAAAAGCCACATAGAGCTGTCCATGAATAAATGCAGGCTCTTGTAGCAAGAAACTCACTCTAGCAAAGGTTTGGCCTTAAGCCTTATTTATAGTCATAGGAAAAGCCAACCCTATTGGAAACTCTTGCCTCTTCAGAATGAAGGGAATGTTGATATCTGAAGGAGCCAAAGATGTTTTGACACCAATACAGTGTGTCCAACATTGGCCCCTGTCAGTATTTGTACCTCAAGGACATGAGAGCACATGCACTGTATCACCATACATGTACCATTGTAAAGACCCTGCTTAAGATTAAAATTTCTCAGAAGCATAACAATAGCACCAACCTAGAGTATAACTGGTGTGGAGGCATTCTTCTGGGAGTAAGGCTATTGAAAAATTCAATAGGAAGTTATTTTGCTCCTCCACAATCTTACACTCCACACTGCTAACACTGAGGAAACACTGACTCGTGTTTGGTAAGCAATTTCAAGAAAGAAACTATAGGTATTGGTTGAAGAGTTTAAAAATATATATTTTGAGTGAAAAAAAAAGACACAAATCAGCAAATAAAATTGCAAACAATACTACTATATCACAGATAAGACAACATATAAAAGGAATGAATTCATTTAAATGACCTCATTAAAACTACATTTATAGTTTTATATATAAAATATAACCTCGATAATTCGACCATGTTTTGTTGTCTTTACCTACAGCCTATTATATAACAAATTTAATTTGACACTATTGATAATTCGACCATGTTTTGTTGTCCTGACCTACAGCCTATCATATAAAAAACTGTAATTAGACACTCTCGATAATTCGACCATGGTTTGTTGTCCTGACCTACAGCCTATCATATAAAAAAAACTGTAATTCGACACTCTCGATAATTCGACCATGTTTTGTTGTCCTGACCTACAGCCTATCATATAAAAAACTGTAATTCAAGAGTTTAAAAATATATATTTTGAGTGAAAAAAAAAGACACAAATCAGCAAATAAAATTGCAAACAATACTACTATATCACAGATAAGGACTACATATAAAAGGAATGAATTCATTTAAATGACCTCATTAAAACTACATTTATAGTTTTATATATACAATATAACCTCGATAATTCGACCATGTTTTGTTGTCCTTACCTACAAACTGTAATTCAAGAGTTTAAAAATATATATTTTGAGTGGAAAAAAAGACACAAATCAGCAAATAAAATTGCAAACAATACTACTATATCACAGATAAGACAACATATAAAAGGAATGAATTCATTTGAATGACCTCATTAAAATTACATTTATAGTTTTATATATACAATATAACCTCGATAATTCGACCATGTTTGTTGTCCTGACCTACAGCCTATCATATAACAAACTGTAATTCAACACTATCGATAATTCGACCATTTTAAATTTCAACAATTGTTTGTTGCTCAAATATAACTTCACTGCTAAAAAGGTATTACAGAGAAAACTTCTGACATTGTAAATGTACAAAATGTATGTATAGAGCAGGGGAATAATAAATAAAGACCAAAATCAAATTAATTGATAATAAATAGATTATTGCCAAAAAAAAAAATACAAAAAATATTTTTTTCTCCTTTCTTATCTTCACTCAATCATATTAGAGTGTCAAGCTTGTAAAGCTTGAAATTAACAACCATCATGATTGGGTGAAGTAGAATGCGTCTGCCTTTGTCATCAAGACTGGGAGCACTACTCAGTGGCAGGCCACTGACTTAGCTCCAAAAGATTGTATCCCTGGATTAGGAGCCCTTACAAGGTACTATCAGCCGGGCCAGCTGAGCCCAGGTTTTTTTAGTGAGCTTGTTACTGCTCCCCCTCCTCCTTTTTCATCCTGGCTTGGGACCGGCAAAGGCGGAGTTTTTTTTCTTCCAGGTGAGAAACTTTAGGCATTGGTGAAAAGTGTAAATATATATTTTGGAAATGAAAAAAAAAAGGATAAAATAAATCAGAATATAAATTTACAAACTATATTTCAGAGGAGACGATTTATAATAGGAATTCATTTAAATGACCTCATTAAAAACTACATTTTATATATACTTGGGTTCAACTTTACATGTATGCTATCCAAAGTTCGCACACTTGAAAAAGTCACATAAAGTCGTCTGTGCGTAAACTCAGGCTCTTGTAGCAAAGGTTTGGCCTTGAGCCCTCTTTATAGTCATAGCAAAAGCCAACCTTAGTGAAACATAAAGCCTCTCTAGAATGAAGCGAAAGTTGGTATCCGAAGGGGACAAAGATATTTCAGACATTATACAGTGTGTTCAACTTTGGGTACTGTCAGTATATGTGCTTCAAGGACATGAGAGCACATGCGCTAGAACACCATACCTGTTCCATCGCAAAGATCCTATAGGCATTGGTGAAAGTGTAAATAAATATTTTGGAAATGAAAAAAAAAATTGCAGATATGACAACATATTAAAGGAATAAATTCATTTAAAAGACCTCATTAAAAACAACAATTCTATTTTTTTATATATACAATATAATCTAATTAATTCAACACACGATAATTCGACCATTTTTGATGTCTCGACCTACGGCCTATCATATGACAAACTAATTCGACACTTTCGATAATTCAACTATTTTGGAAATTCAAATTTCAACAGTTGATATTTGTCTAAAACCCCTATTATTAACAACATATTAGACTGCAGAGCGCAAAAATGTAGAAAACTGTATGTATATAATTGTATGCAAATAATTGTATGTATAGATCAATGAGTAAAATATTTTTTTTTTTGCTTGTCCCTAGTACACGTGGTACAGGCCTTGATAATCATGGTGGGTAGAGTAGGCGACTGTTTTTACTGTAAGTACACCACATGTCTAAACATGTGAAAAGCAGTTCGACTTTGCATGTACAAATGTGCCAGAGCCCCGTTTGATTACTTGCGCTTGCTGGTGGGGTTGGACTTTTGCAAGAATCAGAAGCCATTGGAGCATTTTTTTTTTTTTTTCAGAAAAAAGTGCCCAATGCGGGAATCGAACCCGGGTCGTAGCGGTCGAAAACCAACGGCTTAGACCATCCTTCCACCAACCCCCAGTAAAATAAGTAAATAAAAAGAAGACCAAAAATAAGTGATAATAGTTTATTGAATAACAAATAAAATAAAAAATCTTTCAGGTGAAAAATTATAGGCATTGGTAAAAAAGTAAACAAGAGAAATAGCAATTGGGGTTTTGTGTCTGCGGCGAGTCATATTAGCACGCCTAGCGGTTAGGGGAGTGAGTCTTCCACGGCCTTTTCGAGGCATGACAGAAGACGCTGAAAAAAAAGGTAAAATAAGAACCAAGCAGAGGAAAACTATAAAACTGAAAGCCAGGACAGGCATAAAAAGAAAATTCCAAGCATGTGAGGAAACAATTGATGAAAAAAAAAAGGATTCCAAAAAAATACTGCAAAAAGAAACCAGACACAAAAAGCAACAATTGAGTACACAAATACAGCATCAGCCTATTTATGAGAAGAAAAAAAAAAGACAGACACAAAAATGGAGCTAAATTCAAATGAAAAACTATAACAGATCAAGTAATCAAATCAGGCATTATGAAAGAAACTGCAAAAAAGAAAATCAGACACAAAAATGGAGCTAAATTCAAATGAAAACTATAACAGATCAAGTAATCAAATCAAGCATTATGAAAGATACTGCAAAAAAGAAAATCAGACACAAAAATGGAGCTAAATTCAAATGAAAACTATAACAGATCAAGTAATCAAATCAGGCATTATGAAAGACACTGCAAAAAAAGTAAATAAGACACAAAAATGGAGCTAAATTCAAATGAAAAACTATAACAAATTAATAAAAGAAAATAAGACCTAATCCAAATAATTTAATAAAAAAAACGTCACACACTATTAAATTATTTGGATTAGGTCTTATTAATGAGAAAAAAAAAGATGCCAAAAAGAGATGAAAATATGCCAAAAAAGATAACCAGATACAAAAATTGTGCTAAATTCAAATGAAAAACTATAACAAACACTTATAAAAGATAATTATTATAGAATAAAAGTAATAATTCAATCTACAATTCGAAAAATAATATAACCTCAGCCTATTTATGAGAAGAAAAAAAAACGTTGCCAAAGACATTAGGAAAGATACTGCAAATAGAAAACATACACAAAAATTGAGCTCTATTTAAATGAAAAACTATAACAAAGTACTTACAAATTATAATCATAATCAAATGTATATATATATATCAAATATATATTATAAATTAGTAAAAGGTAATAAGACAAAAGAACGCATTTCAAAACAAAGGAATTGATGATGATAAATGCAAAAAATCTACGATTGTAAAATAGATTAAATTAAAAAATAAAAATAACTGTTAACATTAGGAAAATAAAAACAGGCCTATCATACGAAGAAAAAAATAAGGAAAATTTTGGTATATAGATCGTTATGTGTAGTTCAGAATCTTCGGAGGAGATAGCTCAGGACTTTACAATGGAAAACTCTGTTACGGTATTATCTATATAGATTATGCTATGGAATTATTTGCTGGTTCTTTTTAGGACTAAATGGTATTGGTAATGCAGTCGTGGTTAAAATTCTTGAAATAATAATAATAAAAATAGTTTTGATCAGATATAGCTTTAATTGAACCCATGAAATATATATAAAAAACAAATTGATAAAAGTACTGCCTGGCTTAAGGCGAGTAGAATAAGGAAAACAAAAGATTATTTACATAATGTACAAAAGTTTTGAGCCGACCGTTGGGATAAAACAACAATTCGTTTTTATAGGGGAAGAGTGACCTCTGGCGGTCGATTTAGCAGAGTATTTGGATCTATGAAATATAATTTTAAATAAAATAATATTTTAATATAACACATATATATCCACGCTGACGAGCGCCAACAGCGCGAAACCCGTTCGTAGATGGCTTTTCTTGATTTATCAAGAAATTGGTTTGGCCAAATATCACGGAACAGGTTAAATCAATGTTTAGTTGATTTCTGTTCCACCAGATGGCGCTCTGCCTTTCTGTAAACACATGTGCTCTTGGTCAGGATATGCTTTCTTTATTTTTAATATCAACACCTGACCCACTTTTTTTTTTTCAATTGTTTTTACATATATATATAGGTAAGAGTTAATAGAGGTATGGTCAGAGAGATATTATCAGTAATGTTAACTTAGATATATTTAGTAATTTATGTTTCTTGTACCTTCAATAAAGTAGATTTATATTTTAGAAAGAGAATATTTATTGAGATCCACCATCAACTCAATGATTATCTCAGCCTATCATTGAACTCAACTTTGGATGTCATCAACTTTTCCGTGGAAGTGGTGGTTAGGAGTTCGGTATGTTCCCGATTATGTCAATCGTGAAAGAATTCAGTTCTCATTTTAATTCAGTTGAACTGAATTACCTTTTTTATTATCACAATATGGTACCGTTTAGCTCACTAATACAAACTCTTCTTCTTCTTTCTTATCTCCATACTGGGTGAAGTAGAATGCGCCTGCCTTTGTCATTAAGACTGGGAGCACTACTCAGTGGCAGGCCGACTTAGCTCCAAAATAAATGGCCGCCTCTGACATGAGGAACAGACGCCATGTACAGCCGCTCCTAACATGGAGTACAAACGCTGCTCATCCTGCATCCCTGGATTAGGAGCCCTTACAGGGTACTATCAGCCGGGCCAGCTGAGCCCAGGTTTTTTAGTGAGCTTGTTACTGCTCCCCTTCCTCCTTTTTCATCCGGGCTTGGGACCGGCAAGGGCGGAGTTTACTAGTACAAACTAATACCTAGAAATGCCAATCTGAGTGAATTCCTAAGAAGAAGCAGTTGGCCAGAAAGCTCCATGCTGTAGTCGGAATGTAGGATTGAAGTAGGTCAGTCTAAACAGAAAGGATGATAAATAGTATGGACTAATTCCCTTCTTGTTTAACTAAGAATAACAAGGTTCTCTCTCTCTCTCTCTCTCCATAACTTCATTCTGATTACCTTTCGGTGGTGGTGGTTTCTTGTCCATGCGGCTCCATGGAATGGGGGGGGGGGGGGGTGCCATTGCCCCGTTAGTCAGCCACATTACAGAGTTCCCTAAAGGCCTTCACGGCTTTTCGGTATTTCTCTCGAATATTAAACAAAAGAAACTTATTGCGAAAGGTTTTTTTTATCTTTTTAAAAAATTATATCACAGTTTTTTCTTCTTATATTTGAATATTAAACTTCCATGACATTTTTCAAATAGAAGTTGTATATACATCTAGATTTTAGATGTAAATGTTTCGAAGAATTATTCTCTCGTGTTCATAACGTCGCGTGCTAGCACGTTATTTACGTTCAAAGTCAGCAATAGGATGTTACATGCCGTCAGCAAGGCTACCAGAGTGTTGTCTACACGCCCCCACTTCAGGCAGGAAAAAAGTGAGAATTCGAGGAAGCAACGTTATTTGCGGCTGTGATGTGGGTGAGTCATAATGGCAGGCCTTGAGCCACGGTCTCCTTGACCTCTGTACGGACAGCATTAGATCATCATACTTCATTTAGTGTCTAGTCAGATCTTGCTGTTGTAGCAAGATGAGAAGTCAAAATACGGGCATTGAAAATAGGCCACCTTTTTGAATAAAGCTCTCCGTTCTGCCAAAAATGGTTTCGTTAATTTACAAATGGCTAAAAAAAAAACAGTAGAGTCCTCCGTATCTTCTTCTTCCTTATCTCCACTCAAACATATTAGGGTATCAGGTTGTGACCCTTAATGGTGTCTGTTTGACAACCATCATGACTGGGTGAAGTAGAATACGTCTGCCTTTGTCATTAAGACTGGGAGCACTATTCAGTGGCAGGCCGACTTAGCTCCAAAAGAAATGACCGCCTCTGACATTAGGAACAGACGCCATATGCAGCTGCTCCTAACATGGAGTACAAACGCTGCTCATCCTGTATCCCTGGATTAGGAGCCCTTACAGGGTACTATCAGCCGGGCCAGTTGAACCCAGGTTTTTTACCGAGCTTGTTACTGCTCCCCCTCCTCCTTTTTCATCCGGGCTTGGGACCGGCAAAGGTGGAGTTAGTCCTCTGTATGAAAGCTTGCCGTTATTATAATATAGAAATGCGTTGTGAAATGTGTTTGTGCGTAATTCCCTTTTTGAATACATGTTAATATGTAGATATAGCTCCAGTTTACAAATTGTCTTTATCAGAATCGCTCGATAGAAGTAACCTTCTTGTTCTTGTTCCAAAATCACTTTACTAGGTACCGCTCAAAAAGAACAACCTAGTTTATGATATTTACAACAATGAATAATATTTATATAAAAATAGAAACTTCGGCCAATTGGAGTTTTTTATTTTCTCAACGTTTCGACAAAAATCTTTTGTCTTCGTCAGGAGAAGTAAATAAAATAAAGCATTTGGCAAGGCGTTAAAAATTGTTCTGAGGTTTGCAAGGGCGTTATCACGTGATTTTTCGAATTTTGTACAACATCTAAAGCGCGAGTCGTTGAGAAAATAAAAAACTCCGACTGGCCGAAGTGTCTATTTTTTATATAAATATGAATGCCGGCCAGACAGCCTCTATCTTTACGATAATGACTAATATTTGAAGGTTATTCACATATTAAAACAAAGGGTCTAACGAGGGATTCGATCATCGGTTCATGGCTGTCGGGAATCGAGGGTGTTACCCTCTCGTCCACCAACTGGAAGAAACCTAGATTAATGGTACAAAGATGAAATTACAAGAGAAGGAATCACCAGACATCATCTTGAAGGAGGAAACAAAGTTTGGGGCGACGAGGTTCTTTTATTTGTGCGGTATAATCGGCAAGCATTCGTACTATGACATTCTTCAACAGGCAACTCTGTTGAAGGACGTCAAAGTCCGAAAGCTTGCCGATTATACCGCACAAATAAAAGAACCTCATCGCCGTAAAATTTTATTCCTTCTTCAAAAAGAATAAATAAGTTTGCTTATATGCAAATATAACTACTTTTTTGTTCAAATTTATTTCGTCTATGTACATAGGTGTTCGAGCGCGGATTACTTTATCCTGGCTATTTACACATTGCAAGTTGGGGAGTCGAGGTGGCCCCTCTCACATTCTGTAGTATGGCAGATTTTGGCTGATATGTTGCAAACTATTCGCCAGGGACGTCAGGATCGAAGGGATTAATGTCATTTTTATCTCGTACAATTTCTTGAATAGGAGGATTAGATGAATTTTGTAGATAAAAGTATAATTTCTTAACGGAAATGTTTGGTACATCTTTTCTATATATTCAGTTGGTTTAATCCTCTTTCAGTGGTGGTGTCTTGTCCATTCTCCATGGAATGGAGGGAAAGTGCCATTGCCCCGTTAGTCAGCCACATTTCAGAGTTCCCTGTTCACGGTTACCGTAGAGGCTCACGACACCGTACTACAGGGCAGTCCCTTACTTGTGCTGCTTCTTCTGCCCTCCACGCAGAGGAGGACTTCTGGGCAGGATCCTCTTTCAGTATCTTGTTTGATAGGTTGAATTCTATACTTGTCCGAAGACAGATTCTGATAAATTCCCTTATTATTCTTTTGTCTCTGTGCGTTTATTATATTTGAGCAAACTTGGAAACACGTATGTTATTATTGTGAGGCAACAATTTCTGTATAAACTTTGGTTAAGTAGATAATTTTATTTTATAGTTGAATAGGTTTGATAGTGTTATTTTGGCGATCTTTGCTTTCCTAATGGTATTTTTGGCATGTTGAATTTCAATTTGGAGTCTAAGGTAATGCTAAGATATTTAAGGTAGGGTCAGTTAAGTTAATAAAGCTTGAATTTGCGGTAATATTGTGTTGTGGCTTGAATTTTCTATTGTCTCGTGAAGGTAACACTATAACTCCCATGTCTTTTTTCAGTTTGATGTCTAACTTTCGTTCGTTACACCATTTGGTTATAAGGTTTATGTAACTTTGGGGTTGTACAATCAGTTATTCCATTGTTTTTTGGAGTTTGATAATATTGCTGAGTCATCTGCAAAAAACCTTGTTTTGTTATTTGAATGTAGTAGGAAATCAATTATGGGAAGATTGAATAGATAGTGTTGCGTATTTGCATATTTACTTCTTGTATCTGCAATATTTTGCATAGTTGTTGGTTATGCTTTTAGAAGATATAAATACCGTGTTGTCAGTTTAGAGCGGCAGTCCAAGTAGCACGTTAAGTTTGTCTTATACCTTATCTTGTGTAGACCTTAAAAAGCTTCATTTGCCCACGCAGTCGTGTTGGTAAACGGAGAGACACGACGACACAACTGATAGAAAGAGGTAAAGATTTTGTGAGTCAGAGGTTGAGGCTTTGTCCCAAATCCAACATGGGATTTGGTCTTATTATCTTGTGAATATGCTAAAAACTGAAATCTCCCATCAAATCAACCACTCTGTGCCATCTAACATACATATTTGTGTTCTGACATAACTGATAGAATCCAAGGATTGAGCCTCGAAGGACTTTAATTTGAGTTGGCTTTGTCATGACTATGAATGTATGATGCACTAGCGCGCCATCTGTTTCAAAATTCGAAACTATTTTAAAGGCGTAAGATTCTTTTTGAAATTAAACAATTTATATTTATAATTGTATGTAATTCTACTGTCCTCAAAGTTTATGTCCATAGTTCTTCTAAAATACCCATTCCAAGAGACTAGCAACAGTATCACTATAAAAGGAAGTTGAATAAATGCAATATAACAACGGTATGGTAGATTAAACTGGCGAAACCGCTGGGAGGGTTCACCACTGATGAGCAAGGCCCTCCCATTAATTTTTTTCCATTACAGTAAGGGCAGTAGAAATTGCTTAATTACAAAAAGAAGTTTACGCCTTTAAAATAGTTTCGAATTTTGACTATGAATGTATCTTGTCTAAGAGAATAGGTACTGTACTGAAAATAATTTTTCAAAACTTGACAAAGTTCTTTTTTTTTTGGGAGAAATATTTCGACAGTTTTGCTATTAGGCCATCATTCCATACATAACATACATCAATAAAGCCGATAAGGCACAATTTGGATTATAGATTATAAACACAAGGTAATAAGATTAAATCCAAATAAATAAATAGTATGTAACGTTTTGGATATTACCATCTTCAGACAAAAGTGATGAATACTCATTCATAACTTTTGTATGAAAATGGTAACAACGCTGTTACCGAAACGTCATACACTATTTGGATTTGGTCTTATTACCTTGTATTTATAATCAATAAGACCTTCCTTACCCTTTCTTATGTAAATTTACCAACGTATGTCAATGGTCAATTTCTATTAAATTTACACATTTATATTGGCGCTGAGTTTGTTGTTGACACACATTAAATATGTTATAACACCTTGATCAAGGTTGGCGTTCAGCCAATTGAAATATTGGTAAAATAAATGATATTTTGATCCATTATATGCCTTTTTAATTAAACAATTATATTATATTCCAGAGTAGTGAATCTATAAGGGAAGAGTTTAGATAACCAAAAGGAAATGGATCTACTAACTTCACGGCACTGAATGTTCGAGAAGAGGTCAGAGGAAGAAGCTTAAAGAGAGAGGATCAATGATATCATCACGGTTGATTGTCAGACGGAGATGTGACACGATCTGGTAATTGGTTTGCTGATAATTACAATTGAGGCTGCGTCAACACCGATTCCTTTTCTACTTACATATCTACACCATTCATTCTCCATCATGCGGTCTTATACATTGGATAATTTTTCAAGTATTTAATAAGGGCAACAAGAAAGTTTTTTATTTTATTATCCCTAGTACACAGTTGGGCTAGCCTTCCGTCAGCACTTCAATCCGGAATCCTTTGTTTTTTTTTTTGTATTTACTCTGGATCCAGAGATAACGTGTCATAATCATATAAATAAAATTACAGAAAAATGCAGAAAAAGATTATCAATATTAAAACACCTTGCAGGAACTAACTGGGGAACCCTTTTCAGAAAAATACTAGAATACAGCCTGCCCATTTCTGCAATTGCATCCCAAACATCACTATCTAAAATGTATCAAATACAAACCTCATGTGCCAAAATCATTATAGGTCTTAGAAGATCATGCCCAAATAACATAGCTCAACATGAAGCAAAATTAATCCCTCTTAACCATCACCACCACTGGTTGTCATTCTTGACCCATGCGTAGAACGGCCTTAATGATCTAGGAATAATACACAAGACCACCAGTCTTATACAGATTCACCACGAGAAGGAATCATAGATAGAGCTCCTATACTCCAGACAGCACAGAACCCAACAATAGCCTCCAGGTCCGACGTATGTCCAGTTGTTTAGATACACACACATACAGCTTTATTAAGACCACCGGTCTTATACAGATTCACCACAGGAAGGAAGCATAGATGGAACTCCTATACTCCAGACAGCATAGAACCCAACAACAGCCTCAAGGTCCGACGTATGTCCAGTTGTTTAGATACACACACATACAGTTTATTAAGACCATCGGTCTTATACAGATTCACCACAGGAAGGAAGCATAGATAGAGCTCCTATACTCCAGGCAGCACAGAACCCAACAACAGCCTTTAGGTCCGACACATGTCCAGTGGCCACACCGTGCATAAGTTAGCGTATCACTCAAAAGACGAGTGTGGAATCAGCCGAGTTCTAGTCTTCACTTTCCTCATCCAAATGGACCACGACATTCTATTAATCTCCTCCGAACGGTGACTGCGGTCTTGTAGAATTTATATAAACCAAAGACCTTGATCAAACATCATTGCATTCATCCAGTTATATATTTGTTGACTATCGGATTGAAACAAAGTCGCTCAAGAATTCTTTTTCTCTGTTTCTCCATCTAAAAATAATGATGAATACGCATACAATTTGAATAAAAACACTTTTAGAATAATAATAATAATATTAAACACATACGTGAAAAACTACAGATTAAATTAGCTTATAAAATAAAAAAATATTTATCAAACTTTTTTCTCCTTCCTCCCTGACATCACCATAATCTGGTCGCCACGACCAACTGTGATGATGATAATCCCTCGTAATGATGATGATAACATTGGAGAAAGCCACCATTAGGAAGGTAAACGTGTAATTTGTCTTTTTATTATTATTTTTTTATAAATAGAACAAAAAACTTAAATGTGTGTAGTTACATTTGCTTCTTTATGTTTTTTTTTTTTAAATCTTTCTCAAAGGGAGTTTCCTTGAGGTAAGTATTAAACCACAATGTCGATTTGAAGATTAAATTAGCATTTTTTGACTTTCTAACTCGCTCTGATCATTCTGTTTTGTGAGGGTGTTCTTGTGTTGTGTTTGCTGGTTGTGCAACGGCTTCGACAGGTACTGTAGCCGCAATGATATTCATCTATCTAACCTGTATCTTCTGTTATAGGACTTCCGCCGGTCGTCTTTTTCTTTTAATTATATCCACCATCCGCCGAATGTCGTGGTCCATTTGGATGAGGAAAGCGAAGACTAGGACGCGGCTGATTCCACACTCGTCTTTTCAGTGATATGTTAGCTTATGGATTCTGTGGCCACTGGACATGTGTCGGACATGGAGACTGTTGTTGGGTTCTGTGCTGCCTGGAGTATAGGAGCTCTATCTATGTTTCCTTCCTGTGGTGAATCTGTATAAGACCGGTGGCCTTAATAAAACTGTATGTGTGTATCTAAACATCTGGACATGTGTCGGACATGGAGACTGTTGTTGGGTTCCGTGCTGACTGGAGTAAAGGAGCTCCATCTAGGCTTCCTTCCTGTGGTGAATCTGTATAAGACTGGTGGTCTTAATAAAGCTGTATGTGTGTATCTAAACATCTGGACATGTGTCGGACATGGAGGCTGTTGTTGGGTTCTGTGCTGACTGGAGTAAAGGAGATACATCTATGCTTCCTTCCTGTGGTGAATCTGTATAAGACCGGTGGTCTTAATAAAGCTGTGTGTGTGTATCTAAACAACTGGACATGTGTCGGACCTGGAGGCTGTTGTTGGGTTCTGTGCTGCCTGGAGTAAAGGAGATACATCTATGCTTCCTTCCTGTGGTGAATCTGTATAAGACCGGTGGTCTTAATAAAGCTGTGTGTGTGTATCTAAACAACTGGACATGTGTCGGACCTGGAGACTGTTGTTGGGTTCTGTGCTGACTGGAGTAAAGGAGATACATCTATGCTTCCTTCCTGTGGTGAATCTGTATAAGACCGGTGGTCTTAATAAAGCTGTATGTGGGTGTATCTAAACATCTGGACATGTGTCGGACATGGAGACTGTTGTTGCGTTCCGTGCTGACTGGAGTACAGGAGCTCCATCTATGCTTCCTTCCTGTGTTGAATCTGTGTAAAACCAGTGGTCTTAATGAAACTGTAGTTGAATTTTCTTGTTAATTCAAGAAATAGTTTTTAAACTAAATTCCTTTTTTAAAAAGTCATCTTTAATTGATATTTATTCCGATATATAATGCTATACCATCAGCAACATTAAGTTGACTGGTCAGGGGAAGTTTTTCAATATGTTGCCACTCACAAAGATTGCTAGCGCCATCTATCGGGGTATAGTCCTTGTATCTATAGAAGAGATGTAGCGACCACGTGATACAGCTCGCTAAGCCTAACGCCCACCTGTAGTTGTTTGTTCAGCTGCGTTTATTGATCTGACCGCCCACTCTACTGTCTCCTCAACTTGCCTCACTCTCTCCCTATATATACATATATCGGCTTGTCAAACTCTTAACTGATCCACTCCTCTCTATAGCTTCCCTTTTTACATATTGGTTGTTATCGTTTGGCTTTCTATGCAAATTATAAATTAACAAGATGATAGACCCAACTTTTTCTCTATTGAAGCTTGGTTTGTCAAACTTTAAACTGTTTCACTCATTTCCATAGTTTCCCTTTTTACATATTGGTTGTTAATCTCTATCGTTTGGTTTTCTATGCAAATTAGAAATACACGATGATAAGCCTATCTTTTTCTCTATAGAAGCTCGGCTTGTCAAACTTTAAACTGTTTCACTCATTTCTATAGCTTCCCTTTTTATATATTGGTTGTTAATTTTATCGTTTGGCTTTCTATGCAAATTAGAAGTAAATAGGATAGTTGGCCCATTATTTGCTCTATAGAAACTTGGCTTGTCAAACTTTAAACTGATCCAATCCAAACTATAGCTTCCCTTTTCACATATTGGCTGATCTTTATCGTTTGGGTTACTATGCAAATTTGAAATAAACAGAATGGTATATCTTTCTCTCAACTTTTAGTCATAATTGACAAATTTCTTTTAAAACCTATCGCGCTGTTTTTTTAAATATATTTTATTAGGAGCTTTCGGAACTTTCCCTTTCTCAACCTATAGTTACAATGAGTGAAAGATATACAGTGGAGTTTCGTTCTAATTTCGAATTTATATGGAATTTATTATTTTTAGATATTTGGACGAAAAGTACGTTTATTACTACGACGATTCTATTGTGATAGTACTGTTGAAGATATGCAACTTTTATTACCATACGTGCAAGTTTTACTTCATTATATCTTCGTTCATTATAATTACATAGGTTGAGAAAAGGTGAAACTCCAATATACTTCCAAGTAGTATAATGGTTCGCGCCATCTATCAGAATAAATATAAATAATCGTAGACTTTTTTTTATTATTCAAGAATTGGTAAAATATATTTTATTGATTTATCAAGAAAACTTAACCACGTACGTGTTATGGTTTCATCAAGCCCAAGTGTCAAGATCCCAGGTTTTTCCCTCCCTCGACGAGAATGGGTGCTTCTAAACCGCTTTAGGACAGGACAGGGAAGGTGTGCAGAGCTGATGAAGTTATGGGGCTACACCAAAGATCCAAATTGTGCCTGCAACGTCCCACAATCAATGTCCCATATACTAGATGACTGCCCGCTGTACAAATTCAATGGAGGAATCTCCAATCTCCACTCTGTCACCCCGGAAGCCCTGAACTGGCTGAAGGCCTTGCCTCTCAGACTTTAATGACCGAGAAGTCCTCACTTCTTTTTTCTAGATTTGATTCATTTTGTCTCCTCTCTTATTGTAAAGACGTTGCTGTATCACCTCATAAGCATAAATAAATAAGCGTGGTGCAAGCTGTAACTCAACGACCAAAAAAGAATGGCCTTTGGGGCATCCTGAAAAAATCATGAATTGTATGCCTAAAGACTAGCTTTTTTGGTTGTTGAGATAAAGCTTGTACCATGCTGATGAGGGCCAACAGCCCGAAACGCGTACGTTATTAGTTTTTTCTTGATTAATCATGAAAAGGTAATTCCGCCAATTCTAGAAAATTCTGGGAAATTGATCGTTTACATATCTTAATGTTCTTATTAAGTATAAAAATTTCTGAAATATTTTCTAAATTGTTTATAGGTTCGCTGGTTCAAAATCACATTAATAGGTACCGCTCAGTAAGAGCAACCTAGTTCATGATAATTGAAACAATGAATAATATGTGAAGGTTATTCACATATTAAACAAAATTTTAACGCGGGATTCAATCCCGGTTCATGACTGTCGGGAATCGAGCGTGTTACCCTCTCATCCACCGACTTATTTTTTGTGTTTATAGGTGTTGCAATTTTTTCTTGTGGTAGGTGTATTTGAAAAGTAGGTTTAATATAATAGCAAACATATATTTTTATATCAAAACATTGCTTTAAATTCAATATATCGTTTTTATAATAGATATATAATTATAAAAATTGAAATATTTCTCTTTTTGTTCATAAACCACATAAATGAAGTGTGTATATTCTATACAATAAATATACAGGAAATTTTATATTCGTTTTTTTTTCTCAATATGATATATTCTATTTTAAAAAGATAATAAATTGAAATATATAAAAATATATTAAGAAAAAAAAGGCATTTCCTGATCGTGAAACTGAAAGTTGCTGATTGCTTGCGCCATCTATCGGAATAAATATCAACTAATTGTTGATTTTTTAAAATTATTCCTAGAATTTGAAGTTGCACTATCAGGAAATGCCTTTTTTTTTCTTAATTTATCCCCACCTGATCCAAGTAAAAATTCACTTTTGTACTATTTTTCATTAAAAAAAATACATAGTATCTTTCGAGATTTTATATAAATATACTTTTAAAATGTATATATATAGGAAAATATAATGGTAACAAAGAAAATTATTGGAGAATATTTGTTACCATCTTTTTATTAAAAAGTAAAAAAGTATATATATCGCAATTTTCTTAAATTTAATAAAATATCTAAAACTATTTAATATATTATGAAATATTAAATACCTTTTTTTATTCGAAATGTGAAGAAAAAATTCACAAATAAAATTTGAAAAGAAAAAAAAAACTTTATTTTTCCATACGATTTTGTGTATAAATATTGTATTACCTCGAGATTTGAATTATTAAAATTGGTCAAATTTAAAAAAAAATCAAATATGCATCTCTCTCTCGTCTGCTTATAAATTTAATAATATTTATATTTTTCTCCCTAAAAGTAATTTAGAACGAAGAGGATTTGATAAAAGACATGAAAAATAAGCACATTTATCAAAATAACAAATTACCTATGCTTTTGAGAAAAGGGTAGATATTGAAATTTAAATATGGAATTAAATTTCCCTAATAATTCGTCTGCATTCAAGAATTTTTAAAAAAAGAAAGGTCGAGTTAATATCGCAGCAGACGATCCCTGTCGTCTGCATGTTAATGGATTCCAACCTAATTGAGATCCTGGGAGGCTGACTGACTTAATTTGGGATCTTTTGGGAATTTTGGCCTCTTCTATATATGACCATTCCACTTTTGGCTTCTGCATTTTTATTCCTTCAAAATTGGGAACTTGGAATTGGATGGGAAATAATTGGAATTTCTTGGTTTGCCAAAAGGGCTATCTTTATTTTTTTTAATGACGAATCATTTTTTATTTCTTTAAATTTATTCTTTTCATTAATGATATCTATTGAAAGTGTTCGTTTTTTAATATTGTAATAATGTACGAGATCGTTGCAAATATTCTGTTCATAAAGTTCATTCTACGTATATAGTCTGCCGCTGTATTTGAAGACTTTGTGACAATGTTTAATCTTTTCAGTAATTTATAACTTCGTCCTCGTGTGTTGTTTAAGAGAAACAACTGTGAATAATTCTATTCTCAACCGACAGATGGCACTGTATGTACTGTTTACTGTAAGAGTATTGACAAGCATATATATCTTATATAAGAAAAGATATTTTCTGCTTGTATTTAATTATTAAAGCTATATATAATTAACACTTGATGCCGATCACTTTGAGAAAAGAGATATTTGTTGAGCAGTCGTGGCATAAATATTGAAATAATAATAATAAATATGGTTTTGATCAGAGATTTCTTTATTTGAGCTCAGGAATATATAAAAGAACATAATTTGATAAAAGTAATACCTGGCTTAAAGCGAATAGAATAAGAAAAAAAAAAGATTATTTACATAATGTACAAAAATTTTGAGCCGGCCAATGGGAAACAACAACAACGAATTTTTATAGATGAAGAGTGACCTCTGGCGGTCGATTTAGCAGAGTATTTGAATCTATGAAATTATAATTTAAAATAAAATAATATTTTTATATAACATATATATTATGATACATTAGCACGCCATCTTTTATGAAAATTCGAAACTATTATAGACTCGTATTATTCTTTTAAAAATTAAACAATTTTCTACTGTTCTTACTACAATGGAAAAATTAATGGGAGGGCTTGGATCATCAGTGGTGAACCCTCCCCGCGGTTTCGCCAGTTTAATTCGTCAAACATAACATTTCCAGTAAATTTAATTGGTACAAATTATTGTATCGATATATAGCCAATTGAATTTATAAATATTTTAAAATAGTTAAGCCATGGTTATCTCGTGTGTCTACAATAAATGTCACTAATATCTTTCAGAGTTATTGTCTGAATCCCGATATACATTCTAAAAGGTATAACTTCCTTAAGTTTTGTCCATGAGTTATATTTCAGAGTTATTGTCTGAATCCCGATATACATGATAAAAGGTACAACTTCCTTAAGTTTTGTCCATGAGTGTATCTTTCAGAGTTATTGTCTGAATCCCGATATACATGCTAAAAGGTACAACTTCCTTAAGTTTTGTCCATGAGTGTATCTTTCAGAGTTATTGTCTGAATCCCGGTATACATGCTAAAAGGTACAACTTCCTTAAGTTTTATCCATGAGTGTATCTTTCAGAGTTATTGTTTGAATCCCGATATACATACTAAAAGGTACAATTTCCTTAAGTTTCATCTCCATGAGTGTATTTATAAATTATATTTGTATTTTAAAATATTTTTGTATTATTTGGGGCTCTGATTCTTGGCCTACTTATTCTGTGATGGTAAATGTAGGCGTCGTGACTACAGTTGAATTATATCTGCACATTTCCAGGTGACGCAATTATTCCTTACATTCTACTGTCACAGATGTGTGTGCACTAAATTTATAATGATGTCATGGAAACACACAAAGTTCATATTTCATGATTTAAGGTCAGCATATTGTTTTTGTTGTTGTTGAGTCTGAATTATGATGCCTTGTCTCTATCTCAAATCGATGGTATAACTCGAATGGAATCGTATTTCTGGTTCAAAATCACATTGATAGGTACCGCTCAGCAAGATCAACCTAGTTCATGATAATTGAAACAATGAATAATATGTGAAGGTTATTCACTTATTAAACAAATTTTAACGCGGGATTCAATCCCGGTTCACGACTTTCGGGAATCGAGCGTGTTACCCTCTCATCCACCGACTTATATTTTTTGTGCCATGCAATATGTGCTTTTTTATTAAATACAAGCCGAATGACCCGGGTTTTACCCGAAGGAATTTTCCCCCGATAGCGTATTATTACATCAATTTTAATGCGCTTTACATTAATTCAAAATATTCTATGATATTTAATATTTATTTAAAACATAATATTTAGATTATCATCATTCCTTTTTATAGTTTCATTCCTTTTGTAATATTGTTATTGTACATATATCTTGATTGGTTATTGGAGCGAGAGAGGACCGAGACTGCGGATCACGACCTTACGAGGAAGACAACGAATAAATAAACACAATAACTTTAAAAGGTAATTTATTTTTATTTACTTTTCTTTATTTACTTTAAGTATAGAAACCCGCTCGGTGTATAACACCAAGAAGGAAGAAACCAAGTTCGATGACCCTGCAAAGCTGCAACTTGATGCAACAATATGAAAGCTTTTATATATTTTTTCAAATATTTCTTTCACAATTTGAATGTCTTACAAATTTAGGCTGTATATACCGACTCTATGCATGTACATATGCAAATTTTCCTAGAAAGGAAAAAAGGCTGTTAAAGAGATAAAACACATGGTCTGTACCTATCCAACTTTACTTCTCCAGAAAAACCTTCCTCAGCTAAAATAAATAAAAAAATCAAAGAGAGAAAGAAGAATTCTTCCATTTAACTCGGTCGATCCGCAGTCACTTCCTAATTGCTTTCTTTCTAAACCAAAGTTACCGAAATAGATAATGCACTGGTCCACTTTGATTAAAAGGCTCTTCTCTCCACAGCTTCAATTAAGAAGAAATTCAGAGATAATAGAAAATTCGATTATGTGATAGATAATAGATAATAAATGTTTTCACTTTTATCTATTACCCAAACTCCATTATAGAGTTTTGTTTATTTATTTTGTGATGGTTTAACTATAAGCGGATGATAGAGAATCTATATCTATATCGTATTCAATACCAATATACGAATTATTTTGTTTCAAACGTGTCATATTTTAAATTTAGAAAATTCTGTAAATATATTGTGGTGGTTCGTCTGGTTTTGAAGAAATGATTCAATTATTCGTTCCAAGGTATATTTTGATTATTACAAATAAAATATAAAAATAAATATTAATGTTAATTATTATTGTTACAAATTAAAATCTAGTAAAGAAGAGTTGAAAAAGGTTTGATGAAAATGGACGTTGGTTCGTGGTGGCCGTCAAAACAATGGTATCCTCCCACGTGCTTAACACGTCACCACCACCGCCGCGCATGCGCCGACTTAGCTTACCCAGCCGGCCGAGGTGGAGGCGGTTGAAAGGGCTGTACAAAATTGGCGGTGGGTCAAAACACCGTCACAATATTTTTGATTTTCTCTCTTGGTAAAAAAAAACCGTAATTGCTAAACTAGGTATATTTGTTTGTGTTTATTTCATTAGTTGGTTGTAAATTCAAGCATGATTTTAATGTCCTTTCCTTTCTTCTTTAAACTCTACTCAAACCATGTAATTATTCGATTGTTTATGTGATATAGTATCTTAGTGTTGTTGCTTGAAGCAAGCATCCATTGTAGGCATATCGCGTCTGATTTGATAATAAATAAAAACGTGTAATGTTTTATGTGATGTTTGTAAAAAATGCAGCTTGTCCGAAAGAAATGACTTGGAAAAATAAAAATATAATGATTTATGAATAAAATTTTAGAAACAATGCATTAGAGCATTATCTATATATATAACATTTAGCGCGGTAAGTTTCCTTTTTTCGGAATAATAACAATCTTACTATTGTACTTATTGCGATGAAATTATGCTGATGAGAAAAGTTCCCCTGATATACACTCGTAGACAAAACTCAAGGAAGTTTTAGATTTTGATATCTCCGGTCATCTTTTTGTTTTTTTAAACGAGAAAGAGGCAATTATGCTCACACTTGTTTATCTCCTGTGTCTCAAATATCAGAGTTGTTGTCCGAATCCCGATATACTGCCCTTACTGCAATGAAAACATTAATTGGAGGGCCTGGCTCATCAGTGGTGAGCCAGGCCCTCCCATTAATTTTTCCATTGCAGTAAGGGTAGTAGAAATTGTTTAATTTTTAAAAGAATCATACGCGTCTATAATAGTTTCGAATTTTCATATTTACATATATTATGCATTAGCGCGCCATCTGTTATGATAATTTCGCGCCTAAAATAGTTTTAAATTTACATCATATATATCTGCATATTTCCCGAGAGGAGATATTCAATTAGGAAAGATCCCTTGAATGTAAATTTCCCTAAGGAATAATTATTTCCAATAAGGGATATGCACATTGATATAATTTACCGTTATAATTGAATATCAACTTCCAATTAGTACTCCAACCTTCTAATCGGTATTTAATTGAATTAATTGCATATAATTGCAAATTCTGATAGGGTTTCCATCAAATTGTTATCGGGCTTAGAAATTAAATTGTGCAAATATGTACTTAGTTGTCTTCTATTCTGTGATTGGCTAGTTCTTCACAGAAGTGTTTTCTGATTGGATGGGATGTAAATTAATTTGCATAGAGATAGTTATAAAGCTATTAGGATGCGTAATACATTTTAATGATATGCAAATAACTGCTAATTGTTATATATTCCATTGCGGTGTGTATCTTAATATGAGGAGTCGCGTATTCTGCCATACATTTCTTTAGGAATTTATCAAATTCTCGAGCTTTCGAGTTAAAAACCTTTCAACAGACGTTTTTCTTCATGTCTCTCTCTATAAGAATAAAGGTCACCTCTACCGTCAAAATAGACGTCAAAACTATACGCCATCTATTAATTGTCGCCGCAAACTAGCGGCCTCGGGTCGGTGACAAAGAATTTTTTTGAACTTCCCTGTGTAGTATTTGTGTTCCTTCCCAGTCTGCTTTATGATTTTGATCCAATATATCTAGCTTATTTTTCCGTTCGTCATTACTCTTCATAATTCACCTTTTCATACCTAATCCAAAAAAGGTTAGAAATGTTCGATATTTCAACTTGAAATAAAAAATTTTGATTTTTTCGTCGAAAAGAAACTCATGCGGTGTAACTTCAGGTGTCGTTTTACAATCACAGGCCGCAGTGTATTATATGTAGCTATATGTTTGTAGGATTCTAGATTTCCATTAGCTCTTGTTTACGTTCTTTTATTCTATCTTCTAAAATGTTCGCTTTCTAATATCTTCTAAATATATCTATATTGGTCGCAGTGGTACAGCCTGTTCCACGCTGACGAGCGCCAACAGCGCGAAACGCGTTCGTGGATGGCTTTTCTTGATTTATCAAGAAATTGGGTTGGCCAAATATCAGGGAACAGGCTAAATCAATGTTTAGTTGATTTCTTTTCCACCATATGGCGCTCTTTGCCTTCTGTAAAGCACATGTGCTCCTGGTCAGGATAGGCTTTCTTTATTTTTAATATATATTTCTTTGAGATTCAGTATATGGTATATGTATATTTATTATTTTAATAAACAGATTATTAATTTTGATAGTGTCACATTTTGATACTCTGTAAACGTCTCTCATTGCCTCTCTCTCTTTCTCATTTTCTTATAAATAGTGCAGACTGTGCACTTTATACATGTATTGACAAGATGTCAATAAATATATGTTAATTGTCAATTGTCTCTCCCTCTGGTATTTTATAACAACAAAAGCAAACAGCTACTGTACAATACAAACACTACTGTAGCGATTTAATAAATTGAAAGAAGACAAGTTTCTTTAATCATTCAACGACGTAAGCTTTCGGGCAAAAACCCTTCAACGGGCAAGCTAAAGCATAAAAATACGACACTATTCAACCATTAGTATATACGTTCATAGTGTCGTATTTATGCTTTAGCTTGCTTGTTGAAGGGTTTTGCCCGAAAGCTTGCGTCGTTAAATGATTAAAGAAACTTGTCTTCTTTCAATTTATTTAATCGCTACATATCTTACTGAGAAGAATCTTTTATATCTAAACACTACTGTATTAATCCTCAAATAGCATTGTTTTTTTTAATCTACCAAGAAACAAACCGGCCTGGAGACACATGGTGAACTAGTTCACTAAGGCTAGCAAGACAGACTCCTAAACTATAGGACAGCCTGGGTAGTTGGGGATCTATGGATACACTCCAGGAGCCTATGGTTTATCTAGTTGTTACTTGTGAAAAAATAATACAAATGTGATATTGTACTGGAATAAGGTGCATAGATAATGAAAAAGGCATCTCCTTATCGTGCAACTGAAAGTTACTGATGGCTTGCGCCATCTATCGGAATAAATAGAATGGGTATTTGGCCAATTCTGGAATAATTAAAAATCAACGAGAATAGTTAATATTTATTCCGATAGATGGCGCAAGCCATCAGCACCTTTCAGTTGCACGATAAGGAGATGCCTTTTTTCATTATAGTTATTACTTATTATTAACTTATCTTTGCTTGGGTTAACTATACTTACTATTAATTTGTCTTTAAATCAAATAAATTGTCATTCTTACGTTTATCTTTCATCATTTTTATACATGACAATATAATTAAAAATAGGAATCTCTTAAGTGTAATAGGTTATGCAAACATATATTCCACCTTGGCGAACTTTTTTAACTGGCCATAAAAAAGGAAACGTCTGCTATATGCCGGTTCTTGCTGTAAAAGTCCATTTAGATTGCAACCCTGATGGGAAAAGGTGGAAATTACCTTGCTAAATTTATATTTTAAAATACTTTCAAATATAGCTTTTTTTCCCTTAAAATATACATTTTCTACTCAAAATATCTAAGTTCTGAGTGCTAGAGAAGAGGAAGATAATTTATTGTAGCAGTGTATTTATTAATTCATTAACAAAGTATCATTTTTATTATAAAATAAATGAAGGTTCCAGGGTTAAGTTTCTTTTGCAAGTTTTTATTCTCAAGCTTTCGAACTTGTCAGTCCTTCAACAGGATTATCACGTTAAATTTTTAATAATAAATACATTTTTTTTATATACATATTATTATATTATTAAATTAAATTTAATTGCCATCTATCGTTAAAATTTTACATAAATAAATTTACTGGCAATGCGCTTCTTTTAAATATAATCAAATATTGTCTTTACAGACCTTACTGCAATGATATGAGTTATTGAATGAGAGGGCTTGGCTCATCAGTAGTGAACCTTCCATAGAAAATACAGAGTATATTCTAAACCAATCCAATACAATAGTAGAGCGGTCTAGAGATTAATTTGGCGAAACCGCTGAGAGGGTTCACTACTGATGAGCCAAGCCCTCTCATTCAATAACTCATATCATTGCAGAAAGGTCTGTAGAGACGATATTTGATGATATTTAAAAGAAGCGCATTGACAGTAAATTTATTTTTGTAAAATATTATTATATAAATAATTTAAATACTTATTACCTATTTAGAGAAAAATATATTATATTATTTCAGTTTGAAAAACAAATTTTTTGAAAATATACGTGCGTGGTGGCGTGGTTTATGTTTATATTTTGCTATACTCTGTAAATTTCCCTCGTTGTTTATCTTTTGTTTATCATTCATAGTTTGTTCTTGCCTCCAATAAATTGCCATTAATTAAAAAGGCATATATTGGATCAAAATATCATTTATTTTTACCTTTATTTATTTAAAAAATTGGAACTACAAAATAAGACTAATAACACAAATAAAGACCAATACGTTACCAATAAGTTTAACAGATTCTGCAGGATGTATATTTCAAGGCGAAAGTGTTGACTGTACATATTTCAAGCTACTATTTCTAATTGCTATATGCAAAATTTGACATCGAACGTTTAATTTTCATGATTCCTAATGTTCAATTGTGTTAATTGTATATAATTTGAAATATACACGCAATTATCCTAATTGTGGATATGGCGTGTCTCTCCCAACTGTTAAATAAATAAATAAGACTAATTTAAATCACAAGAAGAAAGACAAGCTATCAAATCATTAAAACATAATAAAGATATTATTATAACACCTTCAAACAAAGGAAGAAACACAGTAATTATGAACACAACAGAACACAAAAATTTGTCAATTAAGGTAAAAATAAATGATATTTTGATCCAATATATGCCTTTTTAATATCGACTTTATCCCACCAGAAATATTTACAAAAACAAACGTTATAAATATCCACGCTGCGTGCGTTTGTTTTTGTAAATATTTCTGGTGGGAGAAAGTCGATATTATAGTAAGCCCGTTGAAGAGCGATTAACACTTGAAAGCTAGCGTTTTTTAAATAAAAAAGATACTCATTGGGAGAATATATTTGTAATTTTAATACTTTTTTCACAATTTTATCATGAATATACCTTTTTAATTAAAGATTTATTTATGGTTTGCTCTATTTACAAAATAAATTGTCATGTCATCCTGAAGTTTGTTTTTTCCTAATTTTCCACGTTGCATTATGATAAGTAATTAGTAAATATTTGATAAATGTTTGAATATAACACTAAAACATATTAGCCCCAGTCGCATCTTCAATAGAATATTTCATGAATGATTAAACTTAGATTTTTAGCGATGGCGATGTAATAAAGTAAATCTCTTCTTAAGACACAAACATTTACCTTTTTACAGAGAGAGAAGAGAGAGAGAGAGAGAATATACTATCACGCCTCTTTAAAGACCACGCCTCTTTAAGAACAATTGATAGTGAAAAGTCAATCGTAACGCCAATAAAACGGACATAGCTCCCTGAAAATAAAATAAAAATTGTAACACTAATTTTCTGTGTGTGAATATATAATCCTGAAGATAGAGGCTGCCTGGCCGGCATTCATATTTCTATGAAAAATAGACACTTCGGCCAGTTAGAGTTTTTTATTTTCTCAACGTTTGGACAAAAAAATCTGTTGTCTTCGTCAGGAGAAGTAAATAAAAATAAAGCATTTGGCAAGGCGTTAAAAATTTAAAATTTAAAAATTTTTAACACCTTACCAAATGCTTTATTTTTATTTACTTTCCTGACGAAGACAAAATATTTTTGTCCAAAGTTGAGAAAAATAAAAAGCTCTAACTGGCCGAAGTGAATATATAAGTTTGAAAGTGTTTTTTTTTTAAGTTTATTTAATATATATATATATATATATATATATATACAGTATAAACTCCCTGTAAATGACACCTAATTGCAGAGCCAAAGTTTCCTTTAGGGAGAGTTGTCCTCTTACCGGAGAGTTGTTACATAGTAAAAATGGTAATTTTGCAAAGGAAAACTGTTCTTTGTAGAGAAGTGTCCGTTAAAGGGAGGTTCTAATGTATATATCATTTTAAGCGCGGGCATATATATATATATACCTATATATTAAGGCATATATTATATATGAATCTGTTTTTTATAGCTGTAATGTTGCGTAAAAAAATAAAACATATTGATGGGAATTTTCCATATACTCAAGATCGAAATGGCCATCTTTTTTTAAAGCGAGATTCAAACCAAATCTAAGGAGAAGATATATAGAGAGGATATTTACGGTTTTCAACACCTTCTTCAATCTTTTATACGAAAACTTCGCAGGAATTTATGCTTTCCATTTAAGTTTAAATTTAAAGCAATTTTTTTTTCTCCTGTGATGGCGCAGGTTTGTGGTTTTTCTCATCCCCCCTATTGGAGTAAAATCTTCCAAGATTTAAATTCTCCCTCTTTAAATGACCCATTTCTAATTCCTTCTTCATTCGATTTCGATTTTCGTGTTGATTTAGATCCGTTTCTTCTAAAGAGTATTCTCTTTGAATTGAATCTCAGTTCGTTTTTTTTTAGTTTAAACTCAGTTTTTTTTTTTGTGGAAATTACGCAAATTGATCTTTATGACACAAGTTTAGGCTATTCAAGAACCTATTGGAAAGAAATGGTATTTAATTTGAATTGATTTCTCTGAGATAAAAATTGATATATATATATATATATAATACAGTGAAATGCCTATTTAGCGACCGTGCTTCTTCATGACTAGACCTCTCTTTAACAACTTTGTTTAAGATAAACACGCCTTTTTAACACCCGTGCCTCTTTAAAGCCCATGACTTTTTAGACACCACGCCTCTTTAACGACCATTCTATTTAAGGACCATGATTTCTAAGGAGAGCATGCTTCTTTAAAAAGCAACACTTCTTTAATGACCACGTCTCTTTAAGAACCAGGCCTCTTTAAGGACACCCCCTCACGCCTCTTTAAGAACTATGCCTCTTTAAGGACAGCCCCCTCACGCCTCTTTAAAAACCATTTCCCTATATCCACCATGTCTCTTTATCTACTTTTACTCTTTAACGACTCTGCCTCTTAAAATTCGCCCCTCTAAGACCACGCCTCTTTAACGATCATGCCTCTGTAACGACGATACCTCTTTATAAACAACTCCCCTTTAACTACCACGCCTCTTTAACGACCATCCTTCTTAAACAAGCATGCCTATTCAACGCGCGACATGTTTCTCTTTAAAGACCTATGCTCTTTAATACCAGGCAGGTTAGCGACCGCTTATTTAAAAGTTCTCTTTCTTAATTCCTGTCCTAAATAGCGACCGCTAAATTGGTCACCCAAATCTACAATTAATTTCATAATAGTCCTGAGAATAAACGCAACCAATATTTCTTTTTTTTTCTAGAAAGAAATAAAAGAAATGATGTGAGATTATACTGTTATATAAGATAACAATTGCTTCAATAAAAAGGCCTTTTTTTGGGGATTACAGTAGCGGTCGTTATTGAGGCGTTTTGTTGTATTTTAAAGTCATTATGGTGGAAATATATATATGTGTGTGAGAAGTGGACATGTATATATGCCATTATGTATCGTGCAAATTATTCCATGTAAAGATAACGAATATTATGTTTAGCATGATTACTATTAGCATAAATATGAGCTATTTTGCATATACAAACTAAGTTGCATATATTTTCATTTAGGTATAAGGCCTTTAGAGCCATCTATATTGTAAATAATATTACCTATTTAAAGCTATTTTATATTTTAAAAAACTTTAACTGTCTTTATTGAGTTGGTAAAAGATTGGAAGGGCCTGTCTCATCAGTAGTGAGCCCTCCCAGCAGTTTCGTCAGTTTTCTAGCAGACCACTCTAATATTGTTTTGAGATGTTCTGTCCTTATAGATTCATCAATTTGTCGGAATATTCTGTAGAGGTATTTAAATAAAAACTATGAATATAAGTTTAAAAGACAGTATAAATACCTTTTTTTATATAAAGTTTTTTGTAAATATTGCTTGTAAGTTATAGTCGATGTTTTATTAAGCCCATTGAAGAGCGATTATCACTAGAAAGCTAGCGTTTTATAAAAAAAAGAAACTCATTGTGAGAATATATTTTGTAATTTTAAAACCTTTTGTTCACAATTTTATCATAAATATATGAAAATACCTATATGAATGACTTTACTTTTAGATATCATTTCTATATATGACAATGTAATTATTTGACGTCCCAAGTTTGAGAATAAAAAAAGGCTCCTATTCAACAAAGGAATTCCATCTTCTTTTCTTCTCATCCTTTTCTATAGAGCTCTGAATGATCTCCATTTTTAAACGCGCATTTAAAACGCCTAAGGAGATTGTTAAAAATACATTTTTACCGCCTCACCATTTCTGTATGAATGTCTTTGTGATTTGATGACCTCGTTTAGGAAGATCATTCCAGAAGTAGGATTGTGGCAAGGGAATACTCTGGAAGCAGTCATGTCCCGAGGGTAATGTCGTTTGTATCCAAGGTCCATTAGGTTTTACAATGGGACGTTTAGGGTGAAACAGCGAGGCGGTGATGGCCTTGTACGTGAACGGAATGTCTTTCGCCTCCGCAGTCCTCCTTGCTCAGTCTCCGATGTCAGTTCCCTCTCTCTCTCTCGGCGGATTAAAGCCCCCGTTGGGCGCCAACAACAAATACCTATTATATATATATTTATATCAAAAATAAAAATGGCATATCCTGACCAGAAGCACATGGGCTTTTCAGAAGACTAAGCGCCATCTGGTGGAACAGAAATCAACTAAACATTGATTTAGCCTGTTCCCTGATATTTGGCCAACCCAATCTCTTGATAAATCAAGAAAAGCCATCCACGAACGCGTTTCGCGCTGTTGGGGCTCGTCAACGTGGAGTAGGCTGTACCTTTTTTTTTTTCTTTTTTTATATTCATATATATGTAAATAAATAATAAAAAATAATACAGTGAAAAAGGTCAGGTGTTTGTTATTAAAATCAAAAAAGGCATATCCTGACTACGTTCACATGAAGTTTTAAATGGCAGAGCGCCAACGTTTAGTTTATTTCTGTTCCACTAGATGGCGCTCTTCTATCTAAAATTTATGTGCACGTGGTCAGGATATGCCTTTTTTATTTATATATATGTGTATATATAGTATAACTTGGATATTTCGAGCGTAAGAGTCGATGGACGAGTGGGTAACACCCTCGATTCCCGACAGTCATGAACCGGGATTGAATCTCACGTTAACATTTTGTTTACTATGTGAATAACCTTCACATATTATTCGTTGTTTCAAATATCATGAACTAGGTTGTTCCTGTTGAGCGGTACCTAATAAAGTAATTTTGGAACTTGTAAATTCGAGTGTCTTTAATTCGAATATTTATCTTGGTCACTAGAAAATTTCCTATAAATAGAATTTCCGTTTTTAATTCGAATTTTTAGATAACTCGGATTTTATTTTTTTGGTCGAATTACGCAAGTTCGACTGCATTTATCAATTTTATATTTATAGAGCAAAGAATTATATGAAGGTATAATGTCTGTGAAAAAAAGCAACATCAATAAAACCATAAAGAAAAAAGAAGAATGTTTTGACATGAAGAACAAAGGATGGTCTTTAATTTTTAAATAACATTTTGTATTTAGATATATAATCTTTTGAATTTAATCATTTCTTACTTTTGTATTGTTGTGCTTAATATAAAAAGCCAATAACTATATTTTATATCGAAATGCTCCAACTCTTCAATCGAAAATTAACAACATTATATTATCCTAATTATTTTCGAAAATTCTTAAACACACGAGCTTAACCTCAACAATTATTTTTTTAAGTAATTAACATCCTAATAATTTCTAATAAAAATATTGCCCCAAATTTTGTCTAAATTGATCCATCTTTTTAAAAAAATCATTTTTCCCGCCAAATTAAATTTTATCAAGCGATTATTTGAATTAAATTTACATTTTATATAAAAATGGCTCATTTCAGAAATTGACTTCTCTTTCGAAAATTAAAATATTAATTAAAAATAATGATAGGCCAAATTAATTAGGAAATTGATTGATTGAAACTAAATTAAAACCAATTATATCAGGAACTTTATTAGTTAATTTATATTCATTATTGAATATATCGAATTGGGGTAATACACTTTATTGTATTTATAGTGTAAAATCATTGTTTATGTTATATAATTAACAAACATATTATAAGATTGTTCGGGTATTAGATGGTTTATTTACTTACAGGTTGTTGTTAGATAACGTACGTTGTTTACATTCTATATACAGAACTGTGTTACTGAGTTATAATATAATTTCTATTATATTACATATAAAATGAAAGGATTTAAAAGCACGAATGTTTCTTTTCTACATAATACAAACTTCTACTGTCCTTACTGCGATGAAAAAATATATTGGGAGGGCTTGGCTCATCAGTGGTGAACCCTCCGAGCGGTTTCGCCAATTTAATGGTATATAGTGTCGTAATGTCGTAATATAGTGTCGTATATAGTTGGCGAAACCGCTGGGAGGGTTCACCACTGATGAGCCAAACCCTCCCAATATATTTTTTCATCGCAGTAAGGACAGTAGAAGTTTGTATTATGTATAAAAGAAACATTCGTGCTTTTAAATCCTATTATTTTATATGTATAGATAGCGCGTTATTGCTTTGTATTATATTACATATAGCATTTTATAAAAATAGTAGGGGAGTGTTTTAAAATTCTTTTATAAAAAAAAAAAGTTTCATTTACTATCAATCTGTGATTCATTTTGAGCTAATTTTATGTATTTTCTTTATTATATACTAGCCGAATGACCCTGGCAACGCCCGGGTTTTACCCGATCAAATGTTTTTATTCAAATACTATTCGTTACAATTATAAATTGGCGCCGTGGATGTCACTCTTGTGAAACGTCCCGCTCCAAACTTTACATGTACATTATTTCAGCTGGTATTACCCCCCATTTTCACCGCTAGAGGCGCGAGCGAAAGAGCAAATTTGCAAATAACACGACGGATATTCGGGATAGAGACCTGAAATTTTCACTAAGAGTTTTTCCAGATTCTACTTTATATACTTTTAAAATATCAGTCAGATTAGTTACGTATTGTGGACGTGTATAGTTGACAAACATACATACATACATACATACGCTGACTTTATATAAAAGTCATTATATATTTATATATATAGGGATAATAATATAAATTAGTTTTAAAAATTGTAAAAAAAAAAATGCATCGGCCGGGAATCGAACCCGGGCCGCCCGCGTGGCAGGCGAGCATTCTACCACTGAACCACCGATGCTTATAATAAATGGCCATATTTGGGTATTTTTTCCATTCACGAAAGCAAACGATGACAGAATTGATTGATGACTCTGATACTTGTATATTTTAATGTTATATTAAAAATATTATTTATTTAAAATTATATATCATAGATTCAAATACTCTGCTAAATCGACCGCCAGAGGTCACGCTTCCCCTATAAAAACTCATTGTTGTTGTTTCCCGACGCTCTCCTGTTCTTGCCATGAACCCTGCCAAGAAGAAGAAGAAGAATGCCAAGAGGCTCATCGTGAACCTCGACGATATGGAGAGGGAGGACGAAATGGTGATCCAACGCAACCATGACATCCTGCATGACATTGGCCATCCCGCCCTAATGACTCTGCTTGAGGACCTCGTCCATTTCATCGCCAGGCGGTCTGAACTGATCAAGGCCCTCACTGCTGAAGTACAGAACCTCTAAGGCACCCTCCATTCCTTCGCGGAGCTGGACGAAGTTATGGAGGCTAACAGGCCCCAGACTGCCTGCCACAGCAACCAAACCTGTCCTGCAAGGAAACCAGCTCCCAGACTGACTCCATCAAACCCGCCACTCCTGCTCCTGCTGCCATCCCTGTCAAGAAGCCTGCCTCCATCTTGCCTGCCCCTGCTCCAACCAAAAGGAAGCAGCCTGAGGCTCCCAACCCGCCTGCAAAAAGGACAAACCTGCGCCTTCCCGCGTCTCCAAGCCTGCGGCCGCCCAAGTGGTCCTCCATGGAGAAAAATCGGCGGCCCATACAGTGGTCATCTCTAATGACCCACAGGCTGACCCAAGGAAGATGCTTAAAGCTGTCCGCGCTGCCCACACTCTCCCCCAAGAACGTTTGGG
>CP092883.1:61500498-61543355 GCA_030710605.1 Cordylochernes scorpioides
TCTTCTTATCTCCACTCAATCATATTAGGGTATCAAGTTGTGAACCTTGATGGTGTCTGTTTGACAACCATCATGACTGGGTGAAGTAGAATGCGTCTGCCTTTATCATTAAGACTGGGAGCACTACTCAGTGGCAGGCCGACTTAGCTCCAAAAGAAATGGCCGCCTCTGACATGAGGAACAGACGCCATATGCAGCTGCTCCTAACATGGAGTACAAACGCTGTTCATCCTGTATCCCTGGATTAGGAGCCTTACAGGGTACTATCAGCCAGGCCAGCTGAGTCCAGGTATTTTAGTGAGCTTGTTACTGCTCCCCCTCCTCCTTTTTCATCCGGGCTTGGGACCGGCAAAGGCGGAGTTAGTCCTCTGTATGAAAGCTTGCCGTTATTATAATATAGAAATGCGTTGTGAAATGTGTTTGTGCGTAATTCCCTTTTTAAATACATGTTAATATGTAGATATAGCTCCAGTTTACAAATTGTCTTTACCAGGAACGCTCGATAGAAGTAACCTTCTTGTTCTTTGTTCCAAAATCACTTTATTAGGTATCGCTCAAAGAGAACAACCTAGTTTATGATATTTACAACAATGAATAATATGTGAAGGTTATTTATTTATTAAAACAAAGGGTCCAACGCGGGATTCGATCATCGGTTCATGGCTGTCGGGAATCGAAGGTTTTACCCACTCGTTCACCAACTGGAAGTAATCTAGATTAATGGTACAAAGGTGAAATTACAAGAAAAGGAATCACCAGACAACATCTTGAAGAAGGAATAAAAGTTTAAGGAGACGTGTTTCTTTTATTTGTGTTGTATAATAGGTAAGCTTTCGGACTATGATGTCCTTCTACAGACAACTCTGTTGAAGGACGTCAAAGTCCGAAAGCTTGCCGATTATACAACACAATTAAAAGAACCTAATCGCCGTAAATTTTTATTCATTCTTCAAAAAGAATAAATAAGTTTGCTTATATGAAAATATAACTACTTTTTTGTTCAATTTTATTTCGTCTATGTTTTTAGGTGTTCGAGCGCGGATCATTTTATCCTGGCTATTTACACATTGCAAGTTGGGGAGTCGAGGTGGCCCCTCTCACATTCTGTAGTATGGCAGATTTTGGCTGATATGTTGCAAACTAATCGCCAGGACGTCAGATTCAGGGATTAATGTCATTTTTATCTCGTACTATTTCTTGAATAGGTGGATTAGATGAATTTTGTAGTTAAAAGTTTAATTTCTTAACGGAAATGTTTGGTACGTCTTTTCTATATATTCAGTTGGTTTAATCCTCTTTCAGTGGTGGTGTTTTGTCCATTCTCCATGGAATGGAGGGAGGGTGCCCCGTTAGTCAGTCACATTTCAGAGTTCCCTGTTCACGGTTACCGTAGCGGCTCGGGGCTCAAGACACCGTACTACAGGACAGTCCCTTACTTGTGTTGCTTCTTCTGCCCTCCACGCAGAGGAGGACTTCTGGGCAGGATCCTCTTTCGGTATCTTGCTTGATAGGTTGAATTCTATACTTGTCCGAAGACAGATTCTGATTAATTTGTTTATTATTATTTTGTCTCTCTGTGTTTATTATATTTGAGCCAACTTGGAAACACGTATGTTATTATTGTGAGGCAACAATTTCTGTATAAACTTCGGTTTTGTAGATAATTTTATTTTATAGTTGAATAGGTTTGATAGTGTTATTTTGGCGATCTTTGCCTTTCCTAATGGTATTTTTGGCATGTTGAATTTCAATTTGGCGTCTAAGGTAATGCTAAGATATTTAAGCTAGGGTCAGTTAAGTTAATAAAGCTTGAATTTGCGGTAAAATTGGATTGTGGCTTGAATTTTCTATTGTCTCATGGAAGTAACACTATAACTCCCGTGTCTTTTTTTGAGTTTGATGTCTAACTTTCATTCGTTATACCATTTGGTTATAACGTTTATGTAACTTTGAAGTTGTGAAATCAGTTGTTCCATTCTTCTTTTTTGTAGTTTGATAATATTGCTGAGTCATTAGCAAAAAACCTTGGTTTTTTATTTGAATGTACAGTAGACTCTTCTATAACGCGAGTTTTTACAACGTGATTTCGTACAACGCGATAAAAAAATTGCGACAAATTTATTTATACAACGCGAATTTTCGTATAACGCGTTATAAAATAAAATGAGGAAATTTCCTTATTGACAACTGTACAATACATTTGCATATAAAATAAAAAAACATTTAGTTTTGTTTTAGTATATAATTATTTTTCCTATATACATCATTTTATACAATACATTTTTACATTATATTTGTCACTAACAATTTACCCTAACAAAATTCGCGTTATACAAGTTTTATTTCGTACAACGCGAATTCCTATAACGCGATTTCATACAACACGGAACACATTAATCGCGTTATAGGAGAGTTTACTGTAGTAGGAAATCAATCCTGTGAATATTGAATAGATGGTGTTGCGTATTTGCATATTTACTTCTTGTATCTGCACTATTTTGCATAGTTGTTGGTTGTGTTTTTAGAAGATATAAATACCGTTGTCAGTTTAAAGCGGCAGTCCAGTAGCACGTTAAACAAGTTAGCTTTGTACCTCATCTTATGTTGACAATAAAAAGCTTTATTTGCCCACGTGTTGGTGAATGGAGAGACATGACGACACAACTGATAGAAAGGGGTAAAGATTTTCTGAGGCAGAGGTTGAGGCCTTATCCCAAATCCAACATTGGATTTGGTATTATTACCTTGTGAATATGCTAAAAACTGGAATCCCCCATCAAATTAACCACTATGTGCCATCTAACATACATATCTTTGAAAAAATAGTACAAATGTGATATTGTACTGGGATAAGGTACATAAATAATGAAAAAGGCATCTCCTTATCGTGCAACTGAAAGTTGCTGATGGCTTGCGCCATCTATCGGGATAAATATCAACTATTCTCGTTGATTTCTAATTATTCCAGAATGCTGAGGTCCAACAGCCCAAAACGCGTCCGTGGTTAGCTTTTCTTGATTAATCAAGAATGGGTATTTGGCCAATTCTGGAATAATTAAAAATCAACGATAATAGTTGATATTTATTCCGATAGATGGCGCAAGCCATCAGCAACTTTCAGTTGCACGATAAGGAGATACCTTTTTCATAATACATATCTGTGTTCGGACACAACTGATAGAATCCAAGGATTGAGCCTCGAAGGACTTTAATTTGGGTTGGCTTTGTCATGACTATGAATCTATCTTGTTTAAGAAAATAGGTACTGTACTGGAGATATTTTTTCAAAACTTGACAAAGTTCTTTTTTTGGAGAAATATTTTGAGTTTTTCTATTAGGCCATCATTCCATACATAGCACACATCAATAAGGCCGATAAGGCACAATTTGAATTATAGATTATAAACACAAGGTAATAAGACCAAATCTAAATAAATAAATAGTGTGTAACGTTTCGGATATTACCATCTTCAGACAAAAGTGATGAATGCTCATTCAGCACTTTTGTATGAATATGGTAACAACGCTGTTACCGAAACGTCATACACTATTTGTTTGGATTTGGTCTTATTACCTTGTGTTTATAATCAATAAGACCTTCCTTAGCCTTTCTTATGTAAATTTATCAACGTAGGTCAATGGTCAATTTCTATTAAATTTACACATTTATATTGGCGCTGAGTTTATTGTTGACAACACATTAAATATGTTATAACACCTTGATCAAGGTTGGCGTTCAGCCAACTGAAATATTCGTAAAATAAATGATTTTTGATCCATTATATGCCTTTTTAATTAAACATTTATATTATATTCCAGAGTAGTGAATCTATAAGGGAAGAGTTTAGATAACCAAAAGGAAATGGATCTACTAACTTCACGGCACCGAATGTTCGAGAAGAGGTCAGAGGAAGAAGGTTAAAGAGACAGGATCAATGATATCATCACGGTTGATTGTCAGACGGAGATGTGACACGATCTGATAATTGGTTTGCTGATAATTACAATTGAGGCTGCGCCAACACCGATTCCTTTTCTACTTATATATCTACAGCATTCATTCTCCATCACATGCAGGCTTATACATTGGAGAATTTTTCCAAGTATTCAATAAGGACAACAAGAAAGTTTTATTTTTATTATCCCTAGTTCACAGTTGGGCTAGCCTTCCGTCAGCACTTCAATCCGGAATCCTTTGGTTTTTTTTTTGTATTTACTCTGGATCCAGAGATAACGTGTCATAATCATATAAATAAAATTACAGAAAAAATGCAGATAAAGATTATCAATATTAAAACACCTTGCAGGAACTCACTGGGGACTCTCAGACCCTTAAGATTACATATAATATCCTTATCAGTCCAATACTAGAATACAGCCTGCCCATTTTTGCAATTGCATCCCAAACATCACTATCTAAAATGGATCAAATACAAACCTCATGTGCCAAAATCATTATAGAAGATCATGCCCAAATAACATAACCCAACATGAAGCAAAATTAATCTCTCTTGACCATCACCACCATTGGTTGTCATTCTTGACCCATGCGTAGAACGGGGCCTTAATGATCTAGTACTAATACACACAAGACCATCAGTCTTATTCAGATTCGCCGTAGGAAGGAAGCATAGATAGAGCTCCTATACTCCAGGCAGCACAGAACCCAACAACAGCCTCCAGGTCCGACGTATGTCCAGTTGTTTAAATACACACACATACAGTTTATTAAGACCACCAGTCTTATACAGATTCACCACAGGAAGGAAGCATAGATAGAGCTCCTATACTCCAGGCAGCACAGAACCCAACAACAGCCTCCAGGTCCGACGTATGTCCAGTTGTTTAAATACACACACATACAGTTTATTAAGACCACCAGTCTTATACAGATTCACCACAGGAAGGAAGCATAGATAGAGCTCCTATACTCCAGGCAGCACAGAACCCAACAACAGCCTCCAGGTCCGACACATGTCCAGTGGCCACAGAATCCATAAATTAACGTATCACTCAAAATACGAGTGTGGAATCAGCCGCGTTCTAGTTTTAACTTTCCTCATCCAAATGGACCACGACATTAGGCGATTCTATTAATCTCCTCCGAACGGTGACTGCGGTCTTGTAGAATTTATATAAACCAAAGACCTTAATCAAACATCATTCATCCAGTTATATATTTGTTGACTATCGGATTGAAACAAAGTCAAATTATTTTTCTCTGTTTCTCCATCTAATAATAATAATGAATACGCATACAATTTGAATAGAAAACACTTTTAAAATATTATTATTCAACACACATACGTGAAAAACTACAGATTAAATTAGCTTATAAAAATAAAGAAATATTTATCAAACTTTTTGTTCCTTCCTCCATGACATCACCATAATCTGGTCGCCACGACCAACTGTGATGATGATAATCCCTCGTAATGATGATGATAACATTGGAGAAAGCCACCATTAGTAAGGTAAACGTGTAATTTGTCTTTTTATTATTATTTTTTTATAAATAGAACAAAAAAACTTAAATGTGTGTAGTTACATTTGCTTCTTTATGTTTTTTTTTTAAATCTTTCTCAAAGGGAGTTTCCTTGAGGTAAGTATTAAACCACAATGTCGATTCGAAGATTAAATTAGCATTTTTTGACTTTCTAACTCGCTCTGATCATTCTGTTTTGAGAGAGTTTTCTTGTGTCGTGTTTGCTGGTTGTGCAACGGCTTCGACAGGTACTGTAGCCGCAATGATATTCATCTATCTAACCAGTATCTTCTGTTATAGGACTTCCGCCGGTCGTCTTTTTCTTTTAATTATATCCACCATCCGCCCAATGTCGTGATCCATTTGGATGAGGAAAGCGAAGACTAAAACGCGGCTGATTCCACACTCGTCTTTTCAGTGATACGTTAACTTGTGGATTCTGTGGCCACTGGACATATGTCGGACCTGGAGGCTGTTGTTGGATTCCGTGCTGACCGGAGTAAAGGAGCTCCATCTATGCTTCCTTCCTGTGGTGAATCTGTATAAGACAGGTGGTCTTAATAAAACTGTAGTTGGATTTTCTTGTTAATTCAATAAATAGTTTTTTTAAACTAAATTCCTTTTTTAAAAAGTCATCTTTAATTGATATTTATTCCGATATATAACGCTATACCATCAGCAACATTAAGTTGAAAGGTCAGGGGAAGCTTCTTCAATATGTTGCCACACACAAAGATTGCTAGCGCCATCTATCGGGGTATAGTCCTTGTATCTATAGGAGAATTGTAGCGACCACGTGACACCGCTCGCTAAGCCTAACGCCCACCTGTAGTTGTTTGTTCAGCTGCGTTTATTGATCTGACCGCCTACTCTGTCTCCTCAACTTGCCTCACTCTCTCTCCATATACATATATCGGCTTGTCTAACTTTAAACTGATCCACTCCTCTCTATAGCTCCCCTTTTTACATATTGGTTGTTATCGTTTGGCTTTCTATGCAAATTAGGAATAAACAGAATGATAAGACCATCTTTTATTCTATAGAAGCTCGGCTTGTCAAACTTTAAACTGTTTCACTCATTTCTATAGCTTCCCTTTTTATATATTGGTTGTTAATTCTATCGCTTGGCTTTCTATGCAAATTAGAAATAAACAGGATGATAAGCCTATCTTATTCTCTATAGAAGCTCGGCTTGTCAAACTTTAAACTGATCCACTCCTCTCTTTAGCTTCCCCTTTTTACATATTGGTTGTTAATCTCTATCGTTTGGCTTTCTATGCAAATTAGAAATAAACAGGATGATAAGCCTATCTTTTTCTCTATAGAATCTTGGCTTGTTAAACTTCAAACTGATCCACTCCTCTTTATAGGTTCCCTTTTTACATATTGGTTGTTAATCTCTATCGTTTGGCTTTCTATGCAAATTAGAAATAAACAGGATAATAAGACCATATTTCTCTTTATAGAAGCTCGACTTGTCAAACTTTAAACTGATCCACTCCTCTCTTTAGCTTCCCCCTTTTGCATATTGGTTGTTAATTCTATCGTTTGGCTTTCTATGCAAATTAGAAGTAAATAGGATAGTTGGCCCATCATTTTCTCTATAGAAACTTGGCTTGTCAAACTTTAAACTGATCCAATCCACACTATAACTTCCCTTTTTACATATTGGCTGATCTTTATCGTTTGGGTTACTATGCAAATTTGAAATAAACAGAATGGTATATCTTTCTCTCAACTTTTAGTCATAATTGACAAATTTCTTTTTAAAACCTATCGCGCTGTTTTTTTGAAATACATTTTATTAGGAGATTTCGGAACTCCTTTCCTTTCTCAACCTATAGTTACAATGAGTGGAAGATATACAGTGGAGTTTCGTTCTAATTTCGGATTTATATGGAATTTATTATTTTTAGATATTTGGACGAACAGTACGTTTATCACTACGACATAGGTTGAGAAAAGGTGAAACTCCAATATACTTCCAAGTAATATAATAGTTTGCGCCATTTATCAGAATAAATATAAATAATCGGTGATTTTTTAAAATTATTCAATAATTGGTAAAATATCTTTTATTGATTTATCAAGAAAAGCTAACCACGTACGTGTTTCGCGCTCATCAGCGGTGGGGCAAGCTGTACCTCAACGACCAAAAAGAGAATGGCCTTTGGGGCATCCTGAAAAAATCATGAATTGTATGCCTAAAGACTAGCTTTTTTGGTTGTTGAGGTACAGCTTACACCATGCTGATGAGGGCCAACAGCCCGAAACGCGTACGTTATTAGTTTTTTCTTGATTAATCATGAAAAGGTAATTCCGCCAATTCTAGAAAATTCTGGGAAATTGATCGTTTACATATCTTAATGTTCTTATTAAGTATAAATATTTTCTGAAATTTTTGCTAAATTGTTTATAGGTGATGCAATTTTTCTTGTGACCGGTGTATTTTAAAAGTAGTTTTAATATAATAGCAAACATATATTTTTAGATCAAAACATTGCTTTAAATTCAATATATCGTTTTTATAATGGATATCTATATCTATATATATAAAAATCAATGTTTGTTTGTTTGTTGGTTTGTATGTCCGGCATACAAATTCGCAGTAGTTCACTAATTCAAACCAAAATTTCCATACATAGGTAAAAATATACGGGGAAGACGATAGGCTATTTCAAAAAATATATAAATCAATTATTAAAACTATATATTCAAATTATTCTACTTAGCTCACGAACAGCGCCCTCTATCAAAGATTAGATTAAATTATGCTGATGCAAACAAATAGATAATGCTAATAACAAACAATTATATAAAAAATCTTATCTAAATATATATCACTCGGGTAGATATGCACACGGGTCAATCCCGGGGCGAAGCCCGGGTCACCCGTCTAGTTTAATTATAAAAATTTATATATTTCTCTTTTTGTTCATAAACCACATAAATAAAGTGTATATATTCTATACAATACATAAACAGGAAATTTTATATTCGTTTTTTTCTTAATATGATATATTCTATTTTGAAAAGATAATAAATTGAAATATATAAAAATATATAAAGAAAAAAAGGCATTTCCTGATCGTGAAACTGAAAGTTGCTGATTGCTTGCGCCATCTATCGGAATAAATATCAACTAATCGTTGATTTTTTAAAATTATTCCTAGAATTTGAAGTTGCACTATCAGAAAATGCCTTTTTTTTTTCTTAATTTATCCCCACCTGATCCAAGTAAAAATTCACTTTTGTACTATTTTTCATAAAAATAGATATAGTATCTTTCGAGATTTTATATAAATACACTTTTAAAATGTATATATGTTATGAATATTTTGTTGTTGTTAGATAAGGCTTGATAAGACAAAGGATCGATAAGATAAAGGGTTGAGGTGCAGTCGTGATAAAAAAAAGATAATTATTTACCGTCAAGTAGCTTTTATTTTCAATTACTTGAGGAAATATTACACATTAGTTATTTTCACATTATATAGAATTTATAAAGTTAATCCTATATTAGTGATTTAAAAGGATAGATATGTTAACTACGCATATTTACAACAAAACTATATAACTAAACTGAAAGTCTTTCTAAAAACGATGATAACAAAAATAAAAATATCAATGAATAAAATAAAATATATATTTTTTAAAATATAGAAATATTTGAGTTTTTAGATTATATAATAATATTCATAACATATATATAGGAAAATATAATGGTAACAAAGAAAATTATTGGAGAATATTTGTTACTATCTTTTTATAAAAAAAAGTAAAAAAGTATATATATAGCAATTTACTTAAAAATTTAATAAAATATCTAAAACTATTTAATATATATAATGAAATATTAAATACCTTTTTTTATTCGAAATGTGAAGAAAACATATTCACAAATAAAATTTGAAAAGAAAAAAACACTTTATTTTTCCATACGATTTTGTGTATAAATATTGTATTACCTCGAGATTTGAATTATTAAAATTGGTCAAATTTAAAAAAAAATCAAATATGCATCTCTCTCTCGTCTGCTTATAAATTTAATAATATTTATATTTTTCTCCCTAAAAGTAATTTAGAACGAAGAGGATTTGATAAAAGACATGAAAAATAAGCACATTTATCAAAATAACAAATTACCTATGCTTTTGAGAAAAGGGTAGATATTGAAATTTAAATATGGAATTAAATTTCCCTAATAATTCGTCTGCATTCAAGAATTTTTTAAAAAAGAAAGGTCGAGTTAATATCGCAGCAGACGATCCCTGTCGTCTGCATGTTAATGGATTCCAACCTAATTGAGATCCTGGGAGGCTGACTGACTTAATTTGGGATCTTTTGGGAATTTTGGCGTCTTCTCTATATGACCATTCCACTTTTGGCTTCTGCATTTTTATTCCTTCAAAATTGGGAACTTGGAATTGGATGGGAAATAATTGGAATTTCTTGGTTTGCCAAAAGGGCTATCTTTATTTTTTTTTAATGACGAATTATTTTTATTTCTTTAAATTTATTCTTTTCATTAATGATATCTATTGAAAGTGTTCGTTTTTTAATATTGTAATAATGTACGAGATCGTTGCAACTATTCTGTTCATAAAGTTCATTCTACGTATATAGTCTGCCGCTGTATTTGAAGACTTTGTGACAATGTTTAATCTCTTCATTAATTTATAAATACGTCCTGGTGTGTTGTTCAAGAGAAACAACGGTGAATAATTCTATTCTCAACCGACAGATGGCACTGTATGTACTGTTTACTGTAAGAGCATTGACGAGAATATATCTATATATATAAAAAATCAATGTTTGTATGTATGTTTGTTTGTATGTCCGGTATACAAATTCGCAGTAGTTCACTAATTCAAACCAAAATTTCCATACATAGGTGAAAAAAATACGGGGAAGACGATAGGCTATTTAAAAAAATATATAAATCAATTATTAAAACAATATATTCAAATTATTCTACTTAGCTCACGAACAGCGCCCTCTATCAAAGATTAGATTAAATTATGCTGATGCAAACAAATAGAGAATGCTAATAACAAACAATTATAAAAAAATCTTATCTAAATATATATCCCTCGGGTAGATATGCACACGGGTCAATCCCGGGGCGAACCCGTCTAGTATCTTATATAAAGAAAAGAGATTTTCTGCTTGTATTTAATTATTAGAGCCATATAGAATTAACACTTGATGCTGATTATTTTGAGAATAGAGATATTTGTTGAGCAGTCGTGGCAAATATATTGAAAGAATAATAATAAAGATGGTTTTGATCAGAGATTTCTTTATTTGAGCTCAGGAATATATAAAAGAACATAATTTGATAAAAGTACTGCCTGGCTTAAAGCGAGTAGAACAAGGAAAACAAAAGATTATTTACATAATGTACAAAATTTTTGAGCCGGCCATTGGGAAAGAGAGAGAGAAAATATGGTTTCACGGGCTACTAACCAAAAGTTATGATTTTTGAGCCCAAGCGCGATGTCAGGTGGCAAGGGACCCTAGGATCTGGCTGCAGGAGATGTGTCGCAGGGGTAGTGGAAACGTTGGGCAAGCAGGGGAACAGCGCCAAGGTGAAGTGAGGCAGGAGCATTGAATTGGCCAGGAATCCAGTAGAAGTGGCAGATGGAATTGGAGGCAGAAGGTCCTTGAAGCCTAGAACTTGAGGGCCCTAGACTTCAAGATGGGGCAGCTTGAGGCTCTCGCCTCGTGCTTGTCAGGAAGGCCCTTGGAGCAGCAGTTGGCACATTTGGAGGTGCGCTGGTCAGCAATGGATGGGCAGGCGCGGCCTTCATGGCCGTCTTGACCGCAGTGGAAGCACTATGGCCATTGGGAAACAACAACAACGAGTTTTTATAGGGGAAGAGTGACCTCTGGCGGTCGATTTAACAGAGTATTTGAATCTATGAAATTATAATTTAAAATAAAATAATAATTTTATATAACATATATATTATGATACATTAGCACGCCATCTGTTATGAAAATTCGAAACTATTATAGGCTCGTATTATTCTTTTAAGAATTAAACAATTTTCTACTGCTCTTTCTACAATGGAAAAATTAATGGGAGGGCTTGGATCATCAGTGGTGAACCCTCCCCGCGGTTTCGCCAGTTTAATTCGTCAAACATAACATTTCCAGTAAATGTAATTGGTACAAATTGTATCGATATATAGCAAATTGAATTTATAATTATTTTAAAATAGTTAAACCTTGGTTATCTCGTGTGTCTTCAATAAATGTCACTAATATCTTTCAGAGTTATTGTCTGAATCCCGATATACATTCTAGAAGGTACAACTTCCTTAAGTTTTGTCCATGAGTGTATCTTTCCGAATTATTGTTTGAATACCTATATACATGCTAACAGGTACAACTTCCTTAAGTTTTGTCCATGAGTGTATATATATCTTTCAGAGTTATTGTCTAAATCCCGTAATACATACTAAAAGGTACAACTTCCTTATGTTTTGTCCATGAGTGTATCTTTCAGAGTCATTGTCTGAATACCTATATACATGCTAAAAGGTACAACTTGCTTAAGTTTTATCCATGAGTGTGTCTTTCAGAGTTGTTGACTGAATCCCGATATACTTGCTAAAAGGTACAACTTCCTTAAGTTTTGTCCATGAGTGCATCTTTCAGAGTTATTGTCTGAATCCCGATATACATGCTAAAAGGTACAACTTCTTTAAGTTTTGTCCATGAGTGCATCTTTCAGAGTTATTGTCTGAATCCCGATATACATGCTAAAAGGTACAACTTCCTTAAGTTTTGTCCATGAGGGTATCTTTCAGAGTTATAGTCTGAATCCCGATATACATGCTAAAAGGTACAACTTCTTTAAGTTTTGTCCATGAGTGCATCTTTCAGAGTTATTGTCTGAATCCCGATATACATGCTAAAAGGTACAACTTCCTTAAGTTTTGTCCATGAGGGTATCTTTCAGAGTTATAGTCTGAATCCCGATATACATGCTAAAAGGTACAACTTCCTTAAGTTTTGTCCATGAGTGTATCTTTCAGAGTTATTGTCTGAATCCCGATATACATGCTAAAAGGTACAACTTCCTTAAGTTTTGTTCATGAGTATATCTTTCCGAGTTATTGTTTGAATCTCAATATACATACTAAAAGGTACAACTTCCTTAAGTTTTATCTCCATGAGTGTATTTATAAATTATATTTGTATTTTAAAATACTTTTTGTATTATGTGGGGAACTGATTCTTGGTCTACTTATTCTGTGATGGAAAATGTAGACATCGTGACTACAGTTGAATTATATCTGCACATTTCCAGGTGGTGCAATTATTCCTTACATTCTACTCTCACAGATGTGTGTGGACTAAATTAATAATGATATCATGGAAACACACAAAGTTCATATTTCATGATTTAAGGTCAGCATATTGTTTTTATTGTTGTTGAGTCTGAATTATGATGCCCTGTCTCTATCTCAAATCGATGGTATAACTCGAATGGAATCGTATTTCTGGTTCAAAATCACATTGATAGGTACCGCTCAGCAAGAGCAACCTAGTTCATGATAATTGAAACAATGAATAATATGTGAAGGTTATTCACATATTAAACAAATTTTAACGCGGGATCCAATCCCGGTTCATGATTGTCGGGAATCGAGCGTGTTACCCTCTCATCCACCGACTTATTTTTTTTGTGCCATGCAATATGTGCTTTTTTATTAAATACAAGCCGAATGACCCGAGTTTTACCCGAAGGAATTTTCCCCCGATAGCGTATTGTTACATCAATTTTAATGCGCTTTACATTTAATTCAAAATATTCTATGATATTTAATATTTATTTAAAACAGAATATTTAGATTATCATCATTCCTTTTTATAGTTTCATTCCTTTTGTAATATTGTTATTGTACATATATCTTGATTGGTTATTGGAGCGAGAGAGGACCGAGACTGCGGATCACGGCCTTACGAGGAAGACAACGAATAAATAAATCCAATAACTTTAAAAGGTATTTATTTACTTTTATTTATTTACTTTAAGTATAGAAACCCGCTCGGTGTATAACTCCAAGAAGGAAGAAACCAAGGTCGACGACCCTGCAAAGCTGCAACTTGGTGTAGCAATATGAAAGCTTTTATATATTTTTTCAAATATTTCTTTCACAATTTGAATGTCTTAAAAATTTAGGCTGTATATACCAACGATATGCATGTACATATGCAAATTGTCCTAGAAAGTAAGACTAATAAAGAGATAAAACACATGGTCTGTACCTATTCAACTTCTCCAAAAAAAACTTTCCTCAGCTAAAATAAATAGAAATCAAAGAGAGAAAGAGAAGAATTCTTCCATTTAACTCGGTCGATCCGCAGTCACTTCCTAATTGCTTTCTTTCTAAACCAAAGTTACCGAAATAGATAATGCACTGGTCCACTTTGATTAAAAGGCTCTTCTCTCCACAGCTTCAATTAAGAAGAAATTCAGAGATAATAGAAAATTCGATTATGTGATAGATAATAAATGTTTTCACTTTTATCTATTACCCAAACTCCATTAAAGAGTTTTGTTTATTTATTTTGTGATGGTTTAGCTATAAGCGGATGATATAGAATCTATATCTATATCGTATTCAATACCAATATACGAATTGTTTTGTTTAAACGTGTCATATTTTAAATTTAGAAAATTCTGTAAATATATTGTGGTGGTTCGTCTGGTTTTGAAGAAATGATTCAATTATTCATTCCAAGGTATATTTTAATTATTACAAATAAAATAAAAAAAATAAATATCAATGTTAATTATTATTGTTACAAATTAAAATCTAGTAAAGAAGAGTTGAAAAAGGTTTGATGAAAATGGATGGATGAAAATGGACGTTGGTTCGTGGTGGCCGTCAAAACAATGGTATCCTCCCACGTGCTTACCACGTCACCACCGCCGGCGCGCATGCGTCGACTTAGCTTACCCAGCCGGCCGAGGTGGTGGCGGTTGAAAGGGCTGTTTAAAATTGGCGGTGGGTCAAAACACCGTCACAATATTTTTTATTTTCTCTCTTGGTTTAAAAAAAACCGTAATTACCAAACTAGGTATATTTGTTTGTGTTTATTTCATTGGTTGGTTGTAAATTCAAGTATGATTTTAATGTCCTTTATTTTCTTCTTTAAACTCTACACAAACCTTGTAATTATTCAATTGTTTATGTAATATAGTATCTATGTTCAGTGTTGTTGCTTGAAGCAAGCATCCATTGTAGGCATATCGCGTCTGATTTGATAATAAATAAAAACGTGTAATGTTTTATGTGATGTTGGTAAAAAATGCAGCTTGTCCGAAAGAAATGACTTGGAAAAATAAAAATATAATGATTTATTAATAAAATTTTAGAAACAATGCATTAGAGCACTATCTATGTATAAACATTTAGCGCGGTAAGTTTCCTTTTTTCGGAATAATAACAATCTTACCATTGTACTTATTGTGATGAAATTATGCTGATGAGAAAATCTCCCCGATATACACTTATAGACAAAACTCAAGGAAGTTTTAGATTTTGATATCTCCGGTCATCTTTTTTGTTTTTTAAACGAGAAAGAGGCAATTATGTTCACACTTGTTTATCTCCTGTGTCTCAAATATCAGAGTTGTTTTCCGAATCCCGATATACTGCCCTTACTGCAATGGAAACATTAATTAGAGGGCCTGGCTCATCAGTGGTGAGCCAGGCCCTCCAATTAATGTTTCCATTACAGTAAGGGCAGTAGAAATTGTTTAATTTTTAAAAAATCATACGCGTCTATAATAATTTTGAATTTTCATATTTACATATATTATGCATTAGCGCGCCATCTGTTATGATAATTTCGCGCCTAAAATAGTTTTAAATTTACATTATATATATCTGCATATTTCCCGAGAGGAGATATTCAATTAGGAAAGATCCCTTGAATGTAAATTTCCCTAAGGAATAATTATTTCCAATAAGGGATATGCACATTGATATAATTTACCGTTATAATTGAATATCAACTTCCAATTAGTACTCCAACCTTCTAATCGGAATTTAATTGAATTAATTGCATATAATTGCAAATTCTGATAGTGTTTCCATCAAATTGTTATCGGGCTTAGAAATTAAATTGTGCAAATATGTACTTAGTTGTCTTCTATTCTGTGATTGGCTAATTCTTCACAGAAGTGTTTTCTGATTGGATGGGATGTAAATTAATTTGCATAGAGATAGTTATAAAGCTATTAGGATACGTAATACATTTTAATGATATGCAAATAACTGCTAATTGTTATATATTCCATTGCGGTGTGTATCTTAATATGAGGAGTCGCGTATTCTGCCATACATTTCTTTAGGAATTTATCAAATTCTCGAGCTTTCGAGTTGAAAAAACTTTTCAACAGACGTTTTTTATTCATGTCTCTCTATTTAAGAATAAAGGTCACCTCTCCCGTCAAAATAGACGTCAAAACTAGACACCATCTATTGATTGTCGCCGCAAACTAGCGGCCTCGGGTTGGTGACAAATAATTTGTTTTGAACTTCCCTGTGTAGTATCTATGTTCCTTCTCAGTCTGCTTTATCATTTTGATCCAATATATGTAGCCTTATGTTTGTAGGATTCCAGATTTCCTTATCCTTTGTTTGTGTTCTTTTATTCTATCTTCTAAAATGTTCGCTTTCTAATATTTTCTAAATATATATCTTCTAATCTATCTTCTAAATATATATATTGGTCGCAGTGGTACAGCCTGCTCCGAGCAGACGAGCGCCAACAGCGCGAAACGCGTTTGTGGATAGCTCTTCTTGATTTATCAAGAAATTGGGTTGGCCAAATATCAGGGAACAAGCTAAATCAATGTTTAGTTGATTTCTGTTCCACCATATGGCGCTCTGCCTTCTGTAAAGCACATGTGCTCCTGGTCAGGATAGGCTTTCTTTATTTTTAATATATATTTCTCTGATATTCAGTATATGGTAGATCTAAATATTTATTAATTTAATAAACAGATTATTAATTTTGATAGTGTCACATTTTGATACTCGGTAAACGTCTCTCATTGCCACTCTCTCTTTCTAATTTTCTCATAATTAGTGCATACTGTGCACTATACATGTATTGACAAGATGTCAATAAAAATATGTTAATTGTCAATTGTCTCTCCCTCTGGTATTTTATAACAACAAAAGCAAACAGCTACTCTACAATACAAACACTACTGTAGCGATTTTTAATAAATTGAAAGAAGACAAGTTTATTTAATCATTCAACGACGCAAGCTTTCGGGTAAAAACCCATCAATAGGCAAGCTAAAGCATAAATACGACACTATTCAACCATTAGTATCTACGTTCATAGTGTCGTATTTATGCATTAGCTTGCCTGTTGAAGGGTTTTTGCCCGAAAGCTTGCGTCGTTAAATGATTAAAGAAACTTGTCTTCTTTCAATTTATTAAATCGCTACATATCTTACTGAGAAGAATCTTTTATATCTAAACACTACTGTATTAATTTGAAAAAACCCTTAAATAGCATTACATTGTTGAATCTACCAAGAAACAAACCGGCCTGGAGACACATGGTGAACTAGTTCACTAAGGCTAGCAAGACAGACTCCTAAACTATAGGACAGCCTGGGTAGTTGGGGATCTATGGATACACTCCAGGAGCCTATGGTTTATCTAGTTGTTACTTGTGAAAAAATAGTACAAATGTGATATTGTACTGGAATAAGGTGCATAGATCATGAAAAAGGCATCTCCTTATCGTGCAACTGAAAGTTACTGATGGCTTGCGCCATCTATCGGAATAAATAGAATGGGCATTTGGCCAATTCTGAAATAATTGAAAATCAACGAGAATAGTTGATATTTATTCTGATAGAAGGCGCAAGCCATCAGCAACTTTAAGTTGCACGATAAGGAGATGCCTTTTTTCAGTATAGTTGTTACTTATTATTAACTTATCTTTGCTTGGGTTAACTATACTTACTATTAATTTGTCTTTAAATCAAATAAATTGTCATTCTTACGTTTATCTTTCATCATTTTTATACTTGACAATATAATTAAAAATAGGAATCTCTTAAGTGTAATAGGTTATGCAAACATATATTCCACCTTGGCGAACTTTAACTGGCTCTAAAAAAGGAAACGTCTGCTATATGCCGGTTCTTGCTGTAAAAGTCCATTTAGATTGCAACCCTGATGGGAAAAGGTGGAAATTACCTTGCTAAATTTCTATTTTAAAATACTTTCAAATATAGCTTTTTTCCCCTCAAAATATACATTTTCTACTCAAAATATCTAAGTTCTGAGTGCTAGAGAAGAGGAAGATAATTTATTGTAGCAGTGTATTTATTAATTCATTAACAAAGTATCATTTTTATTATAAAATAAATGAAGGTTCCAGGGTTAAGTTTCTTTTGCAAGTTTTTATTTTCAAGCTTTCGAACTTGTCAGTCCTTCAACAGGATTATCACGTTAAATATTTTAATAGTAAATACAAAATATTTTATATACATATTATTATATTAGTAAATTAAATTTAATTGCCATCTATCGTTAATATTTTACACAAATAAATTTACTGGCAATGCGTTTCTTTTAAATATCATCAAATATCGTCTCTACAGACCTTACTGCAATGATATGAGTTGTTGAATGAGAGGGCTTGGCTCATCAGTAGTGAACCCTCCATAGAAAATACAGGGTATATTCTAAACCAATCCAATACAATAGTAGAGCGGTCTAGAGATTAATTTGGCGAAACCGCTGAGAGGGTTCACTACTGAAGAGCCAAGCCCTCTCATTCAATAACTCATATCATTGCAGAAAGGTCTGTAGAGATAATATTTGATGATATTTAAAAGAAGCGCATTACCAGTAAATTTAGTTGTGTAAAATATTATTATATACATAATTTAAATACTTATTATCTATTTAGAGAAAAATATATTCCATTATTTCAGTTTGAAAAACAATTTTTTTTTGAAAATATACGTGCGTGGTGGCGTGGTTTATGTTTATATTTTGCTATACTATGTAAAGTTCCCTCATTGTTTATCTTTTGTTTATCATTCATAGTTTGTTCTTGTCTCCAATAAATTGCCATTAATTAAAAAGGCATATATTGGATCAAAATATCATTTATTTTTACCTTTATTTATTAAAAAATTGGAACTACAAAATAAGACAAATAAAGACCAATACATTAAGTTTAATAGATTCTGCAGGCTGTATATTTCAAGGCGAAAGTGTTGACTGTACATATTTTAAGCTACTATTTCTAATTGCTATATGCAACAACAACAAAAGCCTTTATTGAGGACCTCTCGTCCTATATAGGATTCGCCAGTTTACAGAGTCTAATTGCTATATGCAAAATTTGACATCGAACGTTTAATTTTCATGATTCCTAATGTTCAATTGTGTTATTTGTATATAATTTAATATATACACGCAATTATCCTAATTGTGGATATGGCGTGTCTCTCCTAATTGTTAAATAAATAAATAAGACTAATTTAAATCAAGAAGAAAGACAAGCTATCAAATCATTAAAACGTAATAAAGATATTATTATAACACCTTCAGACAAAGGAAGAAACACAACAGATTACAACACAAAAATTTGTCAATTAAGGTAAAAATAAATGATATTTTGATCAAATATATGCCTTTTTAATATCGACTTTATCCCACCAGAAATATTTACAAAAACAAACGTTATAAATATCCACGCTGCGCGCGTTTGTTTTTGTAAATATTTCTGGTGGGATAAAGTCGATATTATAGTAAGCCCGTTGAAGAGAGATTAACACTTGAAAGCTAGTGTTTTTAAATTAAAAAGATACTCATTGTGAGAATATATTTGTAATTTTAATACTTTTTTTCACATTTTTATCATGAATATGCCTTTTTAATTAAAGATTTATCAATGGTTTGCTCTATTTACAAAATAAATTGTCATGTCATCCTGAAGTTTGTCTTTCCTAATTTAACACATGACATTATAATAAGCAATTAATAAATCTTTTATAAATGTTTGAATATAGCACTAAAACATATAAGCCCCAGTCGCATCTTCAATAGAATATTTCATGAATGATTAAACCTAGATTTTTAGCGATGACGATGTAATAAAGTCAATCTCTTCTTAAGACACAAACATTTACCTCTTTACAGAATATACAATCACGCCTCTTTAAAGACCACGCCTCTTTAAGAACAATTGATAGTGAAAAGTCAATCGTAACGCCAATAAAACGGACATAGCTCCCTGAAAAAAAAATGTTAACACTAATTTTCTCTGTGTGAATATATGATCCTGAAGATAGAGGTAGCCTGGCCGGCAATAGACACTTCGGCCAGTTAGAGTTTTTTATTTTTCTCAACGTTTCGACAAAAATCTTTTGTCTTCGTCAGGAGAAGTAAATAAAAATAAAGCATTTGGCAAGGCGTTAAAAATTTTAAAAATATTTTTGTCGAAAGGTTGAGAGAGAAAAAAAAACTCTAACTGGCCGAAGTGAATATATAAGTTTGAAAGTGTTTTTTTTTTTTAAGTTTATTTAATATATATATACAGTATAAACTCCCTGTAAATGACACCTAATTGCAGAGCCAAAGTTTCCTTTAGGGAGAGTTGTCCGCTTACCGGAGAGTTGTTACATAGTAAAAATGGTAATTTTGCAAAGGAAAACTGTTCTTTGTAGAGAGGTGTCCGTTAGCGAGGTGTCCGTTAAAGGGAGGTTCTAATGTATATATTATTTTAAGCGCGGGCATATATATACCTATATATTAAGGCATATATTATAGATGAATCTGTTTTTTAAAGCTGAAATGTTGCGTAAAAAAACATATTGATGGGAATTTTCCATATACTCAAGATCGAAATGGCCATCTTTTTTTAAAGCGAGATTCAAACCAAATCTAAGGAGAAGATATATAGAGAGGATATTTAGGGTTTTCAACACCTTCTTCAATCTTTTATACGAAAACTTCGAAGGAATTTATGCTTTCCATTTAAGTTTAAATTTAAAGCGATTTTTTTCTCCCCTGTGATGGGCGCAAGGTTGTGGTTTTTCCCATCCCCCTATTGGAGTAAAATCTTCCAAGATTTAAATTCTCCCTCTTTAAATGACCCATTTCTAATTCCTTCTTCATTCGATTTCGATTTTCGTGTTGATTTGGATCCGTTTCTTCTAAAGAGTATTCTCTTTGAATTGAATCTCGTTTTTTTTTTAGTTTAAACTCAGTTTTTTTTTAGTTTTTTTTTTTTTTTTAAATTACGCAAATTGATCTCTATGACACAAGTTTAAGCTATTCAAGAACCTATTGGAAAGAAATGGTATTTAATTTGAATTGATTTTTCTAAGATTTAAGTTAAAATATATAATACAGAGAAATGCCTATTTAACAACCGTGCTTCTTCATGACTAGAACTCTCTTTAGCAACCTTGTTTAAAAGAAAAAACGCCTTTTTAACACCCGTGCCTCTTTAAAGCCTATGACTTTTCAGACACCACGCCTCTTTAACGACCATTTTTTTAAGGACCGTGATTTCTAAAGGGAGCATGCCTCTTTAATAACCACGCCTCTTTAACGGCCACGTCTCTTTAACAATCATGCCTCTTTAAAGACACCCCTCTCACGCCTCTTTAAGAACCATGCCTCTTTAAGGACTGCCCTCACGCCTCTTTAAAAACCATTTCCCTATAAACCACCATTGCCTATTTATCTACTTTTCCTCTTTAACGACTACTTTACTTTAACGACTCTGCCTCTTAAAATACGCCCCTCTAAGACCACGCCTCTTTAACGACCATGCCTCTGTAACGACGATACCTCTTTATAAACAACTCCCCTTTAACTACCACGCCTCTTTAACGACCATCCTTCTTAAGCAAGCATGCCTCTTCAACGCGCGACCATGTGTCTCTTTAAGGACCTATGCTCTTTAAATACCAGGCCAGGTTAGCGACCGCATATTTAAAAGTTCTCTTTCTTAATTCCTGTCCTAAATAGCGACCACTAAAATTGGTCCCCCAAATCTACAATTAATTTTATAATAGTCCTGAGAATAAAGGCGACCAATATTTCTCTCTTTTTTCTAGAAAGAAATAAAAGCAATGATGAGAGATTATACTGTTATATAAGATAACAATTGCTTCAATAAAAAGGCCTTTTTTGGGGGATTACAGTAGCGGTCGTTATTGAGGCGTTTTGTTGTATTTTAAAGTCATTATGGTTGGAATATATATATGTGTGTGCGAAGTGGACATGTATATATGACATTATGTATTGTGCAAATTATTCCATGTAAATATAACGAAATATTATGTTTATCATGATTATTATTAGCATAAATATGAGCTATTTTGCATATGATGTTACAATGTACTAGAGCGCCATCTGTTATCAAATTATAAAACTATTTTAGAGGCGCAATATTCTTTTTAAAATAAAACAATTTCTACTGTCCTTACTGCGATGGAAAAATTAAAGGGAGGGCCTGGCTCATCAGTGGTGAACCCTTTCCTTTTAATTTTTCCATCGCAGTAAGGACAGTAGAAATTGTTTTATTTTAAAAAGAATATTGCGCCTCTAAAATAGTTTTATATTTTGCATATAGAAACTAAATTGCATATATTTTCATTTAGGTATAAGACCTTAAGCGCGATTTATATTGTAAATAATATTAACTATTTAGAGCTATTTTATATTTAAAAAAAAAAGCACTTGCTACTGTCTTTATTGAGTTGAGGAAAAAGATTGGAAGGGCCTGACTCATCAGTAGTGAACCCTCCCAGCAGTTTCGTTAGTTTAATCTAGGAGACCACTCTAGTATTGTTTTGAGATGTTCTGTCCTTATAGATTCATCAATTTATCTGAATTTTCTGCAGAGGTATTTAAATAAAAACTATGAATATAAGTTTAAAGACAGTATAAATACCTTTCTTAAATAAAGTTTTTTGTAAATATTGCTTATAGGATATAGTCGATGTTTTATTAAGCCCGTTGAAGAGCGATTATCACTTGAAAGCTAGCGTTTTGTAATAAAAAGAAACTCATTGTGAGAAAATATTTTGTAATTTGAAAACTTTTTTTCACAATTTTATCATGAAAATACCTATATAAATGACTTTACTTTTAAGGATCATTTCTATATATGAAAATGTAATTATTTGACGTCCCAAGTTTGAGAATAAAAAAGGCTCCTTATTCAACAAAGGAATTCCATCTTCTTTTCTTCTCATCCTTTTCTATAGAGCTCTGAATGATCTCCATTTTTAAACGCGCATTTAAAACGCCTAAGGAGATTGTTAAAAATACATTTATGACGCCTCTCCATTTCTGTATGAATGTCTTTGTGATGTGATGACCTCGTTTAGGAAGATCATTCCAGAAGTAGGATTGTGGCAAGGGAATACTCTGGAGGCAGTCTGTCCCGAGGGAAATGTCGTTTGTATCCAAGGTCCATTAGGTTTTACAATGGGACGTTTAGGGTGAAACAGCGAGGCGGTGTTGGCCTTGTACGTGAACGGAATGTCTTTCGCCTCCGCAGTCCTCCTTGCTCAGTTCCCTCTCTCTCTCGGCGGATTAAACCCCCCGTTGGGCGCCAATGAAGTACTTGTATATATATAATTTTATGGAAAAACAAAAAAATAAATAATAAGTGGGTCAGGTGTTGATATTAAAAATAAAAAAGGAATATCCTGACCAGGAGTACATGTGCTTTTTAGAAGGCAGAGCTTTTCTTGATTTATCAAGAAATTAGGTTAGCCAAATATCAGGGAACAGGTTAAATCAATGTTTAGTTGATTTCTGTTCAACCAGATGGCGCTCTGCCTTCTGAAAAGCACATGTGCTCCTGGTCAGGATATGCCATTTTTAATATTGATTTCTACGCCTGATCTTTTTATCTTTTATTTTTTTATTTTGTTTTTAATATTTATATATATATGGGGAAAATAATGAAAAATAAAATAGTAAAAAAGGTCAGGTGTTTGTTATTAAAATCAAAAAAGGCGTATCCTGACCACGTTCAATTGAACTTTTAGATGGCAGAGCGCCATCGTTTAGTTTATTTCTGTTCCACTAGATGGCGATCTGCAATCTAAAAATTCATGTGAACGTGGTCGGGATATGCCTTTCTTGATTAATATATATATATACCAGGTCTATTAGTATGAAACGCGAAAATGGGCGCCAGAGGCCGCTGTGCAACTTTATTTGAGCCGACTGTGGCGCTGTTGTATGCGTTTTGTTTTTTGACTCACGTGGCATCAGCATGCGTGCAGTTTTCGAAAAATTCAAATCGTGAAAATTTTCTGGAGCCCGTGGAAAATGGCGATTTCCGAGCCAAAAAGTGCCCATTTGCGGGAAGTTTTGTTGTTCGCCTTCAACTGGAAGAAAAGTGCCACTGAAGCCCACCGAATGCTCGAGGAAGTTTACAGCGACCACGCTCTGAGCAAATCGCAGTGTTACAGGTGGTTTAAAAAATTCCAAAGTGGCGATTTTGAACTTGATAATGAACCACATGGAAAAACCGCCCCAAAAGTTCGAGGACGCTGAACTGCAAGCTTTGTTGGATGAGGACAGTACCCAAATGCAGGAGCAACTCGCAAAACAGCTCCAGGTGTCTCAAGGTGCTGTTTCTCAACGTTTAAACAGCCTCGGAATGACCCAAAAGCTTTCCAGATGGGTCCCCCACGAGTTGAGCGAAAGGCAGCAATAACGGCGTCTGGTAACCTGCGAAGGGCTGCTCGCCAGGCATGAAAAGAAGTCATTTTTGCACCGAATCGTAACTTCTGATGAGAAATGGATCTACTTCAGCAATCCTACGCGCCAAAGGTCGTGGGGCCTGCCCGGCCAATTTCCAAAACAGACGCCTAGGCCCAATCGCTTCGGAAAAAAGGCAATGCTTTGCATATGGTGGGACCAGACCGGCGTAGTATATTTCGAGCTCCTGAAACCTGGCAAAATGGTCAATACTAGTCGCTACGAACAGCAAATGCACAGTTTGAGAGAGGCGTTGAATGAAAAAAGACCGGAATGGCGTGAAAAGCACAACAACCTGATACTGCAGCATGACAACGCTCCAGCCCACAACGCTACGGTGGTCAAAAACACCATAAAAGACTTGGCCTGGGAACTCTTACCCCACCCGCCGTACTCACCAGACTTAGCACCGTCGAACTACCACCTTTTCACATCTTTAGGACACGCCCTAAAAAAACGGGAATTTTCGAACTCAGACATCTCCGAAAATGACTTGTTGACTGGTTCGACTCAAAAGGAATAGAAATTTTCAGACAAGGAATTCGAAAATTGCCTGAAAAGTGGTCCGAGTGTATAGCTAATCAGGGCAGTTACTTTGAATAAAAAATCTTTTCTTGTATGGAATTGGTGAACTTTTGAATTCACTGAAAATTTTCGCGTTTCATACTAATAGACCTGGTATATATAGTATAACTTGGATAATTCGAGCGTAAGAGTCGGTGGACAAGTAGGTAACACCCTCGATTCCCAACAGCCATGAACCAGGATTGAATCCCACGTTAACATTTTGTTTAATATGTAAATAACCTTCACATATTATTCATTGTTGCAAATATCATAAACTATGTTGCTCTTGTTGAGCGGTACCTAATAAAGTGATTTTGGAACTTGGAAATTCTAACGTCTTTAATTCGAATATTTATCTTGGGATTTCCTATAAATAGAATTTCCGTTTTTAACTCGAATTTTTGGATAACTCAAATTTTATTTTTTGATCCCTTGGTCTTAGAATTATGCAAAGTTCGACTGCATTTATCAATTTTATATTTATAGAGCAAAGAATTATATGAAGGTATAATGTCTGTGAAAAAAGGAACATCAATAAAAATCATGAAGAACAAAGAAGAATGTTTTGACATGAAGAACAAAGGATGATCTTTAATTTTTAAAAACCTTTTGTATTTAGATATATAATCTTTTGCATTTAATCATTTCTTACTTTTATAATATTGTGCTAAGTATATAAGCCAATAAATATATTTTATATCGAAATGCTTCAACTCTTCAATCGAAAATTAACAACATTATATATTCCTAATTATTTTCGAAAATTATTAAACACACCGGCTTAACCTCAACAATTAATTTTTTAAGTAATTAACATCCTAATAATTTCTAATAAAAATATTGCCCCAAATTTTGTCTAAATTGATCCATCTTTTTAAAAAAATCATTTTTCCCGCCAAATTAAATTTTATCAAGCGATTATTTGAATATAATTTACATTTTATATAAAAATGGCTCATTTCAGAAATTGACTTCTCTTTCGAAAATTAAAATATTAATTAAAAATAATGATAGGCCAAATTAATTAGGAAATTGATTGATTGAAACTAAATTAAAACCAATTATATCAGGAACTTTATTAGTTAATTTATATTCATTATTGAATATATCGAATTGGGGTAATACACTTTATTGTATTTATAGTGTAAAATCTTTGTTTACGTTATATAATTAACAAACGTATTATAAGATTGTTCGGGTATTAGATGGTTTATTTACTTACAGGTTGTTGTTAGATAACGTACGTTGTTTACATTCTATATACAGAACTGTGTTGCTGAGTTAAAATATAATTTCTATTATATTACATATAAAATGAAAGGATTTAAAAGCACGAATGTTTCTTTTCTGCATAATACAAACTTCTACTGTCCTTACTGCGATGCAAAAATATATTGGGAGGGCTTGGCTCATCAGTGGTGAACCCTCCGAGCGGTTTCGCCAATTTAATGGTATATAGTGTCGTAATGTCGTAATATAGTGTCGTATATAGTTGGCGAAACCGCTGGGAGGGTTAACCAGTGATGAGCCAAACCCTCCTAATATATTTTTTTCATCGCAGTAAGGGCAGTAGAAGTTTGTATTATGTATAATAGAAACATTCGTGCTTTTAAATCCTTTCATTTTATATGTATAGATGGCGCGTTATTGCTTTGTGTTATATTACATATAGAATTTTATAAAAATAGTAGGGGAGTATTTTAAAATTCTTTTATATAAAAAAAGTTTCATTTACTATCAATCTGTGATTCGTTTTGAGCTAATTTTATGTCTTTTCTTTATTATATACTAGCCGAATGACCCTGGCAACGCCCGGGTTTTACCCGATTAAATGTTTTTATTCAAATACTATTCGTTACAATTATAAATTGGCGCCGTGGATGTCACTCTTGTGAAACGTCCCGCTCCAAACTTTACATGTACATTATTTCAGCTGGTATTAACCCCATTTTCACCGCTAGAGGCGCGAGCGAAAGAGCAAATTTGCAAATAACACGACGGATATTCGGGATAGAGACCTGAAATTTTCACTAAGAGTTTTTCCAGATTCTACTTTATATACTGTTAAAATATCAGTCAGATTAGTTACGTATTGTGGACGTGTATAGTTGACAAACATACATACATACATACGCTGACTTTATATAAAAGTCATTATATATTTATATATATAGGGATAATAATATAAATGAGTTTTAAAAATTGTAAAAAAAAATGCATCGGCCGGGAATCGAACCCGGGCCGCCCGCGTGGCAGGCGAGCATTCTACCACTGAACCACCGATGCTTATAATAAATGGCCATATTTGGGTATTTATTCCATTCACAAAAGCAAACGATGACAGAATTGATTGATGACTCTGATACTTGTATATTTTAATGTTATATTAAAATATTATTTATTTAAAATTATATATCATAGATTCAAATACTCTGCTAAATCGACCGCCAGAGGTCACGCTTCCCCTATAAAAACTCATTGTTGTTGTTTCCCGACGCTCTCCTGTTCTTGCCATGAACCCTGCCAAGAAGAAGAAGAAGAATGCCAAGAGGCTCATCGTGAACCTCGACGATATGGAGAGGGAGGACGAAATGGTGATCCAACGCAACCATGACATCCTGCATGACATTGGCCATCCCGCCCTAATGACTCTGCTTGAGGACCTCGTCCATTTCATCGCCAGGCGGTCTGAACTGATCAAGGCCCTCACTGCTGAAGTACAGAACCTCTAAGGCACCCTCCATTCCTTCGCGGAGCTGGACGAAGTTATGGAGGCTAACAGGCCCCAGACTGCCTGCCACAGCAACCAAACCTGTCCTGCAAGGAAACCAGCTCCCAGACTGACTCCATCAAACCCGCCACTCCTGCTCCTGCTGCCATCCCTGCCAAGAAGCCTGCCTCCATCTTGCCTGCCCCTGCTCCAACCAAAAGGAAGCAGCCTGAGGCTCCCAACCCGCCTGCAAAAAGGACAAACCTGCGCCTTCCCGCGTCTCCAAGCCTGCGGCCGCCCAAGTGGTCCTCCATGGAGAAAAATCGGCGGCCCATACAGTGGTCATCTCTAATGACCCACAGGCTGACCCAAGGAAGATGCTTAAAGCTGTCCGCGCTGCCCACACTCTCCCCCAAGAACGTTTGGGCCTCCCTGCGCACCAAGGGGAAGCTGGTCCTCCACTCCAGTAATATCCTGAGACAATCCATGAGGTGTCTACCTCCCTGGCCAGCAAGTTAAATGGAATGAAGGTCCGCCAGCAGAAGGAGATCCTGCCACGAATCTGCCTCTTCAAAGTGGATGAGGAAACATCCAACTCCACAATTGAGGAGACCTTCCTGGGAACCGCAGCTGTTAGTAAACTTCCTGGGGGCAAAGTGGTGCGCATGGCGCACCGTTCGGCACCCAGAAACGGGACCTGCACCGCCTTCATCGAGGTGGACATCAAGACCTTTAGAGCCCTGGGCGTTCGCGGAAGAATCGTGGTGGATGGAGTAATCCTCAACTTCGAGGAGTCCATTCGCGCCCGCTTATGCTTCCGCTGTTGTGGCTTCGGCCACAACTCTGCCCAATGCACCAGAGCTTCTAAGTGCTTCCACTGCGGTGAAGACGGCCATGAAGGCTGCGCCTGCCCTTCCATTGCTGACCAGCGCACCTCCAAATGTGCCAACTGCTGCTCCAAGGGCCTTCCTGACAAGCGAGAGCCTCAAGCTGCCCCATCCTGAAGTCTAGGGCCCTCAAGTTCTAGGCTTCAAGGACCTTCTGCCTCCTATTTCCATCTGCCACTTCTACTGGATTCCTGGCCAATTCAAGACTCCTGCCCCGCTGCACCCTGGCACGTTCCCCTGAACGTTTCCATCACCCCTGCGAGATATCTCCAGCCGCCAGATCCTAGGATCCCTGGCCACCTGACATCGCGTCTGCTGCCTTGACGTTTCAGATACAGTGTGCCCGGAAAAGTCTCCACTGAGACTTGTGCGGGTGATGGCAAGAATATTCCCGTTGTTGTTTCCCGATGGCCGGCTCAAATCTTTTGTACATAAGTAAATAAGTATTTCATTTTTTAGATTCTTACGCCTTAAGCCAGGCAGTACTTTTATCAAATTATGTTTTTATATATCCCATTAGCTCAATTAAAGCCATTTCTAATCTTCATTATTTTAACTATTTTTATTTTCAAGATTTTACCCACGACTGCATCACCAATACCATTGACCTAATACTAACGTTTTCCAAATTATATCAAATCTCAAGATCATAATCTCAATCTTGAAAATAATTCCAAAATCAACAGAAAATCTTCACTTTTTTATTATATATATTTAAATTTATGACCAATATACATAGCTCAAATATAAATCAATATATCGAATATATTCTTTAATATTATATAAATCAGAAACAAGCATTTTCTTTTATTTATCATTTTTCTTTAAAATATGTAAATATATAATTAATGGAATATATAAAAGTTTAGTGTTAATTTATATTTATATTATAATTGAAACTAATTGTTCGTATAGGAAGCGTATTATATATAGTATTATATTTTCGAAATAGAATATATAACGTATTGGCCTCGGTAGATACACATAAAAAATGCGGAAACAACAACAAAAATAAATAGAGTTAGAGAGAGAGACCGCTAGCCAACTAACAATCTAACAAGGCCACGCTATATAGGCAGAGATGTCAATTAACATAGACTATACTGAAATGTTATACAAATCACAAGAGTATTTGAAGCAAAAGGTTGAATATTCTTAGAGTGTGAAAGCTTGTAACAAATAGGAACTTACCCTTTATTATTAATTTTGTTTATTTTTTTTTTATTTGTCGTCTGTTTTGCACAAGTTGAATCTGGTTAGAACGATGTATGTAAATTATATGATTGTTGCCTGAAATACGAGATAATTGACTCTCTCTATATCTAAAAATGTTTAAAGTTTAATTTTATAAATCTGAGAGTTGTCTTTAAAAACGATCCAACAGTATTCTATCTTAGAAATATCTGGAATTTCCACTTTCAACTCTTTTTTGAAATTTATTATAGTTATAAGAACTAAGAATACTTACTCTGATTCGAATTTTATTAATGGTTTTAATAGGTATTATCAGGCAGACGTATTTTACTTCACCCAGTCCTAATAGTTGTCGAACAGACATCATCAAGGGTCACAATTTGATACCCTAATATATGATAGAGTGGAGATAAAAAAAAGAAGAGCAAGGTAGTGAGGAAGGTTTTAGAACAGATATGTAAATAAATCCCTTTTTCAAACAAAGGCTCACGTGCACATGGGGAAAGGGAGGGAAAAATTACTGTATTATTTTGTTGTTGTATGGCGAATCCATACAGGGCAATATTTAAAGTTCAATTCATTTTGTAAATACATTCTAAACTTTCTACAAAATCTGGATCTCTAATGTTTTCATGCGTTGAATAATGTAAATAACTTATGTAAATAAACTTTTCTCCTTGTTTGGCGCAAGTATCCCTTGCGGGATATAGCGCTTTGGAAATAGAATAATTGTAATTGTAATACAGTGCAATGAGCTCTAATAAAAGTCTTTTTGTTGTTGTTGTTGTTGAAAGAAGAGAAGAATAGGTATTATCCTTCCATGAGGTTCACCCAATACCCTTGAAGTATTTGACCAAATTCTGGTCAGTTTCCAAATTGACCACCGTGCCAAAACCCACTATGTTCCAATTATTGGACACGACAACAACAACATCATGTCTTTTGGTATTTTTCTATTTGAACCTTATTATTTTATTCTTTTTTCCCCTACTTCACATATCCCTGGCATATAAATGTCAAAACCTAGAAGTGAACGTTATATTTTATGTCTCTTTAAAATATAAAATCTTTATGACATATCAAAAATAAATAAAGAAAAAGGCATCTCCTTATCGTGCAACTGAAAGTTGCTGATGGCTTGCGTCATCTATCGGAATAAATAACAACTATTCTCGTTGATTTCTAATTATTCCAGAATTGACCAAATACCCATTCTTGATTAATCAAGAAAATACAAACATTTTCAAAGAGGGTGATAAGATTTGTGATCTCTGCAAAGAAAATATGGAAACTGAACTATCTCATTACATCTATGAATGCCAAGATATTAGTGAGGAGAGAAGGACATTCTTTTCAATGGTAGACACCAGCCAACTTAGGTCAGTCCAAATGATGTTAACCAGTGCCCAAACAAGCAGACTAGTTGCTCAGGCCCTATATAATTTTTACAAGGCAGTAGGTGTAAAGAGGGAGAAAAAAGAACTTGGAAGCTATTGTTCTTACACCTCAGAATGATGACGAAACATCGAGGGGCCATCGTGTTATTACTAATAATTGTATATAGTTGCGGAACTACTGGTTTCCTGTGCTGCTCTTTTCCTGTTATTGCACCTTGTAAGGTGAATCTGTATAAGACTAATGTCTTAATAAAGGCTTTGTGTGTGTGTGGTTAATCAAGAAAAGTTAACCACGGATTCTTATTGTTTTTATCTTCTTTTTTTGTGTTTAGTGTTAACATTTTACTTACAAACACTTTTAATATTGTCTTTTTTTTTCCATATACACTGATAGACAAAACTTAAGGAAGTTTCATAGTTTAAGCATAAAAATCATTCCTTATTTGCTTATATAACGGCATATTTCACATATATGTAAATTTAAACGTTCTCCTTTAAAAATATATAAAAAATATAATAATAAAATAAAATAGTTCTTCAAATTAAAGATACTTCGGCCAGTGAATCTTTTTATTATCTCGACGTTTCGACAAAAATATTTTGTCTTCGTCAGGAGCGAACAAAAATTAAAACATTTTGCAAAGCGTATTAAATCGTTAACTAACTGACAAATACGTTAATAATTTCTATTATAATAACTAAAATCATATTAATAATTACTGTAAAAGCTCGCAAACTTGTGTATGCATGCAAATATCCAAGACGGATATCGCGTGCTTTGTAAATGATAATAAATAATAAAAAAGCTTAAAAAAACGTTGAAACAATAAAAAAGATTTACTGACCGGAGTATCTTTAACTCTAAGAACTATGAATGCCGGCCAGGCAGCCTCTATCTTTAAGAAAATAAAAATATATATTTAAAAGCTAAAAGATACAACTTCCTTTTAAGTTTTGTGTGTGTCCGATAAAAAATCATATTTAAAGTTCAATTCACATTTTGTAAATACATTCTAAACTTTCTACAAAATCTGGATCTCTAATGTTTTCATGTGTTGAATAATGTAAATAACTTATGTAAATAAACTTTTCTCCTTGTTTGGCGCAAGTATCCCTTGCGGGATATAGCGCTTTGGAAATAAAATATTTGAATAATTGAAATGAGTGTATATATTAAATATTTCACATGTTAAAAAGGTTTATGCTAACACTCATCTATGTGCTTTTTTTATTTATTATTTTGAACGTATAGTTCACAGTTTAGAATTATATTTGTTATATCATTCGCATGTGTGAAGAATCTGGAAGCCTTAAAGGTATATTAATATAAATTTAGATGATTCAAAGAATATTTTTTTTTAAATAGAGCAATCCATAAATAAATCAATAAATAAAAAGGCATATATTGGATCAAAATATTATTTATTTTACCAATATTTCATTTGGCTGAACGCCAACCTTTATCAAGGTGTTATAACATTTTAAGATTGACACACATTAATATGTTATAATACCTTGATAAAGGTTGGCGTTTAGCCAACTGAAATATTGGGGAAAAAATAAATAAAATTTTGATCCAATATATGCCTTTTTATTCATGCACACACTATTTTCTCCCCAGATAGTACACACCTGAATTTATTATGTGCCCAAATTATATAAATTCTTTTATTTAATAAATTTACTAATAAACCACAACTATTAGTTTTCAAATAATTTTCTAAATCTTCTTCTCAAGATATTATCATGCCTTCTGTGAAAATATTAAACTACATCTACAATATTTCCACATAGATATTCAGGAAAGACAAAACCTCAGAAATGTTTTGTGCTTGTTATTAAAGTTTAAAACACATTTAAACTTTATATATTTTATTCAATGAATATCAAAATTACATCACAATTAATTATATATCATAACTATATAACATTAAACTATCTATTTCCATTTGTTTTTGTCACCAGTCCAATATTTTTATTTTTTCAGACTAAATTATGAGATTAATTTATAAATGAGATATTATGCAAAACAAATAAACAACTATATACATCAAGAATGACACGTCAATTTATTTAATATATAACCAAATTATAACTAATACAATATCAGAGAAGCAATAGGTAAATTTTACAGTGTATCAAAATACAGAGAATCGAAATTATCTATTTATAGAATAATAAATAATATGTTATAATATTTATAAATTTTATTACAAAATCTCTTAATCTTTTCAATTTTATTTTATAAATTTACATTAACAACACAACCCACATCGTTAAATAAACAACAAAGAATGTGTGTTTGCTTTAAATTAAAATTTTATGGTTAAAGATCAAAAGATATAGGATAAAAAAAGATCATTTAGCAGGCTAAATAAAGCTTGGAAAAAAATGTTATCAGGGCTTTTCCAGTACATTTACCATTTAAATTATTCTCTCCCATCGTATCAGAAGATATTGCTACCATCAAGACAAAATGGCGGAAGCCCTTGTAAATGAATCTCAATAATGGCGCGAAACCTTTTTCTATGAAGACCATTTTTGGGGCTCTAATGTATTTTTCACGCTCACCAATTATCAATCAATGAGTAATTTTTCTTAATTAGGTCGTTTCCTCTTCCTTTTTTATATCCTCTGATCAACCTTTTCAGAAAATCTATAGATGAAAGAGAGACTGTTGAATCAATTAATTTTAAAACACCATAAAAAAGTAATGTTTGCCGATTTTTAAAAGTTTCGTCTTTTACTAAAGTTTGATTAATGAACTTCGTTTTACACTACTGTGTTCGTCTGTCTTTATAATGATGTCGTGAAATTACTACTGATAGTCTGCTTGATTAATAGTCTTCTGCTTTTTTTTTTTTTCAATATATCTATTTCTATTAATTAAAAAGACATATATTGGATCAAAATATCATTTTTGATATCATATTATTGATGTATATAGTTGTTTATTTGTTTTGCATATTTTTCATTTATAAATTAATCTCATAATTTAGTCTGTGAAAATAAAAATATTTGACTGGTGACGAAAACAAAACTGAAAATAGATGGCTTAATGTTATATAGTTATGAAATATAATTAAATGTGATGTTTATGTAATTTTGATCTTCATTGAATAAAATATATAAAGTTTAAATGTGTTTTAAACTTTAATAACAAGCACAAAACAATTATGATCCAAAATATGCCTTTTTAATTAATAGATTTATTTATGGATTCCTCTATTTTCAAAGTTTATCTCTATAGATTTGTTTTTACATGTTGAATATATCTATTTTTTAGATTTTTGTTTTTAAACATGTTGATTTATATTTGCTTTGTAATATTTGAAATAGTGGCTAAATTCATGGATTTTTTTAATTCTAAAGAATTTATTAAAAAAATAAATTATCTATTAAGAATTTCAATGTTTTAATATCTTAATAACTAATTCACAGAGTATTTAATAATTTACATATTTTCTAATTAGATTTTTTTAAAATAAATATTTAAAACATTGAAAAAATATAGAATAAGAGCTATATATATATATTATTTATATTAAAATATTTTTTTTTACAAATTCGTTAAGACGGTATTAAATTGATATTTTTGAAAGATTAAAGAAAAAATCGTATTTTAATTAACTTTTTTTTTAAAGAGAGAAAGATAACTTTAAAAATTAAAATTTTAATTATTAAAAAATGAAATATATTAATTTTCCTTTTTATTTATAAAATTTAATAAAATTTTATTTTTAAAAATATATAATCAATAAATATACCCAGAAAAAATAACATTTGACCATGTACCTACATCTCTTACTTTTGTTTATAAACAAAGTATTTGCACACTATAAACATACATATTTACACATCTATCTTACAGCTTGTTTAGTAAATTACGACTATTTTTATTGATTGCATTGTTGAATTTAATTTAAGCCTTCTCATCGTTAATTCGATCCGCATTCAATTCTATCATTGATTGACCAATAAATTCGTTTGGTTCTTAATTCGACAAATTTATTTCACCTAAGAGATAAACTTTACAATTTCAACCTGACTATTTTAAAACTCTATATTATTTATTGTTGAAAAGTGAACAATGACAGTATTGTTCTGCCATATTGTTACACCCATACCTCGCTTTGCGTCGGGGTTACGTTCCATACACGGACGATTGGCCGGTTTGATCCCTTCGTGCCGGCTAGCTCAGCACAGCTACTTCGGTTCACAATGGGCACCACGTGGGCAGTCCTCTATTGCTGCTGAGGAGGTCTAGCGCTCCTCTAGATGCTCTATGATATAGAACAATTTGAACACTACTACTCCCCACTAAAAGTACTGAATTCAATCATTAAGAAAGTAGCTGCAGGTATATTATTCATATGAAGGTATTGATTAGCTCAATAACAAACTAATTTGCATATTTCACGGTCGGAAGATAATTATAAAAGTTTTTTTTTTGTATATAAATTGATATTTACCAGCATGGCTTCTCTCTTGGAGTAATAATATAATATTAATTTTGTACAAATTGTAAATAAATTCATACACAAGAGAGGTAGTGAGGAAAGTTTTAGAACAGATGTGTAAATAAATCCCTTTTTCAAACAAAGGCTCACATGCACATGGGGAAAGGGAGAAAATATTACTATATTATTTTGTTGCTGTATGGCGAAGCCATACACCGCTTCTTCACCGCTAGACAACAGACAATAAATAATGTTGTAGATCAATTTGTAAATAGCAGAGAGAATTATCATAGATTTAACTATTTTTGTAAATATATTTATGATTATATTTTAAAACCTGAAAGGTTCAGGTTCCTAATATATGTTATTGTTTCTCTCTTTATTTTGATTATTTTTTTTGTATAATATGTTTATAATTGTTTCTGTTTTTAAAAAATGTAAATCGACGCAATTATCCCTAGCCGGGATATCGCGTTTTGTGTGTTGAAATAAAAAAAATGGCGAATCCATACAGGGCAATGGGCCCTTATAAAAGCCTTGCTGTTGTTGTTGTTGTAATATTGTACACATATTTGTTAGAACAATAATTGTTAGGCAAATCTGTTCAAGAATAGAACCAAAGGGTAGCCAGTTTCATTCGACTAGCTAGCAATAAATGGTGACTTGAAACAATCTAGATATGTCTGTTACTATGATCCACTAAAAGTACTGAATTCAAACATTAACAATGTGTGTAGCTGCAGGTATACAACAACAACAAAGCCTTTATTTAGGGCCTCTCGCCCTATACAGGATTCGCCAGTTCACAAGGGATGGGGAGAACACTGTGTTCCGGGATATAATCCTGTGGAATATCGCCACCGCTATATACCTATTCTTTGATATTTCATTAATTAGTGCCGGAAATGAAGGACAAAGTTGCCCCGTTTTATCATTTAGTTTTCGTCTTTCCTCAGACAGAGCAGCACAATCAAATAAGTAGTAAAACATCTCTATTTGTTATTCCTGATAGGTAGCTGCAGGTATATTATTTATATGAAGGTATTGATTAGCTCAATAACAAACTAATTTGCATATTTCACGGTCGGACAATGCTGATATATTAATTAATGTTTACCACCATGGCCTCTTTATTAGTGTAATCATATAAGGTTATCCCAAAAGTTCGTATTTTTCTTATTACTTGGCGAATAATATTATTACGGCGAATGCATAATATAATTACTTTATAATACATTAGCGCCCCATTTGTTATGAAAATTCGAAATTATTATAAACGCGTATGATTCGTTTAAAATAGTAGAAATAGTTTTAAAGTAGAAATTGTTTAATTTTTAAAAAGAATCATACGCGTCTATAATATTTTCGAATTTTTACAATTACTTTATACATAATACAAAGACCGTGCGGCCACGCGTCGCACGAGCTCCGCATTTTTCGCTTCTGGCGAGCGATGAATCACTCATAAACATGCCGAATTCGGCATCACCGGGGAGCCCAGGACCTGCTGGACAAGAGCCTGGAAGGCCCAGCATCCTACCTCCACCCGGTAGCGAAAATTCGGCCAAAAAACGAATTTCATAGAGAAATCTATAGAGAAAAATCTAATTCTCGTGAATATGTAAATCCGCCGGCTGACGGCGGAAATGTAAATCTGGCCGTCGCGCGCGGTGACGTCACGTCCGGCTTGCCGCCGGCTACGTCATCCAATGGCGCTGCCCGTGCCCTGAGAAACTGGGCGGACTGCCCTGAAGATCAAGGCCCTGGAGCGGACGACGACTTTACCGTCGTGAGGACCAAAAAGAGGCGCCGCGAATCTGCGAACTCGCCTACAGCGGCTGCACCATCCTCCAACATCGGAGGAGCAAGAACCAGTCGCCGACCGCAATCTTCGGCAGGATCTGTGCCCCGGGCACAGGAAATAAGAACAACCAGGGCCCACATCACAGAGGCCCGGGCGCGGCAGGCATCCTCATCTGAGGACCTCTGTGTGTACCTGGAGCACGGCCCCGAGCTACAGCCCTTCCACTACCTGAGGGCGCTGGACAGGATGCTCGGAGGAACCGCCGGAGTCATCCAAGTCTCCAAGGTGAACGGCCACCAACTCCTGGGACTGGCGAACAGAGGCCTGGCCGAGCGCCTCATAAACGAGGGCCTCGAGGTTGAGGGCACACTCCTCAGGGCCTTTCCTTTCCGCAAAAGAGCGGAAAGGATAACTGTGGGCAACCTCCCCTTCTTCGTGGAGGACTCCGCCATCATCAGCGCCCTAAAACCTTATGGGCGCGTGACATCAATTGCGCCCAAACTGATGAAGGCCGGCCCATACACCTACAACGACGGCCGCCGCGAGGCATTCATTGTCCTCCGCGAGGGAATGACAACTGAGAGGCTCCCCACCCGCCTTGAGATCCCTATTAAAGGCGAGGCATGGCCCGCTTATTTGTCCTCGGGCATCAAATGCTCCAGGTGCCACGGCCAAGGACATCGCAGGGCCAACTGCCCCCTGCTTGCAGGGCGAACCAACGCTCCTAGACCGGCCACACCTATCTCTCCCACCAGCGTCCCATCAGTGACCGCGCCTGGGCTGCCTCGGCAGCCTTCTGCCCATCCTCCACCTCCGGCGTCCCCCAGTCCAGCCATGGAGACCCCCAGCGCTTCTCCTGCGGCCCGGGCTGTGACCCCATCTGCAGCACCTCGGCCATCTACACCAGTGGCCCCAGCCGTACCTGTGGAGATGGCGCCTCCTGCCCCTCCACCTGTGACCCCTGCTCCGTCCTTGCGGGCTCCTGGGGGCTCCGTGAGCCCCCAATCAACGAAGTCGGGACCCCCCGCTCAGGACATTGAAATGACCGCCATCGAGGAGTCCTCCGCTTCCTCCACATCATCGAGCAGGACATCTATGAGAGATGACCTCGTGGCGTTCATCCAGAGAAGCCCCACCGTGTCCTTTACTGGGACGGACGCTCTTGGTCTCGGGCGGGAGGAGGTCTTGGACCTCCTCTCATCGAGGACCAAGGCCCAAAGAAAACGCGGGCTACTGACACCTCCGCAGACCGATGCTCTTGCCGGTCTGATTGAACAAATCCTTGGCCTGAAGCCCGCAGGCAATACCAATGTATATAAGATCTTACACCAGGTCAAATCCGAATTGAAAAAAGGACCGGCGGCAGTGCCTCCAACACCCCCACTGCCTGCGCCTCGGCCTGCCGGGCCAACACCACCCGTTCCCCACGGAGTAGAGACTAAACCGGCCATGGCGACACCTCCGCCTCCACTGCCTACCCCGATGGAGGAGGAATATGTAGACCACGAGGACTTGATGGAGGACCTATTTGATGAGTTGAATTCAGACACTGAATTAAAACCTTTACTCGACTCAGGGTTCAGCACGTACGATCTCATCGAGGCAATCCTACACAGAAACGAGAGGGCGCTTCTCATTGCGCAACTCTCGCCTAGCCAGAAGATCATCTTTGCTGGTTTCATTGACATCGTCATCTGGCGCGCCCAGCACTGCGATAACCATATTCGCCAAAGATTGGCCAACTTCAGGAAGGCCCTAAACTCCTGACGGGACCCAGGCGTCCCCTCGGTGTGAGCTCCACCCACTAATGTAAATAGTCATTTTCCTCTTAACTCTTCGGAGTGAAATATTGACCAATAGTCAATAAAGTGGTTTTAATTGTCAATTGTCATAACGACGAATAATATTGGAATTTCAATTTTTTTTTTTTTTTTTGCAAGTGTTTACGAACTTTTGGGACAACCTTGAATTATATTAATATTGCATATACATTTGTTAAAACAATAGATGTTAGGCAAATCTATTCTAGAATATAACCTGAAGGTAGCCATTAGAATACTTAGCAACAAATGAAATAAATAATAAAGAAACAATAAGTGTGGAATGTGAAATTAACAAATATTTACTCTCGAGTTCAATCAAGAATTAGTCGAATTCACGCGCTGTAAAAAGCGTTAATAGGTAATTGACTTGTTATTCAAATAATTAAAATAAATAGCGAGAGAATTTAATTAAATTCTAATTGGCTGATTAAAAATTCTTGGAAGACGCGTTCTTTTTACATAATGGATCGTCAGGAAGGTTGTTAATGAATCCCAAATTTGCTTGTTGCAGAATGTTCCTCTTAAATAGCAAAGTTTGTATATTGCTAGGGGAGATCTCTATATAGATTAATTATACAACACTTTTCTTGATTTATCAAGAAATTGGGTAGGCCAAATAACAGGGAACAGGTTAAATCAATGTTTAGTTGATTTCTGTTCCAGTAGATGGCACTCTGATATCTAAAAAGTATATGTGCTCCTGGTCAGGATAGGCTTTCATTATTTTTACATATCAAATTGTGTGGCTATGTGTAAATAGGTTTTATAAAATGTGTAACAAATAAATTTACGGGTAATGTGTTTCTCTGTTCAATAATATCATCAAATATTATATTTACAGATATGATACAATGATGATATTATTGTGAAAATTAGTAAAAAAGTGAATTTTTTACTAGAATCAGGGGGGTAAATTGAGAAAAATGGTATTTCCTGATCGTGCAACTAAGAGTTGCTGATGGCTTACGCCATCTATCGGAATAAATATCAACTATTTTCGTTGATTTTTAATTATTCCAGAATTTGTAAAATACATACATACTAAGTGTCAATAAAATATATTGAATTGTCATTGTTCTATAACACATTTATTTATAACGATAAACGATTGTATAGCAATATAAAAATCATTTTAGAATTTATAGTTTATATTTCTCTATGAGAGAAGGTGTTTTTTATTTTAATTAGAGGGAACATACACTCACACATACAGAGCCTTTATTAGGGACATGCTCCATATAGGTTCTCCCAATTGGGTAAGGTAATAATTGTGTTATTTACATAGGTAATAAGATAGAAATTGAACTGGCTTTACTCTTCGCCTCAAACTCATTCAATTGTTGTAATTAGAGGGAACATTAATAAGTAGAATTTATTTTTAAAAGAATTAATAATTGAATATGTTAAGCATTTCAAAATATCATTTTGACAGTGAATAAATACATATAGTCTCTTTCATCAAGCTGTTTTCTATAAAATTGAAACTTTCTAATTCCACGATCTATATATTGACAAGAATGTCAATATACGTTTTTCCAGTTAGTTATTCGAATTACATTTTTGGGCAGACGATTGAACATATATCGTTTGGCCCTAAATATATTTGATGAAAATAATTTGAATTATAAAGTACTCTCTTCTTTTTGGGATTTATTTTTGTATATTTATCAAAAATATTGTACAAGATCAGTTAGAAATGTTTTGTAAAAATCGATGTTGACAAAAAAAAATCTCTAAGCCAAATCGAATTCCACGCTCTATTGATTAGAAAAAGAAATAAACTTCAACAATGTCACAAAATGTCGTTTGGTACAAAAATGTTATCCCAGATGTTTTCAACAGATTTCGAAAGACAAAAGTTTTTTTTTATTATATTTTCAGACAGTTTCTTTTAATAGTAATAAAGTTATAAAAGGTATATATATATTGAAGAAATAGTGTTGTATATATATATTAATTAATTGTTACCACAGAGTGTGTGTAAGCTCACAGGTAAATAGGCGCTAACCGAAACAGAAAAAAGTTCCTTTGTTTAATATTAGTTTCCCTTTTATATTTTGTTATCTCTCATGTAAATGTTTAATTAATAATTAATAATGTTTAATTAATAATTATTGAAATCAGTTTCATTAATAATTCTAAGCAAAGTCAACAAATAGAGCTATTAAAGAGGAAATGTTGATTTTCCAATGAAATACGCCTCTTACTTTCCTTATCTTGCTTCAAAAAAATATTGAGAGGAGCTGGTTCATTAGTGATGAACTCTGCTAGCGGTTTTGACAATTTAATCTACCATACCGCTAGGTGTTTTTTTATTTGAAAATAAAAAATTCGCGTTTTATTAGTTCTATTCATTATATATAGATGGCGGGTACCTCTCCTCCTGGAGTTTTTAAAACACAAATGTTTATTTTTATATATATTATTTCTTCTGACGAAAACAAAAGATTTTTGTCGAAACGTTAAAAAAAAAAAAAACTCTAACTGGCCGAAGTGTCTATTTTTCACAGTAATATGAATGTCGGCCAGGCAGCCCCATCTTCAGGAGTTCATAATTATTAAAACTTATAGATTGTTTAAAAATTGTCACTAGGATTCCTGAAATACAAGCTCAATATCATTAAGCTTCCCGCTTGAATATGAATATAATACAATATAATACACTGCGGCCTGTGATTCTAAAACGACGCTTGAAGTTACACCGCATTAGTTTCTTTTCAACGAAAAATCAAATTTTTATTTCAAGGTGAAATATCGACTATTTCTAACCTTTTTGGATGAGGTATGAAAGGATGAATTATGAAAAGTAATGATGAACGGAAAAATAAAAGTGTCCAGGGATGGGATATCATTTACGAACGGAAAAATACGTCCAGGGTAGCCTAGTGGACATGGCATCTGCCCGGTAAGCGGAACATTGTGGGTTCGATTCCCATCCCTGGACACTTTTATTTTTCCGTTCATCATTAGTTTTTATAATTCATCCTTTCATACCTCATCCAAAAAGGTTAGAAATAGTAGATATTTCACCTTGAAATAAAAATTTGATTTTTAGTTGAAAAGAAACTCATGCGGTGTAACTTCAAGTGTCGTTTTATGAATATAATTATTTATTCGTCTTGTATTTGTATTCAGCCTGTTGAAGGATGCTATCGTCCGAAAGCTCGCCAAGCTTGTGCCTTTTCAATAAAGGTACTCGTCGAATACATACAAGCTTGTATTCGTATTACAGTTATATATAGATGGCGCGTACCTCTCCTTCCAGATGCACCAAGCAACATTAGGTCATAGCATGGCGTGGAACGGATAACTCTAGACAAAGGAACCCGTATCAATCATCACACACAGGTGTAAAAAAAACGTCGATGTTTAATTACCAGATAGATCGAGAAGTTTTTTTTTTTAAAGAAAGGTCCCCCTTCAATAATCCCTAGCCTGGAAACAATAAACATGTCCATTAATAGAAAGGACAATGGACAATGGCCGCGAAAGCTGACAGTACCTTCTTCAGCCAATTAAATTCTACCAAAAAAGCCTGGCCACTCTGCATACAATTGCGCGGGAAAATTTACTCGGCCGCCATCTTGCCGTTCCACTTTCTAGCGGGGTCGTCTGAATTTTGTTTCACCTAATTAGATCGTGAGGTAATGTATGCAAATGGTATGATTGGACAAATTTGCATATTCTACTGGGGTTTATGGCTCTAAGGGAATCTTTATCTTTT
>CP092883.1:61543455-61805082 GCA_030710605.1 Cordylochernes scorpioides
GCCAACTGAAATATTGGTAGAATAAATGATATTTTGATCCAATATATGCTTTTTTTAATTAAAAAATACAATTATCTATAAATAAATATGATTTACATTCAAAAATATAAAAATAATAAACAAATCTCAATCAGCCAGTGTGTAACTATAAAAAAAAAAAGGAAATAGGAGAGAGAAGAATCTAAGAGAGATGAGTGTGGAGGGGAAAAAAACGAAGTATTTACTTCCATTTAATAACTCACAGTGTGTGAATGGGAGAAAAAGTTGCAACTAATCCCCTGGCTGTAGGAAAGACCAATGAAATAGCTTGATTAGACGTCCAATCCCAGGAACCCAGCAAATCTTCTGTAATCCCCGGATTATGTAGACAGGGCTGATAGCAGTTTTTGTAATGTTTTCAACACCCTCAGGGACATCACCCGAGCTTCATGTAGATACGTACAATAGGCCTGCACTATGCTGATGTAGACCAGCAACCTGAAACACGTATGTGGTTGACAATTGATAGTTTTCAACAAAACCGTATCAAGAAAAGGTATATTGGTTCCCAATATTATGAATAATTTATTGAAAACTCAATATTCTTCTTTCTTATCTTCACTCAATCATATTAAGGTATCAAGATTGTAGAGCTTGAGACTTTTGACAACCATCATGACTGGGTGAAGTAGAATGCGTCTGCATTTGTCATTAAGACTGGGAACACTACTCAGTGGCAGGCCACTGACTTAGCTCCAAAATAAATGGCCGTCTCTGACATGAGGAACAGACGCCATGTGCAGCCGCTCCTAACATGGAGTACAAACTCATCCTGTATCTCTGGAGCCCTTACAGGGTACTATCAGCATGGCCAGCTGAGCCCAGGTTTTTTAGTGAGCTTGTTACTGCTCCCCCTCCTCCTTTCTCATCCGGGCTTGGGACCGGCCAAGGCGGAGTTAAAATCAATGATAAATTGATATTTATTCTGATAGATAGCGCACACCACCATAACTCAATTACACAGTCATTCGATGTGTTTCTCTTCTTTTTACCAACTGACATCTTTTTCTCATTTGTTCTAATTATATAATTTTGACTATTTCTAATTAATTTTTACTGACAAAAATGATGATAAAAATGAGGGTTAATATATAATAAAGGATGGAAATTTTGCCGGGAGGATATTGATCTAAAGAGACAAAGGTCGCCTCTCCCGTCAAAATAGACGTCAAAAAGACGTCTCTAGGTGGACGCTTTTCAGTTTGCCAAAGCTGGTGTTGTGGCATTGTCACCGACCCGAGGCCGCTAGTTTGCGGCGACAGTCAATAGATGGCGTCTAATTTTGACGTCTATTTTGACGGGAGAGGCGACCTTTGTCTCTTTAGATATAATAAAGGGGTAAATAAAAGGTATATGTACATATTTCTTCAGTAAGGAAGGTTTCCCCAACTTGAGAGAGTCCTCCTACAGACAAGGTCTTCACTCCTCAGTTCCACACCGAGGAAGTACTTATAGATGTGTGTCTTGACAGACGTCAGGATGGTGTTATCATTAAAATATATACAGTGGCATATGTACATATGTCTTCAACAAGGAAGGTTTCCCCACCTTGAGAGAGTCCTCCTCTAGACAAGGTCTTCACTTCTCAGTTCCACACCGAGGAAGTACTTATAGATGTGTGTCTTGACAGACGTCAGGATGGTGTTATCATTAAAATATATACAGTGGCATATGTACATATGTCTTCAGCAAGGAAGACTTCCCCATCTTGAGAGAGTCCTCCTCCAGACAAGGTCTTCACTTCTCAGTTCCCCACCGAAGTAGTACTTATAGATGTGTGTCTTGACATACGTCAGGATGGTGTTATCATTAAAATATATACAGTTGTATATGTACATATGTCTTCAGTAAGGAAGACTTCCCCACCTTGAGAGAGTTCTCCTCCAGACAAGGTCTTCACTCCTCAGTTCCACGCCGAGGAAGTACTTATAGATGTGTGTCTTGGCAGACGTCAGGATGGTGTCATTAGACAGGCCTCGCCCGAAGTCTCAGCCCTGCAGGTCAGGGGCGTACATAGTTGATTTGTCTTTATTTATCAAGAAATGGTGTATTGATGGCCAATATTATGAATAATTTATTAAAATATCAATGATTAATTGATATATATATTTATTCTGATAGATGGCACAAACCATCAGCAACACTCAATTACATGATAATTCGATGTGTCTTTCTTCATTTTAACACCTATTTTTATGTGTTTTGCTCTTTTGTTCTAATAATTCATCTAAATTATTTTTTAAATTGTTGTATAAATGGTAACTTCCAAGAAAGACCAATGGGATTTGTCTTTATAGACATATCGGAGGTTAGTTTATGTTATCATAGCTTGAAATATTTAGTTTAACCCAGAGAGTGAAAGTAACCAAACGGGGCTCTGGCACATTTGTAAATGCAAAGTCGAACTGATTTTCACATGTGAGATATGTGGTGTATTTACAGTAAAAACAGTCACTAACTACCCACCATGATTATCATGGCCTGTACCACGTGTACTAGGGATAAGCAAAAAAAAAAAATTCCAATTTTGTACATATAAAAAATAGTACAAATGTGAAATATCGTGTACATGGTTAGCTTTTCTTGATTAATCTCAAGAATGGGTAGTTGGCTAATTCTGTAATAATTAAAAACAGCGTTTCCTAATATTCTACGCTCTATTTCTTGTCTACGTTTACTTTTGTTATTATTATTCATAAAATATACCTCTTTAGCTATTGTTTGTTTTTAATTATTTACTACTACTTTTTAGTAGTCTTGGCATAAAGCCATAGCTTCCGGCCGAATTCAAGTCAAAATCTTCGATTTTTTGGTTTATTTTTTATGTAAAATGCAAAAGATACTAATACAGTAGTTGCTGTTCAATCCAGTTGTTTTTGAGACAATATCGATAGAAATTCCTAATCCAAGTAGCTTATTCGCTATTTCATTTTTTTCTGCCTTTTTAACTTTTTCTTCGATAACCTGCATACCTTCAGATACGGATTTGATCATTGCATAAAATTCATCGCGTAACTCTTGATCATCAATTTCCTTACATTCCTTTATTACGTTGTTCAGCCCATCTTCTGCCACAACTTCTTCTACTTGTCCTAACAGTAAAACTGCAATGTTCACTGATAATGCCTCTGCTATCTTATATAATTTTTCAAGTGGAACGGCTATATGCCCTTGTTCATAGTCATGTATTTTCTTAGGTGTTGTACCAACTTTATTTGCTAAGTCTTTCTGAGTATGCTTTCGCATTAATCTTAACTTTTTTATTCTTTGTCCCATGCTGTAGTCTACAGAATTACTTTTTTTCTTCTGCATTACTATATTCTTCAATTGATAAACCGGTTGCTTGCAAAATTATGTAAGTAGAAACTCCTACTTTAACTAGATTCTTTGCCACCTCTATTCTTGCTACTTTTCTACTGTTTTCTTTACTAGCTAGAGCAAATTTGATTAATGAATAAATTAGACTATGAAATTCTGGGTTCCCAACTTTTTCACACTTTTCTACTAGATCTAATATCTCTTCTCCTTCATTCTCAAGATAACTTTCTTCATTCAATATTGTATGTTCAGGAATAAGATCCATAATGCTCACTGATAATGCCTCTGCAATGCTGTATAACCTTTTGATTGAAATTTTACGCTTTCCTTTTTCGTAATGAAGTATTACCCAGTATTTCACACCAATTTTCTTGGCTAAGTCTTTCTGGGTATACCCTCGTTCCAACCTCCAATATCTCGACAATACAACCCCCGTTTATAGCGATATAGCAAATTAATACCAACGCTTAGTTCTCGAAGCCCTTGTCTCCAATACTACACCCAGCCTCAACAGAAAGATTGACCTCCCGCCCTAATATTCTGCTTTTTATTCTATACCAACAGACACACCTCCTTCGTAACTTTTAACTTTATCTTTATTCCGCTGTTTTTTATATTCTCGTTTATATTCTTATTTTTATTTTTATTCTTGCTTTTGTCTCCGCCTCTAGTTTTCCGCCTTTTTCCCTTCATCCTAGGTATGCAGATTTTCTTAAATCTATATATTGTACACTTTTAAATATTTTTATTACTGGCATGCAAATCTCAAATCTTTTTAATCTTTTATTTCCTGTTTAATATTTTTTATGCTAAACTGTCGCTTATAAATATAGCATCTCCTTCTCATTCATGTCAATACCTGATGAAGGACGGCTGACGTCCGAAAGCTCGTATACTGCTTAATAAAGAAACTTACCACGTTCCTCTTAATCTCTCTTTTTATTTTACTCTTCGTCCTACTTTATAGTCTAGTTGATTACTATCGTCACCACTCTTTCCCACATAAATAAACATACACAGGTTGTTAATATGACTGAAATGTTGACACTAAGCTACAATTTCTTTATCATGCAGGGGTATACGATATTAGATTCATGAGATTGGCTCCCTTTCTCAGGCTTTTTATGGGGTTTACAGAGGTAGTGATCTAAAGTGGCACCCAAGACGTCTAAAGCATGTAGGGTCGAGAGCTGGCGCGCCTCTTTAGGGCTTGGTGGCTGATCCATTATTTTCATGTTGGGCCTCAATCCAAAATTCCCATATTTACGTTTCCAGCTCCCGCCTCATCAAACGCAGCATGCGGATTTCCCGCACTACGCTTTCCTAGCAGATTCTTACCAAAGTTTATAACATATTGTACTGGTTGTGCTTTGGGTTCATAGTATCGTATTCTGTAGTCTGAATACAGACCAAGTTTACCTATCCATTCCTTACTCCACCTCTTCCAGCCAAATCCTTTTCGCATTTTTCTGGATCTCATTAAGTTGCGTCTTATTTTCTTGTTTACCCAGTCTTTTACGTAGTTGAAGCTTCGACTTGAGTTCCCAATCCTAAAGTAGTTTATCCACCCTCTCAATATTGGATTGATAGTTTTTATCACTCTCCCTATCGGTTGCGATTTATGTCCACGAAATACCTCCTTCAGTCTTTGAAGCAGATTTGTCCGCGCTTTTATCGTTGGTGTTCTTTGTACAGTCCACTTTCCTTGTTTTGTGATTCTCTCTCGAAAGTTAAATCCTAGGAAGTTGAACTTTCCTCCCTTCTTTAGGTTGATTACTTTTGTCTTTTCTTCATTTACGCTTACTTCTAGTTTTGCTAATTCTTCTTGTAACCTTTTGTACACCAATTTCTCGAGCCATTCCCATTTCTGGTGCCCATCTATCAGTATCACTAAATCGTCTGCCCATCTGGCGTATTCTATTGCTTTCTCTAGCATTTTGTCTACCTCATTTAGGTATATATTGCTTAGTAACGGCGAAATTGGTGATCCTTGCGCTATTCCTCGTTTTCCTCCTACCTTGAGGATTAGCTTGATTAAGTGCATGATTTCTTTATCATTTATCCTTCTGGCAATTTTCTCCATAAGGATATGATGTCTTACGTTGTCAAAGTAGGATTTCAGATCTACATCAATACATTTTGTGTTGCCTTTGATTGCTGCTTTCGCTACTCTGTTTACTGCTTCATGCGCTTTTCTCTTTGGTCTATATCCATATGATCCGTCCTGAAAGTCAGATTCGAATATTGTTTCAATTATTAGCTTTAGTGCTGTTTGCACTATTCTATCCCGGATGCAGGGTATGTTCAACTTTCTGAATTTTCCTCCAGATTTTGGTATTTCCTTTCTCCGGTTCCTAGTTGGGTTATAGGTCTTGGTTGTTAGTTCATGTCTTATTCGTTGAAGATACTTTCTTACGCCCATTGCTTCTATTGATTCGAATGTCACTCCATCAATTCCTGGTGCTCCATTACTCTTTTTTGTTAGCTTGTAGGCTTCCTCTAGTGTCTCCTTCTTGCAGACATGAACATAGATTCCCCAGAATCGCCATTCCGGTTCTGCCTTCGCTTTGGTATATATCTTTCTTCTCAGGTCTTGTAATTTTATTGGTATTTTTGTCATTTTACCTTTACCTTCCTTTTATTAAAAAAATTTCTACTAGTAGGGTGCCTTCGCTCCATGGGCATTACCCCACTTCTTCACTACTACACACCCATCCGCCACCCTCTTATCTTTCATCCCCTTTCCTAGTTCATAGTTATAGGGCTTACCTTGCTCCAAAGTATTTCTCTTTGGGATAAGTAGGGCTTCTCCAGTTGCTTAGTATGTCCTCATTATCATGCCGTCACTAACACCTCGCCAAAGTAGATCTGCCGTATCATTCGTATTTCGGCATTCTATGTTGCCTTCACCCGCATTATGTGGGTTCGGCCTTTGGTCTTCAGACTTATCGGGGCCACCTGTGTGTTTGCTTTCGCTACGGCCTAATAATTCACCATTATCCTATGATAACGCTGTCGGTAGGCTTCAACATTTTGGTTTCCCTCCATATTGCTACCTACCCTAGTTACAGGACTCCGACTCTCATCCTGGTGGGGTTGGCTCCCACTGAACATACACGCCTTTTCTGGACGCACACAATGCCATTCTCAGCTCATCTATGAAGGTCGTTTTTTCATCAAAAAAACTTAACTAAAAATAAAAAACTTGAATATTCCTTCAGCATTGTGTATAATTATTAACGTCTTATAGGTTTGTTTGCTATGGCTCTTTCTAAGTTTCTCGATCCGAAGAACGATGGTGTGCTGCAGCAACAGACAAAGTAATGTTTGTGAGAAGCTTTATTGAAGATGAAGGAAGGTCCTTCGAAATCGGCTTTCAGGAGCAGGTTTCAAACCACCTTAAGTGGCTCTATTAAAGAGATAGGGTCATAAGCGTTAAGGAAAAATCAGCATATAAGCTGGAAGGTGTGGATTAGAAAGACGAACGTGAGTGAACCACTGATGAACGTGTCGAAATCGGAAGTGAACATCGAAAGGGGGAGTGAGTCGTTCTCCTCTTAAAAGCGTATAGGAAACCTGATTACTGTGTACGCGGTGTTCGGCATAAAGGTGGCGTGAGTCTGATCTGGGCTTTGATAAGGAACTGCAGGAACCAGTCGATTTGATGAAAAGCGAGATGAGCAAGAGGCAAATCCTCAAGCTTTAGAGTAGCGATGCAAATCACTGGGGCGGATCAACTCGTAGTAGTGAAGAAGTGGTTGTAATGACCATGGAGCAAAGGGGTTGAACTAGTCAACTTTAGTAAATCATTCAACTTGAAGGAGGATGAAAATGATTGAACGAACAAAGCCTTTTGACATACCAAAATCTCTAGTGTTTTTGGTTTATAAAAGAGTTAAAGAGAACAAAGGAGGCGCAGGTATTGATAATCTAACAATTGAAAAGTTTGATCAGGATTTAAGCAAGAACCTATATAAGCTGTGGAATAGGCTGTCATCTGGTAGTTATTTTCCACCTGCAGTAAAGGCTTGCGATATAACTAAGACAGATGGAGGAACAAGGACACTTGGAATACCAACTGTCTCCGATCGTATAGCAAAAGAAGTTGTAAGAAGTGTTTTAGAACCAAAGCTTGAGAAGGTATTTGATGAAGATTCGTATGGTTATAGACCAAATAAATCGGCACTATATGCCATAGGACAAACCAGGAAGCGATGCTTCGACCAAAACTGGTTAATAGAGTTTGATATCAAGGAAATGTTTGACAACATAGATCACAACCTATTAATGAAAGCAGTCAGAAAACACACTACAAACAAGTGGGTTCTCTTATACATACAAAGATGGCTATGTGCTGAAATACAACTTGAAGATGGAACTAAGATGAAGCGCCTCAGCGGAGTTCCGCAAGGTGGAGTAGTTAGTCCTATCCTAAGTAACCTATTTATGCACTATAGTTTTGATGTATGGATGAGGAGAAAATATCCAAGTATAAAGTGGGCAAGATATGCTGATGATGGTGTTATACATTGTGTAAGCAAGAATCAAGCCCAACTAATTTTAAGTCAACTTGAACAGAGACTGAGGACTTGCAAATTAGAAATAAAGCATGCAAAGACTAAAATCATCTATTGTCAAGACGGAAAACGTAAGAAAAATCATGAGAATGTAACATTTACATTTCTAGGGTATGAATTTCGTAAAAGACTTGTAAGAAATAGAAAAGATGGTAGTCTGTTTGTAAGTTTTACTCCAACTGTAAGTAAAGAGAATTTGAAAAAGATGAAACAAGAAATTAGAGGCTGGAAGTTTGCTCGAAGAACAGACTTGGAAATAGAGGATATATCACGAATATGCAATCCAGCCTTAAGGGGTTGGTTTAATTATTACGGAAAGTATCACATAACTGCACTGGAAGACATAGTAAGAATGTTTAACATGAAACTCAGAAAGTGGTTTCAGACGAAGTATAAAAAGCTGAGTAGGCACAAAACTAAAGCAGCGAAATTACTAGAAAGAATCGCTAAGAGTAGACCAAGTCTTTTTGTACACTGGAAATTAAGTATAGGTTTAGGGCAATGACTAGTGGGAGCTTTATGAGACGAGTCTCACGTAGGGTTCTATGACTTACTATTACCCACAAGTATATAATTCATGAGCAAGTCTCCATCCTTCTGCTAAATCAAAAAGACGTTTCCATCCCTTCCACAAAGCTATAGGACCTGGCTCTAAGTCATTTTTGCGAGCTAAAAACCCTCCCAATTGGGCCACCCACCTTACGATTTCTCTTATGGGTGGTGGGGTTTCAGGATAGTTTTTTGTTTTAAGCATTTTGGTATACAAGACCTTCCACTCGTCATCAGTCAGTATGATAGTACAAGAAAGATTGGGATTTGTTCTAGCTACCAACGTAATAAAAAATATTCTCCATGCAATTATACTCATAATTGTAAGAAAGCGGATCAATCTATCTGCTGTTTGTAGCCTACATTCCTCAACTTTAAGACCGGATTTCAAAATTTAATGAAAAACCTCTATTCTCCATCTTAAGCAATACCATTGTATTTTTTCCACTGCTTCTTCAAAATTGTTAACACTTATATTTGTCAATAAAATCCAGTTCATAGGCTCTTCGCCAAATGGGGGGTATTTTTCTATAACATAGACAGCATTCAAATTTAAATTAGGAAGTTTTTGGTCTTACGTCTAGCGTTATTTTTTGATACGTTCATCACAAAATTACTAAACTTTACTTCTAAAACTGCTGTTCTTTTAGGCCTATCATCACGGGCAAGAATACTTATTTGAATCTCTCCTTTGCAAGTCATACGATTCATCAAATCCCACAACCTTTCACCACCTTTTTCAGAATAAGTCGATTTCTTGTTTACTGTTCTGTTTTGATTTCCTCTTACTACAAAAAGAGATTGATTAGTGAAAGCAACTTCAAATAAATCATAAATATCTGCTTCTCTATCGCAAACGGTCACTACTTCAACGTCCTTTAATCCAGGATGATTAGTAGAGTCTTTAAGTGATGTTATCCACCGAATGCTTTCTTTCTCTTCTATTGGAACAGCAGTATTATGGCTTCTTTTTTTCAACTCTTTTAGGTCTTCAGCTAAGGAAGGTCTAGTGCTAATTTTTTGATCCAATAATCCTATGCTTCTGTTGTAACTGCAAACGTCGTATGCATCATGGGTTTTAAAATTGGTTGTTTCAGATCTTAATCTTGCTGCTATAATCCTTCGGTCTTTTTATGATTTTTATATGAAATATAACTCGTGTCTTGGATAGCTAAAATAGTTGAATGTTCTTTAGCTCTTTCAACAGTTTTAATTATGTGACTGTCTAATATCTTTCTTTCAGAAATGGCATCATTTTGGAAAAATCTATAAGCTGCTTTACTTTGATGCCAATCTTCACAAGCTTGATTTATTGAACGTTCAGGCGATTCAGCAAAACTATTAACTATTTTTAACAGCCTCTTACTTAATCTTATATCACCAAAATTAACAATTCCAAATTCACTTTCTGCCCATTCGCTAGTACTTATATTCCCTTTCATCATATACTCCATTTTTAGACCATAGGTCTATTTATAGTAGAAAGTTGAATTATAAAATAGCAGCTTTTTACCACTTATAGATTTATGGGTAATAGTAAGGCTCTATGAGGGGCCAGGGAGGAAGTTTTCCTGGTCTACTCTCCTCGCATTTCGTCGTATCTTTGGCACTGAGAAAAACAAATTGTTCATTTTCTCAATTAGGTTTTACTGGGGAAGCTAAAATAGAGGATGTGCAGTTCCTAAATCCCATTCAAAACCCTAAAATCGCTGCTAAAAAGGAAAGTATTGTCGACGTATTATGCAAAGATTCTAAAGGTGTAAAATTTATTTGCGAGATGCAAGTCGCTAGAACTACTGGCTTCGAAAAACGTGCACAATACTACGCAGCTAAAGCTTATTCAGATCAAGCTGATGTAGGTGATAAATATGAAGACCTTAAGGAAGTTATCTTTATTGCTATTACTGATTTTATTAGACCTCTTTCGAAACTCATATATACAGCTCAAGATTGTGAATTCCTGCTATTAAATTGAATCGCAAGCTAAAACGTTTTCGTCGGTTTCTATACCTGTCAGAGATGATTTTAAACCTTTTCAATAAGCCGATTACGTTTTCAACTACTACTCTTTGGACAGAGAGAGCTCTATTCTCTACTTTTTTTTCCTTTGATAAAGGCTTCTTTTTTGATCTTCTATGTGGTAATTCAACATTTCTGTGTATCTTTTGCATTCCTCTATAGCCGGCATCAGCTAAAATTTTAGTCTCGGGTAGTAATGTTACCTTTGATTCTTTGAACATCCTAAAATCGTGTTTCCTACCGTTCGAAAAAGATGTACAGATGACTTTTTTACTCTTCTTCTCTACTACTACTTGCGTTTTTATAGTATGCCTTTTTTCTTTCCAGAGTAAAAGCGTTTTTGCTTTTTTTGGGCCTCTCTACAGGTGCTTCAGTGGCATCAATTACTAAAACCTCATATTCCGTGTCGCTTTTTAGGAGTTCTTTTCGCCCTGGCAATGCAAAATCTGGATGTTGTATTAGGGTATCTTCTACCCATTTTACAGTTTTATATGCCGTACTCTCACTCACTCCATAGCTTTGACTTATGTGAAAATATGTCCGATATTCTCTCAAGTATTATAATACCATGAACAGCATGTTCTCCTCACTTAATTTATTTTTCCTTCCTCCTTTGGCCTTCTTTTTTTTTATTTTCTTCTCGTAAAATCCCTACCATTTTATTAAATGTTGCTCTCTTTACTCCTGTTAGTCGACGAAATTCCACTTCATCCAGCTCTTTTACTCCTTCATATTTCACTTCTTCTTACCTAAAAATTACCATTTTAATGGTTTTATCCTAGTTTCGAAAGAGGTCTATTCTGTTTCCTAATAAGCAAGAGTATAAATCTGACCATGTTATTCTTGATACGAAGACTTTCAAACATGACCTGAAGGACTTTAATTTTACTTTCATAGAACTACCGAAATTTCCAAAAACAAAAGAGGATCAATTGGAAAATACAGTCGAAAAGTGGTGCTATTTCTTTAAGTATGCAAGTGAAACCAGCGAAGAGGATCTAAAAAGAATAGTAGGCAGTGATGTGATTATTGGTAAAGCTTATAGTGAGCTGGTTGGATAAAATTGGTATCTGTTCAGGGGAGCGGTTTAAGAGACGATAGATATAAGATTGTGAAAAGGATTTAGACCCTTTTGTTTCCATGTTAAGTATAATGAAATTATCCGCTCAAGGAATGCATTTCCTCGGTCTGATTGTGTAAAATATGAATTCTTGCGGTAAACAACGTAATGACGTATTTGCCGTTCAGCGTGGTTGTTCGTCAGCGGAATATTTTCTGGATCGTCTAAAAATTTCCACATCATTCCTTCAGATTTCAAAATATTTTTTCCAACCCGAAAAGCTCCAATTGCTTGAGGTAAGTGGTTTCAAGTAATACCTTGTACACTTTCGCAACTTTCTGGCTCGTCTGGCAAACCTAAAAATATCTATCTCATTTTTTAGTAAAGCTTTTTTCAGTCCAAATAATTCAGTGGCTACGTTTCTCAAATAACAACCCAAAACTTTGACTTCAATGTTCCAACTATGAGCTAATCTTTCGAAATCTCTTGCTAAGTGTGCCCAACAGATTTGTCTGTTTTTATTGGCAAAATAATTGCATGCTGCATACCTGTCCGTTACTACTAAGCTATTACGATTGCAGCATATATTATTTTTTAAAACTTTCATTCCTCTTGACTCTGTAAGTTTTATAAAACTCGCTTGATTACTAGCAAATACCCAACACCAGCCAAGCTTACCTTTGTTATAATGGCTTGTTTCATCAATATGCAAAACCTCACCTCTGCTTATTTCTTGCTCGATTTGTTCATATGTTTTCCACATTTTGAAGCAACTCTGTGTTCACTGTTTGATATGCTGCCAACACTTATGTTTAAATTGAAAATGTCATTTATGATGCTAGCTACCTCTCGTTTTGAACTTTTATAAAACCCGCCAAGTGCTGCAATTACAGACTTAACCCTTGGTCCAAATGTATCTGGTGTAACACCTTCTGGTAATCTGCTACTTCTTCTTTTCCCGCACCTACGACAGCGGCCATGCTCCAACTGATATTCTACTACATAAGGCTTGATTTCCGGAAGATCAACTTTTTGATGAATGTACGGTTTATTACTTATTGCAACCTCTCCTCCACATTCACAAGCAGATGAAACTCTACCTTTATCACCTCATCTGCCTCCATTTTAGCTCGATAATTACCCTTATGCCCAATCTGACCGCCAATATTTCTTTCGCTTTTTGGCTTGTCCTTTTTTATTTTGTACAGCTCTTTCGAACTTGGTACTGATGAATTTTTCGAGTTTAAACCAAGCCTTTCCTTCAATTGAGCGTTCTCTATCTTCAGAGCTTTATTTTCTGCCTCTAACTCTTCTATCCTTGCTTCCAACTTTTCTATTTTTTGCTGCATGTTTTTGCAGAGTTCTAAAAGATTTACCATATTACCTCACTTTTGCTTTATGATTATCTTTTTAGACCACCTTGTCTACCCTATTTTACCACTCCGCTGAACGGATACTATAATTGGACTGACGATGAACGGGCTATGTATGACTGGACTAAGAAAAATGAAGATGACAATTTATCCTGCCTTAACCAAAAATTTAATGAAGGCATCCTCATCGGCGAAGAACGAGGCAAAAAAGAAGGCATCCAAATCGGCCATGAAAAAGGCAGACAAGCAGAGAAAATTGCTGTGGCTAAAAACCTACTTAAAGCTGGCGTATCTGTCGACTTAATAGCTGAATCCACCGGTCTTTCTCGCTCTGAAATTTCACAACTCAAAGAAAAAGCATAAATACCCCAATTGATTGGACACCCCTTTACCTTTCAAAACATTTATGCAACTCTTTCTTTTATATATATATATAAAGTTAGCCATACCTCTCTTTAAAAGTCTAATAAACTGTCAAAAACAACGATAGACCTAGTATTACATAAATATAACTTTTAGTTGACTACTTTCCGTTGTGACTTCGCTTTCGTTACGTATGTGCTTTGCATATGGCCTTTAGGTAATGAGTCAAATGTATCACTATAAACACCAGAGGAGCTGCTCTCTCCACTTTTACCAGATGGAAGAATACTACTCTTCAAATTAAGCAATGTACTATTTCCTGAACTCCTACCTAACTTACTACTAGTGCGTGGCGGTTGAAAATTCAACATAGATGAAGGGGGAGTGAAAACATGCTGACTCGCTTTTTATTGTTTATTTCCATAGTACATTAAATCCTCTAGCACCATCCCTCGCACTTGCTGTTCTTTTTCTTCATCACCTTCTTCTACTACACTAACGTACTCTTCCAGGTGGTCCTCTAAAGGAATTTTACCTTCTTCGTCTACCTTTTCTAGTAGGACTACTATTATTTTTGTCTTCCGTTCTGAGCTCTCAGTCTTAATTGCCTTCTTCAAGCTGTTTAAAAGATCATGATATAACTTATCAGACTGCGAGACAGAAAGCTCTGAACTGCTAGCTAATGGTAGAGTACTTAACGAGGAAGAGGACTGTTTACGTAGGAAGGTTTCTAACTCTCGCAACTCATAACTGCAATTACTGCGTTTCAAAACCTCCATAGCCCTTGCTTCGCTATATGCTACATAACGACTATCTTTTTTAATGTATTCTTTAGCAATAAGAAGCGCCGCGGACTTTTTGTTACTCTCATTTCCCTTTTCTGTATTATCATTAACATATTCTTCTAAAGCACGAAAACAAGCCTTGCTCTCTTTGGCACTAAGAAACGAAAATCCTCTTCTAAAAGGCAAGGTTCCAAAGAAAAATTTTGCCTCTAGGTGTTTGAGAGTAACAGCTTCAACAAGAAGATCGAAGGCCATTCTTTTAGTCTTTTCGTCAGCCTTCTTATCAAACGTATTTGTTAGCAGCGCAAATGCGTAAGTATACTTTGCATCGGCAGAACTACTTGAAGATAATCCTTCAAGCAGAAACTTCGCTTTAGTAAGGTTCCCTGGAAAATTTGGATTTAAGAGCTTGTCCATTACTAGCTCATATTTTACACATTTGATCATCCATTCAAAATCTTCCGTTCCTCTAGCAGATTTCATCATATCTAAATACCTAGGTTCAGTAAAATCTAAGGTATGAGACTCAAGAACATTCAAAGTATTTTGAACTTCATTCATAAAATAGGTCCCTTTAGCAGCACTCAAGACATTAATCAAATGAACCTGCCACGGATGCGACGATAGTCTTTCAATTATGTTGCTACACCCTCCTACATTGTACAATTGCATTATTCCAAGTAAAAAACTAGGCAAAGGATGAAACATGTCCTTCACATTTCCATTCAACACATACCGGACAGCATCTTCGACTTCATGTAAAAAATAACTTTCTTTCTCAAGACTTATTTTATGTGTAGAATCACGGCTACCACCGTAATTTTGCATAATTTTTTTGAACACTATTGTTGCATATGTGTACATCGCGCATGGGCACCGTTCATCCGCTGCATACTTAACCATTCTTTCACCTTCCGACCTTTCTTCTGAACTTATTCCATTTCTTAGCAGACTAACTCCTTTCTCATAAGACCGGACAACATTACTATAATCCATATCCTCTTCTTCCTGCTGTTCTTGATTTATTGTATCATCTAATGATAGCCCTGCTATTGCTCTACTTACATCTTTCTGTAAGACGCCAACAAGACCACTAACACATCTACCATAACTAAACATATCAATTAGCAAGTTATGTCTATATTGCTTGTAACAAGCATCGTGCAAGGACCGAATATTTGGCAAATTAACTTGAATGGGCCCATCGTCACCACTTAAATTACCTACTTTGAGCCTTCGACTCCACTTTTGATCTTTTTCTGTATTGCTAATCATTCTACCCTCCATAGAACCATTTTGTATACCATAGTCAACCCTGACCTTATTGTAACTACCATTTCCAACTTGTCCACAATTATTTTGCATAAAACCTTCATTATTTTTTTTGCTCGTATTTGAATCAGGTAAATTCCAAGATTGTGGTAGCTTTAATTGAGTTTTATCCGGCGCAGTAGACTTCTTCGGTGAAGCTTTTCTTCTTCGATTTACAGGTGCTGGAGAGCTCGTCTTTTGTGAATTAAAAGAAGTTGACATTGTTAGTTCAGCATTAACAGATGGCAACTGACTTAATGATGCACGTTTGTCCCCAAAGCTGCTCGCATTTCGCGTAGTCTCTATATCACTCATTGAATCATGCGTCTCTCTTTCACTAGCTCTATTTTCCTTATCACTTTCTTTCACCTTCTTTACAAATTCTTTTCTCTTCTCTATTAATTGTTCTTCACTAAGTTTATTTTCTCGTAGTTTTGCATCAATCTCATCGAATGAGTTATTTTTTATCATCCCACTAATTGTTTCAGCATTAATTAGCGCAAATATTCCACAATTATACCTATCACTCTGTTGTTTAACTGTGGAACTTCTAATGTTATCACTATCTATCTCTAAAGTTTTTTTCAACACATCTGACATTTCTTTTGGTAACGTGTCGCCAAACGAATCGCAATAGTAAGCTGCAAATTTCTTATCTTTTATACTGCTTGCAACAACCAATACCACCCAATGATTTTCATTTAAGTTGAGAATTGAGATAACTATTAAATCTTTATTTTCTTTTTTTACTTTTTTGCACTCCTCAAGCTGGTGTACAAGTAAACTACTTGAACAACAACTAAAAAAAACTCTCGAGCAATATCTTTTACACCTTTTCTATCTTTAGATTCTTTCCATCCATAGCAATCTCTCGCAATACATATAATATCGCTAGTACTTAACTTGTATTGATAAATCCCTTTAGCTGTTGCACTAAGATATGATTCTGAGTTATTTTGAACCATGCTTGAGTTATCACTATTTTTGTTACTCTCACTTCTATTAGAAACATCTATTTCCAATATACTACTTTCCAGCGCACTAGTTCCATTTTGCTCATAATCTTCTGTTTTTCTTGTAACACATTTCATTTTCTTTTTAAGCTCCTCAACTAGATCTGCACCGTTGTCTTCTAGATCTTTTAAATACTGAGTTTTTTCCCCTTCCCTATCAAACCAAAGATCATATAGTTCTTGAAAGGCTGTAGCTGCATTAGATCCTGCTCCATTTAAGATACTGGAGATTCTGCTTAGGTCTACTTTGTTTGCTTCTAGTGTTTTTAGATACTTTGTTTTTTCTCCACTTTCATCAAACCAAAGATCATATAGTTCTTGACAGGCTGTAGCTGCATTAGATCCTGCTCCACTTAAGATACTGGAGATTCTGCTTAGGTCTACTTTGTTTGCTTCTAGTGTTTTTAGATACTTTGTTTTTTCACTACTTTTATCAAACCAAAGAGCATATAGTTTTTTAAAGGCTGTAGCTGCATTAGATCCTGCTCCACTTAAGATACTGGAGATTCTGCTTAGGTCTACTTTGTTTGCTTCTAGTGTTTTTAGATACTTTGTTTTTTCACTACTTTTATCAAACCAAAGAGCATATAGTTTTTTAAAGGCTGTAGCTGCATTAGATCCTGCTCTATTTAAGATACTGGAGATTCTGCTTGAGTTTATTCCATTTCTTTCTACGGTTTCTAGTTTTTTTTCTCCTCTTCCTTCTCCTGTTAAATACTCAAGGAATTTATGAAATGCATTACTTGTTTTACTACGACATATAGCTCTAGCGAACTTAGATAATTTCTCAACATTATCTGACGTATTTATTGATATGTTGCCTGTTGTGCCATTTGATTCACTTCCCACGCCTTTAATCTCGAATCGCTTATCCCAACTTTGCAATGGTTGATGCTTATTATCTAAAATGTCTGTCTTGCTACAATCCGCACCAGATAAATTTGATAGATTATAGATTCCTCTTTCTTCGGTAAATACTTTTTGTGGGTCGGATTGATCATCGGATTGATTAATAGAATCTGATGGTCGTTTTCTTAAGGCTGGAGCGTTTTTTCCCTTCCGTCTTTTACTTGATAATCCTTCCTGCGATGATGAAAGTTGCTTCGCGTTACTATTGACACGATCCTGCCTCTGATCTTTCCTCCCATTCCTCTTTGAACAAGACTTTTGCCCACATTGAAAGTCACCAAGTTCACTAGCTGATGAGCTAGTAGATGGTTTATACTCATCACTTGTATTATCTGTACTCTCGTCATTGGAGCTCATCTCATTATAACTAGCAATACGTTTTTTTTTTTCTCTTTCAGATCTCCTAACATCTTGTCGAGGATTATTATGCTCATTCTCTCTCTCTCTCTCGAGCTGCCAATTTCTGAATCAATATTCAAATCTTGTGATTTATCAATATTCTCCATCGGTTTTCGACACCGTTTTTGTGTTTCATGTGCCACAAATACTTCATTATCTACTTCCATCTGATCTGAGGTGACAGACTGCTCCAAGCGCAACGGCAATACACTGCTGGATGCTGAATATTTTGGCAACATTAGATTAGCGAAAATATCTTGAACGTTAGCAGCATCTGATTCTTTAAGGCTATCCACAGATTCTTTACAATCAATGGAACCATTATCTTTGCCAGTACTATTAAATAAACTTGGTGGACTCAAATTTACGCTTTTTTCGCTACGTGATTTTTTGAGGAGCTTGATGAGCAACCTGAAATACCATTTTTTTCTTTTCCTGCCCTTGCCACGGAATATTTCTATAGAGCTTGATTGAACAGTTAACACTGAAGGATATTGACATATAGTATCTATTGTGACACGTGTTGATTTTCTCTTAAAACCTAACAATCTCTTAATTTTCTCTTCGTGCTTATGTGCTTCATGTATTTCTTTCTTACCTTGCTCTTGCAGCGTATTGATATATAAAACACCACTGTTGTCCTTATCAAGGGTAATGTTAAAAAGCTTACCTCCATTACTGCATATCACCATACGATATTTATCATTTTTTGGGTGCTTATAGTCTTCTAGCCTTTCTCTAATATCATCTGTAAGACGCAGTTCTAACCTTCCATTGAAGATCCTGACGTCAGAAGATTTTATCTCAGAACCTGTTAGCTGCTTTGGATGAGGATTTTCACGAATGTTTTGACATTTATTTAGTATCGTTGATCGATAATCACCTGGTTCAGACAAACTGACCACAAGTTTTTGGAATTTATCTGATATTTCCGTTAATATTGGTTGATTAGAATCGGATGCGGTCATAGTGTTATAAGTAGCGTTAATCTGCGTCGCTTTACCGGTAGATACACTAGCTTCAACTTTAGAAACTGCTTCAGTTTGACTTAGACTTTTCTGATTTGAGGCACAAGGCTGCCCTACCTCTGAGCTCAACGGTTCCGTATTGAATAGTTCTGAGCCAAAAAATTCTTGCTGTGTTAGATACTTAGGCGAGGAAGTCTTATTAGCACCTCCTAAACTAAGGCCGTCTCTAAATTCCCGTTGTTCATCCGCAATGCCATCAACCTTCTCTTTTGCATTAGCATCTGCTTTTTCTCTTAAATGCTCACACAAATCTTCTTGCTTTATAGCAAGTTCACTGACTTCTTTTACAGAATTTGAAGGATCATTCCAAATATTTGAGGTATCTAAACGAGGCATAATCATCATAAGTGTTGAAAGTATCAAAAATGGCGTGATATAAGATGATCTACAAGATGTAAATCACCTCCTGATAGTAAGACAATTGAGCGTATAAAAGAATCATTAAGATCTAATGTAAATTGCAATAATGCCATTTTAAATCCATGTAAATTGTTTTTAATTTTATAAACGAGAAATAGCAGGGCCGTAATAATAATCATATAAATATACCTTCTGCCATTCATTGTATGGCTTAAAAAGTGTTTATATCCAAGGTTTTGCTTTATGAATTTAAAGAATACTTCTATGTCCCATCTTCGCCTATATATTTCCATTGCTTCATAAGCTGGTATCCCAAATATGTTGGTTAAAAACCATATCTCATTTCCATCTTTATTTCGGATTTTTATTAAACGTAGGTTACATTTTTCCGCCATTTTACTTCCTCCTCTATAAAGGTTAACTATCTTATCTGCCAGCATTTCTGATCCGCTGCGGTGTTGTTTTTGAATAATTTTATTCTCACTTGTAACATCATGTTTTCTTCCTAGCTTTAGCAATTCCTCTATCAAATAATAAAATATCCTCTTTTTTAACTTTAGCTTCATTAATTGCTCTAACCAGTGCTATATCTTCGCTACTTTCTTCTTGCTCTTTACAAAATCTTATGCTTGTCGGTAATTGGCCCTTTAACCCTATGCTTACTTTAACCTGACTATCACTACTCTGGTTACCTAATATTAACCCATCCTTTGTAAGATATCCTGATAAGTTTATAATTGTTGAATCGAATCTATATAAGTTGCATGATGTTTCTTTGGGTAATAATTTTTCAACTTTGCTTACCAAATTAATATATACTTCTTTGAAATAATTAGGATTTACAACTTTTAGTCTTTTTGACAAACCACTATATGTTACCTTATTCTTATCGTCATTTTTCTCTATCATATACCTATTTATTACCATTTCGAAGGCTCTTAGGCTTGTTTTTTGGCCCATTAAAAATCAACAAATAGTTGATATTTATTTGAAATATGGCGCAAGCCATCACCAACTTGCAGTTACACGATAATATATATATAACATGTCACTTAGAGATAATTAACAACAAAATACGACGACATAGATAGGAAAATTTCACGTATTCATTTCTTTGTTATTCTTTCGATTTCTTTGATGTTTGTACAGGAGGAGAGAGTAAAATTGGTTTGTTTGTTTCCCCAGAACTTTGATTATATTGACAGAGTTTTGTCCCAGTAGGTTTAATAGAAGTACATGGGGAAGAAAGAATGGATTGGAGAAATCTTTCTTTGTTTTGTTATCTATTCTTTACTTGTTTAATCTGGAGTAGGGTCAATAGTCCTCTTTATTTCTTTTAATTCATAGAGTTGTCCTTTTTTTTTCTCTTTGAATTTTTCGAATCTTTTCGGTATACAAGTTTTGTTTGGTGAATTTGGTTTTGTTCATTTCTTTTTTTTTTCCTCTTTCTTTTTTTAACATAAGTATTTTAATATGATTATTTTTCATCGAAATTATATTATTTAATATATTTTTTGAAAATAGAGCAATCCATAAATAAATATTTTATTCTTTTATCAAGAAATGGGGTTGGTCAAATATCAGGGAACAGGCTAAATCTATGTTTAGTTGATTTCTGTTCCACCAGATGGCGCTCTGTCTTCTGAAAAGCACATGTGTTCCTGGTCAGGATATGCCTTTTCTATTTTTAATAAATAAATCTTTAAGTAAAAATCCATATATGATAAATGATATTCGATCATATATATGCCTTTTTACTTAAAAATTTAATATATATATTTAAAATATAAGAATAATAATAATAAATAAAGAGATTAGGTGTTGATATTAGAAATAAAATTGTCAATTTTATTATATTGTAACATAGAAAATCAGGAAAGACAAACTTCAGGATGACACAGCAATTTATTTAAGGTACAAATCAACATTTACAAAATACAAGATAAGCAATGATGGAAGTTTCCAGAGTAACAAAATATAAACAATATAAATATCAAAATTAATAATATGTATATAAATATAATAAATACTTTGTTACAATATAATGCCTATTTTATTATCAACACCTCACCTTTTTTTTATTATTTTTGACACATACTTATATAAATTCTACAAGGCCGCAGTCAATGTCCGTTGGAGAATAATGGATTCGTCGAATGTCGTGGTTTGCTTGGAGGAAGAAAGCGAAGATTGAATGCGGCTGATTCCACACTAGCCCTCTCAATGATATCCTAACCATGACATATTCTAAACATTGGTACTTTAATTTAAATATTTAATCATGTATGGTTCCTTTTGCTCTGTATGTTTATTTTTTTGTATATATGGTTATATTTCTTTTTGTTTGTTTTTTCTTTCTTCTCTATTTTCTTTTTCCTTATTACTTCTTGTATTCTAGTTTTTACTTTTGAAATATATTCCTTTGCTAAATCCTGTAGAGGGGAATCATGTATAGGGCTGGATGCCCCAATAAAAAAAGGCTTGTGTGTGTGTGTGTATTTTTGACACATACATACAAGAAAAACGCAATATAACAGCGGTATGGTAGATTAAACTGGCGAAACCGCTGGGAGGGTTCACCACTGATGAGCCAGGCCCTCACTTCAATTTTTCCATTGCAGTAAGGGCAGTAGAAATTGTTTATTTTTAAAAAGAATCATACGTGTTTATAATAGTTTCGTATTTTGATAACAGATGGCGCGCTAATGCATCATAATACATACAGGCAACTTCTAACTTCAAGTTACACTCTTGACAGGTTCTTCAGGAATGAGCATCATTTCTATAGGTCCTATATATAGAGCATTTGATGAGATTTGGTTGCGTTTATCCTGAGGTTGAAGATGAAAAACAAAGATTCCTGCAAATGAGACTTTCCAGTCACAAAAGTAAACATCTAAAGAGCTTAAAATATAGAGTATTACATATATATATAGCTAAAATTTAAGATACAAGAAATTGATGCAAAATAAATCAATATGTAAAAGTTTGTTTATGCAAAATTATAAAAAAAAATGATTAAAATACAAACGTGGAGTCAATTTTGCGCATCCAATAGTAAAGACAGAGGTAAATGAACCAAGAGATAAAGAAAGGTACCTATGTATGCTGAAATGGAGTTAGACATAAATAGAGACGGCAGGTAAACAAAGAGAAAGAGGTTTAAGAGGTAAATATAGAAAAAGGTAAATAAACAAATATAAAGAGATAAACCCGTTGAGATGGCGTTACACTCATGGACAAAACTTAGGAAGTTGTAACTTTTAACATGTATATCGAGATTCAGACAATAACTCTGAATGATATTACTGTGACCTTTATTAAAGACATACGAGATAACCAAGTGTGTATACACTCATGGACAAAACTTAGGAAGTTGTAACTTTTAACATGTATATCGAGATTCAGACAATAACTCTGAATGATATTACTGTGACCTTTATTGAAGACATACGAGATAACCAAGTGTGTATACACTCATGGACAAAACTTAGGAAGTTGTAACTTTTAACATGTATATCGAGATTCAGACAATAACTCTGAATGATATTACTGTGACCTTTATTGAAGACATACGAGATAACCAAGTGTGTATACACTCATGGACAAAACTTAGGAAGTTGTAACTTTTAACATGTATATCGAGATTCAGACAATAACTCTGAATGATATTACTGTGACCTTTATTGAAGACATACGAGATAACCAAGTGTGTATAAACTCATGGACAAAACTTAGGAAGTTGTAACTTTTAACATGTATATCGAGATTCAGACAATAACTCTGAATGATATTACTGTGACCTTTATTGAAGACATACGAGATAACCAAAGGTGTATACACTCATGGACAAAACTTAATGAAGTTGTACCTTTTAGTATGTATATCGAGATTCAGACAATAACTCTGATAGATAATGCATTGACCTTTATTGAGAAAATACACGAGATAAACAAAGTATGAACAAAATTGACTCGTTCCCCTTAAAAAAAGGACAACCTGCTACATCGAAGAATTTCCAATTCCTTAAGTTTTGTCCATGAGTGTACATAGAAATAGAACCTAAGGCACACAAAGATTATAAAGGTAAAGATAGAGAGAGGGAAATAAACAAAGGTAAAGGGACATACCTGTTGATTTAGATAGAAATAGAAGCTATATATAGTTAAACAAAGGTTTGAGAGATAAGGATAAATAGATAAAGGTCATAAACCAAGGTAAAGATAGACAAAGGTCCATAAACCAAGGTAAAGATAAGACAAAGGTCCATAAATCAAGGTAAAGAGACGTAGCTATTGAGATTGAGTTAGATAGAAATAGAACGTAGAGGCACACAAATGTTTAAAAGATAAAGGTAAATAAACCAAGGTAAAGAGACCTATCTGCCCGAGATGAGCTGTAATTCAAGCCAGCATCTATCCTAATGAAGCATCAGTCCAAACTGCCTCCTATAGCAGAGAGTCCTGGGGAAACCTAATTTATCGCGGACCACGGCTCGAGCAAATTGTGCGGGACTCCGGGGACCGATAAGTCCGCTGTGTATTCTCTGCTAGCCCCGGACCCCTTCTTCTTTGGTAGCTTCGGACCTTTCTTCCTTTGGTAGCTTCGGACCTTTCCTTTTTTGGTAGCTTCGGACTCTTCCTTATTTGATAGCCTCGGACCTTTCCTTCTTTTGTAGCTTCGGACCTTTCCTTCTTTAGTAGCTTCGGACCTTTCCTTCTTTGGTAGCTTCGGACTCTCCCTTTTTTGGTAGCTTCGGACCTTTCTTTCTTTGGTAGCTTCGGACCTTTCCTTCTTTGGTAGCTTCGGACCTTTCCTTTTTGGTAGCTTCGGACCTTTCCTTCTTTGGTAGCTTCGGACCTTTCCTTCTTTGGTAGCTTCAGACCTTTCCTTCTTTGGTAGCTTCGGACCTTTCCTTTTTTGGTAGCTTCGGACCTTTCCTTCTTTGGTAGCTTCGGACCTTTCCTTCTTTGGTAGCTTCGGACCTTTCCTTCTTTGGTAGCTTCAGACCTTTCCTTCTTTGGTAGCTTCAGACCTTTCCTTCTTTGGTAGCTTCGGACCTTTCCTTCTTTGGTAGCTTCGGACCTTTCCTTTTTTGGTAGCTTCGGACCTTTCCTTCTTTGGTAGCTTCGGACCTTTCCTTCTTTGGTAGCTTCAGACCTTTCCTTCTTTGGTAGCTTCGGACCTTTCCTTTTTTGGTAGCTTCGGACCTTTCCTTCTTTGGTAGCTTCGGACCTTTCCTTCTTTGGTAGCTTCGGACCTTTCCTTTTTTGGTAGCTTCGGACCTTTCCTTCTTTGGTAGCTTCGGACCTTTCCTTCTTTGGTAGCTTCGGACCTTTCCTTCTTTGGTAGCTTCGGACCTTTCCTTTTTGGTAGCTTCGGACCTTTCCTTCTTTGGTAGCTTCGGACCTTTCCTTTTTTGGTAGCTTCGGACCTCTTTTCTTTCTTTGGTAGCTTCGGACCTCTTTTCTTTCTTTGGTAACTTCGGACCTTTCCTTCTTTGGTAGCCGCAAGCCCACATAAATACATAAACAGTAATCACAGAGTAGATATCCATTCTATATATTTATTAAGTGCGTATGTAGAGTTCACATATACAATGAGAAGATTCCTGTAAAATGTCTAAGATGTTAGAATTTCGAAGCCTCGATGTCATTGAGTGTTGATATCGTAGACTGTATATTTGGGATATTCATCCAGTATCTGAGTGAAATGTGCCTAAGATGTTAGAATTTCGAAGCCAGACTGAAATGGCATTGAGTATTGATATCGTAAACTCCAGAAGCCTTGAGGCGTAAATCGGGAAAAGGTTCCCCTGTGTTACCTCACATCAACGGAAGCCCCCCCCCCCCCTTCCCGTATATTTCTTCCTCCTCTGCAACCACCATTTATATAAAACGATCGGTGAAACTATCGTCTGTAACCTTTTCCATTACGACATCTGCTAGCGGCGTTTGATGGAAAACTCGGCTCGAATGGTGAGCGATAACTGGAAAGCTTTTTGTGGAATGGAATGATGATAATTTATATGTTTATCATCATCATTTTCTCTCATTGTACCACCTTCTTGTGTTGAATATATTTACCCTAGTTTTTCATCTTCGCTCTATTTATATTGAAAAAATGAAACTGTTTAGAACGAATATTTTCTTTTCTTTTTTCAAATACACTCATGGAGTAAGTTGTACCTTTGAAAGATACACTCATGGACAAAACTTAAGGAAGTTGTACCTTTTAGCATGTATATCGGGATTCAGACAATAGCTCTGAAAGATACACTCATGGACAAAACTTAAGGAAGTTGTACCTTTTAGCGTGTATATCGTGATTCAGACAATAACTCTGAAAGATACACTCATGGACAAAACTTAGGAAGTTGTACCTTTTAGCATGTATATCGGGATTCAGACAATAACTCTGAAAGATACACTCATGGACAAAACTTAAGGAAGTTGTACCATTTAGCATGTATATCGGGATTCAGACAATAACTCTGAAAGATGCACTCATGGAAAAAACTTAAGGAAGTTGTACCTTTTACCATGTATATCGGGATTCAGACAATAACTCTAAAAGATACACTCATGGACAAAACTTAAGGAAGTTGTACCTTTTAGCATGTATATCGGGATTCAGACAATAACTCTGAAAGATACACTCATGGACAAAACTTAAGGAAGTTGTACCTTTTAGCATGTATATCGGGATTCAGACAATAACTCTGAAAGATACACTCATGGACAAAACTTAAGGAAGTTGTACCTTTTAGCATCGTATATCGGGATTCAGACAATAACTCTGAAAGATACACTCATGGACAAAACTTAAGGAAGTTGTACCTTTTAGCATGTATATCAGGATTCAGACAATAACTCTGAAAGATACACTCATGGACAAAACTTAAGGAAGTTGTACCTTTTAGCATGTATATCAGGATTCAGATAATAACTCTGAAAGATACACTCATGGACAACACTTAAGTAAGTTATACCTTTTAGCATGTATATCGGGATTCAGTCTATAACTCTGAAAGATATTTGATACACAGTGACCTTTTGTTGAAGATACACGAGATAACTAATTGTGAAAAAATTTGACTTTGTCTCCTTCAAAATCTAATGGATCTAATGGAATCTTCACAATCTACCAAAGAGGTGTTTAGGCTGGCAAAGTGACTGGGCCAAATCTTTGGCCAAAATATAGATGGAAATTTTGACGCGATGAATTAATTTATAAAAACATAGGGCACCTCTCCCGTCAAAATAAACGTCAAAACTAGACATCATTAATTGACCGTCGCTGCTAACGTGTAAAGTATTAAAAACAACTATGCAAAGTTGTAAACCAATTTATGCAAATCAGATTTAATCAATTCTCGTCAAAGAGAGCTTTCCAACAGAAAAGTTCTGTAATTCCGAAGAGAAAGGAAAGCGCTCTAATGAAAGTGCTCGGCGGGAAAGAAAGATTCCAGGATGGCCTAATGGTCAGGACAGATTGGCTGGGCGTGGCTGGTTCCTTGTTCCAGAACAACCCACTTCTTGTCCAAACCTTTCTTAATTTGACCTCTTCTTCACCTTTCTTATTTCTATCTTGGCATTTCTTTGTTCCCGTTAGAAGTCATCTTCTCTTTTCCTCTGATATTTACCCAGATTAATTAATGTATTAGCTTGATTGTCTTAATTAAGTTTTCTTTTATAGAAATTTCATATTATCATTAAATATAATTAACTTTAAAAAGAATAACATTAGTAATTACTGGTACTATTACTGTTATTCTTTTCCTTTCTCCTGTATGTATCCTACATTGCTGATAGGAGAATCTGTATTAGACTAAAAGATCTTAATAAAGCTTTTCATTGCTGTTGTTAGGAGTCATCTTTTCCAAAAATGTACCTTTATCCATTCTAATGTTTAGTCCTCAGGTTTATATATGAAAAAAAGACGTACATCTGAATCAGTGAGAGAAAAAAAATATACAGAAGCGATATGTAAATTTGGCCAACTAATTCTTTACTCGAGAAACATTGATGGAGACTAAAGGAGTACTGTAAACGGCTAGACTAAAAGAGGACTTTAAAGAAAGATGAGAAAGAAATTGGATGCAAATTGATGAGCCAGTCCATAGTCCAGAACGATCGAAAGAAGCTCCCAGTGACGTTCCGAGGAATTTGCTTTCCATTTGTCTCCTGTCCAGATTTGCATCTCTTTAGAATTGCTCTCCATTTTCTCTCTTTGTTATCGACCTTTGTGTTCTTCCATGCCTTCTACAGTAGCTCCCATGTCAAATGGAAACTACAGGGACAGTAAAATATCGTTAAAATGAACAAGAAATATACCAAACCATTCTTTATAACGAATCCTAAAACAATTCCTCATTCCATTGGAAAATACTAGGTTTATAACCAACTTTTATTTATTTATTTAACAGTTGGGAGAGACACGCCATATCCACAATTAGGATAATTGCGTGTATATCTGAAATTATATACAATTAACACAATTGAACATTGGGAAGCATGAAAATTACACGTTCGATGTCAAATTTTGCATATAGCAATTAGAAATAGTAGCTTGAAATATGTACAGTCAACACTTTCGCCTGGAAATATACATCATGCAGAATCTATTAAACTTGATGTATTGGTATTTATTATAAACAACTTGTTTTATATTAGTCAGGTAAAGTTGGTTTTCTTCCCTTAGATCAGAAGTTAATGGACAGTTTATCAGAAGGTGTTCAGGGGTTTGTTGTTCGTTTCCACAAGTGCATGCAGGTGAACCAATTTTGCCAATTCTAAACAAATTTATAACCAACTTTATAAGATAATATTCTTTAGTGAGTTAAATATTTGTTTTTGACTCATGCTTTGATATTGTAAAAAAAATTGAAATATCGCGTGAGAACGCCCTTGTAGACTTAGAATAATTTTTAACGCTTTGCCAAATGTTTTAATTTTTTGTTTGCTCCTGACGAAGACAAAAGAATTTTGTCGAAACGTCGAGATAATAGAGATATTTATACTGAAGGAAGTATCTTTAATTTGAAGAATCTATATAAATACCTATACCTCTATTACGAACCGAATTTTAACTCCCAAAATCATAATTTTAAAATTTTGGTTATAAACCAAAGGTTATCTACTTTTTGAGTCCTATTTAGAGATCTTACTGTATTTGATAGTTTGATATTTGTTATCCTGAAGATAAAGGCTGCCTGGCCTGGTATTCATATTTCTATGAAAATTAAATACTTCGGCCAGTTAGAGTTTTAACATCTAAAGCATGAGTCAAAAACAAATATTAAACTCGTCAAAAACTATGATTTGGGAGAGAGAGAGAAATAAATATATAATAATATATATTTTAATCAAAATAAATAAAGTAATATAATGATAATAATCACAAATATTACATATTATTTTATAAATTTCTCCTGACGAAGACAAAAGATTTTTGTCGAAACGTTGAGAAAATAAAAAACTCCAACTGGCCGAAGTGTCTATTTTTATAGAAATAGATATTTGTTGTTATTGAAGAATTATAATTGAACAATATAGTAAAACCTCTCTATAGCGAACTCTGTACTTTACTGTAAAATTCTGTACTCTATTCTCACTATAGGTATTTCCATACATCAACTACTATGGAGTCTTACATCAGCGATGATTTTCCAATGACTGTAAAGCGATGCGTTGTCCAAGTGAGAATTCTTTCTTCGCTATTTAAACATAATGATGATGCATTATGATGCATTAGCGCGCCATCTGTTATCAAAATACGAAACTATTTTAGACGCTTATGATTCTTTTTAAAATAAAATAACTTCTACTGCCCCTTACTGCAATGGAAAAATTAATGGGAGGTCCTGGAATAGCATCAGTATCACTATAAAAGGAAGTTCCAAAAATTCAATATAACAGCGGTATGGTAGATTAAACTGGCGAAACCGCTGGGAGGGTTCACCACTGATGAGCCAGGCCCTCCCATTAATTTTTCCATTGCAGTAAAGGCAGTAGAAGTTGTTTTATTTTTAAAAGAATCATAAGCGTCTAAAATAGTTTGTATTTTGAAACATAATCATATTTTATTATTGAAATCTAAGAAATTTAAGTACATTCTGTGTAATAGTGATTTTAACCATGACTTTCCACACTAACTTTTATTGTCTGGCTCTGGAGAAGGAGAGAGTAATTCTCTGCTAGAATATTGCTTATTAGACATATGTTTTATTGTCAAAAATAGTGAAAATCAAGAACAATATATTGGTTTTTCGAAAAATAAATAATATTAATGTAAAGGGTTTCTTTTAATTTTGATTTTCGCAAGCTTTCGAGCAAAAGTTTTGTTCTTCAACGGGTATATACTTCTATATACAATATCAAGATGAAATTTGTACAGTAATAATTGTACATAGAAGTATATGTCCGTTGAAGAACAGAAATTTTGCTCGAAAACTTGCGAAAATCAAAATTAAAAGAAACCCTTTACCTTAATATTATTTATTCTTTCTTTTTCGGATAATTTCTAGGTAACTGTTACTCACATATTGGTTTTTCACAAATTCTGGAGAACATCACAGTCAATAGACGTAACACAGAAAAACAACCTAACATAAGGAAAGATTAAACGAAAAAACATGGTGAAGGAAGACGAGTTTCTTTTATTGATGCATAGGTGCAAGCTTTCGGGTAAAAACCCTTCAACAGGCGAGAAATCAAGACAATAAAATATTCCTTCCTACCATTTGTACCATAGTTCTTATAAGTCGCGCTTCATTACTCGCCTGTTGAAGGGTTTTTACCCGAAAGCTTGCACCTATGCATCAATAAAAGAAACTCGTCTTCCTTCACCATGTTTTTTTCCGTTTAATTTCAAATCAGGAAGAATATCTATATAAGGAAAGATTGATTTTATTCACCACTTTCTGTGGATAAATGTTATGTTTACTTCTCTTTTTATCCATTTAGGAGATTCCTGTATGGGACGTGTGTCCTTAATAAAGACTTTTTGTTGTTGTTGTATTAATTTTACCCGATAATTATTATCATAGATGTTATAAAATGGTATCCGCTCCTGTACTAATGATGTCCATAACCCAAAACCATGGTATAAAGGTTGTTGACTTTTTGTCTGAATTTACCTAAACTGGTTTTGTAACTCATTCTTTATCATTACAAGTAAAGTGCTTTACTTATAAATATACAACAACAACAAAAAAAGCTTTATTAAGACCTTTTAGTCTTATACAGATTCTCCAAGTAGAAATATAGGATACATGCAGGAAAAACAGTGATAGAACTTATAATTTATATAAAAAATAGACACTTCGGCCAGTTGGAGTTTTTTGACTTGCGCTTTAGATGTTGTACTAAATTCGAAGAATCACGTGAGAACGCCCTTGCAAACCTCAGACCAATTTTTAACGCCTTGCCAAATGTTTATTTTATTTACTTCTCCTGACGAAGACAAAAGATTTTTGTCGAAACGTTGAGAAAATAAAAAACTCCAACTGGCCGAAGTGTCTATTTTTTATATAAATATGAATGCCGGCCAGGCAACCTCTATCTTTTCGAGAACTTATAATGGTAACATGATATTTATATACAGAGAAAATTATATAAAGACTATCAAGCTAATAGATTAATCTGGGCAAATTGGAGGCAAAGAAAGTTACTATACATGGATTTACCACGTCGTGTTAGGTCTTGTGGAGTTATTTGGTAGCAGCTCTGAGACTTAGCTATGTAGAACTTTTCCTAGTCATCATTCCCGCCCTTAACATTGCCGGTTGGATTTCACTTGTAAGCATTTCGACCTGTGAGTCAATTGTGGAGTCTTCCGCTTACCTATAAAAATATATATATTATAATTTAAAATAAGTCTATTATTTTTTCGTTCTAAAAAAAATTCATTTAGGAAAGAAGGTTGTTCGGCTTTCTGGGAGTACTTCATCGATGTTTCCAGAAAATGGGAATTATCCGGTATGGCGACAACACGAGCCATCAAAGCACTGTCCCAGATATTTGAATTCAGTTAAACATACCAAACCCTCGGGTTTAAAGATCTTGAAGATCACAACCTCTCCAGAATCTTCCGTCTTCATACAGCGCAGCAAGCAAGAATCGAAACTGAAGAGTGCGACGTCGCCATTATGAGCCTTGCAGAGCTGATGGGGATCCAACTCTAACACCAGGTCCTCATTGTGACCTTGGACTGAGAGCAGCAAGGTCAAGCTAATGTACAACTTCAACATGACAACAGACGTTGTTTGTTCCTTAGCATTCCATTCTTATTAAACAATCTGAAGAAAGGGTCGTTTGAGGATGAAATATTATTCAGCGTAATTTCTTCTAATCAAATATAGGAAGAAGACATCTAATCATGCAACTAGAAGTTTTTTTTGCTTCTCCCTAGTACACGTGGTACAGGCCATGATAATCATGGTAGGTAGAGGTAGGCGACTGCTTTTACAGTAAGTGCACCACATGTCTACACATGTGAAAACCAGTTCGACTTTGCACTTACAAATGTGCCAGAGCCCCGTTTTGGTTACTTGCACTCGCTGGTGGGGCTGGACTTTTGCAAGAATCGGGGGCCATTGGAGCACCTGGGATATAGCGAACCTTCCCTTATAACAAACCTGAAATAATCAAACTCATTTCTATTTTATAACACAGTGAACTATGGCTATAATGAACCGTGGCTATAGTGAACCAACAGGTTCAGTTCTATTGGGGTTTGCTTTAGAGAGGTTTTACCGAGTAATTGACAAACACATCTTGTAGTGACTATTCTGCTAGGGTTTGTCTACTAAAATAATGTGGTATTAAATATAAAACATTAAGAAAAAAGGAATTTCCTGATCGTGCAACTGAAAGTTGCTGATGGCTTGCGACATCTATCGGAATAAATATAAACTATTCTCGTTGATTTTTAATTATTCCAGACTTGGCCAAATACAGTTTCTTGATTAATCAAGAAAAGCTAACCGTGGTAAGCTTCTTTTGGTTAATCTAGAAACTGAATTTGGCCAAGTCTGGAATAATTAAAAATCAACGAGAATTTATTCCGATAGATGACGCAAGCCATCAGCAACTTTCAGATGCACGATCAGGAAATTCCTTTTTTTTTTTAATTTATCTACCTGATCCAAGTACAAATTCAGTTTTGTACTGTTTTTCATATAAAACATTGTTTAATATTCCTAGTACACGTGATACTGGCCATGATAATTATGGCGTATAATTAGCAACTGCTTTTACTTCTAGTATATGTAGAAAGCAATTCGACTTTCACAAGTGTTTCAGCGAGCCCAGTTTGGTTACTTGCACTCACTGGTTAGATTTTTTTAAAGAATCAAAGTATCAATTAAGCAATTTTTTTTTATTGAGAAAAAAAGTGTCCTTTGCGGGATTCGATCCTGGGTCGTATCTAACGAATATCAACGTTTTATACCACTCGACCACCTACCCCATTATAAAATGGTAACACTTCACTATATATATCTTGTTACGTATATATATCACAACAAAACAAACACTATAACCATTAGCCTAATGAAGTGCCCTGCCAATTACGTCAGACCCCCAATTATTCCAGGATAAAAATTGGCGCCTTTTAATTAAAACGACTCTCCAAGGGGGTCAAAAAATTACACATTGTTCTTAATTAGATACGAAATCTTAATTAGATGATTGGAAATGGCAAATTTACTTCGTCATCGTCTGCAGCGAATTTTTTGTGTGAAATAATCGTCTGCTTCAATTCAGAAGACCAATATGGAAAGTTTCAATTTTTACAAGGTTATGGCCATTAAGATTTACTTCCTATTAAGATAAATATTCCTTATATTTTTTTTTATCAATTAAAAAGACATATATTGGATCAAAATATTTATTTATCTACCAATATTTCAGTTGGCTGAACGCCAACCTTTTTCAAGGTGTTATAACATATTTAATGTGTGTCTACAACAATTAGGCTCCGAGTTTGTTGTTGACACACTCTGAGGATTGACTATCTCTTTATGAACCAAAATGATTTCTCAAAAAAGGAAACTCAACAATGATTTATATTTATTTTATCGAACTCCCAATGAGAGACCATTTAAAGAATAGATCAGAAATATTCAATTTTCAGATCGTCTCATGGATTACATTGACTAGGATATAAGGAACCAACTCATCAATCGCGGTTCATAAAGAGCGATTAAAAAGAAGGTTGTCAAGTAATCAGGAATAGTATTTAACACTATTAACACCCAGAAGGAAATGCCTACAGTACTTCCCTCATACAACCTTGAAGAGATTAGTACCCCCCTGGGAGGTCTCTTCCAGTAATTATACTTCGTAGTACTAACTTATAGCTACCCCGTGTTGCCAAACCGAATAGGAGAAACTCACAGAATATTGAAATATTTTCTATCAATAATATAAACCGTAGATATTTAATATCTATAATTATTTTGCTTCAATTTCGTTGAAAATTATTGAAATTTATAAAAAATTATTGACTGTTTGGAAATATTCCATTGTAATCGCATTCTAATATAAAATTTTAAATTATTAGCGATGTTTTGTGTGAAAAATCATAAATACAATATATTTATTGTATGTATTTTTTTTTAAATTAATATAATTAAAATGAATCTACAAATCTTTCTCAGTGTTTAAATGTTACTAACTTTTAACACACACACAAAAAAAAAGTTTATCCAATTCCATTTTTTACCTAATGCAGAAAAATTTTAATCAGAAGATTTTTTACATAATAAAAGTGCTTTTATGATGAAATCTAAAATTATTGATAAAACATGTTTTTTTTTTTCTATTTTTTTTTCAAAAAACGTGACATTCCTACTTCAATCATAAACATTAAGCTGAAAACTTTTTTGAGCTATAAAAATATATATATTTTGATTATATTTTTGATATATATAGATTATCTTTAATATAATTCTTTTTTTACACAGAATTTCTATAAATAAAGGTGACTATACATGTTTATTTTATACTCGTTTCTAATATACTGAACCTATTTGGATATAAATATTCTGACATAATAAACGTCATTAATGGAAAGAGTGTAATGACAATAAAACTGTCATAGTTTTATTCTAAGAATATGCTTATTTATCCGGCTAATTTGCATATTCCGTTTATTCCGTATGCCTCATTTTTTATTGGAAAACAAATTTTGATTTTTACCAAGCAATGTAATACGAATAAATAGTTATGTCTTAAATCAGTTCGATTTAGAATTATAGAATTGAATTCATGATAATAAAGGTTGGTCTTTATATTGGTTAGAATTTATTTACAATTAGTTTACATATCAGAGTTGTGTATTTGAGAATGGGAAATTTCTCTTAATATTTTCAATACGTTGTTTGCTATTAAATTCAATAGTTATCAGAAAGTAAAACCTCATAAAAGATGGACGATTGGTCCATCGAAATATATATTGGATAAATTAAATTCCAATTATATCCAAAATAAGCCTTATTTTCTAAATATTTATATTATGGATTGCTCTATTTTCAGAATAAATAGAAAGTGTATAAAGTGGAACCAAAAGAGAGTTTAAAGCAAATATATATTCTCCTTATAAAACTCCCTATATTAACCTTAACACTAGTTGCATCTATTGCAGACGATTCCCATCAGAAATCTATAGTCGTCTGCTAATGTAGGCTTGCATTGTTGCCGAATGATATTTATTGGTGTTGTTACTTCGGTCTATTTATTCTGTGAGTTTTTGCAGAACAATTGCTGGTTCGTCTGCCGCACATTGAATGGCCATTGATTACGTTGAAATAAGAGTACTACATATATATATATGTGTAGTACCATATATATATATATGTTATAGATTAGAAATTTTTTGTGTGTTTGATTGTTGAAAAGAGGTGCAGTCGTGGAAAAATAAAAATAATTATTTACCTTTCAAGCAGATTTTTATTTTGAATCTCTTGAAGTAAAAATATACATAAATTATTTATATCACAGGAATATAGAATTTATATAATGAATTCTATAATCGTGGATAAAAGATAGGTAGGGTTAAATATACATATTTACAACAATAATAATTAAAAGTGATATTTTTTTTTGAATATATGGTCAAAAATGCAGAACAGTCAATGAATGAAAAAATAAAATATATGTTTTAAAAAAAATATATATATTTGTATTTTAGATTATATAATATATATATATATATATGTGAGGGTTTTATAATATTTAAAGAAAGTTATAGAAAATTTTGATGTCGAATTGAGAGTATAATGTCAGTATTGAAAGCTATTACTGAACAATAAAGTAGAATTAAATATAATTTATAAGAAAGATAGTTTTGTATTAAAGAAAAAGTAATGATAATTAAAAACAAATTATAAAAATATTACTTTTAAGGTATCAAAAAGGTTTTTATTTTATGTAATAACATAGGGTTATAACATTTTTTAAAATCTAATAATAGATTTTTAGTTTGAAAATAAAATCAAGCCATACCTATATATATGCAGTTTCTACATATTTTTCTCTAAAAATTTGACAAAAAAAGATTTTCATAAAAAAAAATATTAATACTATTTAAACTTTTGTTGCGCGCTGTTAATTTAGGACAAACAAAATGTTGGCATAGTACCTCAAAGAAAAAATACACTAAATATATCTAAAAAAAAGGGGTCATTCTAAAGAAAGGTTCTTTTTTTGCACCTTCGGCTTTAATGGACTAGAAAATTCTGTGGAATTAACTTGGAAGAAGAAGCTATTAGAGTTATTGACTTTAGAAAGAATTTAAATTGGATGTGAGGACACTTAGTGATGAAAGAATTTTACATATATTGAAAGTGAAGATTCATATGTTCAATTCTGTTTTCATTTTTTTTATACAAAGCAATAACGTGTCATATACGTATAATGATTGAAGACATCAAGACGCGAATGTTTATTTTCACAAATAATTTTTAGACTTATTTAGATAGTGAAAAAATAGTATAAATGTGATATTGTGTGTATACTGAAATAAGGTGTATAAATTAAGAAAAAAAAATATCTTCTCTTTATCGTGAAACTGAAAATTGCTGATGGATTGCGCCATCTATCGGTATATACAAATTGGCAAAGCTGAATGACCTGGATACTCGTGTGGAGGCGAAGAACAGAACCCCAGACACTTATTAACTGACTGCCCGCCAACCTTAGGGAACTAAATCAACTTCCCATAACAAATATGCAACATCTGGTCTACACTAAGGACATACACCAAAGATTCAACAAATTCTGCAGAATGTACTTAACTAAAAAAGTGGCTACTAATGTAATCAATACTGATATGTAAATATGTATATATCCCTTTAAACTACTTTTTCTTTTTTCATTCAAATGTATATATTTCACACGCAAATATCCGATTTGTGGATATAGCGTGTATTTTGCAATTGTTAAATAAAAATCGGTATATATATCATTCTGGAATAATTATGAATCAAGGAATAGTTGATATTTATTCCGATAGATGACGTAAGCCATCATTTGCACGATAAGGAGATGCTTTTCCCCCCTCTTATTTAGATAGGTCTTTGTGTTCTAATCTCTTAGAAAATTACTGAAGGATTTAGTTTTAAGACAAGAACGAGAAATTATATTTTCTGTATACATTTAACAACGCCATTGAAGACACACGAGATAACAAAGTGAACAAAATTACTTGTCTTCTTCTTCAAAAAAAAAAAAAAAAAAAAACAGACAAACGGAGATATCAAAGACTTTCCACTTTCTTAAATATTGTCTATGAATATAAGTAAAAGATTTGAAGCGAACGAGGATACTTTTCTTTTAAACTTTAATAAAGATTCAAGCTTTCGGGCGAAAACAGCCCTTCTATATATTGTCTATGAATGTAGATATTTGTTATTTAATTTGATACTATCATCTGAAAATACATCGCGCATGTACATTTTTGATTCATATACTTTATTAATAATCTTTCATTCTCACATATTAGTATACAAAAGGTCAAATTAAAAGAAAATAAGACCTAAACCAAATAATTTATTAGTGTGTGACGGCAACAACATTGTCACCATCATCAGACAAAAGAATAAATGAGAAAAAATCGTCTTTAAATTCCGGGCTAATTGGCAAATGAGAAAAACTATCACAGCAAGTTCTTAAATAGTACTGTTATCAAATGTTTATACAAGATAACAGATAAGGGAAAATAGTTTTTTTTAAGTCAACTTGAAATATTCTTCTTAGATTTAAAAGTGGAACTATATAAGAACTTCCTGTAATATTTTTTTTTCATTTATTCTTTTGTCTGATGATGGTGACAATGTGGTTGCCGAAATGTCACACACTAATAAATTATTTGGATTAGGTCTTATTTTCTTTTATTATAATCTATAATCCAAATTGTGCTTTATCAAAAGGTCACATTATAATTAAAACTTGTTACAGTTCCAACTTTTTGCTAAGAAGAAAATAAGACAACTTCTTCTTTGCCACTGAAGTTTTATTTAGAACCAAGAAAATTGAAAGGAGAAGTAAAAAAGTGTACAAAAGTATTTACAAATTAATTTACATAAAGTTAGGGAATAAAGTAACTTTACAGATGCAAATTTAGCTTACTCGCTGACTTAACGTAATTGCTAACAAAAACAAGAGTCAGACGTATTTACATATGTAGACTACTTTAACATTGGTCAAAAACATTTAAATGTTAAAAAAAAAAAGAATTATTAAAATTTGATTAATATTAAAATTAATTAATATATTTAAAAAATTATATTTTAAATTATTAATTCTAAATATTAAAAACCATCAAGAAAGAAAAATGATGTTTTTGTTTTAAGAACAAAAGATGATTTTTAATTTTTAAATAACCTTTTGTATTTAGATATATAATCTTTTGATTTTAATAATTTCTAATGTTATAATGTTGTGCTCTATATATAAATGTATTATAGTTGTTAATAAAAATATATATTATATAAAAAAAATCTAAATGTGAACACAATTTTAAACCTTCTTTAAAATTAGCTTGCTATAGTAACCTCTAAAATATGGGATAAAGATATATCTGAAACTCTTTAAATTGCAAATCATTTTCGGAATTAATTAAGAGAGATGCTAAAGAATTATACTAAAATAGAATTCACAATATATTTTTTAAAAATAACGATTATTATAATAAGTTTATTTTTTAAGTTGAAATAGCAAGCTTTCAAGTGTCAGCTTATCATCAGGCTAATTGTTTCACAAATTCCTACATCTCTCTCTATATATATGAAAAAAAATAGCACAAATGTGATATTGTACTGGGTTCATAAATTATGAAAAAGATATCTCCTTATCGTGCAACTGAAAGTTGCTGATGGCTTGCGCCATCTATCGGAATAAATATCAACTATTCTCGTTGATTTTTTTCATCAACGAATAGTTGATATTTATTCCGATTAATGGCGCAAGCCATCAGTAACTTTCAGTTGCACGATAAGGAGATGTCTTTTTATTAATATATATATTGTAGGGTTTATTTTGTGTGTGTGTGTGAAACATTTGGATTGATGTTATTCTGACATTTGAAAGCTTGCCATTTTAACTTAATAAAGAAACTTATTACATTTATTCTGATTGATATATTGTGCTTCAACTTTTGCAATTATTTTAAGAATCTTTAGTCATAATATAGAGGACTCCGTGTACCCATAGAGTAACTATTAAATAAGGCAACAGGTTTCTGTAGAAGGGCTGTAAAGCCCTAAAGTTTGAAAAAAAAAAACGAAAATAAACTTACATCATCAGAAAGCTGTTGCCTTATTAATTTTATATATAAAAGATTTACATCTATCGTATAGAACAACTTTATTTGTCAAATAACGACTTGAATTGATTCAATACAATCTTTAATGAAAAATAACCTCCAAGATAGACCAGGAATATTTATGATTCTATATGGTCTTTATTGATAGGTTCCTCTCTGTATATATATTTTTTGCTTATCCCTAGTACACATGGTACAGGCCATGATATTCATGGTGGGTAGAAATTGGCGACTGCTTTTATTGTAAGTGCACCCTATGTCTACACATGTGAAAAGCAGTTCGGCTTTTTCACTTACAAATATGCCAGAGCTCCGTTTGGTTACTTGCACTCGCTGGTAGGGTTGGACTTTTGCAAGAATCAGGGGCCATTGGAGCATTTTTTTTTTTAATCAGAAAAAAAGTGTCCAATGCGGGAATCGAACCCAGGTCGTAGCGGTCGAAAACCAACGGTTTAGACCATCCTTCCACCGACCCCCTCGTCTGTATAAAATAGAATGATGAATATTAACCACGAACCGAATAACTAAAGAATATCTTCAGTTAAATCTATTATATTTTATTTATTATACGATATATAATTCATTGACTAGGTTATATGATATAGCCACCCTACTCAATTGAATGAAATATAATAACATAACTATAATAAATATTTATTTGTCTCATTTTTGAACGGTTACTACTGGTATAAAAATTGATGCAAAAATTCTAAACGTTAAAATATATTTTAAGGATTAGCGCTTTTCGTGTTTTTTTTTTTTTACAAACCTAACAAATCTCTTTTCCAAATGTTTGCCTTAAACTCCAAAAGTTGTTATATTTTTCTAGAAAAAAAAATATTCCTTGTGTATACATACGCAAATAATATTGAAAAATGTCGAAATGCAAAAGAGGCTCTCTCTTTAGATAAGAAAAAAATATATTTAAAAATAGTTTCTTTATTTTATTAAAACCTTTTCGCGTATAGAATAATTACTTATTTAATAATATATAGGACTAAAATAAACTCTTCGAGTTAAAATTGAAAAATAAAACGGAGATTCAAGAGGAGTTTCTTGTGCGAATTTTTTAATAGCAAGCTTTCGTACGTCCTTCTACAGGCTTTTTTACGATAACTAAACAAAAGAATGAGATGAATTTATATAAGTTAAGATATTTTTGCATACGAGAGAAAAATATAACATTATAAAAATAAATACGTTTTCACTTTTCTCTTTATTTATTTTTATAATGTTATATTTTTTCTCTCGTATGCAAAAAAATATCTTGTCTTATATAAATTCATCTCGTTGTTTTGTTATCGTAAAAAAAAAAGGTCTGTAGAAGGACGTCCGAAAACTTGCTGTAGCGGCTACCAAATATTAACTTTTCATATTTTCATTATAAGTTTTAATTTGTTTAATAACTATTTAATTCAAATATTAAATTAAATTATATTTTAAATATATAATTCTCATAAAATATACTTTATTAAAATTATATGAATTAACATTAATATCATATTAATTGTTGTCATATCAATATAATAAAATAATTATACATCATTCTAAATCTAAATCATATAAAATGTAAATATTTATCTATAATATATCAAACACATATATCTAACATTTTATAATCTAGAAATGATATTTGACCACACACACAGATACAAAAAGAACATCATCATGTAGTATACAACAATACTTCTGATAATTTGTATTAAATAAATGTAATTAAAAGTTGATTTTACAATAAATAATTTGTTATCTGACTCCGCCTAGAATTCCATGCCGCCCACATTGCTATTAGAAAATTCGCACAAGAAACTCATCTTGAATCTCCGTTTTATTTTCTATAATAATATATAGTTCATAAGCTTGAAATAAGAAACAATATGACGACAACGTACGTAAACACACTTATGATATATAGCGATATATAACTGCTACGATAAAGGCTGCCATTCCTCTTTATTATCCTGTAGAACTGGGTAAATAAGATTACAAAAGTGCTTATTTAATGTCCCTATAAATCAAAAGATCGTTTGACTTGAAACAAAGATGTCATTTTAGGAAAAAAAGCTTCAAAATTCCCAATAAATAAACTTTCTCGTAATTTTTCTTTATTATACATTTATATATTTTTATTTTATAATATATTTTAAAAATAAATATAATATAATAAAGATATTAAAATGTATAATAAAATAAAATTACGATAAATTTATTTTGTAATTTTAAAAGGTATTTTTCTTCAAATGATAGAATAGAAAATTATACTTTCAGATATAAATCGAGTTTCATTTTTTGCAAATATTATTTAGCTTATTTTTGACATTTTCTTCCGCTTTATGAAAATTTGAGGAAATAAAATCAATGGTTATGTTCAAATATATATAAATATATTTACAAATATATCAAATTTAATAGAAATTAGAGATAATACGATCACTCTGTATTTATATTTATTATTGTACTATCTAATATTTAAAAAATATCAATTTATTAAATGGGAAATAGAGAGAGATTAAATCCTTAGAGAGAGTTTTAAATCATTTCATTTCAAATATAATTTGAAATGAAACTTGACTCAATCTTTTAAAAATAAATTCGTCTATTTAAAAAATAAAATAATCTTTTGAATTAAAACAACGCATTTTAATTTTTAAAATATAGTAAATTCTGTGTGAATTTTCTCTAATATAAAATATTATCTCAATGTATAATCGGTTGCTTCAAATATCAACGCATTCTTACAAAATAAACATGGTAAAAATGTAATAATCCAAAATTGTGTTTTTAAAATGTCTCAACATTTGAGGGTAAATATGCTATTTTAACCTTTCCATAAATGTTATTTTTAATTAATTTCTTGCTCAAAAGTTAATTGTAAAATTTTCGGTACGTTTGTTAAAAATAGAAATATTAATTTTAAGGAAAGTTTCAGTACTTTGCATTTATGTTAGTTATAACGAATGTGAATGTTCTAAATTAGCTTTCTTTTTTTCTTTTGTATTATAATTATGTGTGTAGCATATAGATAAGGAAAGAGACAACACTTTAATTAAACACTTAATTAAATTTGTAATTCTCGTGAAATTTGTTTTAACCGACGCTTTTAATTTTTTTTCGGCATAATTAATGCATCTTTTTTTTTTCGAAATGCAATACAACCAAAAAGAATTTTAAACTCGAAATATTTTGTATGCAATTTAAATTTATGATAATATTAATAAGTACCATTTTTTTTGTTCCTCCTATTCATATAAAATATACACACGTTTTTTAATTGTTTTGAAAATAGAGCAATCCATAAATAAATCTTCAATTAAAAAGGCATAAATTGGATCAAAATATCATTTATTTTACCAATATTTCAGTTGGCTAAACGCCAACCTTTATCAAGGTGTTATAACATTTTAACACAAGTTGTTGACACACTTTAAAATGTTATAACACCTTGATAAAGGTTGGGGTTCAGCCAACTGAAATATTGGTAAAATAAATTATATTTTGATCCAATATATGCCTTTTTAATTGAATATTTTAAAATGTTTTCCAGTTTCCCCTTCCTTAAATTTTGTTCATGAGTTTATATTCCGATTGTTTTTATTTAAAACTATCGTTATTGTTAAAAATATATTTTTTAAAATATTTATTTTAATAATTTCCCAATTTTATATATATACGTAAAAGAAAATGTTAAAGATATATTGTTAGGCACCTTTATTCTTAGAGTACATTGTTATATTTTGGCCTTGTTATTTCTTACCTTATAGAAGCATTGTTACCAGATCATTTATATCTATACACACACCTTCTTCTGTGAATATAAAATATATTTTTGGAATATATTTATTCAAATAATAATTATTTAAATATATGTATATAGAAGCATAGGGTGCTTCTATGGATCAATTTCCTCCCGGCAATTTTTCCATCTATCCCAATATATAGTCACGACCGTCTTTCCTCATCGGCCTCTGTCACGGATGCGCGCGCACAGGGAGGTCACGTGCTCGCCGGCTCCCTCGAGCCGGATTTGAACCAGCGACCTAAGGATCACCGTTGTAACATATACAGTCAGGTAAAACACGGGCGTTGCCCGGGTCATTCGGCTAGTATATGTATATATGCCACAGAGAGTATAATTTTCTAAAGAAAATTTTATAGTTATGGTTCACCACTAATGAGCCACGCCCTCTCGTTCAACAACTTTTATCATTGTAGTAAGGTGTGTAAATATATTATTTGATGATATTGCCACGTGGAAAATTAGAGAAGACAAAAACTTCAGGAGGAAACAAAATTTATTTCAGGCAAGGACAAACTATGAATGGTACACAAAAGATAAGCCACGAGGGAAATTTACAGAGTAGCAAGATATAAACATAAAAATGACCACTCTGTTAATAAAAATAATAAAATTAATAAATACTTTGTTACAATATATTTGAGAAGGAAACATATTGCCAAAATTAATTGTTACAAATTTTAAACAAACTATTGTATGAAATTATTTTTGTGCATGTTTTAAAATTTGCTTTTTGTGTGTGTTGTAGGTAAGTTTCCAGATTGCTGTGCACCTATATTTGCATATTGGCATCGTTTGAACGGTAGGAATAATACAGTACCTCCCATGAGCGACCCATCAGATAAGTGACCCCTGAACTACCACTTATGTAATATATATGAAAATTACTTGCTCTGACACATTACAAACCTCCAATAAGAGACTACCTCTAGGAGAGACAATGAATATAAATATTTTTAAACAGCCTCTCAGGAAAATTTCTATATATTAGTCAATTGACATCGTTTTAAATTTAAAATTATTTTGATAATTCACACAAAGAGGTGATATATACAACTTGAAACTGTACACATTGGAATAAAGGTTAACTTCCTTACTTCATACAAGAATGAGAAATATTATAAAACAATCAATGTATTTTCAAAAGAGAAATTCTAATTTTATTAAAATAATTTATTAAACTTTTGTTTTAAATTTATTCAGTAATAAGAATTATTTTTGATAAATCCACCTATAGGTAATCAATTTCTTACAATGCCTCAATTATTAATTTTGTACTCCAAATATTTTTGATAATTTTAAAAGTGTCGAAATAATTTTAATTGATTTTAAAACTATAGATTAAGTTCCTTTTATTTTACTCATACATATGTTTATTCCTCTTTAATGAAGTTGCTTTAATTTGAAACACCATTATCTAATTAATAAAAAGGCATCTTCTGATTGTGAAACTAAAAGTTGCTGATGGCTTGAGCAATCTGTCGGAATAAATATTAATTAATCAATTGATTTACTCCGATAGATGGCGCAAGCCATCAGCAAATTTTAGTTGCTCGATCAGGAGATGTCTTTTTTTTTCTTTTTATCCATATGATCCCAGTAAACACAATCTCACTTTTGTATTATTTTTCACCATAATCTATGTTAAGAATTTTCTCAATCGCTATCTCTTGTTTACACTTTTGCTCTAAGATGTCGGATTGAAAAATATATACACTCATACCTCGCTTTGCCGCGGTGTTACGTTCCAAAAAACACGACGCAATTGACGACGCAAAGTGAAAATATATGATGGCGCAATCAAAAACTGTACACAGGTGTTGCCATATTTTAGGAAAAAAAATTCAAAAAATAATTAAAGACTCGAATCCAAAACAACGCAACTTGGAAAATCTAACGACGCACAGTGAAAATCAGTAAAAATTAAGCAGCGACGCAACTTCGAAAAAAAACGCAAAACGAAATGACGCAAAGCGAGGTATTGGTGTAGTTCAATTAGTCTTTTTATTTATTTGACCACGTACCACTTATATTAATTTAAAAAGTTGGGGGATATTTCTCTATATTTTTTATCTAAAAATGGTGATGAATTTTAAAATTAATTTATCTCTAAAAAGAGCAATGAATTGTGGGTGTCTAAGAATATATATTTAACCCTAAATTTGTGAAAATTCACTTGTTTCGATTAATTTATATAGAATATATTTTCACAACAATTTCTTATATCCATAAAAAATAAAATTTTACGTATATAAAAACCTTAAAATATATCGGTGTTTAATACAAGAAACTAATTTAAATTTAGATGTTAGACAAATTAAAATATTTATTTACAGTTAAACCTATCTATAGCGCCCCCTCTTGGGACTCACCAAAATAGGGTACTATAGAGAGGGGGTGCTATAGACAGGTCACTTTTAATGTAAATCGCATCGTACTACGTATTTAAAATTGAACGCTATAGAGAGGGAGTCGCTATTTAGAGGGGGCACTATAGACAGGTTTAACTGTATTTAAAATGTTGGTGAATTCTATATATATATTACAATCTATAAATATTTTAAATTGTTCTTTTTTATACAATTTCAAATATTATTTTTATTTCGTTAAAAATTAATAAGCGAGATATATTTTTAAAATTTTACATTTCTAATATCAAGGAAAATATGGAAGTGAACCTTCAACGTATATATAAAAAAACAGGAATAGGGAGTTTGGGTGTAAAAAAAAAAGCAATCAAAGTTTAGAAGGAGTTGTAGATAATCCTGAGTACGTTGGAATTATTAGAAATTCTACACCAGCCAACCAGGGAGCTTGTTGAAATGTCTTAACGGACAAATCGCGCTTTTGATTGGCTGGAGGCTCCGTAAGGTCTCCTGGGGGGCCGCCGCTGTAACATATTTTCCATTTAGCCTCCCTCTCTCCCTTACAATTAGTTTTAATGATTTAAAATTAGTTTTCCAGACATTTGTTACCTTCCTCCAATTGGAGACTTTTCTCACTTTTAGTTAATAATTTAGATGGGAGAAACTCTGTAGAGTAATGTGCACTAATTTCATTAATTTTATTGCTTTAATATTTCATCTTTCTCTTCGGGAATGTGTTGCTGCTGTGTGCGTGTATTCTGTGTAATTATGGTTGGTATTAGGGGGTCGCTGGAAGGATGGTCTAAACCGTTGGTTTTCGACCACTACGACCCGGGTTCGATTCCCGCCTTGGGCACTTTTTTCTGTTTAAAAAAATAATGCCTCAATGGCCCCCGATTCTTGCAAAAGTCCAACCCCACCAGCGAGTGCAAGTAACCAAACGTGGCTCTGGCGCATTTGTAAGTGCAATGTCGAACTGCTTTTCAGATGTGTAGACATGTGGTGCACTTACAGTAAAAAGCAGTCGCTAATTACCCACCATGATTATCATGGCCTGTACCACGTGTACTAGGGATAAGCAAAATAAAAAATGGTTGGTATGTATATGCATTTGATTTGCATGTCTTCTTTTTTTTATTGGCAGTTCTGCTTTCAGTTCTTTGTGATGTTACAAAAAAGGTATATGTAATATTGTGTGCAAATAGATACAGAATAGAGAAATTAGAAGGTTAAAATGTTGAAGCTATATGAATTACACGTATATATACTCTATAACGAAAAATTCGACGCACCAAGAAGCAGTTGTCCGATTTATATGAAAATACGTATACAAAGAGGTTTCGACCAAACATGCAAATGATTGAAATTTGGTGGCCGAATTATGCAAAGCAAGAGCTCCAGCGCATCTGAACTGCGCATCCAGCACGAGCATTCTAGACTCAATATTCGGCGCGGCACGAGCTGATTTTCAGAATTTCCGTTTATTATTTTAGCAGTACGCCTATTTCTACTGTATCAATGCCTCGCCGAAAGATTCGTGCTCATTACGAACATATGTCAGAGTTTGAAACTGGTCGTGCCATTGGATTGAAAGAGGCTGGTTGGTCTAATCGACTAATCGCGCGACATCTATGTCGAAGTGATGCGGCTATTAGGCGATGTTGGCAAAAGTGGGTCAACAACGGAATAATGCAACGTCAGGACGGCAGCGGTCGACCAAGGGCAACAACAGAACGGGAGGACAGAGCAATTGTCAGAATGGCTTTCGCAGCACCGGAATCCATGTTATCTACCATTCAACGTGTGACCGGCATACAAGTGTCCAAAATGACCATCAACAGGTGACTGAGAGAGCGGAATCTAAGAGCTCGACCACCGTTACGATGCCTACCCCTCACACCCGTGCACCAACAAGTCCGACTACAGTGGTGTCGGGAGCGATCAACTTGGAACTGCGCTGACTGGGGACGTATAGTCTTTAGTGACGAGTCCCGTTTCTTACTGTGTCCTGACGACCGTCGCAAACGTGTCTGGAGACGTCCTGGGCAGCGTGTGGATCCTGGCCTTACTGTCGAACACCACACAGGTCCACAACAGGGCGTTATGGTCTGGGTTGCCATTTCATTTGATAGCAGGACCCCATTGGTAGTCATTCCTGGCACCCTGACAGCACAACGGTACGCAAATGACATTCTACGGCCTGTTTTGTTGCCGTTCCTCTCACATCACCTCGGGCTTACTTTTCAACAAGATAATGCCCGGCCACACACGGCACGTGTTACTATGGATTGTCTTCAATCTTGCCGAACTCTTCCGTGGCCAGCAAGGTCGCCTGATCTCTCGCCCATAGAGCTCATCTGGGACGTGATGGGAAGGCGATTGCAACCATCCCGAAATGTTGACTATTTAGCCCGACAGTTCAAGGCAATTCGGCAAGAAATACCGCAGCACACCATCCGGAATCTTTATCAGTCCATGACACGCCGGGTGGCAGCCTGCATCCATGCCAGTTGGAGTCCAACGACATATTGACATTCTCAATTCGACGATCAAACTCTGAAATAAAACAATTAATTGTTCTGAAATTTTAATCGTTTTTTCCCCTATACATGCTCTTTACATACACCAATATTTGTCCTAATCTGACAACTCCTTCTTGGTGCGTCGATTTTTTTGTTATACAGTGTATATTCACATATATATGGGAAATGACTGATGTTTTTATTTTAAAATTGTGGTTACAACAAAATTTATAAATAAACATTTGTGGACAAAACTTAAGGAAATGGAAAGTTGATATTGCCGGTCGTCTTTTTTTTACTAAGGAGACAGAAGCAATTTTATTCAAACTTGGTTATCTCGTTTATCTTCAATAAAGGTCACTGTAATATCTTTCAAAGTTATTGTCAGAATCCCGATATACATGCTAAAAGATGCAACTTCCTTAAGTTTTGTCCATAAATGTATCTTTCAGAGATATTGTCTGAATGCCGATATACATGCTTAAAGGTACAAGTTCCTTAACTTTTGTCCATGAGTGTATCTTTTAGAGTTATTATCTGAATCCCGATATACATGGTAAAAGGTACAACTTCCTTAAGTTTTGTCCATGAGTGTAGATGAGGTGTGTAGAAACAAATATAATTGGCTTTCAGCTAATTAATTCAGTACACTATAATGAGTAATTAATAAGCATAACGTGACAGTATTAATAATAGTGATATGAATATATAGTGACAAGAGAGGTTTATTGAGACGATGATATAGAACAATGCGGGAAAGCTTGTATAAATTCAAATTTAAATAAAAGCAAAGAATTCTCCGCGTGCTTAGTCTAAATGTCTATAAGCTAAACCTTTATATCGTAAGTTAAAATGTTTTCTAAAAATAAGAATATCAGACTATAAAACGACATTTGAAAATTATCCCGCATGTGTTTCTTTTAAACGAAAAATTAAAATTTATTTCAAGGAGAAATAACGACCATTTCCAAACTTAGGGATGAAGTATGAAAGGATGAATTGTGAAGAGCAATGATAAACGGAAAAATAAAATATCAGACTATATATATACCTCAAATATCACAACGATAAACCTGAAATAACAAACCATCTTATATATATATATATATAAGTAATGGTCAAAAATTACAATTGTAAAAAAAGAACACACAGAACAAATCTAAAATACAAAGAGAGGAAACAACCAAAGATTTAATAGTTTCGAAACATCGGAACAACCACAAAAATAAAATAAAATAATAGGGGAAGAATGTTGTTTTGAAGTTTGTCCGAGGTTTAATGAATACGCATGAGAAGAGGGGTGTGAAGAAAGTAATGGCAGATGGAAGGAAGAATCGATTTCTGAAGGGCCAATGATCCTTGGAGCATCCAGCTAATGCCCTCCCTCTCTATAAATTTACAGCCTGTGATTACTCCTGCATTTACTCTCATATATACCTTTCTTTACTTTTTTCATAAATATACAATTCTTTTTCTTTATTCTTCTCTGTGTCTCATATATTGAGGTTTTAAAAAGAAACTAATAGGCAAGTATAAATCTATCATTTTAAAGATGTTTCGAAGAAGGCGTTTTATAGATGCTACTGCATATATTGAATTGTTACTTTACTTCTTCATAAATTTCCACTCACTTTCTCTTTATTCTTCTCTGTGTATCTTATATATTCGGTAAATATGTAAATAAATATTTTATTTTTAGCGATGTGTCGGCGAAAGTGTTTTATAGATACTTGTGATGGATGCTGTTACATACTTGTATACATACATATTTGTATATAGAAATGTTTCTTTACTTTACTTCTTTATAAATACACTTTTTTATCTTTAGTCTTCTCTGTGTCTTATATATTGTTGATTTTAAGAAGATGCTCTTTAGCGAGTGTAAATCATTTATTTTTAAAAATGTGTCGTCGAAATTGTTTTATAGATACTTGTGATGGATGCTGTTATATATATCGAAATGTTTCTTTACAGCACTTTTTCATAAATACACTTTTTTTCTCTTTATTTTCTTCTGTTGTTGTTGTGGTCGTGTCCAATGAAGAACCTCAGATGTCTCCATACATCTCTATCACAGCAGCAATGTCCACTATCTTGGGTGTGTAAAGCTGCTGCTCTGGGTCTAGTTTTGCTCTTCATTGGAAAATGGGTGCCGTTGCCACGTTAGTTACCCTGGAAACAAACCAGAATTTGGTCGAATATTCCAAGGGTCCAGGGAGGACCACAAGGAGGTGTGGTCGGACTTCTTCCCCCCTTTTTTATTTTATTTTCTTCTCTGTTTCTTATATATTTATTTTTTGTTTGTAAGAATACGCTCGCAAGTAAGTATAAATATTTCATTTTTAAAGATGTTTCGACGAAAGAGTTTTTTAGATGCTTGTGATAGATGCAGTTATATATATCGAAATGTTTCTGTACTTCTTTATAAATATACTTTTTCTTTACAGTTCTCTAAGGATATATTTTCTACAACTTTTTGTTTTTTAATAAGACACTCTTAGGTAGGTATGAATCTTATATTTTTAACAACGTGTGTCGACGGATGCGTTTTTTTATAAATGCTTGTGATGGATGCTGTTACCTATATCGAAATGTTTCTTTACTTTACTTCTTCGTAGAAACACTTTTTATTTATAATTCTATTTACTGTAACAAGGGAAATATTGTGAAGTCCGGGCTCTCAGCAGTAGTGAGAAAATCCCAGCGGTTTCGCCAATTTAATTTTCCAGACCGCAACTCCAATATTGTATTGTCCCATTCTCTGATAATATAAAAATCAATTTAGAGGATTTCTCGTTTAAAATATTTAGAAAGAGATTTTTGTGTAAATACACTCATAGACAATATGTAAGGAAGTTATACCTTTTAGCATGTATATCGGGATTCAGACAATAACTGAATGATATTTGATACACAGTGACCTTTATTGAAGACACACAAGATAACCAAGTGTGTATACACTCATTGACAAAACTTGAAGAAGTTGTACCTTTTAGCATGTAAATCGGGATTCAGACAATAACCCTGAAATTTATTTGATACAGTGATCTTTATTGAAGACACACGAGATAACCAAGTGTGCATACACTCATAGACAAAACTTAAGAAGTTATACATTTTAGCGGGATTCGGACAATAACTGAATGATATTTGATACACAGTGACCTTTTTTGAAGACACGCGAGATAATCAAGTATGAATAAAATTGTCTCTGTCTCCAAAAAAAAAAAAAAAGTAGACGACCGGCGATATCAAAGACTTTCTACTTCCATAGGTTTTGTCCATGAGTGTACATAAGCTTTGGTCATGTTATATAAATGAAAAATAGCGAGAAGAGCCCCAATCCACAAACTCCCACCGCTCTCAAAGAAGGAAATGGAGAAATTTCATCAGTGAAGTCACGAACTTCCACTAATTGAAAAACGAATAAACTCTACATGCTAAATTATCTTTTTCGGGGGTAGAAATATATTCCCCCAGTTTGAAATTACATGCAGTAAGTATGGCCGCAACTATTTCCATGCTGAAAAAGGCATGTCCTGAACGCTCCAACTTCCTTAAGTTATGTCTCGATGAGTGTAATGCTTTTTTTGTTTACTTATCTTTTTATTAGTCTAAATAAGACAAGATATTGGAGGCCGTGCTCATAAAGAAGTTCAATAACTATTCTTGGTTCTCTGTACAGGGATCCTTTGTCCTGATTGTAATATTACCAGTTATAATCTCCCTTTACAATAAAGACACCAATCCAATCTCTACACCGAATTAGAGACCTATGAATTAGCCTCAACATCATTCTTGGATTTTTTTTAAAGCCTAGATCTTTTTTCTCCCGAAATCAAAGCCACCCCTGTACTGATGAGGGTCATAGCTTGAAACTACGGTATATACAGGTTGTTAGCTTTTGTACGAATTTGTCATGCTGGTGTTGTGGATTATCCATTGGTCTGTGCGTAGTTCTACGTAGAGAAGTTCAAAGACTACATTATATTGATGTATTTAATAAATTTATTTATCGGTGTTTGGGGACATCTTTGGAGGTTGGTGGACCTGTGGTTTAAACCGTACATATGTAAATAAGTAACGGGATATTCTTGAATGGTAAAATGGCATTGAGGTAGTTAAATGGTACCATTTATTCATATAGTAAATATGCATATCCTCTGTCTTTACAATTTAATAAGGGGTTGGTGGAAAAACAGTCTAAACCGTTGGTTTTCGAATGCTACGACCTGGGATCGAATCCCGCACTGGATCTTTTTTTCTAATTAAAAAGGTTACTTCAATGGTCCCCGACTCTTTTGCTAAAGTCAAACCCCACCAGCGAATGCAAGTATATATAGCCAAACAGAGTTCAAGCACATTTGTAAATGCAAAGTCGAACTGCTTTTCACATGTTTCGATATGTGGTGTACTTACAGTAAAAGCAATTGCCAATTTCTACCCACCATGAATATCATAGCCTATACCACTTATATTAGGGATAATAATAAAATAATAAATGAATTAAGCGTTTATTTTAAAGGGGAGATGCATTTATCACACAAAGGGGATTATTTTGTATGGGTAGCTTCAAAATGTGTGGCATTCGAAGATCTAAAATCCCAAAGCGACGAACGCTAAATTAATCAACTAGGAAGGAAATGTTATCTTTTATTTACATTTTCTTTTTATATTATCTCTAGTACACATGGTACAGGCCATTATAATAATGGTGGGTAGAAGTAGGCGACTGTTTTTACTGTAAGTACACCACATGTCTACACATGTGAAAAGCAGTTCAAATTTTGCACTTACAAATCTGCCAGAGTCCCGTTTGGTTACTTGCACTCGCTGGTGGGGTTGGACTTTTGACAAGAATCGGGGGCCATTAGAGTTTATATTTACATGATAACCATATGATAGCGAAGATAGGAAAGGAATTTGTGACTACTTGCTTATACTTTATGTATACCTTTTTTCAAATTCGGATTAAATTGGCAAAACCGCTGGGAGAGTTTATCACTGATATATATAAATATTATCGCAGTAAGGACAGTAGAAGGTTGTATGGTATGTAAAAGAAACATTCGTGTTCAAATACATCTATCCCCCGATTTACACGGTGCTTTTTTTACACGCTTTCGCTTTTACACGGTTTTCCAAATAAGTTTTATTTTTGTTTTTATCGCACTATACTAAATGCTACTGTGTTTGAACACATGCGCTGTGTACACATCTCACGAGGAATCCCGAGCTTATGTGCTGACTACATATTTTAACCTGTCAATGCATTTTATTTTTATTTCTGTGTACACCTATCCCCCGATTTACACGTTTTTCTCAGGAACGTATCTACCGTGTAAATCGGGAAATAGGTGTACTTTCATTTTATATGTATATAGAAGGCGCGTTATTGCTTTGTGTTAACATAGAAAGCCGTTCAACGTTTGCATATACAGATTGCCAGAGTCCCATTTGGTTACTTGCAATCACTAGCGTATTTATGCAATGTGTAAAAATAAGTTGTCTTTGAAGTAATTGGTTATTTATTTATGCTTATGAGGTGATACAGCAGCGTATTTACAATTAGAGAGGAGACAAAATGAATTAAATCTAGAAAAAAGAAGTGAGGACATATCGGTCATTAAAGTCTGAGAGGCAAGGCCTTCAGCCAGTTCAGGGCTTCCAAGTAATTGGTAATATTTTTAAATGCAAAAAAAAAAAAAACTTGTAAAACGCGGGTTCGAACTCAGTATCTGATTGTCGACCGTGTCTAGACGAAGAGCGAGTGAAAAAAAAAGAGTGTGATTACGTAAGTTTTTACCCCAGGATTGCGCGGCGTAACGCTGCAAGCTTTGAGGCCACAAATAGCGTGATGGTACTAAATATAGGGGTGCAGACTTCCTGGTTGATCGGTGTCTTTAGAGTTTGACCATTGACTGGGTCATTGACATGATGTTAAGGTCTGATATACCCGTCTCAACCTCTTCCCTATTTAGTATTATAATGGAGATAGATAGAAAGACCTAAGAAAGCTCCGATGACCCCCGATTCTTGCAAAAGTCCAACCCCACCAGCGAGTGCAAGTAACCAAAACGGGGCTCAGGCACATTTGTACATGCAAAGTCGAACTGTTTTTCACATGTGTAGATATGTGGTGCACTTACAGTAAAAAAGCAGTCGCCTATTTCTACCCACTATGATTATCATGGCCTGTACCACGTGTACTAGGGAAAGGCAAAAAAAAAAGAAGGACCTAAACACATGGCTAGGTTTCTACCTTAGTGAATGCTTACCACATGTTATAAGATTATCAAAAGTAACGTCTTCTATAAAACATTTACAGCAGGCAACTACGTAAGAAATCTCTTCAACTAACAAGATGGAGATGTATCTTCCAGTTCAATCTGTCAGAAGTCCAATTTTATCCTTCCGTCACTTATAATCAAGGATCCTGTGGGAAATCCCTTCTTATCTCGACTCATAAAAAACCACCCAAAAGAGCAAAATAAACATATTCTATAGAAAAAGCCTGAGTTTATAATCTTATAATATAGGTTTTTTTTATACTAATCCCTAAGTACACGTGGTACAAGCCATGATAATCATGGTGTGTAGTTAGCGACTGCTTTTACTGTAAGTGCACCACATGTCTATACATGTGAAAAGCAGTTCGACTTTGTACTTACAAATGTGCCAGAGCCCCATTTGGTTACTTGCACTCGCTGGTGGGGTTGGACTTTTGCAAAAATCGGGGGCAATTGGAACATTTTTTTTAATCAGAAAAAAAGTGCCCAATAATATAGTTACGGTAATTAAAAGTTGATGTTTACATGTTGTTTTAACACAAAGGTGAATTATTATTAGTAGTATAACTGGCTGAAGAACATTTAAGATTGTAGATCTTTCTTTACGATGGTTTGACAGGTTACAAAATACATATCAAAATTCGAAACTATTTTAAAGGCGTAAGATTCTTTTTGAAATTAAACAATTTCTACTGCCCTTACTGCAATGGAAAAATTGAAGGAGCGCCTGGCTCATCAGTGGTGAACCCTCCCAGCGGTTTCGCCAGTTCAATCTACCATGCCGCTGTTATATTGCATTTTTGGAACTTCCTTTTATAGTGATACTGTTGCTAGACTCTTGGAATGGGTATTTTAGAAGAACTATGGACATAAGCTTTGAGGACAGTAGAATTACATACAATTATAAATATATAATATGCTTCGAGCAATCGCTTTTCCGCAAATATCAAATTGTGTCTTTTATTAGAACATTTATAATATGATGCACTAGCCCGCCATCTGTTATCAAAATTCGAGACTATTTTAGAGGCGTAAGATTCTTTTTGAAATTAAACAATTTATATTACATATTACACAGTCTTCTGATAGCTTTCTGAAGATCGTTTTGTTGGTTGGAAGATATTCTTGGGATTCCTATGACCGCGATTACTTGAATTTGAGAGAATTTTAGGTATTTCTTATCGATAAAGGTTTGCCAGTATGTAGATTATCCTTGATGCTTGCTCGACCAGCTTTAAATCGTTGCAAACCATTTAGGTTTTCTTGAATGTGATAGGAGGTAATATTTTAAATAATTGCTTCAACATTTGAGTTAATTCGGAAACCCTTTTCTCTCTCATTTGAAACAAAACTATCTATGCAGGTACCTATACCAGTAGACAAATCACTCATCGACCAATGAATATAAAACTTTGACTTGTTATCTTGATAGGCATATAAATATTGCCACGTGGAAAATTAGGGAAGACCAACATCGAGATGAGACAACAATTTATTTCAGGCAAGAACAAACTATGAATGATAACAAAAGATAAGCAAAAGAGGAAAGTGTACAGAGTATAGCAAAATATAAACATAAAAATAATACTCTGCTAATAAAATAATAAATTTCTTAGACAGGCTCCTTCCCTATGGGAGCTGTGACCCACAGCTAGCAATTGTTGTAGTTACTGACATGGATCTGACGTGCTTCTGCCAAGGATTCCATCGAAGTCTTGGAACTTTGTCCCTAGTACCTTTGCGGCGTGAAGAGCGGCTTTGTCGTCGTATCGTCTATAGGGACATCGTCATATTGGAGTGAAGTCTTGGCTTTAGCACGGCGGTGGAATACTGAAGCCAGTCTCCGAAATAGTAGATCACAGCACCCATGGCCTCTAGATCTTTTCGGCGATCTCCAGTTTGTCTTCACTAATTTACCCAGCATCTCCGCCAAAATGCCACGAGGAAAATTAGGGAAGACCAACTTCGAGATGAGACAACAATTTATATAAGACAAGAATAAACTATGAGTAATAAACAAAAGATAAGCAAAAAGAGGGAAGTTTACAGAGTATAGCAAATTCTACAGGTAAACTCCGTATAAATTAGTATAAAAGTATAACAAATCTAAAGTTTTGCGGAGGAGCCTCTTTTATTATACATTTGCAAGCTTTCGAACCTTTCGGTTCTTCCACAGGCGTGGCTAGTATGACTACACTAACAGGGTATAAGCGCGCTTGAGCCATTATATACAACATATAAATTTAATTGCGGAGTGATATTTCAAACGTAATAAAATAGAAATAGGAACTATGACTATAAAAATAAAACTATGTAAATGAACTTATAGATTTTTAATATTTAGATGAAATTATGGCAAAAACTTTTAAATGCGATAAAAGTTAAGTAAAATAATGATATTCACTGTATGTAAGCCGTGTGCCACTTTAAAATTTCGTAACATTTAAAACCAGTAAAATTTTTTTAAAACATCTCAACACAGAAAAACCAAGCTGGGGTCCACTCCTCCCGACCACACACCCGAGTGTATCACGGTGTAACTATTGAGATATTATATGATATATTTCCGGTAGATCTATTTTCCTATTTATGCTGTTTGTTTGTGTTGATATGATGGATTCCAGTACCAATCTGTGCTGCTTATTGTTTATGTGCTGATATAGGATTTTAGGATGATCTAAGTTGAAGTTATGGCCTGTGTTTGAAATATGTTGGTATATAAGTGATTTCGGGTCTCTATTGTTTATGTTTCGTTTGTGTTCGGTGATTCTGATATACGCGGTTCTGCCAGTCTCCCCCACATAGGAGGCTGGGCAATCCTGGCAAGAAACCGCGTATACTGCTCCGGTGGAGTGGATGGGATTGTTGGGTGCGTCTGCTTTGGTGATAGGATTCCTGAGGAGGGCAGCAAGATTGGGAGGGCTGTTAAAATAAACCTGAATACCATATGGGCGAAGGATTCTGGAAATGGCAACAGAGAAGGAGGAATATGGAAGATAGCAGACTGCTCTATAAGTCGTGGAGGTCCTCGGAGCAGTGGGATCAAACGTGTGTCTATCTATGAATTTTCTTGGGTATCCTGCAGTGGTTAGAAGGGTGGTAATTCTGTTTTTTTCTATGGCTTTGAATATAGGCAATGAGCAATGCGTATGTATTCTTTTGGTTAAAGTCCTGACTGTGTTTACTTTATAGGCTACCGGGCTATTGGAGGAGAAATGGGTGTATAGGGGTGGGATATTCTTTTTGTAATAAACTGCTGTGTGCAATCTGTGTGGAGTGCGGATAATAAGGATGTCCAGAAATGGCAATACTAGGTTTGTTTTTGTTTCGTATGTGAATTTGATGTCTGCGTGAAAGGAATGTAGAGTGTTAAGAATAGGTTGGAGCTCATTCGGTTTGATTACACAGAAGATGTCGTCCACATACCTCCTCCAATAATGGATGTCGGAAGAATGCATCTGATTGATCCACTGGTCCAAGGACCCCATCACGACTTCGGCAACTATGGATGAAAGAGGACTGCCCATTGGGGTGCCTCTGATCTGCTTATAATGCTGGTGGTTAAACGTGAAGGTGCTAATGGAAAGACATAAGGACGTTAGCTGGGTTATCAGGGTTATGGTTTGATCTTGAATACCTGCTGACTCGAGAAATGACTGTAATTTGTTTAAAATGAGGGCGTGTGGAAGGGAGAGGTATAGCGCTGTAACATCAAATGACACCATAGTGTGATGTGCGGGTAGCTGCATTTGCGTAATCTCCTGAACGAAACTGGGTGGGTGTGTGATGTTGTACTGGTTAGGATTGTTCTTCATGATAGGGGATAATAGTTGGGCCAGATATTTGGCTAAGGTGTGAGCCGGGGAGAGGTGGTATGCGATGATGGGTCGGAGTGGTACCCCAGGCTTGTGTATTTTAGGAGCACCATATATGTACGCATCTCGTACATCTCGCATCTCATATGGTGCTCCTAAAATACACAAGCCTGGGGTACCACTCCGACCCATCATCGCATACCACCTCTCCCCGGCTCACACCTTAGCCAAATATCTGGCCCAACTATTATCCCCTATCATGAAGAACAATCCTAACCAGTACAACATCACACACCCACCCAGTTTCGTTCAGGAGATTACGCAAATGCAGCTACCCGCACATCACACTATGGTGTCATTTGATGTTACAGCGCTATACCTCTCCCTTCCACACGCCCTCATTTTAAACAAATTACAGTCATTTCTCAAGTCAGCAGGTATTCAAGATCAAACCATAACCCTGATAACCCAGCTAACGTCCTTATGTCTTTCCATTAGCACCTTCACGTTTAACCACCAGCATTATAAGCAGATCAGAGGCACCCCAATGGGCAGTCCTCTTTCATCCATAGTTGCCGAAGTCGTGATGGGGTCCTTGGACCAGTGGATCAATCAGATGCATTCTTCCGACATCCATTATTGGAGGAGGTATGTGGACGACATCTTCTGTGTAATCAAACCGAATGAGCTCCAACCTATTCTTAACACTCTACATTCCTTTCACGCAGACATCAAATTCACATACGAAACAAAAACAAACCTAGTATTGCCATTTCTGGACATCCTTATTATCCGCACTCCACACAGATTGCACACAGCAGTTTATTACAAAAAGAATATCCCACCCCTATACACCCATTTCTCCTCCAATAGCCCGGTAGCCTATAAAGTAAACACAGTCAGGACTTTAACCAAAAGAATACATACGCATTGCTCATTGCCTATATTCAAAGCCATAGAAAAAAACAGAATTACCACCCTTCTAACCACTGCAGGATACCCAAGAAAATTCATAGATAGACACACGTTTGATCCCACTGCTCCGAGGACCTCCACGACTTATAGAGCAGTCTGCTATCTTCCATATTCCTCCTTCTCTGTTGCCATTTCCAGAATCCTTCGCCCATATGGTATTCAGGTTTATTTTAACAGCCCTCCCAATCTTGCTGCCCTCCTCAGGAATCCTATCACCAAAGCAGACGCACCCAACAATCCCATCCACTCCACCGGAGCAGTATACGCGGTTTCTTGCCAGGATTGCCCAGCCTCCTATGTGGGGGAGACTGGCAGAACCGCGTATATCAGAATCACCGAACACAAACGAAACATAAACAATAGAGACCCGAAATCACTTATATACCAACATATTTCAAACACAGGCCATAACTTCAACTTAGATCATCCTAAAATCCTATATCAGCACATAAACAATAAGCAGCACAGATTGGTACTGGAATCCATCATATCAACACAAACAAACAGCATAAATAGGAAAATAGATCTACCGGAAATATATCATATAATATCTCAATAGTTACACCGTGATACACTCGGGTGTGTGGTCGGGAGGAGTGGACCCCAGCTTGGTTTTTCTGTGTTGAGATGTTTTAAAAAAATTTTACTGGTTTTAAATGTTACGAAATTTTAAAGTGGCACACGGCTTACATACAGTGAATATCATTATTTTACTTAACTTTTATCGCATTTAAAAGTTTTTGCCATAATTTCATCTAAATATTAAAAATCTATAAGTTCATTTACATAGTTTTATTTTTATAGTCATAGTTCCTATTTCTATTTTATTACGTTTGAAATATCACTCCGCAATTAAATTTATATGTTGTATATAATGGCTCAAGCGCGCTTATACCCTGTTAGTGTAGTCATACTAGCCACGCCTGTGGAAGAACCGAAAGGTTCGAAAGCTTGCAAATGTATAATAAAAGAGGCTCCTCCGCAAAACTTTAGATTTGTTATACTTTTAGAGTATAGCAAAATATAAACAGAAAAATAATTCTCTGTTAATAAAATAATATTTTTTTACAATGTTTTTATTAATTTATTAATCAAAACCAGGCGCGATATTTAGAGAGACAACTTTCCCTTTAATTATACTTCAGAACGATGCATTTTATTTTCATTACTCTAATAAAAACATTACTGGTGGTGATGAAGAGAAGTGTAGTGAAAGATTTACTAATGGTGACGATTGCTTCATCACTAGTAAATTGTTTTACCAGGGTAATAAACATAATGCATCGTTCTGTTGTATATTTAAAGGGAGAGGTGCCTCTTTATGTACATGAATATAATCCTCCCGTAACTTTATATTAAATAAAAGATTATCTTTAAACACGTGTCATATATCGTAAAGATAGAGGTTGCCTGGCCGGCATTCATAGTTCTTCAAATTAAATATACTTCGGCCAGTAAATCTTTTTATTGTCTCGACGTTTCGACAAAAATCTTTTGTCCTCGTCAGGAGTAAACAAAAATTAAAACATTTGGCAAGGCGTTAGAAATTATTAGAGAATAATAAAGATTTTTGTCGAAACGTCGAGACAATAAAAAGATTTACTGGCCGAAGTATCTTTAATTTGTAGAAAAAAGTGTCATATAGTTACGATAAAGGTAATTTCCTCGAAAGTTATTAAAAGCATTGAAAAAAAGAGTTAACGATTATATAGTTTGAAATGGCTTGTTTTTACGAGATTTTTTAAAAAACATATTTGATTTGTGTGTGGAATTTATTTTTTATTTTCTCTCTTTATTCATGTTAATATCATATGACTATTCTTTACGGCCTAAAATTATTGTAATATATGTATAAACAAATGTAAAGACATACACGTATGACAGCATCAGTGTCCCTAGGGGGACATAGCGCTTTAAATTGAAATCTCACATTTGGGTTATATCTTCCGGATCTTTTTAGTCTGGTGTTAAACACCGCGTTTAGCAACTTGTCCTCATTGTGGTTGGCCTCTGGGACCAGAATGTTTAGCATAACGTGTTTGGAGCGTAGATAGTGAAACCTCCCTTGTGCGACCTATATGATCCGCTTTTCTGAGATACAACCTCCGAGACTATAAGGTTGTCCCAAGAGTTCGTGTTTTTTCTTGAAACGTTGTTTTTGTTATTACTTGGCGAATAATATTATTACGCCGCCCGAATACATAATATATAATACATAATACAATTACTTTATACATCATATTATTGACTGTATTGACTCATCCATTGATGAACTCTACTCTTCCCCGGCAGACACCATCAACAAGCTTTACAAGCTAGTGTGATTGAGTGGAGATAAGAAAGAAGAAGACTTTATACATAATACAAAGACATTATACATAACGGGGAATAATATTGGTATTTCAATTTTTTGTAAGTGTTTACGAACTTTAGGACAATCTTGTACCTCCAAGATAGACCCAATTTATAGATGATCTTTGAGATGGTAGGTATTATGCTGTTGTGTGGTACTGTAAGATATCTATCGTAATATACTTGTGTATTTTATTTATAATGCTCCGTATCCCTGGAGAACCTTCTTCTCGGGATTTTCTACTGCTGAGACGAACTTTGAAAACACTTTTGGCTTCGATTTTTTTTTTATGGAAACTTTACTAAAAGACATATATAGAGGCGAAATAGTGATTTTACCAAGTTTTGTCTTGAGATAGAATGTTACTTTGTAATGGCAATACAAAGTATACAATAACAAATAACAGGTTTTGTTGAAAAAGGATGACAGCGGGTTGTCGAAACATTGGAAATGATATATAAAATTGTCATTTTAATTTAATTTCCAAAGACAGTTATATGGAGATGGAATTGTGACTTTACTAAGGCAGTTCTTGAGGTTAAATGATAGCTTTACAAAAAATAAAGACCGAAAATATATTCTCTATTTGTTAATTAGTAATTTTACAATGGCAGATATATATGTGAAATAGTAATTTTACTAAGGTGGATATAAAGATGAAATGGTGCTCTACCATAGGTAAAATATTTTGACTTTACTAAGTTAAGTCTTGAGACTAAATGGTTGCTTTACCAAGGCAAATCTAGGGATGAAATGGTGACATTACTAAGATATATCTAGGGGTAAAAGGTGACTTTACAAAGAGATATATAGTAATAAATAGCCACTTTACCAAGAAAGACGCAAGGATCAAATGGTGACTTTACCGAAAGAAATATAAGGGGAAAATGGTGGTATGATAGAGGAAAATAGAGATATAATGATGACTTTACCAAGGCAGATATAAGTATGAAATGGTGACATATATAGAGATAAATTGGGGACTTTGCCAAGACATATATAGGGGTAAATATTTTTTATGAAGACATATCTAGAAATAAATACTTTACCAAATCAGATATAGAGATGATATGATGGCTTTACTATGACATAAATAGAGATATAATGGTGACTTTACCAAGACAAATCTAGGGGGGAAATGGTGTCTTTACAAAAATATTTATAAGAATAAATAGTGATTTTACCAAGGCAGATATAAGAATGAAACGATGACTTTACCAAGAATGATACAAGAATGAAACGGTGATATACATTGAGATAAAATAGTGACTTTACCAAGGCATATATAGAGATAAAATGGTGACTTTACCTAGGAATATATAGAGATAAATACTTTACCAAATCAGATATAGGGATGAAATGATGACTTGACGAAGGCGGATATAGAAATAGATACTTTACTAAGTTGGGTCTTGAGATGGAATGTTGACATTTTACCAAGGCAGATATATGGACTTATTGACAAAGTCAAGGTGAAACGGTACCTCCAGGTAAAGGTTAACAGGTGATACCACCTCTAATCTAGCCATGAGACCTAATTGATAAATTGATGTCACACCAGAGATCCCAACTCCCGTGTTTGCTGCCCTCTCAACTTATTCCATTTTTTATCCACCTTATTTATTATTTACTCTATAGCGTGTGGAAAATGGATTTTTTCCTCCTTCTTTTATAAAGTTAAAATATTTTTACTCTTATTGTTTCATGAATAATAAAATATGTGTTATCCACTTTCAAGATGACCCTCCCCTTCCTATATAGTTTTATTAAGGCGTATAAAAATCTCTCTTGCCAATTTTTTCTCCCATCCTTTTTTAGATTTTTTTTTCGTCTCATATTAGTAATTGATAATATCATTGATCAAATTACGAAGTTTTTTGTTGCAATTTTAAAAAGATAAACTATGAAATTTTAATGTTAATTTACCTGAGTATACCCTCACACAAGGCTAATAATTTAGTTACATTATAAAATAAAGGTTGAGAATAGATTTATAATTTACATATTTGCATATACGATGCTTTATTATATATTTGCATATCGGCACATGATCCTTTAATTACATTATAAACTAAAGGTTGGGAATAGATTCAATACACCTATCCCCTGATTTACACGGTACTTGTTTTACACGTTTTCGCTTTTACACGGTTTTCCAAATAAGTTTTTTATTTTTATTTTTATCGCACTATACTAAATGCTACTGTGATTGAACACATGCGCTGTGTACACATCTCACGAGGAATCCCGAGCTTATGTGCTGACTACATATTTTAACCTGTCAATGCATTTTATTTTTATTTCTGTGTACACCTATCCCCCGATTTACACGTTTTTCTCAGGAACGTATCTACCGTGTGAATCGGGGGATAGGTGTATTAACATATTTGCATAAACGATGCTTTATTATATATTTGCATATCGGCACATGATCCTTTAATTACACTATAAACTAAAGGTTGAGAATAGAATTAATATTTACATATTTGCATATATGATGCATTATTATATATTTGCATAACAGCACATGATACTTTTCTGATTGGTTCTCGTACAGTTTGTAGATACATAAGTCTTCAGGATGTGATGAAATCACAAGTTTTTACAGATTTGAGAGAATATGTATTGCATGTAAATTAACTTGAGACGCTCTCTATATTTTCTTACATATCAAATCGTTATGCAAAGTTTTCTATAATTGCATATTTACAGTCGATTCACGATGATGACCAGGTCAGGGGATCGAAAATCTCTCACTAACTCAATTAGGTCTTAAATTCAATTTTTTTACTATCATTACTAAATTACTGTACATAAAAAAGTGGCTACTAACTATTCGTCTGGATATTTTTATTTGAAAAAAAAGGGTTAGGGTTGTCCAGTTATATTATTTGCTCGCAGTTTATTGGTTCTGTACTGTCACGTGACCTCTTTGAGTTTCTTAGCCAACAGTGCTAGCCCAGTGGCTTTTCACCAAGCAATAAAGGTATATTTTAATTATAATATCATGGCCTTGATCCTCTGCATCTATCTTTTTGTCGTTTTAAAAGTCTATTGTCTTTACATTCCATTTGTACTTTTGAAATTAAATTTATGTCATATTCGCGTATTTTTATGTATTTTTATTGTGTAAAACGCCTCTTTATAACGACTACATTTACATACGTCCCCCTGTACTCGTCTTTAAAATAATGTCCTCAATAACGACCATCGCTTAAAATCTGACTAGTGACTACTGAAATTGGTCTCTAAAGCTAAAATCTCTTCTCTTATCATCCTATCTCACTTTATTATTATTATTATTACAAAGTTGTCCCAAAAAGTTCGTAAACACTTGCAAAAAAAAATTGAAATACCAATATTATTCGCCGTTATGTCTTTATATTATGTATAAAGTAATTGTATTATGTAGTATCATACATTCGCCGTAATAATATTATTCACCAAGCAATAAGAAAAACACGGACTTTTGGGACAACCTTATATTATTACAAAATCCATCGTAGTCACTCACTCAACTCAGGCAATTTCAAGGGTTAATGCGCTGGGGCGGGTACTTCGGGGGTTGGGTGGAAAAGCTGCCATCTATTTAAAATATATTGATTTTGAAACAACTAAATGGATTGCAAAAAAATAATAATAATAATAATTAAATCAAATACCTAAACACTAATATAATACAAATTTTGCCAAAACGCATTTTTTGCCTGTGGTTTATGTATTACTTCTGTATTGCTATTCTATGGCACTTCTACTATGAAGTATGAAGGAAATTGCACTCGAGGTAATTCTCGGGCGAAGCCGGGTCATTCGTCTAGTTATTATTAAAGAGAGAAAGTAACTCAGTAGTGGAGTTTAGTGAGAAGACTGGGGATGTGAGATGGGAAGATTTTGTGGTTGATCCCCGGAAGGGATGGCGAGAGACACTGAAGAATGACGAACTGCAGAAGTGGATAACACCCAAGCTGAAATCACGGGTCCATCAAGCTAACCTTGTTTTATAGAAAGAAATGCTTAAAATTGTTATAAAGCCAAAAAAGAAATGTTACATTAACCAAATTCTAGTCCTTTCATTGTTACCCTCTGCTATCTTTATCAAAGGAAATGTAGTTTAGCGTCGCCCTGAATACTAATTTATAGTTCCCCTGATAAAGGTATGAAAGTGCTGCTGAAAGTTTAAAAATAATAGAACTTTGGTTTTGTGTGAAGAAGAATTTATTCTTTCTATAAAAACTTAACCGGCCAGAAAATATTTTACGAAAAAAAAATGGTATTGTGAATATAATGAAGTGTGATGTATACACTCATGGACAAAATTTAAGGAAGTTGTACCTTTTAGCATACACTATCTCTGAAAGATATTACAGTGACCTTTTTTGAAGACGCACGAGATAACCAAGTGTGAACAAAATTGCTTCTGTCTACATAAAAAATAAAATAAATAATAATAATAATAATATAAAAACAGACTAACGGTGATTTCAAAAACTTTCCATTCCTTCAAGTTTTGTTCCCAGAGTGTATATAAGGCATTAAATTTACGTCAATGATGCCACCTCTTGGATTGTTCTTTCATATCCTTGTAAATAAGACAAAGAAGACTTAGGTCTGAAAGTTGCTAGTTGGTGACATTTGTATGCTCCAGGAACCTGGGTTAATCAAATGAATAGTAATCATATATATCTAATTGATGTCCATTTCTTTACACAGTTCCAGTAATCATCTTTAATTAGGTGTTTAATTGTGTGCATATATCTCATATATTTCTTTTTTTTTTTTGGCAATAAAACATCATATACAGATATGATTTCTCTATTCAAATTACCAGTCCACGTCGATTCTCTACAAACTCCTTTAATATGCTACCACCACAATCGAATAGCGTATTTGACCAATCAGAAAGCAGCCAAACGATATATTTCCAAGATGGCGCCAGGGCAAGAAGGCGTCTGGTTCCTATCCAACCAATAGTTTACGTCCACTTTTACCCTGTTTACATCTGGAGTATTTCCGGAGTGTTTTTGGCCAGGCTCGTTTCTTAGGCGGTGGCTTACACATGTTTTAAGTTCCTCTTTTCTATCTCTCTTTACGGCTATATGTAACGTCGAAAGTTGCATATCTCACAAAGAATCTCTCTATACTTTAATATAGATAAATTTCGTTGGTTCTTTATTCGATAAAATGGGATATCTTTCACAAGCTAAGTAGAAGTTATATGGAGCTCTTTTATCGCATGTGGAGCCATGATGAAGAGATACTTATACCTTGAAAGCTCGCCCAATATTTTATCGTAATAAACATAATGCTTTAGCTGTTTTAACATCTCGTCTTTTTACTTTAAAATTTATAAAACCTCCCATAAGCGACTTATCTAATAAGAAACCATTTCCCGTAATGACCACTTGGTAATTTCTCATAAATGTTTTATCCTAATCTAATCCTACCTCCAATACATGTTTTGGATGGTCTCTCAAAGCAAGTAGTTATTAAATACGTATTTTCATATTTTAGACTTGTCTCTTATAATGTCACAATGGTCAGTGAATTAGAGTCAAAAGCATTTTCTTGTGATAAATCTAGAAAGGACCGTGTCCAGACCAGGAGTATCCGTGTTTTTGGACTATGGTCTTTTATATTCTATATTATTCTATTCTTTTATATTCGATATTTATATTATATTCTCTAGCTGTTCTTTGTTTTGCTCCAAGTGCACAACGCTGTATAGTAATAAGTTCATTTATATATACAGTTAAACCTGTCTATAGCGCCCCCACTTGGGACTCACCAAAATAGGATGCTATAGAGAGGGGGTGCTATTGACCATGCTGCTCCATGGAAATGGGGGGGTGCCATTGCCCCGTTAGTCAGCCACATTACAGAGTTCCCTGTAGGCCTTCACGGCTTTTCGGTATTTTTCTCGAATATTAAACAAAAGAAACTTATTGCGGAAGGTTTTTTTTTTCATCTTTTTATAAAATTATATCACAGTTTTTTCTTCTTATATTTGAATATTGAACTTTCATGACATTTTTCAAATAGAAGTTGTATATACACCTAGATTTTTAGATGTAAATGTTTCGAAGAATTATTCTCTCGTGTTCATAACGTCGCGTGCTAACACGTTATTTACGTTCAAAGCAGCAATAGGATGTTACATGCCGTCAGCAAGGCTACCAGAGTGTTGTCTACACGCCCCCACTTCAGGCAGGCAGGAAAAAAGTGAGAATTCGAGGAAGCAACGTTATTTGCGGCTGTGATGTGGGTGAGTCATAATGGCAGGCCTTGAGCCACGGTCTCCTTGACCTCTGTACGGACAGCATGAAGTCATCATACTTCATTTAGTGTCTAGTCAGATCTTGCTGTTGTAGCAAGCTGAGAAGTCACAATACGGGCATTGAAAATAGGCCACCTTTTTTTAATAAAGCTCTCCGTTTCTGCCTAAAAATGGTTTCGTTAATTTACAAATGACTAAAAAAAAACAGTAGAGTCCACTGTATCTTCTTCTTTCTTATCTCCACTCAATCATATTAGGGTATCAAGTTGTGACCCTTGATGGTGTCTGTTTGACAACCATCATGACTGGGTGAAGTAGAATGCGTCTGCCTTTATCATTAAGACTGGGAGCACTACTCAGTGGCAGGCCGACTTAGCTCCAAAAGAAATGGCCGCCTCTGACATGAGGAACAGACGCCATATGCAGCTGCTCCTAACATGGAGTACAAACGCTGTTCATCCTGTATCCCTGGATTAGGAGCCCTTACAGGGTACTATCAGCCGGGCCAGCTGAGTCCAGGTATTTTAGTGAGCTTGTTACTGCTCCCCTTCCTCCTTTTTCATCCGGGCTTGGGACCGGCAAAGGCGGAGTTAGTCCTCTGTATGAAAGCTTGCTGTTATTATAATATAGAAATGCGTTGTGAAATGTGTTTGTGCGCAATTCCCTTTTCAAGTACATGTTAATATGTAAATATAGCTCCAGTTTACAAATTGCCTTTATTAGGAACGCTCGATAGAAGTAACCTTCTTGTTCTTTGTTCCAAAATCACTTTATTAGGTATCGCTCAAAGAGAACACCCTAGTTTATGATATTTACAACAATGAATAATATTATTTTGAAAATAGAGCAATCCATAAATAAATCGTTAATTAAAAAGGCATATATTGGATCAAAATATCATTTATTTTACTAATATTTCAGTTGGCTGAACGCCAACCTTTATCAAGGTGTTATAACATATTATACATTAGATATGTTATAATACCTTGAAAAAGGTTGGCGTTCAGCCAACTGAAATATGGGTAAAATAAATAATATTTTGATCTAATATATGCCTTTTTAATTAATGAATAATATGTGAAGGTTATTCATATATTAAAACATAGGGTCCAATACACGATTCGATCTCAGTTCATATGGCTGTCGGGAATCGAGGGTTTTACCCACTCGTCCACCAACTGGAAGAAACCTAGATTAATGGTACAAAGATGAAATTACAAGAGAAGAAATCACCAGACATCATCTTGAAGAAGAAATAAAAGTTTACGGTGATGAGGTTCTTTTATTTGTGCGATATAATCGGCAAGCATTCGTACTATGACATTCTTCAACAGGCAACTCTGTTGAAGGACGTCAAAGTCCGAAAGCTTGCCGATTATATCGCACAAATAAAAGAACCTCATCGCCGTAAACTTTTATTCCTTCTTCAAAAAGAATAAATAAGTTTGCTTATATGCAAATATAACTACTTTTTTTGTTCAATTTTATTTCGTTTATGTATATAGGTGTTCGAGCAGGGATTACTTTATCCTGGCTATTTACACATTGCAAGTTGGAGAGTCGAGGTGGCCCCTCTCACATTCTGTAGAATGGCAGATTTTGGCTGATATGTTGCAAACTATTCGCCAGGACGTCAGATTCAGGGATTAATGTCATTTCTTGAATAGGTGGATTAGATGCATTTTGTAGTTGAAAGTATAATTTCTTAACGGAAATGTTTGGTACATCTCTTTTATATATCGAGTTGGTTTAATCTTCTTTTAGTGGTGGTGTCTTGTCTATTCTCCATGGAATGGAGGGAGGGTACCATTTCCCCGTTAGTCAGCCATATTTCAGAGTTCCCTGTTCATGGTTACCGTAGCGGCTCGGGGCTCACGACACCCTACTACAGGACAGTCCCTTACTTACTTGTGCTGCTTCTCCGGCCCGGCACGTAGAGGAGGACTTCTGGGCAGGATCCTCTTTCAGCAAAAGAGCATCAGTTCAGTAACACCACGTTAAGTTTGTCTTGTACCTTATCTTGTGTAGACCTTAAAAAGCTTCATTTGCCCACTCAGTCGTGTTGTTAAATGGAGAGACACGACGACACAACTGATAGAAAGAGGTAAAGATTTTGTGAGTCAGAGGTTGAGGCTTTGTCCCAAATCCAACATGGGATTTGGTCTTATTATCTTGTGAATATGCTAAAAACTGAAATCTCCCATCAAATCAACCACTCTGTGCCATCTAACATACATATTTGTGTTCTGACATAACTGATAGAATCCAAGGATTGAGCCTCGAAGGACTTTAATTTGAGTTGGCTTTGTCATGACTATGAATGTATGATGCACTAGCGCGCCATCTGTTATCAAAATTCGAAACTATTTTAAAGGCGTAAGATTCTTTTTGAAATTAAACAATTTATATTTATAATTGTATGTAATTCTACTGTCCTCAAAGCTTATGTCCATAGTTCTTCTAAAATACCCATTCCAAGAGACTAGCAACAGTATCACTATAAAAGGAAGTTGAAGAAATGCAATATAACAACGGTCTGGTAGATTAAACTGGCGTAACCGCTAGGAGGGTTCACCACTGATGAGCCAGGCCCTCCCATTAATTTTTCCATTGCAGTAAGGGCAGTAGAAATTGTTTAATTACAAAAAGAAGTTTACGCCTTTAAAATAGTTTCGAATTTTGACTATGAATGTATCTTGTCTAAGAGAATAGGTACTGTACTGAAAATAATTTTTCAAAACTTGACAAAGTTCTTTTTTTTTTGGGGGAGAAATATTTCGACAGTTTTGCTATTAGGCCATCATTCCATACATAACATACATCAATAAAGCCGATAAGGCACAATTTGGATTATAGATTATAAACACAAGGTAATAAGATTAAATCCAAATAAATAAATAGTATGTAACGTTTTGGATATTACCATCTTCAGACAAAAGTGATGAATGCTCATTCATCACTTTTGTATGAAAATGGTAACAACGCTGTTACCGAAACGTCATACACTATTTGGATTTAGTCTTATTACCTTGTATTTATAATCAATAAGACCTTCCTTACCCTTTCTTATGTGAATTTACCAACGTATGTCAATGGTCAATTTCTATTAAATTTACACATTTATATTGGCGCAGAGTTTGTTGTTGACACACATTAAATATGTTATAACACCTTGATAAAGGTTGGCGTTCAGCCAACTGAAATATTGGTAAAATAAATGATTTTTGATCCATTATATGCCTTTCTAATTTACACATATATATATTATTCCAGAGTAGTGAATCTATAAGAGAAGAGTTTAGATAACCAAAAGGAAATGGATCTACTAACTTCACGGCACTGCCTGTTCCAGAAGAGGTCAGAGGAAGAAGGTTAAAGAGAGAGGATCAATGATATCATCACGGTTGATTGTCAGACGGAGATGTGACACGATCTGGTAATTGGTTTGCTGATAATTACAATTGAGGCTGCGCCAACACCGATTCCTTTTCTACTTACATATCTACACCATTCATTCTCCATCATGCGGTCTTATACATTGGAGAATTTTTTCAAGTATTTAATAAGGGCAACAAGAAAGTTTTTTTTTTATTATCCCTAGTACACAGTTGGGCTAGCCTTCCGTCAGCACTTCAATCCGGAATCCTTTGTTTTTTGTATTTACTCTGGATCCAGAAATAACGTGTCATAATCATGTAAATAAAATTACAGATAATTTACAGAAAAAGATTATCAATATTAAAACACCTTGCAGGAACTCACTGGGGACTCTCAGACTCTCAAGATTACATATGAAACCCTTATCAGACTAATACTAGATTACGGCCTGCCCATTTTTGAAATTGAATCTCAAACATTACTATCTAAAATGTATCAAATACAAACCTCATGTGCGCCAAAATCTTTATAGAAGATTATGCCCAAATAACATAGCCCAACATGAAGCAAAATTAATCTCTCTTAACCATTACCACCACTGGTTGTCATTCTTGACCCATGCGTAGAACGGCCTTAATGATCTAGTAATAATACACAAGACCACCGGTCTTATACAGATTCACCGTAGGAATGAAGCATAGATAGAGCTCCTATACTCCAGGCAACACAGAACCCAACAACAGCCTCCAGGTCCGACGTATGTCCAGTTGTTTAGATACACTAACATACAGTTTTATTAAGACCACCGGTCTTATACAGATTCACCGTAGGAATGAAGCATAGATAGAGCTCCTATACTCCAGGCAACACAGAACCCAACAACAGCCTCCAGGTCCGACGTATGTCCAGTTGTTTAGATACACACACATACAGTTTTATTAAGACCACCGGTCTTATACAGATTCACCACAGGAAGGAAGCATAGATAGAGCTCCTATACTCCAGGCAACACAGAACCCAACAACAGCCTCCAGGTCCGACGTATGTCCAGTTGTTTAGATACACACACATACAGTTTTATTAAGACCACCGGTCTTATACAGATTCACCACAGGAAGGAAGCATAGATAGAGCTCCTATACTCCAGGCAGCACAGAACCCAACAACAGCTTCCAGGTCCGACGTATGTACAGTGGCCACAGAATCCATAAGTTAACGTATCATTGAAAAGACGAGTGTGGAATCAGCCGCGTTCTAGTCTTCGCTTTCCTCATCCAAATGGATCACGACATTCGGCGATTCTATTAATCTCCTCCGAACGGTGACTGCGGTCTTGTAGAATTTATATAAACCAAAGACCTTGATCAAACATCATTCATCCAGTTATATATTTGTTGACTATCGGATTGAGACAAAGTCGAATTATTTTTCTCTGTTTCTCCATCTAATAATAATAATGAATACGCATACAATTTGAATAAAAACACTTTTAAAATAATATTATTCAACACATACGTGAAACTACAGATTAAATAAGCTTATAAAAATAAAGAAATGTTTATCAAACTTTTTTCTCCTTCCTCCCTGACATCACCATAATCTGGTCGCCACGACCAACTGTGATGATGATAATCCCTCGTAATGATGATGATAACATTGGAGAAAGCCACCATTAGGAAGGTAAACGTGTAATTTGTCTTTTTATTATTATTTTTTATAAATAGAACAAAAAACTTAAATGTGTGTAGTTACATTTGCTTCTTTATGTTGTTTTTTTTAAATATTTCTCAAAGGGAGTTTCCTTGAGGTAAGTATTAAACCACAATGTCGATTTGAAGATTAAATTAGCATTTTGACTTTCTAACTCGCTCTGATCATTCTGTTTTGAGAGGGTGTTTTTGTGTCACGCTTGCTGGTTGTGCAACGGCTTCGACAGGTACTGTAGCCGCAATGATATTCATCTATCTAACCCGTATCTTCTGTTATAGGACTTCCGCCGGTCGTCTTTTTCTTTAAATTATATCCACCATCCGCCCGAAGTCGTGGTCCATTTGGATGAGGAAAGCGAAGACTAGAACGCGGCTGATTCCACACTCGTCTTTTTAGTGATACGTTAACTTATGGATTCTGTGGCCACTGGACATATGTCGGACCTGGAGGCTGTTGTTGGGTTCTGTGATGCCTGGAGTATAGGAGCTCATATATGCTTCTTTACTGTAGTGAATCTGTATAAGACTGGTTGTCTTAATAAAGCTGTATGTGGGTGTATCTAAACAACTGGACATGTGTCGGACCTGGAGGCTGTTGTTGGGTTCCGTGCTGACTGGAGTAAAGGAGATACATCTATGCTTCCTTCCTGTGTTGAATCTGTATAAGACCGATGGTCTTAATAAAACTGTAGTTGGATTTTCTTGTTAATTCAAGAAATAGTTTTTTTAAACTAAATTCCTTTTTTAAAAAGCCATCTTTAATTGATATTTATTCCTATATATAACGCTATACCATCAGCAACATTAAGTTGAATGGTCAGAGGAAGCTTCTTCAATATGTTGCCACACACAAAGATTGCTAGCGCCATCTATCGGGGTATAGTCCTTGTATCTATAGGAGAGATGTAGCGACCACGTGATACAGCTCGCTAAGCCTAACGCCCACCTGTAGTTGTTTGTTCAGCTGCGTTTATTGATCTGACCGCCCACTCTACTGTCTCCTCAACTTGCCTCACTCTCTCCCTATATATACATATATCGGCTTGTCAAACTCTTAACTGATCCACTCCTCTCTATAGCTTCCCTTTTTACATATTGGTTGTTATCGTTTGGCTTTATATGCAAATTAGAAATAAACAGGATGATAAGTCTATCTTTTCTCTATAGAAACTTGGCTTGTTAAACTTAAAACTGATCCACTCCTCTCTATACCTTCCCTTTTTACATATTGGTTGTTTATCTCTATCGTTTGGCTTTCTGTGCAAATTAGAAATAAACAGGATGATAAGCCTATCTTTTTCTCTATAGAAGCTTGGCTTGTTAAACTTAAAACTGATCCACTCCTCTCTATAGCTTCCCTTTTTACATATTGGTTGTTGATCTCTATCGTTTGGCTTTCTATGCAAATTAGAAATAAACAGGATGATAGCCTATCTTTTTCTCTGTAGAAACTTGGCTTGTCAAACTTTAAACTGATCCACTCCTCTCTATAGGTTCCTTTTTTACATATTGGTTTTTAATCTCTATCGTTTGGCTTTCTATGCAAATTAGAAATACACGATGATAAGCCTATCTTTTTCTCTATAGAAGCTCGGCTTGTCAAACTTTAAACTGTTTCACTCATTTCTATAGCTTCCCTTTTTATATATTGGTTGTTAATTTTATCGTTTGACTTTCTGTGCAAATTAGAAGTAAATAGGATAGTTGGCCCATTATTTGCTCTATAGAAACTTGGCTTGTCAAACTTTAAACTGATCCAATCCACACTATAGCTTCCCTTTTTACATATTGGCTGATCTTTATCGTTTGGGTTACTATGCAAATTTGAAATAAAAAGAATGGTATATCTTTCTCTCAACTTTTAGTCATAATTGACAAATTTCTTTTTAAAACCTATCGCGCTGTTTTTTTAAATACATTTTATTAGGAGCTTTCGGATCTTTCTTTCCCTTTCTCAACCTATAGTTACAATGAGTGGAAGATATACAGTGGAGTTTCGTTCTAATTTCGGATTTATATGGAATTTATTATTTTTCGATATTTGGACGAACAGTACGTTTATCACTACGACGATTCTATTGTGATAGTACTGTTGAAGATATGCAACTTTTATTACCATACGTGCAAGTTTTACTTCATTTTATCTTCGTTCATTATAATTACATAGGTTGAGAAAAGGTGAAACTCCAATATACTTCCAAGTAGTATAATGGCTTGCGCCATCTATCAGAATAAATATAAATAATCGTTGATTTTTATTTTATTATTCAACAATTGGTAAAATATATTTTATTGATTTATCAAGAAAAGCCGAACCACGTACGTGTTATGGTCTCATCAGCATGGTGCTAGCTGTACCTCAACGACCAAAAAAAGCTAGTCTTTGGGGTATCCTGAAAAAAACATGAATGGATGCCTAAAGAATAGCTTTTTTGGTCGTTAAGATAAAGCTTGCACCATGTTGATGAGGGCCAACAGCCCGAAACGCGTATGTGGTTAGTTTTCTTGATTAATCATGAAAGGGTAATTAGGCCAATTATGGAAAATTCAGGGAAATTGATCATTTACATGTCTTAATGTTCTTATTAAGTATAAAAAATTTCAGAAACTTTTGCTAAATTGTTTATAGGTGATGCAATTTTTCTTGTGACCGGTGGATTTTAAAAGTAGTTTTAATATAATAGAAAACGTAAATTTTTAGATCATAACAATTCTTTAAATTCAATTATTCGTTTTTATAATAGATATATAATTATAAAAAATGAAACATTTCTCTTTTTGTTCATAAACCATATAAATAAAGTGTGTATATTCTATACAATAAATATACAAGAAATTTTATATTCGTTTTTTTTTTCTCAATATGATATATTCTATTTTAAAAAGATAATAAATTGAAATATATAAAAATATTGAAGCGATGCAGCAGAGAAATAGAAGAGAAGACGTGGGGAAGCCAAGAGAGAAGGTATGCCGGGGCTCCTTCAGGGAAGTGTGGATTGACGAAATTCCAGAGGAGGGGGGGTGGCAGACGGTCGGGAGGCAGTCCAGCTGGTGCCGTCGTGGAAGGAAGCTGGCCGGCCTGGCCGGGGTTTGTGTGCCGAGAAAACATGGCAGTCTGGGGGAAGAAGTCTGTCTGGTGACAACGGGACCTGCAGCAAGGAGAACGGCGGTGGACAACAGACGCAGCAGGTGGGCACCGAACGTGTGGCCGTATGGACTGACCGGGAAGACGGTAGCGGAGAAGGATCCCTCTAGTGGCGGACATTGAAGGCAAGTTAATCTTCTACTGTATAGTTACTTATCTACTCTTTTAAGCTCTTGTAATAAATATACCGCACTAAGCTGTATCCTAAAGAATCCACATTGTCTTCTCAGTAAACCTTGAACGCAAACATCGACGGCTGAGAAGCGTCGTAACAATATTATGGGATAGAGATTGAGGAAATCGATACGTGTCCGAACAACCTGACGCCCACCGAAGAGTCGCCACCCGCCATGCCGTACCCGTGCACCCGGAAGCAATCCACGCGACACGGGCCCAGTGTACCGACAACGCGGTCCACTCGAATGGAAGCAGTACAAATGGCTAGATTTCCCTTTCAATTGCGCGGACAGTTCAAGCGGTCCCGATCCGGCCCAACAGACATTCCAAGCCAGCCATCCCAAGCCGAAGACGCCACAGTGGAGACCTTTCGAGACTGAGGTAGGCAATCCACCCAATGACACCATCAAATTGACTTTAGACTTGTATCTGACCCAGGACCTACCATGTACCTTTCTAATTGAACCAGACGCAGGTTCGAACATATTGCCGTATCATTTATACAATAGATTAAAAGCACAACTTCCCAACTTAAGTATTAAAAAACCTTCCCTTGATCTATCCACCCTAAATAGTTTTACGAAAATAATAGGACATTTAACTTTCCCTCTGACAATAGGCCAAATAACCCGTAAAGAGAACTTCCACGTGGTAAATGCATCCTTGCCATTTGGAGTTCTTACCTTAAAAACCCTTTATCAGTATAAATTAAAACTAAATTATAATCGCGGCACTATTTTCCAACTTGGCGTCCCACTGTCTAATACTATCTACCACTTTAAACATGTGTCAAATGAATGCAAGCACGGGCTAGGCCAAAACCTGTCCCAAAGGACTCGCACAGCACCCAAAGCTTTCACACATGGAAACCCTTGCCTGCATTCATTGCCCCAACCCCAAATATTTACATGCCACCATTCTAATCTCACACCACGCAACTTTTCACTCAACCCAATTGCCAATACTTTATATCCACAACACATAAAGCCACAACGGCTTCAAACTACAATTCCAATCATGCCCAAAAAAAACGTGTCAGTACAGCTCACACACTTACCACACAAAATCCATACACGCACCCATACGTCACCACACAACAAACACGCACAATCCGCACAACAAACGCAACACGCGCGCCAAAAGACAACAACAACGACAAACAAGCGCATGCACAACCGTTAAGAATAATACAATCATCCCGTCTACACAAAACATAGAAAAAATTCACGCCACCAAACAACCACACAATCGAAAAACATTACGATCTTTCCTAAAAGCTGTGAACGCCTATAAAGAGTTCATTCCAGACCACGCCCGCTTGCGGACGCCACTTGTCAACCTTCTAAAAAAGGATGTCGTGTGGGTCTGGAGTGACGAATGCCAGAAAGCGTTCACTAACCTGAAAGAAAGCCTTACCACACACCCCACATTACACCTTTACCAGGAAGGTCTGCCATGCCAGGTGTACTGTAACACCTCAACATTCAGCATTACAGGCGTTCTTAAACAAGTCTACCCTGATGGGAAGACATACACCGTTCAACATTTCAGCCGATCTCTGCGTAGTCACGAGCGAAATTATTCAGACTTGGAACTACAATGCCTAGCCATTGTGGAAAGTGTGGATAATTTCCGCACCTGTCTAATGGGCAGAAAGTTTACAATATTTTCTGACCATCCCGCATTGCAGTGGTTGAAAGAGATCAAAGCTCCGTCAGGCAGATTGTTTCGATGGAGGTTAAGATTGTCAAGATACGAATATGAGGTCCGTAGCATAAATGGAGTACAACAATATGAAACGGGCGTTGGAACTCGTATCCCATTTTGTGGCTTTCTAGATGCGCCACTCATAAAGAGCCAACAGTCTTCTCCACTGGGAAAATCTCGCGTGACTATGGATCACAATAAACTGCGCACCGTCTCCCGAAAAGGAGTACTTAAAACTATAGTCCCAAGTTCACTTACAACCAGACTTCTTAAGTCCGTACACACTCAACACCACCATCCAAACATCTCCAAGATGACGAGGCTCATCTCATCACAATATTATTGGCAGAACATGACACAAGACATCGCAAAACAGGTAAAAACCTGCCCCACCTGCCGATTCGCTAGAAGAATCGATGAATACAACCAACCTTCACGTAAAAATACCGACACAGGCACCAAAGCAAAACAAAATTCGTACATAAAGCACAGCGTACACACAACACAAACAATGCCAAAATTACCACATCCACGTCAGAGAAACGATCACACAACTCAACCTAAATCAATTACCACCGACATATCGCTAATAAAACCATTAACGATCAAACAGGAGAACTGCGAACCTACCAATCATTTAAATTCTACAATTAATAAGGTTCAGGCAAATATTTCAGAGTCCCCATTTACAAAAATCTGGAAGAACATGGGGCAATATCCTATATTTCATCTGATTTTTATCCTTTGTTTGTTACTTCTGCCATACAACTGTATCCCAATTTTATTCATTAATTACTTGTTTATCTATACCATGTCCGCTCATAAAATTTTCGAACTACAAGAGGCAGTTTTTAATGTTGGACAAACATTTATAAAACTTCTCGTAAGTTTAGGAACCATTTTTGCAGAAAATCTAAATAAACTCCGAAAAGATAGCAGTAACTGAAAGATGACCAACCAGTGTCGGAGAAGTCACGCTCCAAAAACAAGATCTGAGCCGCACCAAAAATAAATAGACGGCAGGAAGTGAGAATTTTGAGACACAACGACAAAGACGTGACGCCCTTACTTCAAATTACATGCAAATAGTGTGGGAGGGTAATTTTAGGACTGGACCTCGCGTCCCCGACACGTCCCGCTTCCGGCGTCTCATTACAGGGCCCCGCTCATCCAAATTAGGTCACCGCTCTCCCCAGCCACAGATTCCTCTATGCCACCAATTTTGGATTCCAGTTCAAGCCTGCGTATCGATTTTTACAATGTAGTCAAATCAACTGTCACTCGGAAATCTAAAAAAGGTACAAGACGTCACACACATTTAAATGAGTTCATACTCCCATCATAATTGATCAAATACTTTACAAACTTTCAAAAAAACGCTACACCTTCCATCTACACATAAATACCACAGACCTTAGGATCTCGACAACACATAGAATTCACACACACATTTCTTACACCAAAAACTACTAACATTTTTCACAATACACACAAAGACAAGAAATTTATAGGGCATGTAGATATACAAAAGGGTTCAAACCAATACACCTTATTTTTCATATTAATCATTTTCATTATTTTCTCTCAATTAAAAATGTAAATATTTAATCAATTTATCAATTTATTCAACTTAGCATCACTTTTAATCATTAATTATCATATATTTACCACTTAGTTATGTTATCATAGTTTCCAATCAACGAAAACTCATTGGTTTTCTTTCAAAATTGGATATTATATTTCATTTTGATTTACAAAAACATTCTTTTTTTTTCTCTATCTTTTTTCACCATGCAACCAAGCATTTACTTTGATTTCTCCCAACTTTTATATTATTTTTTGATTTCCTCCCACTTTTTATTTTTAATTATTTTTTGATTTCTCAAAAGCCCTAATAAAAATCCCTCGTTTTCCATTCCCAATTTCGAGCGAGAATATGGTTAGGCATTTTTCTTTTTTTTTTCCACCATGCATCAAGCATTCACTTTGATTTCTTTCAACTTTTTATTTTACTTTGATTTCTCAAAAGACCTTATGAAATTTCCTCGAATTCTTTTCCAAAATTCGAGCAAAAAAGTAACTAGGCATTTTCCCTTATCACCATGCAACAAAACAATTTTTCTTTTTCAACCAAACACATTCAATTTTGATTTCATTCAACTATTCTTATTTTTATTTTTATTTTGATTTCTCAAAAGCCCTAATAAAATTCCCTCGGTTTCCATTCCCAATTTCGAGCTAGAATATGGTTAGGCATTTTTCATTTTTTTTTCTCACCATACAACCAAGCATTCACTTTGATTTCGTCCAACTTTTTATTTTTATATTATTTTTGATTTCCCAAAAGCCCTAATAGAACTCCCTCGTTTTTATTTCCAATTTCGAGTAGAAATCGTTTAGGCGCATTTTCCTTTCTTTTTAGCCCACTATGTACCATAGCATTCATTGATTTCTTACAATTAAAAATTTTTTGATTTCTATTAATTATACTCAACCTATTCCATCAACACCATTCTATTTTACTTTTATATCACCAGCAATGCTTGTATATAGCCCCTCCATACCCACAACTAATTTTCCCACAAAATTATTTTTCACTTTACAGAATTCTCTCAGGCTAACCCCTTCTTGAATTCTTCACATGTAGGGGGCGCATCTGTCATAATTTGTATATAATTAAATGCAACCCCGACCCACTATGTATGTACCATGTATGATTTTCAAAGACTTAATAAAGAGCAAGGTAACTGGAGGAAAGCAAGTAGCAATAAGACATAGGAAGTAGGCCTAAAGCTGGCACGACTATTCTTGGCACCCCTGTGTCAATATTGCAGGGGCAAAGACCGGACGTATCTAGTGGCCGCAGAAGTTATATTAGTCAAGAAGCACTCAATACTTCCTGACAAAGCAGGATGTATCTGGTGACCAGAAGTTATAAATGTTAAGCTAACACCCAATATTTCCGGCAAAGACAGGACGTATCTAATATCCGCCGAAGTTATAAGCGTCGAGCTATCCAACACTTCCTGACGAAATCGGATATATCTTCCGACAAAAACAACACCAAAGGAAACCGCCGGCCAATCAGAAGACAGCACCTAAATAGGTCGACCAATAGGAAAAGATCATGTGATCATCTCTCAACCAATCAGAGAGAAACTGAGTCTTGGTGTTAAATCGAAAAGCAAGAATAGGCAGTTGTTCACTCGATCTCGCCGAGTTCGGACCTAGTTGCTCCTTCGCTTCCAACAAGGTAACATCTACTCTCGAGACCTCTCTCGCCGCTCATTTCATCTAAATCCAATCATCGCCATGTGATCAACTAATTAATCATCAAAAACCGCTCTGCCTTTCTCAAAAGCTTTCTTTCCTCCAACCCGTTGCCTTATATTTTCAACCATCAAGTGTCCCGGCTTATTTCCCCTGTGTGTAATCCTTTCACTCAGCCACCACGACTGCATCATCCACCACGACTGCATCATTCATCACGACTGCGTCACCACTTCAACAACCTTCAACACCAAGAGTAAGGTTTCCCAACATAGTAGAATACCACAGCTATTCCTAAAATCGACAGGATTCTACAACAGTGTAATACATCAAATATTGCAGTGTAATAACTTTGGATCACATATTACATACATATATCTTGATTGGTTATTGGAGCGAGAGAGGACCGAGACTGCGGATCACGACCTTACGAGGAAGACAACGAATAAATAAACACAATAACTTTGAAAGGTAATTTATATTTATTTACTTTTATTTATTTGCTTTGACTATGGAAACCCGCTCGGTGTATAACACCAAGAAGGAGGAAACCAAGGTCGATGACCCTGCAAAGCTGCAACTTGGTGTAACAATATGAAAGCTTTTATATATTTTTAAAAATATTTCGTTCACAATTTGAATGGCTTAATTTAGGCTTTATATACCTAGGTTATTCATATGTACATATGCAAATTGTCCTAGGAAGGAAAGAAGTCTAATAAAGAGATAAAACACATGGTATTTTCTGTACCTATTCAACTCTACTTCTCCAAAAAAACCTTCCTCAGCTAAAATAAATAAAAAATCAAAGAGAGAAAGAAGAATTCTTCCATTTAACTCGGTCGATCCGCAGTCACTTCCTAATTGCTTTCTTTCTAAACCAAAGTTACCGAAATAGATAATGCACTGGTCCACTTTGATTAAAAGGCTCTTCTCTCCACAGCTTCAATTAAGAAGAAATTCAGAGATAATAGAAAATTCGATTATGTGATAGATAATAAATGTTTTCACTTTTATCTATTACCCAAACTCCATTATAGAGTTTTGTTTATTTATTTTGTGATAGTTTAGCTATAAGCGGATGATATAGCATCTATATCGTATTCAATGCCAATATACGAATTGTTTCGTTTTAAACGTGTCATATTTTAAATTTAGAAAATTCTGTAAATATATTGTGGTGGTTCGTCTGGTTTTGAAGAAATGATTCAATTATTCATTCCAAGGTAAATTTTAATTATTACAAATAAAATATATAAATAAATATCAATGTTCATTATTATTGTTACAAATTAAAATCTAGAGTAAAGAAGAGTTGAAAAAGGTTTGATGAAAATGGATGGATGAAAATGGACGTTGGTTCGTGGTGGCCGTCAAAACAATGGTATCCTCCCACGTGCTTAACACATCACCACCACCGCCGCGCATGCGCCGACTTAGCTTACCCAGCCGGCCGAGGTGTTGGCGGTTGAAAGGGCTGTTCAAAATTGGCGGTGGGTCAAAACACCGTCACAATATTTTTTATTTTCTCTCTTGGTTAAAAAAACCGTAATTGCCAAACTAGGTATATTTGTTTGTGTTTATTTCATTAGTTGGTTGTAAATTCAAGTATGGTTTTAATGTCCTTTACTTTCTTTTCTTCTTTAAACTCTACTCAAACCTTGTAATTATTCAATTGTTTATGTAATATAGTATCTTAGTGTTGTTTCTTGACGTAAGCATCTTTTGTAGAGATATCGCGTCTGAATTGATAATAAATGAATAAAAACGTGTAATGTTTTATGTGATGTTGGTGAAATAATGCAGCTTGTCCGAAAGAAATGACTTGGAAAAATAAAAATATAAGGATTTATTAATATAAAATTTTAGAAGCAATGCATTAGAGCACTATCTATGTATAAACATTTAGCGCGGTAAGTTTCCTTTTTTCGGAAAAATAACAATCTTACCATTGTACTTATTGCGATGAAATTATGCTGATGAGAAAAGTTTCCCGATATACACTCGTAGACAAAACTCAAAGAAGTTTTATATTTTGATATCACCGGTCGTCTTTTTTGTTTTTTAAACGAGAAAGAGGCAATTATGTTCACACTTGTTTATCTCCTGTGTCTTAAATAAAGGTCACAGTGTCTCAAATATCAGTTGTTGTCTGAATCCCGATATACATGGTAAAAGGTACAACTTCCCTAAGTTATGCCCATGAGTGTATCTTTCAGAGTTATTGTCTGAATCCCGATATACATGGTAAAAGGTTCAACTTCCCCAAGTTATGTCCATGAGTGTATCTTTCAGAGTTATTGTCTGAATCCCGATATACATTCTAAATGGTGCAACTTCCTTAAGTTATGTCCATGAGTGTATCTTTCAGAGTTATTGTCTGAATCCCGATATACGTTCTAAATGGTACAACTTCCTTAGGTTATGTCCATGAGTGTATCTTTCAGAGTTATTGTCTGAATCCTGATATGCATGGTAAATGGTGCAACTTCCTTAAGTTATGTCCATGAGTGTATCTTTCAGAGTTATTGTCTGAATCCCGATATACGTTCTAAATGGTACAACTTCCTTAAGTTATGTCCATGAGTGTATCTTTCAGAGTTATTGTCTGAATCCTGATATGCATGGTAAAAGGTACAACTTCCCTAAGTTTTGTCCATGAGTATATCTTTTAGAGTTATTGTTTGAATCCCGATATACATTCTAAATGGTACAAGATCCTTAAGTTATGTCCATGAATGTATATAAATCTATTATTTTAGAGGAAACTGCTTGCGTTTGTTTATTTCTCGTAAGTTTTCACATAAATATTTGACCAAAAAATTCAGACAAAAGCCAACAACCAGTATACCATGGTATCAGGCTATGGTCCTCACAGTACAGGGACGGCTTCTATTTAATTAACAGCTTATGGGTGAAGTTATGGAATCGGCTGAATTGACCAGAGGTATCTATTGACTTGATAAAATAGATCATAGAATTAAATGCAAAAGTGCGTTATAATGTTATTTATATGCATGAAAGTCACCTCTCCCTTTGAATAAACACATTAAAAAACAAGGCCTCTATTAAACCTATAAGGATTGGTAAATTAGTCATTGCCTTAACCCTTCTTTAAAATACAGTGGTACCTCGACATACGAGTTTAATTCGTACCGCAACCTTGCTCGTATCTTGAATTACTCGTATCTCGAAGCAAATTTACCCATACAAAACAATTGAACTACCATTAATCCGTTCCAACCTCCAAAATGTCACCCCAGTTATTTTTGTTACGTGGTTTTAAATAATAAAAACGTATTTATAAATATCAAATATTTATTGCACAAAACAAAAAAAGAGAATGTAAAGAAATTAATTAGATATCCTCACTGGTCTTTGCCTTTTTCGCTACATTTTTCTCGCTTTCACCTGTAGGCCGTTTAGAAAAAAACATGTCCAAGGAGGTTTGTTTCTTCCTCCCTCTCAGAATGTTCCGGAAATGAGTTAGGCAAGTGTCATTGAAAAGGTCAGATGCACGACCTGTTGCAATTTTATCTGGGTGTTTTTTTTTCACGAACTGTGAAACTCTCTCACACATTCCTAAGATCTCCTTTATCTCACTTGTAGAAATAATCTCCTCCTCTGACTCCTCAAAACCAATTACTTGCATAACCTCAGTATGCTGCTGTGACTATAACTCTTGTATCTCCTCAGTCGTCAGTTCCTGGGTGTGCTCCTCACAATTGAAGACTTGCTTAGAGATGTATCATTGGGCTTTTATTAGATCGGAAAATGTTTTTATGTAATCCTCAGCTGCCTTCATATCTGAACTTGCTGCCTCACCATGTCTGACAACGGAGTGAATACCGCTCCTCTTTTTAAAATTCTCAAACCAGCCCCGGCTGGCTTTAAATGACTCTTCCGATGCCTCGTCGATGGAAGTCTGCGGGGTTTGCTTCAGCAAATCTCCGTAGATCGCTCTTGCCTTCTCACAAATGATGGTCTGCGTCAAGGTATCTCCTTGGAGCTGCTTTTCTGTCACCCACACCATCAGCAGTTTCTCCATATTTTCATGAAGGGAGGTTCGCAGCTTGGAAATTATCGTAAGGCCCTTAGCCGGCGTTACACTCTTTATCGACTCTTTTCGTTTAAGCACAGAACATATCATGGACGTACTACGGCCATACTGCCTCGACAAGTCAACAACTCGAACACCTTGCTCATGTTTTTCTATAATTTCACGTTTTAATTCAATACTCATCATCTTTTTCTTAGCACTTGACTTTTTACAAACTTTCTTCCGATCCATGGTTATAAAAATAAATGAACTAAAACTGTAAATGTAAACGCAACACAAAACGCGAACACAAAACACAACTTATCACAGCGGAAGCACGCTGCTAACTGATCGTGATGGCGCGACTGCGTGTTACTACCTGTTGTATTTTAACTTTAAAAGCACACAAAAATATAATAAACTTGAATTTGTTTATTCAAGTCTCAAAAAACAAAGCTTTGCATATAGAACAAATAATAATAATGAAGAAGAAGAAATAAACATTTTAGGAAAAGCAAAACAAAACAAAAGTACTGGTCAAAAAGAAACATTTAAAATCACAGATTAATATCTTCAACACTACCGAACCGAACTCGTATCTCGAAAAACTCGTATGTTGGGGCGCTCGTATGTCGAGGTACCACTGTATGTTTATAATTGCATATATATTTACATATATTGTGTTGCATTAGCGCGCCATCTGTTATGAAAATTCGAAACTACTATAGACGTGTATGATTCTTTTAAAAATTAAACAATTTCTACTACCCTTACTGCAATGGAAAAATTAATTGGAGGGTCTGGCTTATCAGTGGTGAACCCTCCCATTAATTTTTCCATTGCAGTAAGGGCAGTAGAAATTGTTTAATTTTTAAAAGAATCATACGCGTCTATAATAGTTTCGAATTTTCATATATACATATATTATGCATTAACGCGCTATCTGTTATGATAATTTAAGGGTCTAAAATAGTTTCAAATTTACATCATATATATTTGCATATTTCCCGAGAGGAGATATTCAATTAGGAAAGATCCCTTGAATGTAAATTTCCCTAAGGAATAATTATTTCAAATAAGGGATATGCACATTGATATAATTTACCGTTATAATTGAATATCATCTTCCAATTAGGACTCCAACCTTCTAATCGGAATTTAATTGAATTAATTGCATATAATTGCAAATTCTGATAGTGTTCTCATCAAATTGTTATCGGGCTTAGAAATTAAATTGTGCAAATATGTGCTTAGTTGTCTTCTGTGATTGTCTAGTTCTTCACAGAAGTGTTTTCTGATTGGATGGGATGTAAATTAATTTGCATAGAGAGATAGTTATAAAGTTATTAGAATGCGTAATACATTTTAATGATATGCAAATAACTGCTAATTGTTATATATTCTATTTGTGGTGTGTATCTTAATATGAGGAGTCACGTTTTCTACTATACATTTCTTTAGGAATTTATCAAATTCCCGCGCTTTCGAGTTGAAAATATCTTTCAACAGACGTTTTTCTTCATGTCTCTCTCTATAAGAATAAAGGTCACCTCTCCCGTCAAAATAGACGTCAAAACTATACGCCATCTATTAATTGTCGCCGCAAACTAGCGGCCTCGGGTCGGTGACAAAGAATTTTTTTAAACTTCCCTGTGTAGTATTTGTGTTCCTTCCCAGTCTGCTTTATGATTTTGATCCAATATATCTAGCTTATTTTTCCGTTCGTCATTACTCTTCATAATTCACCTTTTCATACCTCATCCAAAAAAGGTTAGAAATGTTCGATATTTCAACTTGAAATAAAAAATTTGATTTTTCGTCGAAAAGAAACTCATGCGGTGTAACTTCAGGTGTCGTTTTACAATCACAGGCCGCAGTGTATTATATGTAGCTATATGTTTGTAGGATTCCAGATTTCCATTAGCTCTTGTTTACGTTCTTTTATTCTATTTTCTAAAATGTTCGCTTTCTAATATCTTCTAAATATATCTATATTGGTCGCAGTGGTACAGCCTGCTCCACACTGACGAGCGTGGATGGCTTTTCTTGATTTATCAAGAAATTGGGTTGGCCAAATATCAGGAAACAGGTTAAATCAATGTTTAGTTGATTTCTGTTCCACCAGATGGCGTTCTGCCTTCTGTAAAGCACATGTGCTCCTGGTCAGGATAGGCTTTCTTTATTTTTACTATATATTTCTCTGAGATTCAGTATATGGTAGATCTAAATATTTATTATTTTAATAAACGATTATTAATGTTTATAGTGTCACATTTTGATACTCGGTAAACGTCTCTCATTGCCTCTCTCTCTTTCTCATTTTCTTATAAATAGTGCAGACTGTGCACTTTACATGTATTGACAAGATGTCAATAAAAATATGTTAATTGTCAATTGTCTCTTTCTCTGGTATTTTATAACTACAAAAGCAAACAGCTACTCTACAATACAAACACTACTGTAGCGATTTAATAAATTGAAAGAAGACAAGTTTATTTAATCATTCAACGACGCAAGCTTTCGGGCAAAAACCCTTCAACAGGCAAGCTAAAGCATAAATACGACACTATTCAACCATTAGTATTTACGTTCATAGTGTCGTATTTATGCTTCAGCTTGCCTGCTGATGGCTTTTTGCCCGAAAGCTTGCGTCGTTAAATAATTAAAGAAACTTGTCTTCTTTCAATTTATTAAATGGCTACATATCTTACTGAGAAGAATCTTTTATATCTAAACACTACTGTATTAATTTGAAAAAACCCTCAAATAGCATTGTTTTGTTGAATCTACCAAGAAACAAACCGGCCTGGAGACACATGGTGAACTGGTTCACTAAGGCTACCAAGACAGACTCCTAAACTACAGGATAGCCCGTGTAGTTGGCGATCTATGGATACACTCAAGGAGCCTATGGTTCACCTAGTTGTTACTTGTGAAAAAATAGTACAAATGTGATATTGTACTGGAATAAGGTGCATAGATCATGAAAAAGGCATCTCCTTATCGTGCAACTGAAAGTTACTGATGGCTTGCGACATCTATCGGAATAAATAGAATGGGTATTTGGCCAATTCTGGAATAATTAAAAATCAACGAGAATAGTTGATGTTTATTCCGATAGATGGCGCAACCCATCAGTAACTTTCAGTTGCACGATAAGGAGATGCCTTTTTCATTATAGCTGTTACTTTTTATCAATTTATCTTTGCTTGGGGTAACTATATTTACTATTAATTTGTCTTTGATTCAAATATATAATTGTCATTCCTACGTTTGTCTTTCATCATTTTTATACTTGAAAATAGACGTCTGAAACCAGACGCTATCTATTGACCGTCGCCGCAAATAGCGGCCTCGGGTCGGTGGCAAAGCCACAACACCAGCTTTGGCAAACTGAAGGTCTCTAGGTGGGCACTTTTCAGTATCTTATCAGTATCACTCATCACTATTCACATATCATTGCTTTTATTTCTTTCTAGAAAAAAAAAAAGAAATATTGGTCGCGTTTATTCTCAGGACTATTATAAAATTAATTGTAGATTTGGAGGATCAATTTTAGTGGTCGCTCTTTAGGACAGGGTCTAAGAAAGAGAACTCTGAACTTTTAAATAAGTGGTCGCTAACCTGGCCTTGTATTTAAAAAGCATAGGTCTTTAAAGAGACACATGGTCGCGCGTTGAAGAGGCACGCTTGTTTAAGAAGGATGGTCGTTAAAGAGGCGTGGTCGTTAAAGGTTAGTTGTTTCTAAAGAGGTATAGTCGTTACAGAGGCATAGTCGTTAAAGAGGGCGTGGTGTTAGAGGGGCATACTTTAAGAGGCAGGGGCGTTAAAGTGTAGTAGTCGTTAAAGAGGAAAGGCAGCTAAACAGGCATGGTGGTTATAGGGAAATGGTTTTTAAAGAGACGTGTGGGGGGGTCCTTAAAGAGGCATGGTTCTTAAAGAGGCGTGAGGGTGGTATCCTTAAAGACGCCTGGTTCTTAAAGAGACGTAGTCGTTAAAGAAGTGTGGGTTTTAAAGAGGCATGCTTCCCTTAGAAATCATGGTCCTTAAAAATAATTATCGTTAAAGAGGCGTGTGTCTAAAAGGTCATTGGCTTTAAAAAGAGGCACGGATGTTAAAAAGGAGTGTTTCAGTCAAACAAGGTTGTTATAGAGAGGTATAGTCATGAAGAAGCACGGTCGTTAAATAGGCATTTCAACCTATTATATATTTTAACTTATATCTTAAAGAAATCAATCCAAATTAAATACCATTTCTTTCCAGATCAATTTGCGTAATTTCCAAAAAAAAAAAACTGAGTTTAAACTAAAAAAAAAAAAAACGAACTGAGATTCAATTCAAAGAAAATACTCTTTAGAAGAAACGGATCCAAATCAACACGAAAATCGAAATCGAATGAAGAAGGAATTAGAAATGGGTCATTTGAAGAGAGAGAATTTAAATCCTGAAGATTTTACTCCAATAGAAGGATGAGAAAAACCACAAACCTGCGCCCATCACAGGAGAAAAAAAAATCGCTTTAAATTTAAACTTAAATGGAAAGCATAAATTCCTGCGAAGTTTTCGTATAAAAGATTGAAGAAGGTGTTGAAAACCCTAAATATCCTCTCTATATATCTTCTCCTTAGATTTCGTTTGAATCCTGCTTTAAAAAAAGATGGCCATTTCGATCTTGAGTATATGGAAAATTCCCATCAATATGTTTTATTTTTACGCAACATTTAAGCTTAAAAAAACAGATTCTTCTATAATATATGCCTTTATATATAATGTATATATGTTCGCGCTTAAAATGATATATACATTAGGACCTCCTTTTAACGGACACCCCGCTAACGGACACCTCTCTACAAAGGACAGTCTTATTTGAAAAATTACCATTTTTACTATTTACCAACTCTCTGGTAAGAGGATACCTCTCTACAAAGGACAGTCTTATTTGAAAAATTACCATTTTTACTATTTACCAACTCTCTGGTAAGAGGATACCTCTCTACAAAGAACAGTTTTCATTTGTAAAATTACCATTTTTACTATTTACCAACTCTCTGGTAAGAGGACACCTCTCTACAAAGGACAGTCTTATTTGAAAAATTACCATTTTTACTATTTACCAACTCTCTGGTAAGAGGATACCTCTCTACAAAGGACAGTCTTATTTGAAAAATTACCATTTTTACTATTTACCAACTCTCTGGTAAGAGGATACCTCTCTACAAAGAACAGTTTTCATTTGTAAAATTACCATTTTTACTATTTACCAACTCTCTGGTAAGAGGACACCTCTCTTCAAAGAACAGTTTTCATTTACAAAATTACCATTTTTACTATTTACCAACTCTCTGTTAAGAGGATACCTCTCTACAAAGAACAGTTTTCATTTACAAAATTACCATTTTTACTATTTAGCAACTCTCCGGTAAGAAGACACCTCTCTTCAAAGAACAGTTTTCATTTGTAAAAATACCATTTTTACTATTTAACAACTCTTCAGTAAGAGGACACCTCTCTACAAAGAACAGTTTTCATTTACAAAATTGCCATTTTTACTATTTACCAACTCTCTGGTAAGAGGACACCTCTCTACAAAGGACAGTTTTCATTTGCAAAATTGCCATTTTTACAATTTAGCAACTCTCCGGTAAGAAGACACCTCTCTACAAAGAACAGTTTTCATTGGAAAATTGCCATTTTTACTATTTAGCAACTCTCTGGTAAGAGGACACCTCTCTACAAAGAACAGTTTTCATTTGCAAAATTGCCATTTTTACAATTTACCAACTCTCTGGTAAGAGGACACCTCTCTACAAAGAACAGTTTTCATTTTCAAAATTACCATTTTTACAATTTAGCAACTCTCCGGTAAGAAGACACCTCTCTACAAAGAACAGTTTTCATTTGCAAAATTGCCATTTTTACTATTTAGCAACTCTCTGGTAAGTGGACACCTCTCTACAAAGAACAGTTTTCATTTGTAAAATTACCATTTTTACTATTTACCAACTCTCTGGTAAGAGGACACCTCTCTACAAAGAACAGTTTTCATTTGCAAAATGAACATTTTTACTATTCAGCAACTCTCCGGTAAGAGGACACCTCTCTACAAAGAACAGTTTTCATTTGCAAAATTGCCATTTTTACTATTTACCAACTCTCTGGTAAGAGAACACCTCTCTACAAAGAACAGTTTTCATTTTCAAAATTACCATTTTTACAATTTAGCAACTCTCCGGTAAGAGGACACCTCTCTACAAAGAACAGTTTTCATTTTAAAAATTACCATTTTTACTATTTACCAACTCTCTGGTAAGAGGACACCTCTCTACAAAGAACAGTTTTCATTTGCAAAATTACCATTTTTACAATTTAGCAACTCTCTGGTAAGAGGACACCTCTCTACAAAGAACAGTTTTCATTTTCAAAATTACCATTTTTACTATTTACCAACTCTCTGGTAAGAGGACACCTCTCTACAAAGAACAGTTTTCCTTTTCAAAATTACCATTTTTACAATTTAGCAACTCTCCGGTAAGAGGACACCTCTCTACAAAGAACAGTTTTCCTTTTCAAAATTACCATTTTTACAATTTAGCAACTCTCTGGTAAGAGGACACCTCTCTACAAAGAACAGTTTTCATTTTCAAAATTACCATTTTTACTATTTACCAACTCTCTGGTAAGAGGACACCTCTCTACAAAGAACAGTTTTCCTTTTCAAAATTACCATTTTTACAATTTAGCAACTCTCCGGTAAGAGGACACCTCTCTACAAAGAACAGTTTTCCTTTTCAAAATTACCATTTTTACAATTTAGCAACTCTCCGGTAAGAGGACACCTCTCTACAAAGAACAGTTTTCCTTTCAAAATTACCATTTTTACAATTTAGCAACTCTCCGGTAAGAGGACACCTCTCTACAAAGAACAGTTTTCCTTTTCAAAATTACCATTTTTACAATTTAGCAACTCTCCGGTAAGAGGACACCTCTCCCTAAAGGACACTTTGGCTCAACAATTAGTTGTTCTTTACATGGAGGTTCTACTGTATATATTTTTAACGAAACTTTAAAAAAAATCACTTTCAAAGTTATTTATATTGTGATACATTAGCTCGCCATCTATTATGAAAATTCGAAACTATTATAGACGCGTATGATTATTTTATAAATTAAACATAATAACAGTAGATATTGTTTATGCTGAACTGCGTGCTACTTCAAATCCAGCGCACCTACGTCACGGGATGACGTGGCATTTGAGGAGCTTCCAGCCATCACCACTAGAGGCGCTGTACCCTCCTTCCTTCACTTCCTGTTATGTCTTCCCTTGTACTGCCTGCTTGCATAACCTCGTGAGATATATTAAAACCTATATATATTTCAATCTATTCTCAATATGATTGAACCCCCGATCCAACAGTTTAGTTTTAAAAGAATCATACGTGTCTATAATAGTTTCGAATTTTTATATATATTTACACACAGAAAATTAGTGTTACACATTTTTTTTTCAGGGATAGATGGCGCTATAATTATATTTGATATATATGCTCGTTTTATTGGCGTTCCGATTGACACTTTTCACTATCAATTGTTCTTAAAGAGGCGTGGTCTTTAAAGAGGCGTGATAGTATATTCTCTGTAAAGAGGTAAATGTTTGTGTTTTAAGAAGAGATTGACTTTATTACATCGCCATCGCTAAAAATCTAGGTTTAATAATTAATGAAATATTCTATTGAAGATGCGACTGGGGCTAATATGTTTTAGTGCTATATTCAAACATTTATCAAATATTTATTAATTGCTTATCATAATGCCACGTGGAAAATTAGGAAAAAACAAACTTCAGGATGACATGACAATTTATTCTGTAAATAGAGCAATCCATAAATAAATCTTTAATTAAAAAGGCATATTCATGATAAAATTGTGAAAAAGGTATTAAAATTACAAATATATTCTCACAAAGAGTATATTTTTTCTAAAAAAAACGCTAGTTTTCAAGCGTTAATCGCTCTTCAACGGGCTTACTATAATATCGACTTATCCCACCATAAATATTTACAAAAACAAACGCGCGAAGCGTGGATATTTATAACGTTTGTTTTTGTAAATATTTCTGGTGGGATAAAGTCGATATTAAAAAGGCATATATTGGATCAAAATATCATTTATTTTACCTTAATTGACAAATTTTTGTGTTCTGTTATGTTCATAATTACTGTGTTTCTTCCTTTGTCTGAAGATGTTATAATAATATCTTTATTATGTTTTAATGATTTGATAGCTTGTCTTTCTTCATTTAGTCTTATTTTGTAGTTCCAATTTTTTTTATAAATAAAGATAAAAATAAATGATATTTTGATCCAATATATGCCTTTTTAATTAATGGCAATTTATTCGAGGCAAGAACAAACTATGAAAGATAAACAAAAGATAAGCAATGAGGGAAGTTTACAGAATATAGCAAAATATAAACATAAACCACGCCACCACGCACGTATATTTTCAAAAATATTTGTTTTCCAAACTGAAATAATGTAATATATTTTCTCTAAATAGATAATAAGTATTTAAATTATGTATATAATAATATGTATATAAAAGAAATTGTATTTATTATAAAAAAAAATTAACGTGATAATCCTGTTGAAGGACTGACAAGTCCGAAAACTTGAACAAAAAAACACTTGCAAAAGAAACTTAACCCTGGAAGCTTCATTTACTTTATAATAAAAATGATACTTTGTTAATAAATTAATAAATACTTTGCTACAATAAATTATCTTCCTTTTCTCTAGCACCCAGAACATAGATATTTTGAGTAGAAAATGTATATTTTGAGAAAGAAAAAGCTATATTTGAAAGTATTTTAAAATAGAAATTTAGCAAGGTAATTTCACTTTTTTCCCATCAGGGTTGCAATCTAAATGGACTTTTACAGCAAGAACCGGCATATAGCAGACGTTTCCTTTTTTTAGAGCCAGTTAAAGTTCGCCAAGGTGGAATATATGTTTGCATTATTTATTACACTTAAGAGATTCCTATTTTAATTATATTTTCAAGTATAAAGAGACAAGGGTCGCCTCTCCCGTCAAAATAAGGACTGTTATATAAGATAACAATTGCTTCAATAAAAAGGCCTTTTTTGATAATTACAGTAGCGGTCGTTATTGAGGCGTTTTGTTGTATTTTAAAGTCATTATAGTTGGAATATATATATCGTATATTTTAAACTGTATAATAATGACACTTTCTATTTGCTACCACCCCCATATTTTGTATATATGCTATATCTTTATTAATATAACCTAACACCCTTTTTGTATATAAACTAAAATTGGTGACGTCAAAATAAAGATCCAAAGAGAGAGCGGTCAGCTGGTGGCAGCAGGGACAGAGGGGTAAAAGGCAACGCCCAGCCCATGTGGGGTCCAGAGGGGCATTCTTATAGAGACCCCCCAAAACAGGACAAGTTTTGGCAGGGGTTCGGCAGATGTTCTAGGGGGTGTTTCTCAGCAGTTGGCTTCAGCCTGTCTGTCTCACACACTCTCTCCCTCTATGTCTCGGGGATAAGCATCCAAGTTTGTGTCATGGCCTCTACCTCTGTCCCGTGGGCTGTTCCCGATCCCTCTTTATGCTAACATCTAGCCCTGCCTCTGCTTCTTGTTGTCCGCGTGTGGGAAGATCATCAACACTCGCCTCACGTACACGACTGCCAGTTCATCCATACGTCGGCACATTGCAACAATATTACATATATGTGTGTGAGAAGTGGACATGTAAATATACATATGCCATTATGTATTGTGCAAATTATTCCATGTAAAGATAACGAAATATTATGTTTATCATGATTATAATTAGCATAAATATGAGCTATTTTGCATATACAAACTAAGTTGCATATATTTTCATTTAGGTATAAGGCCTTTAGAGCCATCTATATTGTAAATAATATTACCTATTTAAAGCTATTTTATATTTTAAAAAACTTTAACTGTCTTTATTGAGTTGGTAAAAGATTGGAAGGGCCTGGCTCATCAGTAGTGAGCCCTCCCAGCAGTTTCGTCAGTTCAATCTACCAGACCGCTCTAGTATTGTTTTGAGATGTTCTGTCCTTATAGATTCATCAATTTGTTGGAATTTTCTGTAGAGGTATTTAAATAAAAACTATGAATATAAGTTTAAAAGACAGTATACATACCTTTTTTATATAAAGTTTTTTGTAAATATTGCTTGTAAGTTATAGTCGATTTTTTATTAAGCCCGTTGAAGAGCGATTATCACTTGAAAGCTAGCGTTTTGTAATAAAAAGAAACTCATTGTGAGAATATATTTTGTAATTTTAAAACTTTTTTCACAATTTTATCATGAAAATACCTATATAAATGACTTTACTTTTAGATATCATTTCTATATATGACAATGTAATTATTTGACGTCCCAAGTTTGAGAATAAAAAAGGCTCCTATTCAACAAAGGAATTCCATCTTCTTTTCTTCTCATCCTTTCTATAGAGCTCTGAATGATCTCCATTTTTAAACGTGCATTTAAAACGCCTAAGGAGATTGTTAAAAATACATTTATGACGCCTCTCCATTTCTGTATGAATGTCTTTGTGATGTGATGACCTCGTTTAGGAAGATCATTCCAGAACTAGGGTTGTGGCAAGGGAATACTCTGGAGGAAGTCAGGTCCCGAGGGAAATGTCGTTTGTATCCAAGGTCCATTAGGTTTTACAATGGGACGTTTAGGGTGAAACAGCGAGGCGGTGTTGGCCTTGTACGTGAACGGAATGTCTTTCGCCTCCGCAGTCCTCCTTGCTCAGTCTCCTCTCTCTCTCTCTCGGTGGAACCCCTGTTGGGCGCCAATGAAGTACTTGTATATATATATATAATTTTATGGAAAAACAATAGAATAAAAATAAAAAGGTCAGGTGTTGATATTAAAAATAAAAAAGGAATATCCTGACCAGGAGCACATGTGCTTTTTAGAAGGCAGAGCTTTTCTTGATTTATCAAGAAATTGGGTTAGCCAAATATCAGGGAACAGGTTAAATCAATGTTTAGTTGATTTCTGTTCCACCAGATGACGCTCTGCCTTCTGAAAAGCACATGTGCTCCTGGTCAGGATATGCCTTTTTATTTTTAATATATTTATATATATATATGTGAAAAAATGATAAAAATAAAATAGTGAAAAAGGTCAGGTGTTTGATATTAAAATCAAAAAAGGCATATCCTGACCACGTTCAAATGAACTTTTAAATGGCAGTGCGCCATCGTTTAGTTTATTTCTGTTCCACTAGATGGCGCTCTGCTATCTAAAAATTCATGTGAACGTAGTCAGGATATGCCTTTTTTGATCTATATATATTTGTGTATATATAGCATAACTTGGATATTTCGAGCGTAAAAGTCGATGGACGAGTGGGTAACACCCTCGATTCCCGACAGTCAATAACCGGGATTGAATCCCACGTTAACATTTTGTTTAATATGTGAATAGCCTTCATATATTATTCATTGTTGCAAATATCATAAACTAGGTTGTTCTTGTTGAGCGGTACCTAATAAAGTGATTTTGGAACTTGGAAATTCTAACGTCTTTAATTCCAATATTTATCTTGGAATTTCCTATAAATAGAATTTCCGTTTTTAAATCGAATTTTTGGATAAATCGTATTTTCTTTTTTTGAGCCCTTGGTCTTTGAATTATCCAAAGTTCGACTGCATTTATCAATTTTATATATATAGAGCAAATAATTATATGAAGGTATAATGTCTGTGAAAAAAAGGAACATCCATAAAAATCATGAAGAACAAAGAAGAATGTTTTGATATGAAGAACAAAAAGGATGATCTTTAATTTTTAAATAATCTTTTGTATTTAGATATATAATCTTTTTGCATATAATCATTTAATCATTTCTTACTTTTATAATATTGTGCTGAGTATATAAGCCAATAAATATATTTTATATCGAAATTCTCCAACTCTTCAATCGAAAATTAACAACATTATATTATCCTAATTATTTTCGAAAATTCTTAAACACACGAGCTTAACCTCAACAATTAATTTTTTTAAGTAATTAACATCCTAATAATTTCTAATAAAAATATTGCCCCAAATTTTGTCTAAATTGATCCATCTTTTTAAAAAAATCATTTTTCCCGCCAAATTAAATTTTATCAAGCGATTATTTGAATATAATTTACATTTTATATAAAAATGGCTCATTTCAGAAATTGACTTCTCTTTTGAAAATTAAAATATTAATTAAAAATAATGATAGGCCAAATTAATTAGGAAATTGATTGATTGAAACTAAATTAAAACCAATTATATCAGGAACCTTATTAGTTAATTTATATTCATTATTGAATATATCGAATTGGGGTAATAAACTTTATTGTATTTATATATAGTGTAAAATCTTTGTTTACGTTATATAATTAACAAACGTATTATAAGATTGTTCGGGTATTAGATGGTTTATTTACTTACAGGTTGTTGTTAGATAACGTAGGTTGTTTACATTCTATATACAGAACTGTGTTACTGAGTTATAATATAATTTCTATTATATTACCTCTAAAATGAAAGGATTTAAAAGCACGAATGTTTCTTTTCTACATAATACAAACTTCTACTGTTCTTACTGCGATGCAAAAATATATTGGGAGGGCTTGGCTCATCAGTGGTGAATCCTCCCAGCGGTTTCGCCAATTTAATGGTATATAGTGTCGTAATGTCGTAATATAGTGTCGTATATAGTTGGCGAAACCGCTGGGAGGGTTAACCAGTGATGAGCCAAACCCTCCCAATATATTTTTTCATCGCAGTAAGGACAGTAGAAGTTTGTATTATGTATAAAAGAAACATTCGTGCTTTTAAATTCTTTCATTTTATATGTATAGATAGCGCGTTATTGCTTTGTGTTATATTACATATAGCATTTTATAAAAATAGTAGGGGAGTGTTTTAAAATTCTTTTATAAAAAAAAAGAGTTTCATTTACTACAATCTGTGATTGATCTTTAGCTAATTTTGTGTGTCTTTTCTTTATTATATGTATTTAAATTTATGACCAATATACATAGCTCTAATATAAATCGATATATCGCGAATATATTTTCTAATATTATATAAATTTTAAAAAGCATTTTCTTTTATTTATCATTTTTCTTTAAAATATGTAAATATATCATTAATGGAATATATAAAAGTTTAGTGTTAATTTATACTTATATTATAATTGAAACTAATTGTTTGTATAGGAAGCGTATTATATATAGTATTATATTTTCGAAATAGAATATATAACGTATAGGCCTCGGTAGATACACATATAAAATGCGGGAACACAACAACAACAAAAATAAATAGAGTTAGAGAGAGAGACCGCTAGCCAACTAACAATCCAACAAAACTGTGATATATAGACAGAGATGTCAATTAACATAGACAATACTGAAACTCTATGCAAATCACAAGAGTATTTGAAGCAAGAAGTTGAATATTCTTTGAGTGTGGAAGCTTGTAAAAAATAGGAACTTACCCTCTACCATTAATTTGTTTATTTTTTTGCTTTGTCGTCTGTTTTGCACAAGTTGAATCTGGTTAGAACGATGTATGTAAATTAGATGATTGTTGCCTTAAATACGAGGTAATTAACTCTCTCTATATCTAAAAATGTTTAAAGTTTAATTTTATAAATCTGAGAGTTATCTTCAAAAACGATCCAACAGTATTCTATCGTAGAAATATCTGGAATTTCCACTTTCAACACTCTTATTTGAAATTTATATAGTTATAATAACTAACAAAACCTACTCTGATTCGAATTTTATTAATGTTTTTAATAGGTATTATCAGGTAGACACATTCTACTTCACCCAGTCATGATGATTGTCAGACACCATCAAAGGTCACAACTTGATACCCTAATATGATTGAGTGGAGATATGAAAGAAGAGAGAGGTAGTGAGGAAAGTTTTAGAACAGATATGTAAATAAATCCCTTTTCAAACAAAGGTGCACATAGGGAAAGGGAGAAAAAAATTACTGTATTATTTTGTTGTTGTATGGCGAATCCATACAGGGCAATATTTAAAGTTCAATTCATTTTGTAAATACATTCTAAGCTTTCTACAAAATCTGGATCTCTAATGTTTTCATGCGTTGAATAATGTAAATAACTTATGTAAATAAACTTTTCTCCTTGTTTGGCACAAGTATCCCTTGCGGGATATAGCGCTTTGGAAATAAAATAATTGTAATTGTAATTCAGGGCAATGGGCCCTAATAAAAGCCTTTTTGTTGTTGTTGTTGTTGAAAGAAGAGAAGAATAGGTATTATCCTTCCATGAAGTTCACCCAATACCCTTGAAGTATTTGACCAAATTCTGGTCAGTTTCCAAATTGACCACCGTGCCAACACGTGTTCCAATTATTGGACACGACAACAACAACATCATGTCTTTTGGTATTTTTCTATTTGAACCTTATTCTTTTTTTCCCCCACTTCACATATCCATGGCATAAAACTACCAAAACCTAGAAGTGAACGTTTAAGCGTATTTTATGTCTCTTTAAAATATAAAATCTTCATGACATATCAAAATTAAATTAAGAAAAAGGCATCTCCTTATCGTGAAACTGAAAGTTGCTGATGGCTTGCGCCATCTATCGGAATAAATATCAACTATTCTCGTTGATTTCTAATTATTCCAGAATTGGCCAAATACCCATTCTTGATTAATCAAGAAAAGCTAACCACGGATTAATATTGTTTTATCTTTTTTTTGTGTTTAGTGTTACCATTTTACTCACAAACACTTTTAATATTGTCTTTTTTCTCCATATACACGGATAGACACTACTTGATGGAGTTTCATATTTTAAGAATAAAATACTCCTTATTTGCTTATTTTCTAACAGCGGGTTTCACATATATGTAAATTCGAACGATCTCCTTTTAAAAAACAAAAATATATAATAATAAAAAATAATAGTTCTTCAAATTAAAGACACTTCAGCCAGTAAATCTTTTTTTATTATCTCGACGTTTCGACAAAAATATTTTGTCCTCGTCAGGAGCGAACAAAAATTAAAACATTTGGCAAAACGTTTAAAAAAACGTTGAAACAATACAAATGATTTACTGACCGGAGTATCTTTAACTCTAAGAACTATGAATGCCCCGGCCAGGCAACCTCTATCTTTAAGAAAATAAAAATATATATATCTACAAGCTAAAAGATACAACTTCCTTAAGTTTTGTGTGTGTCCGATAAAAAATCATATTTAAAGTTCAATTCACATTTTGTAAATACATTCTAAACTTTCTACAAAATCTGGATCTCTAATGTTTTCATGCGTTGAATAATGTAAATAACTTATGTAAATAAACTTTTCTCCTTGTTTGGCACAAGTATCCCTTGCGGGATATAGCGCTTTGGAAATAAAATAATTGAATAATTGAAATATATGAGTGTATATATTAAATATTTCACATGTTAAAAAGTTTATGCTCATACTCATCTATGTGCTTTTTTATTTATTTATTATTTTGAACGTATAGTTCACAGTTTAGAATTATATTTGTTATATCATTCGCATGTGTGAAGAATCTGGAAGCCTTAAAGGTATATTAATATGAATTTAGATGATTTTAACGAATATTTATTTATGCACATTATTTTCTCTCCAGATAGTACACACCTGAATTTATTATGTGCCCAAATTATATAAATTATTTTATTTAATAAATTTACTAATAAACCACAACTATTAGTTTTTAAATAATTTTCTAAAATACTCTTCTTCTCAAGATATTATCATGCCTTCTGTGAAAATATTAAACTATATCTACAATATTTCCACATAGAAATTCAGGAAAACCTCAGAAATGTTTTGTGTTTGTTATTGAAGTTTAAAACACATTTAAACTTTATATATTTTACTAGCGGATGTACCCGGCTTCGCCCAGGTTTTTCTCGAGGGAATGTTTGTAGTCTAGTAATAAGAAAATATACTACACCTAAAAACTATCAGAGAAAAGAGAAACCACGGAAGGTGAACAGAAAAATGCTTACAATGGATGTTATGTTTACGATATCAAGTTAAATAAAAACAAAGATAAAATTTGCATATGTTGGTCACTATAAATTTGTATATTTGTTAGGCGAAATTAGAAACATGATAAAACAATTGGGTATTTAAAAACAAATGTAGAAATAAAAGTTGAAGTATAATAAACAATGTTAAAGATTAGTTTGAATTATTAATCAAGATTGTGTGTGAATATGTGAGAAAGATGTAATATCGTTGTTGTTTTCTTGGCCGCCTGTTTTACATATGGTGTTATCTTAAAATTGTTTGTTTTGAATATTTTTTAGATTGAGATTATTAGCTAGTATGTAAAAAAAATTAACTCTGTTGATATTTAATTTTGTATTTATATATAAATAAAATTAACTCTGTTGATTTTTTTTTGTATTTAATCGATAACAGCGAAGTTACGCATGTTAATGTTAGGAAATATATTTTGATGTTAAGCAAAACCTGCTCCATCTCGTTTTACATAAATGTTGAAAATTTGGTTGAAATTGATGCATTGTAACGAAAGTTTTTAGTGATGTCCACTTATGAAATTTCCATTTTATTAATATAGATTCAATGAATATAAAAATTACATAACCATCACAATTAATTATATATCATAACTATATAACATTAAACTATCTATTTACAGTTTGTTTTTGCCACCAGTCCAATATTTTTATTTTTACAGACTAAATTATGAGATTAATTTATAAATGAGATATTATGCAAAACAAATAAACAACTATATACATCAAGAATGACACGTCAATTTATTTAATATATAACGAAATTATAACTAATACAATATCAGAGAAGCAATAGGTAAATTTTACAGTGTATCAAAATACAGAGAATCGAAATTATCTATTCATAGAATAATAAATAATCTCTTATAATATTTATAAATTTTATTACAAAATCTCTAAATCTTTTCAATTTCATTTTATAAATTTACATTAACAACACAACCCACATCGTTAAATAAACAACAAAGAATGTGTGTTTGCTTTAAATTAAAATTTTATGGTTAAAGATCAAAAGATATAGGATAAAAAAAGATCATTTAGCAGGCTAAATAAAGCTTGGAAAAAAATGTTATCAGGGCTTTTCCAGTACATTTACCATTTAAATTATTCTCTCCCATCGTATCAGAAGATATTGCAACCATCAAGACAAAATGGCGGAAGCCCTTGTAAATGAATCTCAATAATGGCGCGAAACCTTTTTCTATGAAGACCATTTTTGGGGCTCTAATGTATTTTTCACGCTCACCAATTATCAATCAATGAGTAATTTTTCTTAATTAGGTCGTTTCCTCTTCCTTTTTTTATATCCTCTGATCAACCTTTTCAGAAAATCTATAGATGAAAGAGAGACTGTTGAATCAATTAATTTTAAAACACCATAAAAAAGTAATGTTTGCCGATTTTTAAAAGTTTCGTCTTTTACTAAAGTTTGATTAATGAACTTCGTTTTACACTACTGTGTTCGTCTGTCTTTATAATGATGTCGTGAAATTACTACTGATAGTCTGCTTGATTAATAGTCTTCTGCTTTTTTTTTTATTTTCAATATATCTATTTCTATTAATTAAAAAGACATATATTGGATCAAAATATCATTTTTGATATCATATTATTGATGTATATAGTTGTTTATTTGTTTTGCATATTTTTCATTTATAAATTAATCTCATAATTTAGTCTGTGAAAATAAAAATATTTGACTGGTGACGAAAACAAAACTGAAAATAGATGGCTTAATGTTATATAGTTATGAAATATAATTAAATGTGATGTTTATGTAATTTTGATCTTCATTGAATAAAATATATAAAGTTTAAATGTGTTTTAAACTTTAATAACAAGCACAAAACAATTATGATCCAAAATATGCCTTTTTAATTAATAGATTTATTTATGGATTCCTCTATTTTCAAAGTTTATCTCTATAGATTTGTTTTTACATGTTGAATATATCTATTTTTTAGATTTTTGTTTTTATACATGTTGATTTATATTTGCTTTGTAATATTTGAAATAGTGGCTAAATTTATGGATTTTTTTAATTCTAAAGAATTTATTAAAAAAATAAATTATCTATTAAGAATTTCAATGTTTTAATATCTTAATAACTAATTCACAGAGTATTTAATAATTTACATATTTTCTAATTAGATTTTTAAAAATAAATATTTAAAACATTGAAAATACAAAATAAGAGAGCTATATATATTATTTATATTAATTTTTTTTTTACAAATTCGTTGAGATGGTATTAAATTAATATTTTTGAAAGATTAGAGAAAAAAAATCGTATTCTAATTAACTTTTTTTTTTTAAAGAGAAAGATAACTTCAAAAATTAAAATTTTAATTATTCAAAAATGAAAGATTTTATATTTATTTTCCTTTTTATATATAAAATTTAATAAAATTTTATTTTAAAAAATATAATCAATAAATATACCCAGAAAAAATAACATTTGACCATGTATATACATCTCTTACTTTTGTTTTATAAACAAAGTATTTGCACACTATAGACATACATATTTACACATCTATCTTACATCTTGTTTAGTAAATTACGAACATTTTTATTGATTTCATCGTTTAATTTAAACCTTCTCATCGTTAATTCGATCCGCATTCAATTCTATCATTGATTGGCCAATTCCAATAAATTCGTTTGGTTCTTAATTCGACAAATTTATTTCACCTAAGAGATAAACTTTACAATCTCAACCTGACTATTTTAAAACTCTATATTATTTATTGTTGAAAAGTGAACAATGGCAGTATTGTTTATGCGATTTTATTGTCATTTTGTCATCTATTGTCATTGTTGTATTGAAAATTATAAACTATTTCCAAGAGATATGCTTATTTTTGAAATAAAGAATTTCCTACTATCGAAGTATCCTACTTTCAATGCGAAATCTATTTGTAAGGACATGGCTCATCAGTGGTAAACCCTTCCAGCGGTTTCACCAGTTTGATCTACCATAACTCTATAATATTGTATTTTACTGTTTTGCTTACATATCCGTCATTACTAAAGTGGAATTCTTGGTGATATATTTAATGAAACTATGTAAATAGGTTTTGATAACTGTAAGAATATATTAGAAAATTGCTTCGAGTATTCTCCTGGCTTTTTTTTATATACTTTATACACGGACGATTGGCCGTTGTGATCCCTTCGTGCTGGCTAGCTCAGCACGGTTACTTCGGCTCACAATGATTCTTCCACGTGGACAGTCCTCTATTGCTGCTAAGGAGGTCTAGATGCTCAATGATATAGAACAATTTGAACACTACTACTCCCCACTAAAAGTACTGAATTCAATCATTAAGAAAGTAGCTGCAGGTATATTATTCATATGAAGGTATTGATTAGCTCAAGTTGTTGTTGTCGTGTCCAAAGAAGAGTCTCAGATGTCTCCATGCATCTCCATCACAGCAGCAGCAATATCCACTATCTGATTAGCTCAATAACAAACTAATTTGCATATTTCACGGTCGGAGAATGATGATATATTAATTAATGTTTACCAGCATGGCTTCTCTCTTGGAGTAATAATATAATATTAATATTGCACACATATTTGTGTTAGAACAATAGTTGTTATGCAAATCTCTTCAAGAATAGAACCATGGGGTAGCCAGTTTTATTAGACTAGCTAATGATAAATGGTGTGGTGACTTGAAACAATCTAGGAGTGTCTGTTACTATGATCCACTAAAAGTACTGAATCCAATCATTAACAATGTGTGTAGCTGCAGGTATATTATTTATATGAAGGTATTGATTAGCTCAATAACAAGCTAATTTGCATATTTCACGGTCGGATAATGATGATATATTAATTAATGTTTACCAGCATGGATTCTCTCTTGGAGTAATAATATAATATTAATATTGCACACATATTTGTTAGAACAATAGTTGTTAGGCAAAACTGTTCAATAATAGAACCAAGGGGTAGCCAGTTTCATTCGACTAGCTAATGATAAATGGTGTGGTGTCTTGAAACAATCTAGAGATGTCTGTTACTATGATCCACTAAAAGTACTGAATCCAATCATTAACAATGTGTGTAGCTTCAGGTATACAACAACAACAAAGCCTTTATTTAGGGCCTCTCGCCCTATACAGGATTCGCCAGTTCACAAGGGATGGGGAGAACACTGTGTTCCGGGATATAATCCTGTGGAATATCGTCACCGCTATATACCTATTCTTTGATATTTCATTAATTAATGCCGGAAATGAAGGACAAAGTTGCCCCGTTTTATCATTTAGTTTTCATCTTTCCTCAGACAGAGCAGCACAATCAAATAAGTAGTGCAACATCTCCATTGCTATTCCTGATGGGTAGCTGCAGGTATATTATTTATATGAAGGTATTGATTAGCTCAATAACAAACTAATTTGCATATTTCACGGTCGGAAGATGATGATATATTAATTAATGTTTATTAGCATGCCGTCTCTGTTAGAGAAATAATATAAGGTTATCCCAAAAGTTCGTGTTTTTCTTAAAACGTTGTTTTTTTCTTATTACTTGGTGAATAATATTATTACGGCGAATATACATAATAATACATAATACAATTGCTTTATACATAATACAAAGACATTATACATAACGACGAATAAAAAAATTGGTATGGCGAATACATAATAATACATAGTACAAAGACAATATACATAATACAAAGACATTATACATAACGGCGAATAATATTATTACAGCGAATACATAATAATACAATTACTTTATACATAACTAGACGCCGACCCGGGCTTCGCCCCGGGATTGACCCGTGTGCATATCTACCCGAGTGATATATATTTAGATAAGATTTTTTTTTAAATAATTGTTTTTACTCAAGGGAATGTTTGTAGTCTAGTACGTTGATATAATCAATCTATCTGAATATTAGGAAAGGTCAGGTAATTTTTTTGTAGGGTGATGCTCTGAAAAAGAACGCTATACCACTTTATCACTAAACAAATTGGCGAGTCAAAAATAAGCAACCTAAAAAATCCATTAGCTTTGCAAGATAAGAACAGAAATAGAGAAATGCATGCAAAATTTTCAACACAAATCAAAATCTTTAATCCTCATTATTTTTATATATATATATTTTTTGCTTATCCCTAGTACACGTGGTACAGGCCATGATAAGCATGGTGGGTAGTTAGCGACTGCTTTTTACTGTAAGCGCACCACATGTCTACACATGTGAAAGCAGTTCGACTTTGCACTTACAAATGTGCCAGAGCCCCGTTTGGTTACTTGCACTCGCTGGTGGGGTTGGACTTTTGCAAGAATCGGGGGGGCCATTGGAGCATTTTTTTTTAAACAGAAAAAAGTGTCCAATGCGGGGATCGAACCCGGGTCGTAGTGGTCGTATTTTGTTTCTATTACATTACATGGAATAGTTTTTTTTTTCTAATAAAATTTACTGACCTCTTTGTTCACTGAAACCGAAACAATGTGTATGTTAGACCACTCTTTGTTCAACCTTTCACATTGTTTAGGTCTCTTATTAGGTGCAAGATGTATACTTATGCTAAAATGGTAATTTGGGTAAACATAGGTAAATTCATGTTGGGCCAGTATTGTTCAGCAAGCCAACACAGATATAACATTACGGTATGAAGCAAGTTGTGCTAAAACTAATATTTCCAATCAAATTATCAAAAAATAACACATACTATGTAATATAAACACATGTATGTAAAATAAACACAATAAAATAACCAATAATTAAAAACCATAAATTTTTCTAACACAGTATACTTCTTAAGTAATAATACCTTACCATGAAAGTTGAAAACCCTACACATTGAAACATGTGAAAAATGTAGCATGTGTGGTGTATGATGGGCTTGAAGAGAAAATATTTAAAAAATATATTTATTGAAACTTTTGTAATACCACACAAAATATGCATATTTACAGTTACAACTTGTCTAGCACCAAAAGATGTCATTTGGAATATAGAGTTATATCTACGGATATGCAGCAAGAAGGACTTCGATAGAGGATGTAGGCCAGAGAGCAAAGAGAAAATAGGTTCTGGAGGGGACTCAATAGCAAGTAGAGAAACTCTACCTTGTTTACAACAGAGGCCAAAGGGTTCATCTCTAAATCTCAAAGCAGAGCAAAACTGGCATACCCGAGACATTTGGCCTATATCGACAGATGAATCAGCTTTATAATCAATATGGGTATTATACTGCAAACCTGAAAACGGCTTATGAGTCCAAAGCTGAATACGCTGAACAGGAACTTGCATAGTTTTTGCAGCTGCGACGCGGGCTTCAGAATACCTAAGACGGCGAAGCGCACGACGCGTCTCACTTTGAAGTGGTGTCTCAATAGCTATAGCATTCCTATATCTCCTGGAAGCAGCCGTATTCCTACCAATTAAAGGTCGGCTGCAGCGAGGCATATTCTGAAAAAAAATATTGAGATTAATAACAAAAGCTTAAAAACCAGCAATTTATAAACAAAGCATAAAAAATACCTGTCTTTTTGAGGTAAAAATCAAAATTCCTAAATTTTTTCTTCAAAATAACCTTCCAGATATGTTAAAAAGATTATAAAAAACTAAAAGCATAATATTAAAGCTAAAAAATTAATGTACAAAACCATTTATCATTTAAAAGCCTCAAAAATAGACCAACCGCAGGACACGGCAATGAAAAAGCATGCTTTTTTGAGGAAAAAAATAGAAATAAGAAAAATAAGAAATAAGAAAAAAGCATGCTTTTTCTTCAAAATAACCTTCCAGATATGTTAAAAAGATTATAAAAAACTAAAAGCATAATATTAAAAAAAAAAAAAAGCTAAAAAATTAATGTACAAAACCATTTATCATTAAAAAGCCTCAAAAATAGACCAACCGCAGGACACGGCAATGAAAAAGCATGCTTTTTTGAGGAAAAAATAGAAATAAGAAAAATAAGAAATAAGAAATAAGAAAAAAGCATGCTTTTTCTTCAAAATAACCTTCCAGATATGTTAAAAAGATTATAAAAAACTAAAAGCATAATATTAAAAAGCTAAAAATTAATGTACAAAACCAGTTATCATTAAAAAGCCTCAAAAATAGACCAACCGCAGGACACGGCAATGAAAAAGCATGCTTTTTTGAGGAAAAAAATAGAAATAATTTTCTAAAATACAAAATACAACCCCTATATGTTAAAAAAAACTATAAATAATCTAAATATAAAATACTTAATCAAATAAATTAAAATATCTTAAATAAAATTTTGAAAAAGGACCTCAAAAAGACAAATAAATGAATCTGTTAAAGAAATCCCTCGCTTATTTAAAAATATAAATAACCTATTTTTTAGATACAACCCATATATGTAGAAAATATAATAAATAAACTGTATTTAAAAGATAAAAGCAATAATTAAAAAACTCCATAAGAAAATTTAAAAAAGGACTTCAATAAATAAATACCAAATATTTCGAATTAGAGCAGTTATTTTAAACGGCGAATTAGATCAGTTAAATCTAAAAATGAAAATATATATATAAATAAATAAAACATACAAAATAGTTCAAGAGCAGTTATTAAGCTACGCTTGGCATCATAATGTTCGCATGTAAAGCTATTTCAGGCCTTACATATTTCTAACAACCTTTTTGAAATAGGTTTTTGAAACATGGAAATTATAATACTTCAAATAAATAGAAATAGAGTGAACACAAATAAAACATACCAAATATTTCTAATTAGAGCAGTTATTTTAAACGGCGAATTAGATCAGTTATATCTAAAAATGAAAATATAAATAAATAAATAAAACATACCAAATATTTCAAGAGAAGTTATTTTAAACGACGAATTAGATCAGTTATATCTAAAAATGAAAATATATAAATAAATAAAACCTACCAAATATTTCAAATTAGAGCAGTTAGCAAGTAGCGGAAAGTAAACACTTTTGAAAGTATAAATACTTTTACTCTGTTGAATTTTTTTGTATTTTATCGATAACAGCAAAGTTATGTATTTTAAAGTTAGGAAAAATATTTTGATGTTAAGCAAAACCTGCTCCATCTCGTTTTACATAAATGTTGAAAATTTGGTTGAAATTGATGCATTGTAACGAAAGTTTATAGTGATGTACTCTTATGAAATTTGCATTTTATTAATATAGATACAAAGACATTAAACATAACGACGAATAATATTGGTATTTCAATTTTTTTCAAGTGTTTACGAACTTTTGGGAGAACCTTGAATTATATTAATATTGCACATATATTTGTTAAAACAAGAGATGTTAGGCAAATCTATTCTAGAATATAACCTGAAGGTAGCCATTAGAATAACTAGCAACAAATGAAATGAATAATAAAGAAACAATAAGTTTGGAATGTGAAATTAACAAATATTTACTCTCGAGTTCAATCAAGAATTAGTCGAATTCACGCGCTGTAAAAAGCGTTAATAGGTAATTGACTTGTTATTCAAATAATTAAAATAAATAGCGAGAGAATTTAATTAAATTCTAATTGGCTGATTAAAAATTCTTGGAAGACGCGTTCTTTTTACATAATGGATCGTCAGGAAGGTTGTTAATGAATCCCAAATTTGCTTGTTGCATAATGTTCCTCTTAAATAGCAAAGTTTGTATATTGCTAGGAGAGATCTTTATATAGATTAATCATACTTATCAACACTTTTCTTGATTTATCAAGAAATTGGGTTGGCCAAATAACAGGGAACAAGTTAAATCAATGTTTAGTTGATTTATTTTCCACTAGATGGCGCTCTCTCTCTCTCTCTCTCTCTCTGATATCTAAAAAGCACATGTGCTCCTGGTCAGGATATGTTTTCTTTATTTTTACATATCAAATTGTGTGGCTATGTGTAAATAGTAAAGTAGGTTGAAATCCTCTAAAGAATATAAGTGATAGATTTAAAGCGAACGAGGATGCGTTTCTTATAAGTTCTTGTAAATATGATAATTTTTCTCAAAATGGATATGAATATATGATGCAAGATTCTCTTCAGATATGATGTCCTGTAGAAGGGTTATTGACCCGAAAGCTTTGCTTTATTAAAACTTATAAGAAACGCATCCTCGTTCGCTTTAAATCTATCACTTATGTGTAAATAGGTTTTATAAAATATGTAACAAATAAATTTATGGGTAATGTGTTTCTCTGTTCAATAATATCATCAAATATTATATTTACAGATATGATACAATGATGATATTATTGGGAAAATTAGTAAAAAAGTGAATTTTTTACTAGAATCAGGGTGATAAATTGAGAAAAATGGTATTTCCTGATCGTGCAACTAAGAGTTACTGATGGCTTACGCCATCTATCGGAATAAATATCAACTATTTTCATTGATTTTTAATTATTCCAGAATTTGTCAAATACATACATAATAAGTGTCAATAAAATATATTGAATTGTCATTGTTCTATAACACATTTATTTATAACGATAAACGATTGTATAGCAATATAAAAATCATTTTAGAATTTATAGTTTATATTTCTCTATGAGAGAAGGTGTTTTTATTTTAATTAGAGGGAACATACACCCACACATACAGAGCCTTTATTAGGGACATGCTCCATATAGATTCTCCCAATTGGGGTAAGGTAATAATTGTGTTATTTACATAGGTAGTAAGATAGAACTGGCTTTACTCTTCGTCTTAAAGTCATTCAATTGTTGTAATTAGAGGGAACATTAATAAGTAGAATTTATTTTAAAAAGAATTAATAATTGAATATGTTAAGCATTTCAAATTATCATTTTGACAGTGAATAAATACATATAGTCTCTTTTATCAAACTATTTTCTATAAAATTGAAACTTTCTAATTCCACGATCTATATATTGACAAGAATGTCAATATACGTTTTTCCAGTTAGTTATTCGAATTACATTTTTGGGCAGACGATTGAACATATATCGTTTGGCCCTAAATATATTTGATAAAAATAATTTGAATTATAAAGTACTCTCTTCTTTTTTTGGGATTTTTTTTCTATATTTATCAAAAATATTGTACAAGTTCAGTTAGAAATGTTTTGTAAAAATCGATGTTGACAAAAAAAATCTCTAAGCCAAATCGAATTCCACGCTCTATTGGTTAGAAAAAGAAATAAACTTCAACAATGTCACAAAATGTCGTTTGGTACAAAAATGTTATCCCAGATGTTTTCAACAGATTTCGAAAGACAAAAGTTTTTTTTTTTATATATATTTTCAGACAGTTTCTTTAATAGTAATAAAGTTATAAAAGGTATATATATGTATATATATTGAAGAAATAGTGTTGTGTATATATATATTAATTAATTGTTACCACAGAGTGTGTGTAAGCTCACAGGTAAATAGGCTCTAACCGAAACAGAAAAAAGTTCCTTTGTTTAATATTAGTTTCCCTTTTATATTTTGTTCTCTCTCATGTAAATTAATAAATATAATGTTTAATTAATCATTATTGGAATCATTTTCATTAATAATTCTAAGCAAAGTCAACAAATAGAGCTATTAAAGAAGAAATGTTGATTTTCATATGAAATACGCCTCTTACTTTCCTTATCTTGCTTCAAAAAAATATTGAGAGGAGCTGGTTCATTAGTGATGAACTCTGCTAGCGGTTTTGACAATTTAATCTACCATACCGCTAGGTGTTTTTTTTATTTGAAAATAAAAAATTCGCGTTTTATTAGTTCTATTTATTATATATAGATGGCGCGTACCTCTCCTCCTGGAGTTTTTAAAACACAAATGTTGATTTTAATATATATTATTTCTTCTGACGAAAACAAAAGATTTTTGTCGAAACCTTAAAAAAAAAAAAACTCTAACTGGCCGAAGTGTCTATTTTTCACAGAAATATGAATGCCGGCCAGACAGCCCCTATCTTCAGGAGTTCATAATTATTAAAACTTATAGATTATTTAAAAATTGTCACTAGGATTCCTGAAATACAAGCTCAATATCATTAAGCTTCCCGCTTGAATATGAATATAATTCAATATAATACACTGCGGCCTGTGATTCTAAAACGACACTTGAAGTTACACCGCATGAGTTTCTTTTCAACGAAAAATCAAATTTTTATTTCAAGGTGAAATATCGACTAATTCTAACCTTTTTTGGATGAGGTATGAAAGGATGAATTATGAAAAGTAATGATGAACGGAAAAATAAAAGTGTCCAGGGGTGGGATATCATTTACGAACGGAAAAATACGTCCAGGGTAGCCTAGTGGACATGGCATCTGCCCGGTAAGCGGAACATTGTGGGTTCGATTCCCATCCCTGGACACTTTTATTTTTCCGTTCATCATTAGTTTTTATAATTCATCCTTTCATACCTCATCCAAAAAGGTTAGAAATAGTCGATATTTCACCTTGAAATAAAAATTTGATTTTTAGTTGAAAAGAAACTCATGCGGTGTAACTTCAAGTGTCGTTTTATGAATATAATTATTTATTCGTCTTGTATTTGTATTCAGCCTGTTGAAGGATGCTATCGTCCGAAAGCTCGCCAAGCTTATATATTTTCAATAAAGGTACTCGTCGAATACATACAAGCTTGTATTCGTATTACAGTTATATATAGATGGCGCGTACCTCTCCTTCCAGATGCACCAAGCAACATTAGGTCATAGCATGGCGTGGAACGGATAACTCTAGACAAAGGAACCCGTATCAATCATCACACACAGGTGTAAAAAAACGTCGATGTTTAATTACCCAGATAGATCGAGAAGTTTTTTTTTTTTAAAGAAAGGTTCCCCCTTCAATAATCCCTAGCCTGGAAACAATAAACATGTCCATTAATAGAAAGGACAATGGACAATGGCCGCGAAAGCTGACAGTACCTTCTTCAGCCAATTAAATTCTGCCAAAAAAGCCTGGCCACTCTGCATACAATTGCGCGGGAAAATTTACTCGGCCGCCATCTTGCCGTTCCACTTTCTAGCGGGGTCGTCTGAATTTTGTTTCACCTAATTAGATCGTGAGGTAATGTATGCAAATGGTATGATTGGACGAATTTGCATATTGTACTGGGGTTTATGGCTCTAAGGAAATCTTTGTTTTATCTTTTGATTATCTACCCAATATACAGGGCGTCTGACTAACAATTCTGTTCGCAAAATTGTATACAAGCTCTATAAAGATATATATTGTATATATGTACATACGTGTATATTATTGTGATTTCACCGCCACTCTGTGTTGTGATCTAAGTTCTATAGAGGGAGTCACTATTCTTGGTCGGCGGGGTTGAAGGTTCAAAGTTAAAGGTGTCGCTGCTTATACCACTTTTAAAATATACGACAAAAACAGGAGGGAAAATAATATTTATTATCAATTAAGAAAATAGTAAAGAAGTTTTTAATGAATTATATATTTAAATGTATTTACCAATCGGGAAATCAGGCCAAATCCTCCCGTTCGAAGTTGTTAACAAGTTTTTATCTTTTTGTTTATTCGTTTTTTCCTCATTCCAGCCGCTGCATCCCAGTAACCCCCGCCGTCGGCCTCCCATTGGCTGCCGTAAACTCCATCTTTTCCGACATATATATATGATATAGTATCGTTTTTAAAATAGATCAATCCATAAATAAATATTTAATTGAAAAGGCATATATTGGATCAAAATTTCATTTATTTTACCAATATTTCAGTTGGCTGAACGCCAACCTTTATCAACACACTTTAAAATGTTATAATACCTTGATAAAGGTTGGCGTACAGTCAATTGAAATATTGGTAAAATAAATGATATTTTGATCCAATATATGCCTTTTTAATTAATGATATAGTATATTAAGAAAATAAGTAAAGGATATGAAGCATACGAGGATACTTTTCTTTTAATTTAAAAGATAAGTATCCTCGTATGCTTCATGTCCTTTACTTATACTTATCAGAGGATTCCAACTTTCTATATATTAAGAAAATGTGTATATACACTCAGTCATTAATGACATTGAGTTTGTATTTCAGGAATCCTAGTGATACTTTTTGAATAATCTATAAGATATAATAATTATGATCGCGTAGAGTTTATTTCTATATATAATATCAATTAAATACTCTTTTAGCTTTCAATTTTTGCGGCATTACAGACCTCTCTGTTAATGACGTTCGATATTATAAAACAATACAATATATTTGCATATTACAATAGGACACAAATCACGGGATATCATTTCAAGGAAGATACTAACGGCGACGAGAAATATAAGCATAGCAAGAGCTTTCGGACAATAACATTCTTCAACAGGGGCTGAATATGAATATAATCGTCTTGTATTCGTATTCAGCCTGTTGAAGGAAGTTATTGTCCGAAAGTTCGCTAAGCTTATATTTATTCAAAAAATAAACTCGTCGAATACAAGCTTGCATTTGTATTACAGCCTGTTGAAGGATGCTATTGTCCGAAAGCTCGGAATGCTTATACATCTTCAATAAATAAATTCATCGAATATATACAAGCTTGTATTAGTATTACAGCCTGTTGAAGGATGCTATTGTCCGAAAGCTCGCTAAGTTCATATCTTTTCAATAAAGAAATTATTCTCTTTTACCTTTGATCTCTTCTTAGACATGTGGGATGGTTGCGTGCGTGTTGGTGTGGCTTGTGGCCGCTGATAAAATTATAATTATTTTTATAAAATTAAATTAATTTATTTGAAGCCCCGAAATATATAGAGAGGAAAGAAGTAACGGCCGCTGGAAGAAAGCCTTGTTGTTCGAACGACGCGCGTGCTAAGAGTCCCGGATGCCGCCCGCGCATGCGTAGTGAAGTGTTCTCCCAGCTCGCGCCTGCCGAGGCGTAGTGAGGCCGCCACACTACTGTCCGTTTGTGTAGTGAAGCTTTTTTCGGTCTCGCTGAAGCAAAGTGTAGTCGCCACACGTGTATATTTAATATCATATTGCAAACTGATGCTAGCACTGAATGATGACCATGGAAGACTGTGTGATGTGAAGATGTCCTAAAAATAATATATGAGAGATAATGACAGAACCATCATTTTTGTACAGCTTGTCCGAAACTATGGAGTAGAAATGCTACAGGTTTCTTTATTAAACGTAATCTCGAGCTTTCGGGTATCTCTGTCCTTCTACAGGAGTACATAGAAACATAACATGATGCTGTGATAGAGATGTATGGGGACATCTGAGGCTCTTCATTGGACACAACAACAACAAACGTAATCTCGAGCTTTCGGGAATCTCTGCCCCTTCTACAGGAGTACATAGGAACATAACATGATGCTGTGATAGAGATGTATGGGAACATATGAGGCTCTTCATTGAACACAACAACAACAAACGTAATCTCGAGCTTTCAGGAATCTCTGCCCCTTCTACAGGAGTACATAGAAACATAACATGATGCTGTGATAGAGATGTATGGGGACATCTGAGGCTCTTCATTGGACACAACAACAACAAACGTAATCTCGAGCTTTCGGGAATCTCTGCCCCTTCTACAGGAGTACATAGAAACATAACATGATGCTGTGATAGAGATGTATGGGGACATATGAGGCTCTTCATTGGACACAACAACAACAAACGTAATCTCGAGCTTTCAGGAATCTCTGCCCCTTCTACAGGAGTACATAGAAACATAACATGATGCTGTGATAGAGATGTATGGGGACACATGAGGCTCTTCATTGAACACAACAACAACAAACGTAATCTCGAGCTTTCGGGAATCTCTGCCCCTTCTACAGGAGTACATAGAAACATAACATGATGCTGTGATAGAGATGTATGGGGACATATGAGGCTCTTCATTGAACACAACAACAACAAACGTAATCTCGAGCTTTCGGGAATCTCTGCCCCTTCTACAGGAGTACATAGAAACATAACATGATGCTGTGATAGAGATGTATGGGGACATATGAGGCTCTTCATTGAACACAACAACAACAAACGTAATCTCGAGCTTTCGGGAATCTCTGCCCCTTCTACAGGAGTACATAGAAACATAACATGATGCTGTGATAGAGATGTATGGGGACATATGAGGCTCTTCATTGGACACAACAACAACAAACGTAATCTCGAGCTTTCGGGAATCTCTGCCCCTTCTACAGGAGTACATAGAAACATAACATGATGCTGTGATAGAGATGTATGGGGACATATGAGGCTCTTCATTGAACACAACAACAACAAACGTAATCTCGAGCTTTCAGGAATCTCTGCCCCTTCTACAGGAGTACATAGAAACATAACATGATGCTGTGATAGAGATGTATGGGGACATCTGAGACTCTTCATTGGACACAACAACAACAAACGTAATCTCGAGCTTTCGGGTATCTCTGTCCTTCTACAGGAGTACATAGAAACATAACATGATGCTGTGATAGAGATGTATGGGGACATCTGAGACTCTTCATTGGACACAACAACAACAAACGTAATCTCGAGCTTTCGGGCATTTCTGCCCTTCTACAGGAGTACATAGAAACATAACATGATGCTGTGATAGAGATGTATGGGGACATATGAGGCTCTTCATTGGACACAACAACAACAAACGTAATCTCGAGCTTTCGGGCATTTCTGCCCTTCTACAGGAGTACATAGAAACATAACATGATGCTGTGATAGAGATGTATGGGGACATATGAGGCTCTTCATTGGACACGACAACAACAAACGTAATCTCGAGCTTTCGGGTATCTCTGCCCCATCTACAGGAGTACATAGAAACATAACATGATGCTGTGATAGAGATGTATAGGGACATCTGAGGCTCTTCATTGGACACAACAACAACAAACGTAATCTCGAGCTTTCGGGTATCTCTGTCATTCTACAGGAGTACATAGAAACATAACATGATGCTGTGATAGAGATGTATAGGGACATCTGAGGCTCTTCATTGGACACAACAACAACAAACGTAATCTCGAGCTTTCGGGTATCTCTGCCCCATCTACAGGAGTACATAGAAGTATTTAAACTATGAAGTAGATAATGATATTTCTGGCTGGAAGATAAACTTGAAAGTGAAAAGCGGAGAATGGAATTCGTGGAAAATGTCAGGAGAGAACCTATAATCTCATTAAATGCCCAGAAAAAGAAATCTCTGAGAGAAAACTGCCAGCCACCAATCAATGGCTGGTTAAGTAGAGAACAAGAAATCATCACAGCTGTTCCTATAGTGTCACTAAATAGATTTTTTAGTATGTAGACTTAGAATGTTGGCTATATAAACAGAAATAACAATACATTTTCATTCTGGAAACTAAACTGATAAAAGTTTTTTTTTTCTTCTTATCCCTAGTACACGTGGTACAGGCCATGATAATCACGGTGGGTAGAAGTTGGCGACTGCTTTTACTGTAAGTGCACCACATGTCTACACATGTGAAAAGCAGTTCGACTTTGCATTTAAAAATGTGCCAGAGCCCCGTTTGGTTACTTGCACTCGCTGGTGAGGTTGGACTTTTGCAAGAATCGGGGGCCATTGGAGCATATTTTTTTTTAAATCAGAAAGAAAGTGCCCAATGTGGGAATTGAACCCGGGTGGTAGTGGTCAAAAACCAACGTTTACTGATAAAAGTGATAGTAGGGTTCTCAAATGATGAGCTAGGCACTCATAATAATTTTCATTTCTATGTGAAAGAGTTCAGTGAGAGAGAGCGTCTTAAAACAAATAAACATGGTTTCTCCTGAAAGTGGTCTCTTATTGGAGGTTTGATATTAGAACAGGTTGTTCATTCACAAAAGTAGTCGTTGAAAGAGATAAGCTGTTCATCAAATTGCTGATCAATCAATGCATTTTTTACTTTTCGGCTCTTACTTTCTTCCGTAAAAAAAATACTCTTTCTTGGTGTTATGTAGATATTCGTGATAGAACGTTGTACTGTACATATTACATCCCAAACACAATGCGACGTCAGCCATCTCTGTCTTGAACTATATATACCATCTTGGCGGCCGTTAAGCCAGTGAGTTCCTTTAATTGGTCCACGAAGCATTTCGGCAGGCGTCCAGGTATGTGTCGCCCAGACCGGTCAGTATGGTGTACTCCATTCCCCTGTGTCACGCGATATGACCGAAGAATCTCAAACAATTCCGTTGTACAGAAGTCTGTTATCTTCCGAAATCGATAGTTGTGATAGTATTTGTTATGACTACTATAGTAGTCAACTTTATTTTTATGTAAATATATTTGTGAAAAAATAGTACAAATGTGATATTGTACTGGGATAAGGTGCATAAATTAAGAAAAAGGCATCTCCTTATCGTGTAACTGAAAGTTACTGGATGGCTAGCGCCATCTATCGGAATAAATATCAACTATTCTCGTTGATTTTTAATTATTCCAGAATTGGCCAAATACCAATTCTTGATTAATCAAGTAAATGGTGTGGTTAGCTTTACTTGATTAATCAAGAATCAATATTTGGCCAATTCTGAATAATTAAAAATCAACGAGAATAGTTGATATTTATTCCGATAGATGGCGCTAGCCATCAGCAACTTTCAGTTGCACGATAAGGAGATGCCTTTTTCTTAATAAATATATTTGTAATTTAAAAACTAAGAGATAAAAAGTATGTAAATTTCTTTGAATGTATAAATTAGTATGTAAATTTATTGAATGTATAAATTGACCGTGCTGTTCAATAAAAAAAAAAAAGTTTTGGATAAGTTTAGGACAATTGATAGTCGTCCTTAGAGCCTCTTCCTTGGAGTTACCGAGCTGGTCAAGTAGCTAGGTAGTCTCTCAAGGTAAAGAGAGACAGCTTCTATATTGAGAAGAAAGAGTAACTCCCTCAATAGTATTGATGTCGCTGTTCAAGTTAGTTCCGTTGTCACTATAGATGTCAAAGGGTCGTCCTCGACACACCCAACACTGGTGGGACAGAACAGTCTGACGTCCATCGACAATCCAAACTTCTTCCGTAGATTGTTGAGAACAGTTTCTGTTCCTTGGTTGGCGCATCGCTCGTGTTCCGCCTCAATCAATAAATCCGTGGTGTCTTGAGGGCCAAATTTCTGAAGTCTTCTGGCTTTGCAGAACCTTCTTGGCTTGCTGCACTCGGCTTTTTAGACAAATTATACCGTCTATAAGAACTGGAGAAAGTCGAGGGAGTTTCTCCTGCTTCACTTCCTTTCCTCTGTTAGCTTTGGTTATTTGGTGAGGGATGTACTGTAAGTTTCTACTTGGGGAGTGATGGAGAAGGTTCGTTTCTACCAACAGCTCTTTGATTCTAGCTGGACCGTGACCTACCAGGAGAAACCTAGATTTTCTGTTTCGAACTGCGGAATTGTGAAGAACAACCACAATAGTAACACGTCTCATTAAAGAACGTTACTCGAACAAAAGTTGTTCCCCTTAATTAGGCGTGAACTTTAATTACTCGTGGTCTTTAATTACTCGTGACCTTAATGAGGCATGGTCATTATTGAGGCGTGGTTCTTAATCAATCGTGTTTTTTTAATTAGAAATGTTCGTTAATAAAGTGTGGGAATTAATGAGACATGGTCTTTAATGAGGTGTGGTAATTAATTAGTCGTGGTCTTTAATGAGGCGTAGTCTTTAATATGGCGTGGTCATTGATGAGACATGGTCTTTAATGAGGCTTGGTTCTTAATTAGGCGTGATTTTTTTAATTAGGAATGGTCTTTATTGAGGCATGGTCTTTAATTGGGTGTGGTCCTTAATTAGGCGTGATCTTTAATTAGGTGTAGTCCTTAAGGAAACACTAATTAATGAGGCAACCCTATTATAACTCATCTTTTTCATACTTAGCTAGTTTTTAATTTACAAAAAAATTAAGATAGAACTCAATATACAAATAAAGCAGCTGGCAATAGCTGGTCTCTATCTATAAAATATTATGTAAATTTGGGGACCTATTTCAATATTCACTACTCGGATTTGAGGCAATGGCCGTTATTGAAGACATAGTTTTAAAGACGAGGTCTTCGCACTTTTATGTAATCGTGGTTGTTAATCTGACGTGGTTGTTAAAGAAGAGAGTATGGTCCTTTTTGAGGACATTGTTTTAAATAAGAAGATTTGTGACGCATGTAAATGTGGTCGTTAAAGAAGCATGGTCGTTGTTGAGGACATTGTTTTAAAGGAGGTTAATTGATATTTATGTAATTTAGTGGTCGTTGTTGAGGACATTGTTTTAAAGATGACTTGATACTTATGTAATAGTAGTCGTTATTGAGGACATTGTTTTAAAGGAGGTTACTTGAGGCATATGTAATGATGGTCGTTATTGAAGACGTTGTTTTAAAGGTTACTTGAGATTTATTTAGTAGTGGTCGTTATTGAGGACATTGTTTTAAAGGAGGTACTTGAGATCTATGTAATAGTGGTCGTTATTAAGGACATTGTTTTAAGAACGAGGAGTTGTGACTTAGATAAATAAGGTCGTTGAGCCGATTCGGTCGTTAAAGAGGTGTGGTCGTTATTGAGGACATTGTTTCAAAAGGAGATTAACTTACGTAGATATGACTGTTAACTTTAAGGGTCTCGTTAAAGAGAAGTTGTACTGTACGCATGGACACATGTCTTGAGCCATATATCTGAGGTCAACGACTCCACGGGGTACTCAGGAAGGTACAAAGGCCGTGAATCACGAGACCGGGAGAGAATGGTCGTTATTGAGGACATTGTCTTCAAGGAGGTTACTCGAGACTTAGGTAGTGGTGTTCGTTATTGAGGACATTGTTTTAAGAACGATGAGTTGTGACTTATGTAAATGAGGTCGTTGACCCGATGCGGTCGTTAAAGAGATGTGGTCGTTATTGAGGACATGGCTGTAGATGTGGTTGCTAACTTGACGGGTATCGTTAAAAAGAACTGTAGTCATGTCTTGAGCCAGATATCTGAGGGTAACGACTCCACGGAGTACCCAGGAAGGAAGGAAGGTACAAAGACCATGAATCACGAGGGAATTGTAAAAAGCGATCTGAGAGGTAAGCCGGCGAGAAGAAACCTTGGCACGGGTGACACTGCTAATTGGCTGGGAACTCACCGTTTAATTTATTTCTCTTTATTTTTACACCTCCTCCCCTCGCTGTCTGATTAATCCGAATACACCGTGTCTGTGGGATTCTGGTAAAAACACATCTCCCCACCATTGTAGACGTATTTATATACACTCATGGAGGCAAAACGTTAGGAAGTTGTACCTTTTAACATGTATATCGGGATTCAGACAATAACTCTGAAAGATACAGTCATGGAGAAAACTTAAGGAAGTTGTACCTTTTAACATGTATATCGGGATTCAGACAATAACTCTGAAAGATACACTCATGGACAATACTTAAGGAATTTATAATACAATATAATATAATGCGGCTTGTGATTGTAAAACGACATTTGAAATATTATCCCGCATGTGTTTCTTTTCAACGAAAAATCAAAATTTATTTTAAGGAGAAATGACGATTATTTCCAACCTTAGAGATGAGGTATGAAAGGATGAATTGTGAAGAGTGTACAGGGTAGCCTAGTAGACATGACATCTGCCCGGTAAGCGGAACACTGTGGGTTCGATTCCCATCCCTGGACACTTTTATTTTTCCGTTTATCATTACTCTTCACAATTCATCCTTTCATACCTCATCCATAAGGTTAGAAATAATCGTTATTTCTCCTTAAAATAAATTTTGATTTTTCGTTGAAAAGAAACACATGCGGGATAATTTTCAAATGTCGTTTTACAAAACTAAAGGAAGTTGTACCTTTTAGCATGTATATCGGGATTCAGACAATAACTCTGAAAGATACACTCATGGACAAAACTTAAGGAAGTTGTACCTTTTAGCATGTATATCAGGATATTCATACAATAACTCTAAAAGATATTACAGTGACCTTTATTGAAGACACACGAGATAACCAAGTGTCAACAAAATTGCCTCCTTCAAAAAATATATATTTTTTAATATGGCGGGCACGACATGTGTCAATGTACCTGAACATGACATTTGTCATAGAGATCTTATGTTAAACAAGTAGCATTGCTGGAGATATCGATTTTGCCCTTCATTGGAACATGGGTGCCATGTGCATGCCATGTTAGTAACTTTGGGCCATAATTTGGTCAAATATTCCAAGGGTCCAGAAGGGACCGCAGGGATATGTAAACAAGTCTATATGCATATATCCAGCCACTCTGACTGTCTGATTCTCCTCCATACGTCCTTTCGAACCTGCCCTGAAGTACTTAATAGACTAAGCAGTCTTAAATACCTACACACTCACACCATAATGGCCATATGTACTTGGGATAATTATAATCTCCACCATGTTCTATTCCATAGTAGAAATTAAAGCATTAAAACATGAATATTTCTTCTATATATAAAACAAATTTCTAGTATCCTTACCGCGATGAAATTATATTGGGAGGGCTTAGCTCATCAGTGGTAGACCTTCCCAGCGGTTTCGCCAATTTAATCTACCAGACCGCTTCTTAGAGCTCTAATACTGTATTGGATCATTCTGATTATATATGCTACACTGAAGGATGGAATCTTAGAAATGGTATTTAGGTAAACTATGGACATAAGCTTATACGACAGTAGAATTACATATAAGTAATTGCATCGAGCAATGTACTTCCGTAAACAATAAGGACAAGGCCAGTTAGGCATATATTAATTATAAGATGATTACGTGTCATCTATATATAAGAAATAAAATAATTGAAAAATACAAATGTTTATTTTATACATAATACAAACTTCTACTGCCCTTACTGCGATGAAAAATATTGGGAGGGCTTGGCTCATCAGTGATGACCACTGATGAAGGATTTATCGATGGAGATAGAGCTAGTAATTCGATGATGAGATATCATTTTAGAGAGAACGATTATAAAACTCTATAAATATTGGATATAGAGTCGCCCCTCTACTGATAAAGGTCATAGCTCGAAAGCCTGATATACAAATTTTTCTAAGTTAGTGCTTTGGCTTATTCGTTGATTTGGAGCTGCAGCTTCTATGCAGAGACAATCAGAAGATGCATCTTCCACTCCATATAACTACATATTGAAAAAGAACAAGACTCGAAAGCTTCATATTAAAATACAGTTAAACCTGTCTATAGCGCCCCCTCTAAATAGCGCCTTCCTCTCTATAGCGCCCGATTTTAAATACTTAGTACGATGCGATTTACATTAAAAGTGACTTGTCTATAGCACCCCCTCTCTATAGCACCCAATTTTGGTGAGTACCTAGAGGTGGCGCTATAGACAGGTTTAACTGTAATTAGATTTCAGTTCTACAGGATGTTTGGTGTAGACGTTGATCTACCATAGCCACCGCTGTCTGGATTGTAGTTGTTATTTGCTTATCCCTAGTACACGTGGTACAGGCCATGATAATCATGGTGGGTAGAAGTAGGCGATTGCTTTTACTGTAAGTGCACCACATGTCTACACATGTGAAAAGCAGTTCGACTTTTCACTTACAAATGTGCCAGAGCTCCGTTTGGTTATTTGCACTCGCTGGTTGAGTTGGACTTTTGCAAGAATCGGGGCCCATTGGAGCATTTTTTATTAGAAAAAAGTACCCAATACGGGAATCGAACCCGGGTCGTAGTGGTTGAAAACCAACGGTTTAGAGCATCCTTCCACCGACCCCCAATTGTAGTTGTTAGTGAAGAGAGAGCTGAGAGGAGATAACGAATGTAGATGTAGTATTCTTTCATCATCATTTACACTTCATCATCATTTTCTTTTCCTGCTTCTATATTTTTTTTTTTTGGCTTCTCGTGATAAAGAAGTAAAATCCAGCTTTCTTTAAATATTTTTTGGATTATTTTATTCTTTTCTCTCTGTGTTTTCAGCAAAGATGAACTATGCTAATTACACTCATGAACAAAATTTAAAGAATTGGAACGTCTTTGATGTCGCCGGTCGTTTATATACGAGTATATATTTTTTAGAAGACAAAGGCCATTTTGTTCACATTTAGTTATCTCGTGTGTCTTCAATAAAGGTCACTGTAAATATCTTTCAGAGTTGTAGTCTGAATCCCGATATACATGTTAAAAGGTACAACTTCCTTGAGTGTTGTCCATGAGTGTATCTTTCAGAGTTATTGTCTGAATCCCGATATACATATTAAAAGGTACAACTTCCTTGAGTGTTGTCCATGAGTGTATCTTTCAGAGTAATTGTCTCAATCCCGATATACATATTAAAAGGTACAACTTCCTTAAGTTTTGTCCATGAGTGTATCTTTCAGAGTTATTGTCTGAATCCCGATATACATGCTAAAAGGTACAAATTCCTTAAGTTTTGTCCATGAGTGTATCTTTCAGAGTTATTGTCTGAATCCCGATATACATATTAAAAGGTACAAATTCCTTAAGTTTTGTCCATGAGTGTATCTTTCAGAGTAATTGTCTGAATCCAAATATACATGCTAAAAGGTACAACTTCCTTAAGTTTTGTCCATGAGTATATCTTTCAGAGTTATTGTCTGAATCCCGATATATACCCGATCGTATGTTAAAAGGTACAACTTCCTCAAGTTTTGTCCATGAGTGTATTTATCCAATCTTTGAGTTTCAGTAGGACATTTAGACACAAATATCGTTCCATTAGGAAAATTTAATCGTTAAATAAAAGTTAATTTTAATGAATATAAATCGTATAAGTTGTAAATGTATCGTTTTTGTGGATATAGGAAATATGTATACTAAAAACTTGCTATAGAGAACCCCAATGGAACTGAATTCTTGATTTACTATGCTATAGTTCACTATAACATATGGCGCTTTGCCTTCTGAAAAGCACATGTGCCCCTGGTAAGGATATGCTTTTTTTATTTTTAATATCAACACATGACATTTTCATCTTTTTTTCTATTTTTTTTTTTATATATAAAATATACAGTCTTCATTGGTGGCGCCCACCGCGGGTAAGACTCTGCCACCGATGGACTGCGAGAGTTCTCGAGAGAGAGAAAGATTTTTAGCTAAACTTCTTAGAACGAAAGGGCTATCATGTGCGCTTTACTCAAGCCCTGTTTTGGAAAAATCTTGAGAAAGTTACAATTTACTTTATTCTCCTATTCATATATTCACTTATGAAAAAACAATAGAAAAAAAAAATAAAAGATAAGTGGGTCAGGTGTTGATATTAAAAATAAAGAAGGCATCTCCTGACCACGAGCACATGTGCTTTTTAGATGGCAGAGCGCCATCTAGTGGAGCAAAAATAAACTAAACGTTTATTTAGCTTGCTCCGTGATTACTGTGGTTACAGCCTACAGTGGTTACAGCCTACTCCACGCTGACGAGCGCCAACAGCGCGAAACGCGTTCGTGGATGGCTTTTCTTGATTTATCAAAAAATTGGGTTGGCCAAATATCACGGAGCAAGCTAAATAAACGTTTAGTGTAATTTTGCTCCACTAGATGGCGTTCTGCCATCTAAAAAGCACATGTGCTCGTGGTCAGGAGATGCCTTTTTTTATTTTTAATATTCACTTATGTGAAGTGTTTTCCTGTTGTTGAAACCCATCTGACAAAAGTTACTAATACGGGTTATCACACAAAAAGCAATAAACAAGAGCCTACAGTAAGAGTAACTTAATACACATATAAACGTACACTCAAGAGTACAACATCAACAACAAAAAGAAAGTCAAATAAAAAAAAAAGATTTGTTAAATAAAATAAAAACAGTACTTATCTTTTATTTGCAGCATTGATAAGGAGCGGACCGGAGTTACACAGGAATGCGAAGAGATCCCCAGACACGGAAAAATCACGTAGAACACTTTAAGCATCTCCACACCAGTCTCCACGCTCTGGGTCTCCCTCGCATTCCCTTAGTCCCCTCTTATATACAGACATGGCCACATTTGTCCAATGAGAAGACGTGAGAGATTGGTTCACTAACAGACAAAGACAACATTCTTCCAGCTAAAAACTGATCAGAAAACAAAAACTGAAAATGTTTGCCAATATAATTTGACATATCTACCAGTTTTACATGGTATCTAGGACACAAGTGAGCAGACACACGCCCAAAGTGTGACCTGCGATAGTAAAAAAATAGCCGTGGGTGGCCTCGAACCATCAACCTGATACCTTGTCGGGTCGTAAAACAGAAACCGACACCGTTGTTGCGTAAACATCCTATTGGCTGACTGATGGCCACTGTTGTCAGATCTCTCTTTTGTTGGATTGAAGTCACCAAGTTCTTCATTTGGTTAGGCCATCCTATTTTCATCTCTTCGTAGCTATGATTTTAAGTTCATTATTGAATATTATATTATTTCAACACATATCTTTCATATTTAGCTATAACATAGTATAATTCACGCCCGCACATGTCAATAATATTTCATTCAATTTTGTAAAAAAAAAAGATCATTTTATTGTCCTATATAATATTATTTGCCTGTTTAAAAATCAAAATTTGCTCGACAGCTTGCAACACCTCAAATAAAAAGCTCTTTGATTATTTTCTTATTCAAATATTATAGAGCTTCAACATAGAGTCGCTCGAATCAGCCTTCGCCCTTTTATAGGCATTACTCGGTCGATTCCTAATTTAGAATATCAAATATTATAGATTTATTTACCTCTCTTTTTGTTCTTCAAGTTTTCCAGTATGGTCAATACACGATCTTTTTGATGATCCTGTGAAAACATCTCCTACAAATTACGAAAAAAAAAATCCTAAAACTCGTGATTTTTTTTCGTAATTTATTGAAATTCTCCATCCTGTAATAAGGAACATATCCTACAGCTTTTTCATTTTCTTTTGATTCTAATTAAGAAGGCAATACACACTCCCATATTCTCAAAATTTCTTTGTATTTGCGTATCATCCTATACGTGTTCACACACACACTCAATTTTATAAATAGAAGATAACGATAATCAAAATGCTGAATACATCTCTATATTTCTAGGGCGATTTCAAAGAGAGAGAGAGAGTTTTAAAATGATAGAATTAAGCACACACAACTAAATAGAAGAAAATATGCACATTTTAATCATAAAGTGACAAAATACCGAGTACTTTATCATATTTCTATGGTCATTTCCTATGAAAGAGTTTAAAAATGATAAAAATAAGTAACGAAATAAAGGAAAATATGCAAATATCAATTTAAAAAATAATTTGCTGAGTACTTTATCATATTACTATGGTCATTTTCTAAGAGTTTTAAAATGATATAATAAACAACGAAATAAAATAAAATATGCAAATACGTATCAAAATGATAATATACCGATAACTTTATCATATTTCTATGGCAAGTTCCTATGGAATGATAATATACTGAGTCCTCTATCATATTTCTATGGCGATTTCCTATGAAAGAGTTTTAAAATGATGGAGAATTAAGCAAGGAGATAAAAAGCTCTATCTACCCCAATGGTAAATGGCTGCTTGAACTCATCGCCGAGCGGGGGTCCATAGGAAGGCCATAAAGTACGGTACCTCGGGCCATAAACCCCAGCTCCGGGGATGGCAGATAAGTTCCTCCAGAGATTTGACTGGGTTCTTGATGAGGCGTTCACTTCTTCCTTGTTTTTACAGTACTTATCACTTCTATGTTTATGTCGTCTTTATGGTATCCCTCTAGTAACTCTTTCGTCTTTAATACATAGCAATAACGCTGAATGATCCATACAGTTTTAGAGCTTTAAATAAGCGGTCTGGTAGATTAAAAAAAAATTGGCGAAACCGTTGTAAGGGTTTACCACTGATGAACCAAGCCCTCCCAATATATTTTTTCATCGCAGTAAGGACAGTAGAACTTTGATTTATTTGTGAAAAGAAACGTATGTCGTCCTTATTGTAGTTATAGCGTATAGGTTATGTGACGGACTGCTTATACACTACTGTAGGTATATCTCTGTCTACACGTGTGTAGAACTAATTCGTGATTATCATGGGGAGTAAATGGTTATGACATACTGTAATTACATCATCTGTAGGCATACACTCATGGACCTAATTTGTACCTTTTTCCATGTATATCGGGATTCAGACAATAACTCTGAAAGATACACTCATGGACAAAACTTAAGGAAGTTGTACCTTTTTTTAGCATGTATATCAGGATTAAAACAATAACACAGATATTTGTTACACAGTGACCTTTATTGAAGACACGAGATCACCAAGTATACACAAAATTGAGTCTGTGTCCTTCAATAAAAGACGATCGGTGATATCAAAGACTTTCCACTTTCATAAGTTTTATCCATTAGTGTAAATGGTAGTTTATATATCTATTTGTCCATCCAAAATACTCGAGGATTACTTGACCAATTTGAGATGTTGGTTTTTTTTAACTATTTTCTGAAATTGAGAATTTTTATTGGAATAGTGAAACCTCTAAGGAAGAATTCACCATAGTTGGACTTGGCCAATCTATTAGTTTTCACATTATGCTAAATACTATTGTAGATTTAGAATATAATCCTTTGCTAGCAATTTTAAATAATAAAGTAATAGGTAGGTGAAGTCGGTGGACGAGTGGGTAACACCCTCGATTCCCGACAGCCATGAACTAAGATCGAATCCCGTATTGAACCCTTTGTTTTAATATGTGAATAACCTTCAAATATTATTCATTGTTGTAAATATCATAAACTAGGTTGTTCTTTTTGAACGGTACCTAGTGAAGTGGAACCAGAGAATATCAATGAGAATTACAGGCGCCGTTATTGACTAATCAATAACAAATCTCCAATAGCAATTTTAGATAATAAAATAAACGTCTAAGGATGAGTATCTTTTATTTAAACGTTTTTAGAGCTTTCGGGATAACTCCCTTCTACAGGAAAAATTGATACAAGATATATTTTTCTGTAGAATTAAAATATTTTTCTGTAGAATTAAAATATTTTTCTGTAGAATTAAAATATTTTCCTGTAGAATTAAAATATTTTCCTGTAGAAGGGAGTTATCCCGAAAGCTCTAAAAACGTTTAAATAAAAGATACTCATCCTTAGATGTTTACTTTATTATCTAAAATTGCTATTGGAGATTTGTTATTGATTAGTCAATAACGGCGCCTGTAATTATCATTGATATTCTCTGGTTCCACTTCACTAGGTACCGTTCAAAAAGAACAACCTAGTTTATGATATTTACAACAATGAATAATATTTGAAGGTTATTCACATATTAAAACAAAGGATCCAATACGGGATTCGATCTTAGTTCATGGCTGTCGGGAATCGAGCGTTTTTACCACTTGTCTACCCCAACTTCATATTCTCTATATCTGGTTCATTTTGTAATTTAGAAGAATTAAGAATAAAACTGTAATGAAAACTGTGTAGAAATCTTTAAGGACAGTAAAATTACATATAAATACAGTCGAACTTGGATAATTCGAACCCCAAGGGACCATAAAAAAATTCGAATTATCCAAAAATTCGAATTAAAAACGTAAATTCTATTTATAGGAAATTCTAGGGACCAAGATAAATATTCGAATTAAAGAGGTTTTCGAATTAAAGAAGTTCGAATTATCCAAGTTCTACTGTATTTGGATCGAGCAATGCTCTTCCTCAAACAAGGACAAGAAAAATAAAAAGGAGCATCTCCTTATTGTGCAACTGTAAGATGCTAATGGCTTGCGCCATCTATCGGAATAAATATCAACTATATTATTAATTAAAAATTAACGAATCGTTGATATTTATTCCGATAGATGGCGCAAGCCATTAGCATCTTTCAATTGCACGATATGGAGATGCTCCTTTTTATTTTTCTTAATGTATGCACCTTATCCCAGTACAATATTTCACATTTGTACTATTTTTTCATAATAAGGACAAGGCCAGTTAGGCATAATTAATTATAAGGCGATAACGTATTATTTATATAATGCATTGTTCGATGCGCAAATATTTATATGTAATAATTTCAATTAATTTCTTATATGATGAGCCAAGCCCTCCCAATATATTTTTTCATCGCAGTAAGGACAGTAGAAGTTCGTTTTATGTATAAAAGAAACATTCGCGCTTTTAAATCCTTTTATTTTATATGTATAGATGGCGCGTTATTGCTTTGTGTTAATATATACATACTGTAGGTGGCACGTTATGGTCTTATAATTAATTATAAATAACTGACCTTGTACACCAATTGTTTGCGTAAGAGCATTACTCAATGCAAATATTTGTAATTATTTTCATTTCTTATTTATAAATAGCGCGTGGAGGGTCGGGGTGGAAGGATGGTCTAAACCATTAGTGTTCAACCGCTACGACCCGGGATCGAAACCCGCATTGGATACTTTTTTCTAATTTAAAAAAATGATCCAATGGCCCCTGATTCTTGCAAAAGTCCAACTCCACCAGCGAGTGCAAGTAACCAAACGGGGCTCTGCTATATTTGTAAGTGCAAGTGCATTTTTTACATGTTTTGTTATTCACAAGACGAAAAGAGTTTATTCTAGAAAGGTTTCCGTGTTCTATGAAGCCATTATTCCATCAGATAGAAGAGACCTAACGGATCCGAGAGATAAAGGTAAAATTTGACAGGAGAGAGTTAAATCCCCTGCGGTTATTTGGCAACCCTTTTAACTTGAAATGTTGTTGATATATATAATGGAGGGAAATATTCTATTGAATAACTTTAGATAAAATATTTATTTTTGATATTATATAAATATTCATGTTGAGGTGAAGCAGTACGTCAAGAATAAATATATTCATGGACTAAAATTTAAGAAAGTGGAAAGTTTTTGATATCGTCGGTCGTATTTTTTTCTTTTTTTAAGGAGATAAAGGCTATTTTGTTCACACTTGGTTATCTCGTGTATCTTCAATAAATGGCACTGTAATATTTTCAAGAGGTATTGTCTGAATCCCGATATACATGGTAAAAGGTACAACTTCCTCAAGTGTTGTCCATGAGCGTATCTTTCAGTTATTGTCTGAATCCCGATATACATGGTAAAAGGTACAACTTCCTTAAGTGTTGTCCATGAGTGTATCTTTCAGAGTTATTGTCTGAATCCCGATATACATGGTAAAAGGTACAACTTCCTTAAGTTTTGTCCATGAGTGTATCTTTCAGAGTTATTGTCTGAATCCCGATATACATGCTAAAAGGTACAACTTCCTTAAGTGTTGTCCATGAGCGTATCTTTCAGTTATTGTCTGAATCCCGATATACATGGTAAAAGGTACAACTTCCTTAAGTGTTGTCCATGAGTGTATCTTTCAGAGTTATTGTCTGAATCCCGATATACATGCTAAAATGTGCAACTTCCTTAAGTTGTGTCCATGAGTGTATCTTTCAGAGTTATTGTCTGAATCCCGATATACATGCTAAAAGGTACAACTTCCTTAAGTTTTATCCATGAGTGTACATAGAGAGATATTAAAGCGGTGACTCCATTTTCCTAGCTATGCTCTCACATTCCCTAGATAGATTCCATATGTTTTTATTTATTACTATTATTATTATACCACGAACACACAACACGTGGTACAGGCCATGATAATCATGGTATGTAATAAATAACGACTGCTTTTACTGTAAGTACACCACACGTCTACGCCTATGGTAATCGCAGTTCGACTTTTACACTTTCAAATGTGCCAGAGTCCCATTTGTTTGCTTGCCATCACTGATAGAGTTGGACTTTTGCAAGAATCGAGAGTCTATTAAAGTCCTTTTTTTTTTCTTCAGAAAAAAAGTAACCATTGCGGGATTCGAACCCCGGTCGTGTCTGTCGAAAAAAACGAGGGTTTATGCCTCTACTCTATTAGACTTCAAATAAACCATGTTTACCTGGACACTTCATAGCTTCTACAGTTCCTCGTAATCCTCTAGGACAGGATTCGGCAAACCTTTGATTCGGAAGAGTCAAAAATTACAATTTACAAAATTTCAAAGTTTTTAAAGAGCCACAAATTTTGTTTTCTTGCCAATAATAAATAGTACTCGCATAAATAAGTATTTGTGTATGGAACTATATAAAGAGCTTCACATCCTGTGATGTCCTGAAGTCACCGCACGTGACGTAACCGCTGCGCAGGAGGGAGGGAAAAAAACTAAACCCATGGCGGTTAGTAGCATGTCCACTTGCATTTTACAATAAAATAAATTAAGTTTTCTTCTTCACCTTAGAACCTTTAAACTAGCATTTGTCATTTTGATTAATAAAACATAACACATCCAAAGAGCCGCATGTGAGCCGACCCCTGGTCTAGGATGAGAGAAAATAAAGGATTATCCAGTCAGTCTGTAATCTCCTCTATCCTCAGATATAGGATGCCGGCTCTTGTCCCAGCTAATTGTTATCCACACGACAAATTGTTCCCTGGAAGACTTCATCAATCACACACGAGGTTTCCCCTCAGGGAATTGTTCTCACCGTGGCTTCCATTATCCGGGTTTACTACCGCGCTGTGCTTCTATGCAAATATGTCACCAGTTTAAATTTGCATAAACATTATAGTCTCTCTATCACACTAATCGACAGAACGGTTACTGTATGCCCCACAACACCAACGTTTTCAAATTTTAATTTTTTCTTACTTTTAACATGATACATCCTTTTGCGATGGCTAACCGTCAAAAGCGTTGTCATCGTGTAATGGGGCTACACCAAAGATCCAAATTGTGCCTGCAACGTCCCACAATCAATGTCTCATATACTAGATGACTGCCCGCTGTACAAATTCAATGGAGGAATCTCCAATCTCCATTCTGTCACCCCGGAAGCCCTGAACTGGCTGAAGGCCTTGCCTCTCAGACTTTAATGACCGATATGTCCTCACTTCTTTTTTCTAGATTTAATTCATTTTGTCTCCTCTCTAATTGTAAATACGCTGCTGTATCACCTCATAAGCATAAAAAACAATATTCTAACTGGAGTCGCGCGAACCTGTAATCTTATATTCAGTAATCAGACGCGTCAACAGTTGCTTCACAATAATAATTAGAAATAACAACTTATGTTCATGTATTTATATCAAATGTGAAAAGATATGCGGATTAGAATTAGACAAGAGAAGTATATAAGAAACAGACAAGTAGAATACAAGAATTAGACAAGTGACGTAGAACAAATGATATGCACAATTGTTGTATAATTTCAAATGTAGTAGGTAAATAGAGTGACCACCTCTTTTCCCGTTATGGAGCGAAGCCATTTTGAAATGAAAATAATTACCGCACAGATCCATTAGAGGTAAAAAAGTTTAAGTTTAATTTGGGAAGCAGCTATAAACGGGGAATGACACTATAAACGACGATTAGGGTATGTAAAATAGTCGTAGTGTATGCAAATAACTCTAACAGTTGTAGCAATACTGCTACTGTAATGTTATTATTACATCACTGTGGGGAATTAAAAAAAAAGATGTCCCTCACCCCAAGATGTCGCAACACCTGTCCACAATTTGAAGAACCCCACATAAAGATGACAATATGCAATTGTGTGTGGTTAATTGCATAACTGCCATTACGTCATCAGAGAGAGCGTCTATTGGTTGTTGTCTCGTCAACTCGCTGAATATTTTTCTTCTTAACTGGACTCGACCATATGTAACGTCCTGTGTCTATGGTAAGATCTTGCTATTCGAGTTGAAATTGTTTTTCATCAAGAAGAATACATTGCGCCATTTATCTGTTGTAAATGGAATTATTGAGCGCAGTTTCTTTTAATCCTTTAAACGGACGTTAAGGAACGTTGATGTGAAGATGAAAAAATATTTAGGAAGGTTGGGTTCATTATCGGTTGATTTATGATAGATTAAATTGTTGGAATCTTTGAGGAGGTTGCCAATGAACTGTGTGGTACTGTAAGTGCAAGTAAACAAACGGACACTGGCATCTTTTAAGTGCAAGTAAACAAACGGGCACTGGCATCTTGTAAGTGCAAGTAAACAAACGGGCACTGGCATCTTAAAGTGCAATAATCAAACTGCTCTCTTGTGTAAACATGAATCACAGTGTAAGAAGTTGCTAACCCATAGCCATCTTGCTATGAAGGCTCTGTTGTCTAAGATGACAAAGAATAAATCCAATACATTGACCCTGTACACGTTTTACAGGGCTGTGTAAGAAAACAAACATTGAGAAAAGAGAGCCGTATGTAAATAGATATGTAAATGAACGATCACATGTAAATAACTAACTCATCTATTCTAAGCAATTATGCACATAGGCGAATCCTGTGTAGGGCATAGGTATCCAATAAAAGGCTTGTTGTTGCTAATCCATAATCATCTTGCTCTGGAGGCTCTGTTGTCTAGGACGACAAAGAATAAATCCAATACATTGGTCCTGTACAAGTTTTACAGGACTGCGCAAGAGAACAAACATTGAGAAAAGAGAGCCGTATGTAAATGAACGATCACCTGTAAATAACTCATCTTTTCTAAGCAATTATGCACATAGGCGAATCCTTTTAAGGGCATTGGTCCCAAATAAAAGACTTGTTGTTGTTGCTAAGCCATAACCATCTTGCTCTGGAGGCTCTGTTATCTAGGACGACAAAGAACAAATCCAATACATTGGTCCTGTACAAGTTTTACAGGGCTGCGCAAGAGAACAAACATTGAGAAAACCGTATGTAAATAGATATGTAAATGAACGATTATCTGTAAAAAAAAACTAACTTATCTTTTCTAAGCAATTTTGCCAATAAGCGAATCCTGTGTAAGGCATTGGTTCCAAATAAAAGGCTTGTTGTTGCTAATCTAAAGCCATCTTGCTCTGGAGGCTCTGTTTTCTAGCACGACAAAGAATAAATCCAATACATTGACCCTGTACAAGTTTTACAGGGCTGCACAAGAGAACAAACATTGAGAAAAGAGAGCTGTATGTAAATGAACGATCACCTGTAAATAACTCATATTTTCTAAGCAATTTTGCACATAGGCGAATCCTGTTTAGGGCATTGTTCCCAAATAAAAGGTTTGTTGTTGTTTCTAACCCAGAGCCACCATGATAACATGGCTTGTACCAAGTATGCCTGAAGTAAGTAGGAACAACAGCCATACGGGTGTATCTATGGATACAAGAGCCATCGAGGAGTCCGTGAGAAGGGTCCTGAGTTATTGGACTTCTCTGGACAAACAAACGGGTGGAATCCTCTTTTTAATCTCGGGGTCCTTCCTGCTGACCGTTTCCATAGCGACGGGATTATTGTTTATTTTTCCCGGGGGACCGGGGTTTGATCTGGACTTGACACAACCAGCAACACTGGTAATCCCCTGAAGGTCCCTAGAGGACCCCGCCAGTTACTGTCACCACGCAGAGTTGTGTCCGGGCTAGTGGGACGCAAGTTGAGGCCACCTGGGGTAGAAAATTACTTTTTTTTTCCTTCTTTCACTTTCAAAGTCTCGAGAGAATGAAAGGCTTCCTTTTAAAACAATGGTTTTATTTATTTCTTAATCAACAAGGTGCTCTATATCGTGTCTTATTATATTGTAACATAGAAAATCAGGAAAGACAAACTTCAGGATGACACAGCAATTTATTTAAGGTACAAATCATCATTTATAAGATATAAGCAAGGAGAAAAGTTTCCAGAGTAAAGAAATATAAATAATATAAATATCAAAAAATAATAATCTGTACTTAATAAATACTTTGCTACATAGTCCCTTCCCTATTTACTACGTTACAATATATATTGCGCCTATTAGATATGAAACAAGAGAAAATAAACTTAAGATTAAATATTTACAGATTTACATGTAATTTATAATACACCCATACCTCGCTTTGCGTCGGGGTTACGTTCCAAAAAAACACGACGCAAATTGAAACGACGCAAAGTGAAAATATGTGAAGACACATTGAAGACACACGAGATAACCAAGTGTGTATACACTCATGGACAAAACTTAAGGAAGTTGTACCTTTTAGTATGTATATCGGGATTGAGACAATAACTCTGAAAGATACACTCATGGACAAAACTTAAGGAAGTTGTACCTTTTAGTATGTATATCGGGATTCAGACAATAACTCTGAAATATACACTCATGGACAAAACTTAAGGAAGTTGTACCTTTTAGTATGTATATCGGGATTGAGACAATAACTCTGAAAGATACACTCATGGACAAAACTTAAGGAAGTTGTACCTTTTAGTATGTATATCGGGATTCAGACAATAACTCTGAAATATACACTCATGGACAAAACTTAAGGAAGTTGTACCTTTTAGTATGTATATCGGGATTCAGACAATAACTCTGAAATATACACTCATGGACAAAACTTAAGGAAGTTGTACCTTTTAGTATGTATATCGGGATTCAGACAATAACTCTGAAATATACACTCATGGACAAAACTTAAGGAAGTTGTACCTATTAGCATGTATATCGGGATTCAGACAATAACTCTGAAAGATATTACAGTGATCTTTATTGAAAACTAACGAGATAACTAAGTATGAACAAAATTGCCTCTGTCTCCTTCAAAAAAACAGACGACCGGCTACATCAAAGACTTCACACTTAAATTTTGTCTATGAGTGCTATGAGTGTATATACTCACTTAAATAAACATTGATTATTATAATACAATATAATGCGGCTTATGATTGTAGAACGACATTTGAAAATTATCCCGCATGTGTTTCTTTTGAACGAAAAATCGAAATTTATTTTAAGGAGAAATAACGATTATTTCTAACCTTAGGGATGAAGTATGAAAGAATGAATTGTGAAGAGTAATGATAAACAGAAAAATATAAGTGTCCAATAAAAGTGTCCAGGGATGGGAATCGAACCCACAGTGTTCCGCTTACCGGGCAGATGCCATGTCCACTAGGCTACCCTGGACATATTTTTCCGTTCGTAAAAAGTATATAAAGTAATTTATAATACAATATAATCCGGCTTATGATTGTAAAACGGCATTTGAAATTTATCCCGCATGTCACAATGATTATTATTATGTAAAATTATTTTAGGTATATTGTATATAGGTATAATATTGTGAAAAACTTCTATACATGATAAACCCACCTAGTGTCTGTATAAAAATGTATGGACCGTTGTAACTTCAAACAACTCTGACTTGTGAGGGAATATGAGAAACCCCATTTCTTTTGTTCCCAGAGCACGTTTCCACTTTCTCTAGTTTGGGACTTGTTTGATTCGTGTTTGTCAACCTTTTCTTTCTTTCTTACTCTCTGTGTGTGCTGTAATATATATTTTTTTCATAGAAAATAATTCAATGAGAAATTCGATTTAAACTTTTTTGACCATTGACCCAAACACAATACAATTCTAAATCGTTTTTTTTTTTTTTTTGCTTTGCTTTGAGTGAGTAGGTGTTATATATAATTGAATAAAGAATAATTCAATGAAAGAGAAATTGGTTTAATCTTTTTTGTTGACTATTGACTCGGCGAATATAATACAATCCGAAATAGAGTTTTTTAAAATATAATTATATATTTTAAATAATTCTTTTACATATCTAAGAACATACAAAGGAAAAAGGTTAAGAAATAAAACTTTTAAGTATGAATTTTTTTTCAATTGATTCAGAACTTTCTACTTTTTCTGCGATGAAAAAATATTGGGAGAGCTTGGCTCTTCGGTGGTCCCTCCCAGTGGTTTCGCCAATTTAATCTCCCAGACTGCTTCTCAGAGCTCTAATACTGTATTCGCCAATTCTGCTTATATATGCAGCACTAAAGGGTGGAATCTTAGAAATGGTATTCAAGTAAACTATGGACATAAGCTTTTAGGACAGTAGAATTACATTCAAATACTGTGTATATTTAAAATATATTTTTAAAGGTATTTTTGATAAATGATGTTTTTCACTCTTTTTAAAATCTCTATAAGCATTGGTATTACAAAATAAATTTAAAAAAAAAAACGAATTATTATCACGCCCCTAGCTTAAATATTAAAAGACAAACATAATTAAAATATTAATTAAAACTATAATTATATATTTTTTAAAAAACTAAAATGGCGTATTATAAAAAACCTCGGTTATGTAAACTCAACCTAACCTAATTAGGTAAGTCTATTACGTTAAAAAACGCTGATAACGGCATATTTTCCTCTAAGGATTATGTAATTATTTAAGGTATCTCTTACCCTAATTACATACCCCCTTCTTATTTGCACACCCGGTTTGGAAAAAAATACGGAGCGCTCTTAATGAAAATCCGATTTCAAGTTTTTCATTTTTTTAACACCGAAACCTTTCATCTTTTTTTTCTCAATTCTGTGTATTGAACGGTTAGTTAGTCATGTACAATTTTCTCAAGCTCTACAAGCTTGATACCCTGATATGATTGAGTGGAGATAAGAAAGAAAAAGACACTTCCCCAGCAGACACCATCAACAAGCTCTACAAGCTTGATACCCTAATATGATTGAGTGGAGATAAGAAAGAAGACTCATCCCCAGCAGACACCATCAACAAGCTCTACAAGCTTGATACCCTAATATAATTGAGTGGAGATAAGAAAGAAGACACAACCCCAGCAGACACCATCAACAAGCTCTACAAGCTTGATACCCTGATATGATTGAGTGGAGATAAGAAAGAAGACACATCCCCAGCAGACACCATCAACAAGCTCTACAAGCATGATACCCTGATATGATTGTTGAGTGGAGATAAGAAAGAAGACACATCCCCAGCAGACACCATCAACAAGCTCTACAAGCTTGATACCCTAATATGATTGAGTGGAGATAAGAAAGAAGAATATATATATAAGGTTGTCCAAAAAGTTCGTATATTATGATTATGATTTATATTTTGTAATAGTTTACAAACTTTTGGGACAATCTTGGTAATATTGGTAACCTTTGGCCCACCTGCTGATTGACCACCCTTGATATAGAACATCAGAGATTAAATCATTCTTCTATAAGAATAAACTGTTATAATTTTACCAAGGTTACCAAATATTACCAAGGTTGTCTCAAAAGTTCGTAAATACTGGCAAAATATAAATCATAATATGCTTACGAACTTTTGGGGCAACCTTATACAGTCGTTGAAGCTTTCCAACGACCAAATATTTTCCTTCAGACAATCTTTGTTATCTTCTCTCACCTCAAGGCTCAGGAAAACTTGTATCTAGAGACCTTGGTTGACCCGAGAGTTGAGTGGGCGTCTCCAACCAGACCTTCCTGAATGGCTCTAGATAGAAATGTTCTTTTTCTTCATTCATTTGGGAAAAGAGAATTTATCTGCGGATATTTCTTGATAGAATAACCACAGATCGGGAGGAAGAGCTTATTTATTTATAAACGATCGTACAAACTTTTGGGTAAGACGCACTTTTACGGGTAATGTCGTTGAATATCTACCGAACTAGACTGTGGGTAGAAAGAAAGATCAAGTTGACACTCCTATCTTGACAGGGTGGATGTGTGAAAAGATAGATAAGCGATATTTACGACTTGTCCCAGTTCTACCATCTTCAAGGACTATCCTTACCCGGAACTGACCATCCGCCGTTCGAACGCTATTCTAAGATATGTGACAAAACATAAAGCTCTAATTGAAGAAGATATTTTTTTCTTTGTTACAAAATCACTTTATTGGGTACCGCTCAAAAAGAGCAACCTAGTTTATGATATTTACAACAAGAATAATACATCAAACAAAATGTTAATGCGGGATTCGATTCCAGTTCATGGCTATCGGGAATCGAGGGTAAAACTTAATCGTCCTACGACCTTGAAGAAGAAGGATAACAAAAGAGATGTATCTGCCTTTTTATGGAAGAAAAAAAAAAGATGAATTTAAGAATATTCCAGAGGATTTCTCACCTCTTTGTCAATTTACTTATATATATTTATTTTAAAATTAATTTTACACATGAAAGACGTATTTACGCAAACTTGGTCTTGATACCATTTCTTGATTTCTCAGGACGTCCCTGGGACCAAATATTTGGTCGTAGAGGTACAGTCTGCGCCACACTGACGAGGGCCAACAATACGAAACGTGTATATGATTTCCCCTTAACGTTGGCTAATCACCCGAGGTAGTATGAATCTATCAAACTATGATGATGGTGAAAGGTTTATTTTATTTGGGTTAGGTTAACCCAAGCTTTTGAATACATCTCTGTTTTTCTATTGGTTGTGTGAACGTTGTTAGAAAGTCGGTCTGTACACGATACACCAAGAACAACAGGTATTCACTATGTCGGCACATATACATGATAGGACAACCTACACCGAGCAGTTCCACGCTATAACAATATCAAACACCAAATATTTGTCTTAGAGGATTTATTTCTTCAGAAATTAAACAGCATCAACTGGGACATAGATCTTTCTATGTGACCTCGATAAAACCATCCCGATTTGATTATTTAATGTTTATTGGACCCGAAGAATAAATGAGTCTTAGATTGCATGCAAGCGTTATAGACGTCTATAAGGAAAGGTTCATAATCCCACACTGTAGTGTTGTATGGCTCCTAAGGAAAGGTTCATAATCCCACACTGGAGTGTTGTATGGCTCCTAAGGAAAGGCTCCACGTAGAATCCATATCCATATCATGCCACCAATCTTTATTCTGCCATCTTTCTGGGCGTTTCTTTCTCACAGATTTACGTAACCTTTTCAAAATAGCAAGATAATATTCTTGGTTAATTGTCATCGTAGGAGTGTGTTCGACAGAGAGAGAGTAAAGAAAAACTCCAATTTAACCAAGAATATAAGAATTCCAGATTCAACCCGTCTTTAATAAGAGCGTTTAGTTTCCAACTCAGGAAATCAAGTGTTGTCCAAAGAGTTACGAAACTCTGTCGTCGTAGGAGTGTGTTCGACAGAGAGAGAGTAGAGAAAAACTCCTATTTAATCAAAAATATAAGAATTCCAGATTCAAATCGTCTTTAATAAGAGAGCGTTCAGTTTCCAACTCAGGAAATCAAGTGTTGTCCAAAGAGTTACGAAACTCTGAGACAGACCTTTCAATGGTCCAGAGAACTCTTCAGCCAAGGATGCCGTTGTCCTTGTAGTTCCCACACGGCTGAGCCCCTTGAAGTGAAGTGACCTCCACTCTGTGTGTGGAAATGAGGAAATAATTACTGTAAAAGAATCGATTAAACAACGTTTATCAACTTCCCTCACGCCATTGCAGCTGTCTTTGTGAACACTACATAGGAGATGTACTCAACCTCGAAGGTCTTCTCGCTATATTGATCATTGAATTGTTTTGTCAATTCTGATTTTTTATATATATATTTAGGATCTCTTTTGTATTGTTTAAGTGAAATTATGAAGTCTTTTGTGTTGGAAATTAACGCAGTTTTTCTAAATGTCTAAATACGTGCTGATTTGCACATAACACGTTATCATATATTGTATATACCTAGAGAGGCCAAGATAGAGGACATTGCGACTGCTGTGATAGAGATGTATGGAGACATCTGAGGCTCTTCATTGAACACGACGACAACAACAATACAGTATACACACCCAAGATAGTGGACATTGCGACTGCTGTGATAGAGATGTATGGAGACATCTGAGGCTCTTCATTGGACACGACAACAACAACAATACAGTATACACACCCAAGATAGTGGACATTGCGACTGCTGTGATAGAGATGTATGGAGACATCTGAGTTTTCTCATTTGAACAACAATAACAACAATACAGTATACACACCCAAGATAGAAGACATTGCTACTGCTGTGATAGAGATGTATGGAGACATCTGAGGCTCTTCATTGGACACGACAACAACAATACAGTATATACACCCAAGATAGAGGACATTGCGACTGCTGTGATAGAGATGTATGGAGACATCTGAGTTTTCTCATTTGAACAACAATAACAACAATACAGTATACACACCCAAGATAGAAGACATTGCTACTGCTGTGATAGAGATGTATGGAGACATCTGAGGCTCTTCATTGGACACGACAACAACAATACAGTATACACACCCAAGATAGTGGACATTGCGACTGCTGTGATAGAGATGTATGGAGACATCTGAGTCTCTTCATTGGACACGACAACAACAATACAGTATATACACCCAAGATAGAGTACATTGCGACTGCTGTGATAGATATGTACGGAGACATCTGAGTTTCCTCATTTGAACAACAATAACAACAATACAGTATACACACCCAAGATAGAGGACATTGCGACTGCTGTGATAGAGATGTATGGAGACATCTGAGGCTCTTCATTGGACACGACAACAACAATACAGTATACAAACCCAAGATAGAGGACATTGCGACTGCTGTGATAGAGATGTACGGAGACATCTGAGGCTCTTCATTGGACACGACAACAACAATACAGTATACACACCCAAGATAGTGGACATTGTGACTGCTGTGATAGAGAGGTATGGAGACATCTGAAGATCTTCATTCGACACGACAACAACAATACAGTATACACACCCAAGATAGTGGACATTGCGACTGGTGTGATAGAGATGTATGGAGACATCTGAGGATCTTCATTGGACACGACAACAGCAACAACACAGTATATACACCCAAGATAGAGGACATTGCGACTACTGTGATAGAGATATATGGAGACATCTGAGGATCTTCATTGGACACGACAGCAACAACAATACAGTATACACACCCAAGATAGTGGACATTGCGAGTGCTGTGATAGAGATGTATGGAGACATCTGAGGATCTTCATTGGACACGACGACAACAACAATACAGTATAAACACACAAGATAGTGGACATTGCGACTGCTGTGATAAAGATGTATGGATACATCTCAGGATCTTCATTGGACACGACAACAATAATACAGTATACACACCCAAGATAGTGGACATTGCGACTGCTGTGATAGAGATGTATGGAGACATCTGAGGATCTTCATTGGACACGACAACAACAATACAGTATACACACCCAAGATAGTGGACATTGCGACTGCTGTGATAGAGATGTATGGAGACATCTGAGGATCTTCATTGGACACGACAACAACAATACAGTATACACACCCAAGATAGAGAACATAGCGACTGCTGTGATAGAGATGTATGGAGACATCTGAGGATCTTCATTGGACACGACAACAACAATACAGTATACACACCCAAGATAGAGAACATAGCGACTGCTGTGATAGAGATGTATGGAGACATCTGAGGCTCTTCATTGGACACGGCAACAACAATACAGTATACACACCCAAGATAGAGGCCATTGCTGCTGCTGTGATAGAGATGTATGGAGACATCTGAGGCTCTTCATTGGACACGACAACAACAATACAGTATACACACCCAAGATAGTGGACATAGCGACTGCTGTGATAGAGATGTATGGAGACTTCTGAGGCTCTTTATTGGACACGACAACAACAACAACAACCTAGAAAGGCACCTCTCCCTTTAAACATGAATCAGAACGGTGCTAATGTTCATCACCCCAGTAAAACACTTCACTAGTGATGATAAATAATAAGCCACTATACCAGTTTTGGCAGATTCAGACAATTCAGTTTGACTTTTGTCTCAATTTGCCAAAACTGTTGTTGTAATTTATAGTGTATTTGCATATTGAATTATGGATATGCAAATATCCTGTTTTGCATAATGGTTTTCATAGAATTTTGTATATAAATAGCGACAGTTTTTATTTACCAGTAGTCAGTCAATTGATGTCAATAAACGAGATTACTGGAGTCCGTTTGCCTCAGTGAAGCGACACCTAACTCTTGGCTACCTCCCAACCTTCTAGGATAAAACATAACTCATTCTTATACCACTAGTAACGTTTTTTACTAAGGTGATGAACATAATACATCGTTCCGATGTACAATTAAAGATAGAGATATCTCTATAGGTACATGAATATAACACTCCCACAACTCTATGTGATATTATCACATATGTAGGGGGGTGTAACTCTAATAACTGATACAATATGATAGAATTCTACAAGAAAACGATAATAACGAAAATTGTAGTTTGTTTAGCAGAGACTATCACTGCGTCATTTGGGTGTGATGGGAAATACCACAAAATTACACTTTCCTGACTTTAAATAACTTGTATTGAGAAGAGATGCCAGTTAGAGAGACTTACCTTGTACGTAATAATTAACACAAAGAGAAAAGTCACCACTGTATCATTTGGGTGTGATGGGAATACCACAAAATTACACTTCCCTGTCTTTAACTAACTTGTATTGAGATATCAGATAGGGACTATAGCCTTCCTCACAGTTTGCTCTCGGTAAGGTGTTTAGTTCAAGTTTTGGGTGACATTGGTAAATGATAATTCAAGTGATCAGGATGATATAATGATTAATCAAGAATGGGTATTTTGCCAATTCTGGAATAATAAAAAATCAACAAGAATAGTTTATATTTATTCCGATAGATGGCGCATCAACAACTTTCAGTTGCATGATAAGGATATGCTTTTTTATTAATTATAAGGTTTGTTTTCCTCGAAAGGATGTGACAGCGGATCACTAAAACGCAGAGAAAATGAATAATTAAATATTTTGTTGTAGTTATAAAAGATTATTTTTAAATCAAGAAGAGGGGTATTCCTTTTGAATAAAGGAGCTCACCCAGAGCTACTCTATGAATATATTTTGTATTCTAATAATAAGAAAACGTAACATTCTTCCTAGTGTATCCTAATCTAAGAGAGAGGTTGGAGAATTCCACGATATACTATCTTCATTTGATAATATTGAAAGATAATAGATTATCTTTTGGTTTTCTTTCAATATAGAAACTCCATTCAGTGATGTAGTTCCTCAACCTAGGAAACCTGTTAGAATTTTGTAAGATATACCCGTGGACAAAACTTAAGGAAGTGGAAAAGTCTATCGTCAGTCTTCTGTTTTTGTGAAAGAGACAGAGGCAATTTTGTTCACACTTGGTTATCTGATTTGTCTTTAATAAAGATAATAAGTGTTTTTGATATTTTGAATGGTTTGCTTTCAAATGGTCACTATGCACGTCCGCTTATGCAAATATAGTAGAACCTTCATGAGAGGATATCTCTCTACAAAGAACACTTTGGATCTGCAATTAGGTGTCTTTTACAGGGAGGTTCTACTGTATTAGATTTTTATAAATAGTTCATCTTTCTTATTATAGTTTTGATAAGCCGTAGAGAAAAGACTTTTCTCGCTTGTTTATCGCCACAAAAAGAAATTATTTGTTATTTTTTTACTGATTTTTTTTTATAAGAAAGCGTACACCGTTATCGATATTTCGTGATTTAACTGATATCTATCTCAACCTCCAATAAGAGACTACCTCCAAGAGAGAACAGAGAGCAAGAGAGAGAATGTGGTTTTACAGGCTACTGAACAAAATGTATGATTTACGAGCCCAAAAATGAATGTAGTAATCAGACAAACCACAATACACTATATCAAAGTACCAAGATGCTGCAAGCCACCAAGGTTGTTCAAAAAGGTTAGATTCCCCAGGCCAGGGAAGATGAAAGAAAGACAGGTGTTGTTTAGATAAGAAGATTAAATAAAATATGATTAATTCACTTTTTACACTTTGTCCTTCTCCAACAGTGCAATGTATATAGTGCTTTGTATATATTCCGCTTTATGCGTCCATTGGGGCTCAGAAATCATCCATTCTGGTTAACAGCCCTGTAAATAAAGATATTTCAGGAATAATTCAACAAGTTTATATAACAAAATAGACACTTCGGCCAGTTGGAGTTTTTTTTTTTTCTCAACGTTTCTACAAAAATATTTTGTCTTCGTCAGGAGAAGTTAATAAAAATAAAGCATTTGGCAAGGCGTTGAAAATTGTTCTGAGGTTGCAAGGGCGTTCTCACGTGATTTTTCGATTTTTGTACAACTAATCCAACTGGCCGAAGTGTCTATTTTTTTATATAAATATGAATGCCGGCCAGGCAACCTCTATCTTTACGATAATTCAACAAATGTTGGGAAAAAGATAAGTTTTATTTTTGTAAAAATAGAAATAAAAAACAATAGGAGAGAACAGAGAGTGTTATCTATGTTAAAATCGTTTTCTAACAGGAAGCGTTCTACAATTTATGGATAAGAAAATTGAGAGGTTTATCTAAGGAAACTGTTCTAGTGACGCAGCCGAAAGCAACGTTTCCTCGAAGTGTAAACATATCGTCTGAAGCTAAAGTTGGGATAACGACGCTCTGTGCTCCAACCTGTGAGACTTCTTGGAGGTCCGCCAGAGCTGTCGTTAGGACCTTTGGGAGTCCATAATTAGCTAGTCCAGGCATTGATAGGAAGGAGTGAAAGGCGCTGTTATCGGTTTCTTTAGCTCGACTTAATCTCCTTCGTCCCCTTTGTCTGCTGCCTCGCTATCCTAATTGGCTCTAGCTAGGGGAATGCTCCTTTTTATAACGTCGGCTCACAGCTCTCTCATTGATAAATATTATTTTGGTGGAAGGTCTTTTTGAAAAATAGATTATTGTGTCATCTATATATCGAAGATGGAATTATTAATTAACGCCTTGCCAAATGTTTTCATTTTTGTTTGCTACTGACGAGGACAAAAGATGTTTATCGAAACGTCGAGATAATAAAAAGATTTAATGGCTGAAGTATTTTCAATTTTAAGATAACGCTTAGTTTTAGCGTCTATTTTGACGGGGAAGACGATCTTTATATTGTAGTGATGAAATAATTAGCAAGTCGTATGGCAATTAAGAACAATTAAATAAGCGAGAGAAGTTTAACTAACTCAATCTCTACAAACAAAGATAGTTTTATATGAGAATAAAGAAAGGAAGCACTAGCGCGTGATCGCGTGGAACAACCTGGCGCTGATTCGAGCTTTCTGTTCCATGAAGTCGGCTTATGCTACAATATTTATACACCTATCCCCCGATTTAAACGGTAGATACGTTCCTGAGAAAAACGTGTAAATCGAAAATTAAAAATTTTCAAAAATTAGAAATACAAACACGGTGTGCGTGTGCAGTAAGTCAGCACATAAGCTCGGGATTCCTCGTGAGATGTGTACACAGCGCATGTGTTCAATCACAGTAGCATTTAGTATAGTGCGATAAAAACCAAAAAAAAAAAAAAACAATGGTTGCCTGTAAAGTCGGTTTTACGGGCGAAGATTTTACGTGACAACGGTAGAATATTTATTGATATGAATATAATTAAATTGCACAATAGGAACAAGGAATTGAATGAAAATAAGAATTGCACAAATTTTAACTATAGAAATATATTTTGTTTACTAAAACATTGTACATGTAAACTTAAACTTAACTAATTCCTATTTGAGTGATTTTGTTGAGGATAGGACGATGATAGGAGAAATATGAAATGAAAGGAAGTGTTTCTGCTGTAATGTGTCTTGCGAAAGTCAAGTCGATAGTTGTTCCTTTTAACGTAGTTGACTTAGAAACGTTTGATACGCAATCAAGATTATACGTATTTTTCATGAATTTAAGAAACGAGTTGTCAGGCTTTACGTTTTTGTTAAAATCACCACACAGAAGAATCGGTATACTAGAATCAACTTGCACGAACGGTGGCACGTACTGGCTGTTGTGAATGTACGGACCGAGTCCTTGCCATAGTAACATTCCAATATCCTGCATACTAGCTCCTGGATGAATATATACAGCACCGAGTATAAACTTGAAGCTAGTATTAGCGGCGAAGCAAGTAACTTCAGTCATGCACATGTCACCCTTGGTTTTAATGACACGAGTTACGTCTGTAATCGCAACTTGGAACACTTCCGCCGTAGATGTCGATGATAATTTACGATAGATCGCCACTCCACCAGCCGCGTTGGTATTTGAAAATCAAAACACTTATTCAGATCGAAGGTTCAAATTTTTGCTAAATAAATTTGAAATTAAATAAAATTTGTAATTGTAAATGATGAAGTTGAAAATTAAAACATTTACTTAAATTAGATGTTAAAATTCTTGCTCAACACAGTTTAAATAAAGTTTTCTTATATCTGCCACTTTTTCTTAATATTTGTAATTTTAAAGAATCAATTCGAAAATCAAAACATTTATTCAGATCGAAGGTTCAAATTTTTGCTAAATAAATTTGAAACTATTTAAAATTTGTAAAATAATAATTAATTAATTAATTAATTTTAAACTAATAATTTACTTAACACTATCAACATTTATCAATAGTATGACATAACCTATAAACTCAGTTTCTCAACTTTTGTGTCAATCTAACAATTAATCAATCAATCATAGTTTACGATAATGAAATATCAGTGTACAATTATTTACCTTTATTGTTGTAGTTGTTGTAAATGACGAATCTAAGCACTCCACATTTTCACTACAGACACAGCTGACGATACTTTAACCACACGTGTGAACTTGTATTATGACGCTTTCTTGTTTTTCCAACGCCAAGAACGTTCGAGAAAGACAAAGACAGAGACAAGCATGCGCCGATTCAATGCGCCTAATTCTCTAGCGCTGCGCGCGCAGCACTCTCGTTCGATGACTCATCGTAACGTTACCGGGCGTTACACTTTTTCATAAGTGACTCCCAGCCGCAACCTAATTTAAGACGTTGTCACGTCAAAAACTTATTTGGAAAACCGTGTAAAACAAGTACCGTGTAAATTGAGGGATAGGTATAATCATATATCTACCTTGAATATATGGACCGTTACTACGTCTACTATGTTTTGGGATGAGTAAAAAAAAATCCACAATTCGATTGAGAAGGAGTTGTGATAGGATCTACCAGTCCGTAGATAGCTATCCTATTAAAGACCTCCACACACATCCAATATTTAATATTGGAAAATTCCATTGAGAAATGCCTGGGAAATCAAATAAACCCGTCTCATCCAATCATACTCTACTGCGGCGGGGAGATATTAAAATACTTCCAACCATTTAACTCTCCCCTATTCAATAATCTTTGTCTTTTAATCATGATGATACATACAACATATTGTGGTTAAGTTGTATTGAATAATTTCTATTGAATTGCGTTTTATGAACAGTCCTACATAGAACACACACAACATATTACGGTGAAGTTTTATTGGTCAATTTCTATTGAACAGTGTTACACATACAACATATTGTGGTCAAATGTTATTGAATAATTTCTATTGAAGGGCATATTTTATGAACAGTCCTATATAAACACACAATATATTATGGTGACGTTTTATTGAATAATTTATATTGAACAGTGTTACACGCAACATATTTTGATGAAGTTGTATCGAATAATTTATATTTAACAGTCCTACACAAAACACACACATATGTTGGTGAAGTTTTATTGAATAATTTCTATTGAAAATGGTTATGACATTCCTACATATGTTGATTGCTGACACTTATGTTTTGTGCTTGCTGTTTAAAATTTAATCAAGCTCTATCCAATTACGTGTGTGAGTTGAAACCGTTGTTTATGATTATCCCTAGTATTTATGATATAGGCCATGATATTCATGGTGGCTAGGTGTTTTCAAACTTCTTATAACTCTATCAAATTAAATCGCAAAAATATACTCATGGACAAAACTTAAAGAAATTTCATATTTTGATATCTCCGGTAGTCTAATCTTTGAAGGAGAAAGAGGCAATTTTGTTCACACTTGGTTATCTCGTGTGTCTTCAATAAATGTCACTGTAATATCTTTCAGAGTTATTGTCTGAATCCCGATATACATGCTAAAAGGTACAACTTCCTTAAGTTTTATCCATGAGTGTATCTTTCAGAGTTATTGTCTGAATCCCGATATACATGCTAAAAGGTACAGCTTCCTTAAGTTTTATCCATGAGTGTATCTTTCAGAGTTATTGTCTGAATCCCGATTACATGCTAAAAAGTACAACTTCCTTAAGTTTTATCCATGAGTGTATCTTTCAGTTATTGTCTGAATCTCGATATACATGTTAAAAGGTATAACTTACTTAAGTTTTGTCCATGAGTGTATCTTTCAGAGTTATTGTCTGAATCCCGATATACATGCTAAAAAGTACAACTTCCTTAAGTTTTATCCATGAGTGTATCTTTCAGAGTTATTGTCTGAATCCCGATTTACATGTTAAAAGGTACAACTTCCTTAAGTTTTGTCCATGAGTGTATCTTTCAGAGTTATTGTCCTGATATACATGCTAAAAAGTACAACTTCCTTCAGTTTTGTCCATGAGTGTATCTTTCAGAGTTATTGTATGAATCCCGATATACATGCTAAAAGGTACAACTTCCTTAAGTTTTGTCCATGAGTGTATGTTTAAGGAATTAAAAGATTTTATACAACTTTTAAAAAGCGAGAAATCTTTATAGTATTCACTCTCTTGGATAGGTTTCGAGGCTAAAACACATTTCGGGTATCACAAAACCATCAACAGGGGTTCTGAGTATATGGATTATATATATTCCTGTAGAAAAAAGGGTTGTGAAAAAAACTCGAAAGCTTGAGAGATGAATATAAAAAAAAAAAAAAGAAATTCATCCTTGGAAGCCTCTTTGTTTATTATTTATATATGAGAAAAATATATAATCATGATAAATACAAATTTTTGGATTTTAATTTATATATTTAATATACACACACATACAGCTTTATTAAGATCACCGGTCTTATACAGATTCACCACAGGAAGGAAGCATAGATAGAGCTCCTATACTCCAGGCAGCACAGAACCTAACAACAACCTCCAGGTCCGACACATGTCCAATGGCCACACGTTCCTTCGTACATACGTCATGGTTAGCGAATCACTGAACAGGCCGAGTGTGGAATCAGCCGCGTTCTAGTCTTCCACATATTTAATATATACATATTTACATATTGTAATCCATTTTAAAGATATTTTATAAAATAAGTTTAATGTATCGTTAAATAACGAATTTCATTAAATGTAAATACATTTTTCCCCCGTTTTTTCTTAATATTAAAAAAAATGTCTAAAAAGTTGTTAAAACTCGATTTAAAGAGTTTAAAAATGTGTAACCATGTTAAAGGCTTTGAGAGTATATAGCTCTTTAAATCAATATGTAATCAAAAAGTAATGGCTTTTAGAAATCATATTTTGTTCTTAAATGGGGCAAATTTGAATAAGCTTCACAAAGTTTTACAAATTTCAGGCATTAATCATAAAAGCTTTTTGTGTTTTTTTTTATTCTTGTTTAAAAATTTTTGACAAGCTCTTTACATAATCCTTTCCAAAGCCAAACGTTGCTGAAATCTTGAACAGACGAAAGACAAGCAAACATGGCGGCCATTAGGGGGCGCCCATTAGCAGACGATTGATGATGATAATCCTTGCCAGGAGCTCGAAAACTCAGTGATCGTCTTAAAAATAATAATAAATTTTAAAATGTTCTTCAACTTGGAGAGAAATGGGTAACTACACTATTTTATACAAAATACTTTGTTTTGTATAAGTGTATTACAGCAAAAAAAAAAAAAGAAAAATAATCTTCTTTTTTGTTGTTGTTTCTGTGAAAAAAATCTTTTGAATCTGATAAAAATTTTAATTTTTGTTTTATTTTACTATGCCTATTTTCCGTGTGTTTTTTTTTTCTGAAAATTTTTAAATTGAAAAATAAATTGTTTATATAAATTTCTAAACTCCGCGTTAAGATTTATTTTTGGAATTTAAAAAAAAAATGTTTATAAATTACATGAATGTCATTATTGAAATTTCGATATTAATGTATTTATTCATACTATTCATATTTTATTTTAAAACGTTTTTATAATTTGACATATTTAAAATATTTGAAAAATAAAAAATCATAATTTTTTATTGATAATTTGAAAAAATAAAATTTAAATAAGTTTTTTTACTCTATTCGAGACACATATGTAAAAATAATTAAAACGAAAAAAAAAACTATTTAAAAATTTAAAAGTTTTTTTTCTAAATTTCAAAATGGTTGGCACCTTAATAACATTTCAAATCTTTAGAAATATTTTTTTTTCTTTGCAAAAGATCAATTCGAAGTGATCGTTTGGTAATTAACTTTCGCGCCATTTTTTCCCGCCTCGTAATAACTACTTTTGACATTTTTACCACAGAAGAAGAACATTCTTCCGTAATTAATTCATTAATATTTTTTATTATTAATTATTCTCTTAGGTATTAAAAGTCGTTTTTGACTATAATTTTGTCTCTATGGGGTCATAGTAGGGTATATGTATATATATACAGTATGTATATTAAAAAATAACGAATTCTTATAGATAATGAGGTAATTTATATGTTAATATATAAAATTTCTTTAATAGTTAGCAAGTAGTTGATTAGCTTTTGTTTTTGCTGTTACTTAATGCCTTCTGTGATTAGCTTGTCTATAGATATTTTTTGCGCAATTTTGAATTTATGACAAAATATCATGTGTGTTAAGATATCTACTAAGAAATTTATTTGCCTGCGCTAATTTATTGTTTTCTCAGTAAAGAAAGTTTTTTTGCTTATCCCTAGTACACGTGGTACAGGTCATGATAATCATGGTAAGTAGAAGTAGGCGACTGCTTTTACTGTAAGTGCACCACATATCTACACATGTGAAAAGCAGTTCGACTTTCTACTTACAAATGTGCCAGAGCCCCGTTTGATTACTTGCACTCGCTGGTGGGGTTGAACTTTTGCAAGAATCGGAGGCCATTGGAGCATTTTTTTATTTTTTTTTTCAGAAAAAAGTTCCCAATGCGGGATTCGAACCCGAGTCGTAGTGGTCGAAAACCAAACGGTTTAACCAGCCTTCCACCGACCCTCCCTGAAGTTATGGTGATAGTGTTTAATGAATCTATGTTAAGATGCTTCTGTAATTGTAAAACCTCATTGATATTTTTATACAAGAACAAAATTTCCTGTTTGAGATTTATATGTTAAGTTTGTAATTATTCTTATTTTTTTAATTCATAGAAGCATTTTTCTGGTAGACATATTCAATTTTTTATTATCATCATTTATTATTATTATTTTCATTGTTGTTGAAATATTTTAAAAATTAACCCAAAAAAACGCTTTTAAAAATGTTATGACTTTTTTATAAAAGTTTTAAAAATACAAATATATAGAATATAATATATATACTATGGTCAAGATTTAATTAATTAAATTAATCAGACGAACAAATAAATGTATATAAATCAAAACGAAAATTTTCAAAATGGTTCTAGTGTCGTCTGCAAAAAAAATCGATTTTTTTTCAGAGATAATTAAGGACTGTAAAAAAAGAAAGTGATGTGAAAATAATATCTATATTTGTGTGAGTAAAATTTGTCATCTTTTGAGATTTAGTTCCTCTCTCCTACGTTATTAATAACCTATTTAAACTCTAAATTACGCCCATTGCCACTTGGAATTCTTATCGTTTCCATGGAAACTGGCGGGAAAAAAAAATAACTCAGCCGAAATGCTAAATTTTTTAACGAAGCATCCAAGTTGGTGAAACTTCAAATTATACTTTAAAAAATTCTCTTTTTTTTTCTATGTTTTAACGAAATTTTTTGAAAGGGTAATTTTTTTAAGAATTTTTGTTGTTGTTTTAAAATGCATCTTTTGCATTTGAGTACAATATATAGATTTTAATATTATTTTTAAATTAGAATTCAAATATTTTAGAAAAATTCGAGAATATATTTTTTACATTTGTGTTTGTTAAACATATTTTTTGTTAGACATATTTAAAACTCAGTTAAATTATTTAATTTTATAAATATAAAGTAAATTGAAAGATACTTAGAATTATATTCAGTGTGTTTATAAAAAATATAAATATATATATATTGGGATCATTTTAATTTATTATGAATATTCAATTATCTTAAAATTGGTCAAATTCAACGATTTGTAATCGTTTGGAATTAATTTAAAATACATGCAGCCGATTGTTTAGGCTAGGTCAACAGTAATGGAATGAAAGGGGAATGTTCCAAAATGATTGCATTTCGAATTATCAGGCAAATTGGAATTTCTGAAGAATGCAGATTACAACGGGATTATTCCTTTTAAGATTATAGAGCTCACTAAAATAACACAACTTTATCTGTGAATTAAACTTAATTAACGGAGTTATAATTTTTGAATAATTTTATTAATAAAATTGATACATTCTATAAATATAAAGTTAGATAAAAATGAACAGCATTCTTATTTATTTATATTATTACAAATTTACTCTAATAATCTTTAATGGTAATACCTATTGATGCAGTTAGGTTAGGGAAGCCTAAATAAACATTGTTTCCCCCCAAAAGATAATCCAAATATTATCTTAAGAATTTCTCTTTATTTAACAAAAGGCGTAACTTTCCTAAATCTTCAATGGTTGTTCAAACACATTACGAAATACAAATATAACTAGAAAGAGGTTGCATCATTCTCATATCAAAACGTATTACATATTTATGCATTATATAGTCAGTAAAATCACTACCATAAAATTGTATATACAGTAAGTAAATTAAGTTTAATTGCCATCTATCGTTACAATTTTTACAAATGAATTTACTGGCCATGTGTTTCTTTAAAATAATGTTATCAAATATTGTCTCTACAGACCTTACTGCAATTATATAAATTATTGAATATAATGATTTAACTTATATCATTGCAGTGGGATCTGTAGAGATAATATTTGATGATATTATTTAAAAGAAACACATGGCCGGTAAATTTATTTGTACAAAAAATACAGTAAGTTGTTTTCCTTTATTTCTCTTTTTATCATAAGAAAATCAATGGAGCTGCGTCTGTACTCATGTTAGAGTCAGCAGCAAAGGCTTCCATGTTAGGAATGGCCTCAAATTACAGTCAAAGTCAGACTTTCACTAAAGTGTGCCTGGATCATGGTACCATGATAAACGAAAGCTGCACCCCTATACCCCATTCTATGAGATCTATCTTGAGGAGCGTGGACTCCTGGAAGTCATGTAATCTCAGCACAAGGGGATAAGAAACAACAACAAACAGCAACAAACATTATGTAGGTGATAAAAGGGCTATGCTAGGAAGCTATTTAAATTATTTCAAATAATTAAAATAAATTGCAGTTTTATCTTTACCTTCTTTGTTTAAACATGACACCATTCAAAATATCATTACAGCGTCTTATATAGTTGAAATATGTGATTTTAGATATGAAAATAAGAAACTATGCAAATCTAAGCGCTAAACTCTTCTCTGAGTTGTTCATCTGTATAACTAGAAGTGGGGGGTGGCACAGAGAAGAGCAATTAGGGAACAAAAACGCCGATTTCCTTAATGTATCCTGCCCAGGAAGTCCTTAGGATCAGGAAGCCGCTAGTTTATGGAAGTTTTTACTTCCTCTGAAACTTCATTTAATCCATGGGCGACTGAAGTAATGGATTCGGAAACTTTGGAGTGGACGCGTTGTCTGACATCTGATAGAATACACATTTTAATCATGATATAGCAACTATATGTAATGAAAGGATTTAAAAGCACGAATGTATCTTTTATACATAATACAAACTTCTACTGCCCTTACTGCGGTGAAAAATATGTATTGGGAGGGCTTGAATCATCAGTGGTGAACCCTCCCAGCGGTTTCGCCAATTTAATCGACCAGGCCGCTTCTCAGAGCTCTAATACTCTATTGGACGATTCTGCTTATATACGCAGCACTGAAGGGTGGAATCTCAGAAATGGTTTTCAAGAAAACTATGGACATAAGCTTATAGGAGGTATAGAGGTTTGTATTATGTATAAAAGAAACATACGTGCTTTTAAATCCTTTCATTTTATATGTATAGATGGCGCGTTATTGCTTTGTGTTATAGCTACTATATGTATGTATTTTGATAGAATCAATTGGTTTTTTTTCCTCATTTCTTTTACTTCTCGAGCTTTCGGGCTAACATGCCCTTCAAAACGGAGTACAAATGGTAAAAGAAGTACTTTCAGATCTCCGTGTTGAAGGGCATGTTAGCCCGAAAACTTGAGTTTATGGATGTTTTTACTTCCTCTGGAACTTCTAATCCATGGACGACTGGAGTAATGGATTCTGGAAACTTTGGTGTCTGACTTCTAGTAGAATAGACGTTATAATCGTTATATAGTTACTATATGTATGTATTTTTATATAATCAGTAAGGAACAAGGGTTTGGTTTCTTTCCTCTTTTTTTCTCGAGCTTTCGGGCTAACATGTCCTTCAACACGGAGTACAAATGGTAAAAGAAGTACTTTCAGATCTCCGTGTTGAAGGGCATGTTAGCCCGAAAACTAGAGTTTATGGAAGTTTTTACTTCCTCTGGAACTTCTTTTAATTCATGGACGACTGGAGTAATGGATTCTGGAAACTTTGGAGTGGACGCGTTGTCTGACATCTGATAGAATACACATTTTAATCATGATATAGCTACTATATGTATGTATTTTGATATACTCAATAACGAATCAAGGGTTTGGTTTCTTTCCTCATTTCTTTTACTTCTCAATCTTTCAAGCTAACATACCCTTCAATACGGAGATCTAGAAGTACAATTTATACAATCGCGAGAAATAGAAGAAATGAGGAAAGAAACTCTATATTCCTTATTGATTGATTCTATAAAAATATAAAAGCAAGGAAGAATCCTATATAGTATGTAAATATGTATAATATGTAAATATGTGTAATATGTAAATATGTATAATATGTAAATATGTATATATGTATAATATGTAAATATGTATAATATGTAAATATGTATATATATGTTAACACAAAGAAATAACGCGCCATCTATACATATAAAATAAAAGGAGTTAAAAGCGCGAATGTTTTTTTTTTTTAACAAAATACAAATTTCTACTGTCCTTACTGCGATGAAAAATATATTGGGAGGGCTTGGCTCATCAGTGGTGAACCCTCCCAGCGGTTTCGCCAATTTAATCCACCAGACCGCTTCTCAGAGCTCTAAAACTGTATTGGATCATTCTGCTTTTATATGCTACACTGAAGGATGGAATCTTAGAAATGGTCTTCAACTAAACTATGGACATAAGCTTATAGGACAGTAGAATTACATTCAAATATTTGCTTCGAGCAGTAGAAATTTGTATTATGTTTAAAAAAAACATTCGCGCTTTTAAGTCCTTTTATTTTATATGTATATATATGTATAATATGTAAATATGTATAACAATATAAATTTGCGGGAGGATTATATTCATGTACATAGACAATTTGACAATTAAAATAAGTTTATTGACATCTTGTCAAAGTACACAGTCTGAACTATTAAAAAAAAAAAGATAAAATGCATTATATACTGTTGGATCGGTTGTTCAATCAGATGCAGAATAGATTGAAAAATATATAAGTTTTAATATATTACGACATAACAAGCAGCCAGAACAAGGGATAAACAGGAAGTGAAAGGAAAGGTGCAGCGCCTCTAGTGGTAGTGGTTGGAAGCTCCTCAATGCCACGTCGTCCCGTGACGTAGGCGCGATGTAAGCCACTGCGTATTTGAAGAAAGCACATAGTTCAGCATATACACTATGTACAATAAATATCGCGTCTCTACCACCACTGCAGAGTTTGGTAGAGAATCACCAGTGGGTCTCCAGCGACACCACATATTTGGTGATCTACGAAGAATACGTAGATTACCTGCTTCACCGCTGAGAAGATGGTACTAGTTCATGTACCTATAGAGACACCTCTCCCTTTAATTATACATCAGAATGATTCATTATGTTTATTATCCTGGTTAAAAGAACTATACTGGTGATGGTGAAGAATACTGGTGATGATGAAGAATACTGGTGATGATGAAGAATACTGGTGATGATGAAGAATACTGGTGATGATGAAGAATACTGGCGATGATGAAGAATACTGGTGATGATGAAGAATACTGGTGATGATGGAGAATACTGGTGATGGTGAAGAATACTGGTGATGATGAAGAATACTGGCGATGATGAAGAATACTGGTGATGATGAAGAATACTGGTGATGATGGAGAATACTGGTGATGGTGAAGAATACTGGTGATGATGAAGAATACTGGTGATGATGAAGAATACTGGTGATGATGAAGAATACTGGCGATGATGAAGAATACTGGTGATGATGAAGAATACTGGTGATGATGGAGAATACTGGTGATGGTGAAGAATACTGGTGATGATGAAGAATACTGGTGATGATGAAGAATACTGGTGATGATGAAGAATACTGGTGATGATGGAGAATACTGGTGATGGTGAAGAATACTGGTGATGATGAAGAATACTGGTGATGATGAAGAATACTGGTGATGGTGAAGAATACTGGTGATGGTGAAGAATACTGGTGATGATGAAGAATACTGGTGATGGTGAAGAATACTGCTGATGGTGAAGAATACTGGTGATGGTGAAGAATACTGGTGATGGTGAAGAATACTGGTGATGATGAAGAATACTGGTGATGGTGAAGAATACTGCTGATGGTGAAGAATACTGGTGATGGTGAAGAATAAGCCACAACACCAGTTTTGGAAAATTAAGACAAAAACCAACCTAGCCTGAAAATTTGCCCTTGCCACTTCACAGCTTAAACAATAGTTTGGTAAATTTGACCGATTTCATATCTCTTCTCTTAGGATGTGTATAATAGAGCAATGGTCGGCAAATTTTTGAGTCGGAAGAATCAAAATTTACAAATTTTCAAAGTTTAGTTTGAGTTTAAAGCTTAGAGCTACAATATTTGTTCTTGCCAACAATAAATAGTACTCACATAAATAATATTTACGTATGGAACTATATAAAGAGTCGCCTGTGAATCGCAAGCCGCAATTTACCAACCCCTGGTATAGAGGTATGGCATTATTGATCTTTTTATGAGAATTTTAGAGACCTAAAATCGATTTTATAATACTAATACATGGTTATATAGGTTTAACTCTTTCTTGAGATTTTACTTCGTCCACGAGGGATTGTGGACTAAAAAATGTTCTAGTTTTGTAACATACCATACAAAATGTACTCATAGACAAAGCTTAAGAAAGTTGTACCATTTAGCATGTATGACATCAAAGACTTACCAGTTTCTTAAGTTTTTTTTCCACGAGTGTAATTAAATATATTTTAAATTGTCACATTTTATCACGACTAAATTGGTTATTTCTAAAATTGGGTATATTGATAGAAAATGGAATTTTTTCCTCGCTTGTATTTCATAATAATTCGAACTTAAATTTAAATACCTTTCAGTGATTTATTAATGATGATAAAATTCCGAGGATCGTGAGTTTTCTTCTTCTTTGTTGAGAATTGAAAAATTGAGAATTCTCTCACCTAAAGTTTGAAAAAAAAAACACATAAAATCCTTTATTAAGACACTTTTGTCTTATATAGATTCTCGATATATCTCCAAAAGCAAAGAAATAAAAAGGCAAACAAAGTTAAAGACTGTATTCCATCTTACTTGTAGATAAAATTCTATACAATTTCTACCTATAAATTCTTTGATGTAACGACAGAATTCAATCTTGAAGATATATGTTGCCTGATCGGCATTATAGTTCTTTAAAATACAAGACATTTCGGCCAGAAAAAGTTTTTTTTTCCTCAACGTCTCGAAAAAAATCCTTTGTCCTGGTCAGGAAACATATTTACCTATATAATACACTGCGGCTTGTGATTGTAAAATAACACTTGAAGTTACACCGCATGAGTTTCTTTTCAATGAAAAATCAAAATTTATTTCAAGGAAAGTGAAATATTTGACTATTGACTCATCCAAAAAGGTTAGAAATAGTCAATATTTCACCTTGAAATAAATTTTGATTTTTCATTGAAAAGAAACTCATGCGGTGTAACTTCAAGTGTTGTTTTATATTTACCTATATATTTTTCCTATGTTATATTTATAACGATTTTTTTTCCAAATGCTTTATTTTTCCTAACGAAGACAATTTTTTTTTTGTCGAAACGTTAATAAAACTATTTCTGTGGCTGAGAGAGAGAGAAGTGGACGGGTTACACTTACATCGCCCGCTCAAGTCCATCTGGGAACTTTTCCGGACTCATCTGAAGAAGGTTCAGTGAAGGTGGGTCTGGTAAGGAGAGCAAGTCAAGAGCTGAGTCCCGGATATGTACAGTGATACTGAAGTGGCAGATAGTTAAGGAAAGGTTATGTTGTTGTTGTCGTGTCCAATGAAGAGTCTCAGATGTCTCCATACATCTCCATCACAGCAGCAGCAATGTCCACTATCTTGGGTGTGTATACTGTATTGTTGTTGTCGTGTCCAATGAAGAGTCTCAGATGTCTCCATACATCTCTATCACAGCAGTCGCAATGTCCACTATCTTGGGTGTGTATACTGCATTGATGTTGTTGTCGTGTCCAAAGAAGAGTCTCAGATGTCTCCATACATCTCCATTACAGCAGCAGCAATGTCCACTATCTTGGGTGTGTATACTGTATTGTTGTTGTCGTGTCCAAAGAAGAGTCTCAGATGTCTCCATACATCTCCATCACAGCAGCAGCAATGTCCACTATCTTGGGTGTGTATACTGTATTGATGTTGTTGTCGTGTCCAATGAAGAGTCTCAGATGTCTTCATACATCTCCATCACAGCAGCAGCAATGTCCACTATCTTGGGTGTGTATACTGTATTGATGTTGTTGTCGTGTCCAAAGAAGAGTCTCAGATGTCTTCATACATCTCCATCACAGCAGCAGCAATGTCCACTATCTTGGGTGTGTATACTGTATTGATGTTGTTGTCGTGTCCAATGAAGAGTCTCAGATGTCTCCATACATCTCCATCACAGCAGCAGCAATGTCCACTATCTTGGGTGTGTATACTGTATTGATGTTGTTGTCGTGTCCAAAGAAGAGTCTCAGATGTCTCCATACATCTCCATCACAGCAGCAGCAATGTCCACTATCTTGGGTGTGTATACTGTATTGTTGTTGTTGTCGTGTCCAAAGAAGAGTCTCAGATGTCTTCATACATCTCCATCACAGCAGCAGCAATGTCCTCTATCTTGGGTGTGTATACTGTATTGTTGTTGTTGTCGTGTCCAAAGAAGAGTCTCAGATGTCTCCATACATCTCCATCACAGCAGTAGCAATGTCCACTATCTTGGGTGTGTAAAGCTGCTGCTCTGGGTCTATGTCAATTCTCTGCAAGGCTGCGGTCATTGCTGGGCATGATAATATGTGAGTAGGTGTTAGTTCCACACCAGGACAGTTGTTACATGCAAAGAAAGGTTATGAAAGTATAAAGTGGACATTAGTGTTATAATACAGTTACATGGGCAGCCAGAGGAATTATAAGGGGATTTAAGTATTTTATTTATTTTCAAATATAGATAAAGAATTCTTCCTGGATTGAAATTTGCACATAGTTCTTATCAGTCGCGCTCGCCTGTTGAAGGGTTTTTACCCGAAAGCTTGCATTTATTCATCAATAAAAGAAACTCGTCTTCCTTCACCATGTTTTTCGTCTAATTTTATTTATTTACTTATTAATTTTTATTTATTTATTTATCATTGTTTTTTTTTTCGTTCAGAAATGAAGTTTGTATATTCGGTAAAGAATTTCCAAAACTTGTTTCTATCTAGCTAACATTCAAACCAATACAGCCTCGTAGTTCTTACTGTAAAAAACTTTCAGTAAATCTACAAATCCGTGTACCAAAGTAAAGAAAAAGATTTACATTTAGAGGAAATTAAATGTTAATTCTTGGTTCTTTTTATTCTCACTGTAACGTTCTCTTTTAAAATGTGTTGTGTACATTTAATTTATTTTGTTTTTACTCTTTGTCTATACTTTATTTGACAATTTAATTCTATACTTCTTTTTTTGTATCTTTTTAAAATTGTACGTTACTTTTAATTCTTCAAATTGAATTAATATATATGTTCAATTTAATTTTTTTTATGATATATAAATATTTTTTCTAATTTGACCAAAAAACAAAAAGCTTTTTTAAAATTATTTTGTGCTGTTGTATATATAGATTTGTTTTTTTCTTTTGGGTTGGTTAAATGTGTTTTTTCTAATAAACTCATTTACCAAAAATATTATATAGTTAAATGTGTCTAAATAAAGTAAACATATTTGCTAATAATTCAAAATCATTCTTCCTTTTTTTTTTAGTAAGTAAAATTTCCATTCGACAAACATTCACTTAATAACCAATATTACCTTTCTTTATTCTCTCCTTCTCCACTCGGAATATAAGATATATTTATAGGTTTCTCTATATATAGGTGTGAATTTGACCATTTTTAAGCATTAAAAGTGAAAATTTTAGAAATTTTACTTTATCTATATATATAATTGTTTTATAATTCTCCCTATATAAACTTCAAATTATATACAATATTATTTAATCGAGAAAAAAAGACATCTCCTTATCGTGCAACTGAAAGTTTTTGATAGCTTGCGCCATCTATCGGAATAAATATCAACTATTCGTTTATTTCTTAAAATTATACCAGAATTATCCAAACGAATTTATTCCGATAGATAGCGCAAACCATTAGCAACTTCAAGTTTCACGATAAGGAGATGCCTTTTTTTCTTAATTTATCTTATCCCAGTACACACAATATCACATTTGTACTTTTTTTTCAAATTTTTTAATCGTCCTAAAATATTTATCATGTTTATTCATAAAATGATCTGTTAAAATAGAATATTGTTTTCGATATTGTTGCGCCAAGTTGTACCTTTGCCGGGTAATCTACTTTGTTTTCCTCCTTCTTGGGGTTATACATGTTTTCCTGAACGGGTTTCCATAATACATGAAAATTTAAAAAAAAAGTAATCAATGAAATATTGTCACATGGAAAATTAGGGAAGACCAACTTCGGGATAAGACGGCAATTTTATTTCAGGCAAGAACAAACTAGGAATGGTAAACAAAAGATAAGCCACGAGGTAAATTTACAGAGTAGCAAAATATAAACATAAAAATGACCACTCTGTTAATAAAATAATAAAATTAATAAATACTTTGTTACAATATTTACATATAAAAGTTTTGGTGCATTTATTTATTTGTTGTCTTCCTCGTTGTTGGTGATCTTGTGTCTTCACATCCGTGGCTTCTCTCTCCAAAATAAACAATCAAGATATAAACAATAAGCTGCCTTCCATAGAAAATACAGGGTATACTCCAAACCAATCCAATACAATAGTCGAGCGGTCTAGAGATTAATTTGGCGAAACCGCTGAGAGGGTTCACTACTGATGAGCCAAGCCCTCTCATTCAATAACTCATATCATTGCAGTAAGGTCTGTAGAGATAATATTTGATGATATTTAAAAAGAAACGCATTGCCAGTAAATTTATTTGTGTAAAATTATAACGATAGATGGCAATTAAATTTAATTTACTAATAACAATGTTACAAAATGAATGATACTATAGTATATTACCTGAATACGCTCCAGGAACCTAAGTTACCTTTATGTTACTACTACATAATCTGTTGGTATTAATTTTAAATCTCCACCATAATGTAAACATAGAAAATTAGGAAAGACAAACTTCAGGATGACACAGCAATTTATTTAAGGCAAGTACAAACTAAAATTTATAATATACTAGCGGATATACCCGGCTTCGCCCGGGTTTTACCTTAGTGAAAGTTTACCTAACCAGTACTTGATAAAAATTATTTTTCGAGCATACAACCACTCTCTACTTTAACTTTTTTTATAAAGATAAGCTGTACCCGTTCACACGTTGCTGTGTTTGTACAAAAAGGCAGTTTTGATATCTCAAACATAATTTATTAATGATGAGGGAAGTTTCCTGAATAACAAAATATAAAATAATATAAATATCAAAAAAAAATAATAATAATCTGTATTTGTAATAAATGATTTGCTACAATATTTAAAATATATCAGAGATTATTTTGAATAAATAGAGGGATACATCAATGATGCAACAATACCTATACAGTAATATAATTATATATATAGAGGTAGATATAATATCAAACTTCAAAACTCGATGTTAAAAAATCGATATAATAATGGAATGGGTGGTAGAAAGGAACTTGGATGATAAATGACTGAATAGTGGAAAAGTTCTCTTTCTTTAAAAAAAAAAGGTGAAAAATTAGGACAGTTCTAAAATGGGAAGAAAACTATATCATTAGTCATAAAGATAGTAAAAGCCATTCTATATATATATATATCATTTAATTTAATAAAAATTTCTATGATCTTTTATACAAAATAATCGTTTAAATATAGGTTTTTTAACTTTTAATCAGACAATTTTAATTTATTTTTAGACATTTTTCATTTTAATTAAGACATTTTCAATTTCAATTTAGACATTTTTCATTTTAATTTAGACACATGGACTTTTCTATAAAAAGTCTATGTGTCTTAACTAAAATGAAAAATGTCTAAATTAAAATGAAAAATGTCTAAATTAAAATGAAAAATGTCTAAATTGAAATGAAAAATGTCTAATTAAAATTGAAAGTGTCTAAATTAAAATGAAAAAGGTCTAAATATAAATTAAAAATGTATAATTAAAAGTTAAAAACTTATATGTAAAATATTCGTTTGAGTAGATAGAAATTAAAATATACAAAGCGTTAAAACATTAAAATATATTTAAGTTCATTCTCGTTATGTTTTTTTTAAGTAAGTTTGAATATTTATTAAATCTTTTTAAATTAGTTTTTAATAACGTATTTTTCAACATTACAGTGTGTTTTTAAGCACTAATATAAAAAGCTGTGATTAAATCCTGAATTAAAAAAAAATGTATACAAATAAATTTCATTTGTTGCATTTCTTTTGGGTAGAGCCAAATTGAAAACTGTGAAAATACAATATATATTTTTTATATATATTTATTTTACCTTAGAGATTTTTTGTGTATATATTTTTTAGAAAACTTTTTCAAACTTATCGATTTTTTTTCTTCTTCAAATCTAATTTCGCTAACCTTTAATATTAGTTCTTTTGAATTTTTTTTTTCTCGGCTGTAAACTTTTAAAATATTCTTTTGACTAAATTTATTGTCGCTTTCTTTTTTTTTTTAGATATTTTTATTTAAAATATTTTAGTCTGATATTTTCACTTTTTAAATAATGTTTTTTGAAAAATAAATATGTATCTAGTTTCATAGGATTTTAAAATATAAATTAATATAAATTTAGATCGATATAATATAGATTAATTATAAAATTCGTTGTTATGTTGCCCAATCAGACATAGAATTTAACATTTTGAAGTAAATTTCTTATATAAGATTTCTCTCTTCCTCTATATAAATTCGTTGTTATATAATTTAATTGATAAAATTTAAATTTGAGTAAAAATGTTAATATAAATCAATTAGATATATATTTACATATTAAAAGATTTCAAATTTTATTAAAGAAATCTGTCTCTATACATAAAAAAAAAAGACATATCCTGATTACTAACATGAGCATTTTAGACGGCAGAGCGCCATCTAGTGGAACAAAAATCAACTAAATGTTGATTTAGGCTTGCTTCATAATATTTGGCTAACTCATTTCTTAATAAATCAAGAAAAGCCAACCACGAACACAGTTTTCGGGCTGTTGGCCCTCGTCGGCGTATGATAGGCCTAAACGACCAAAAATTTGGTCAAGAGGTCTACAAATTAAAAATATTGGCAATGTATTTTATTATAATATGCATATAAAATTGAAAAACGTATTAAATAATCACTAGGATATGAGTATTTCTAAGCTATTATATAGTTTCTAATACATCTTCCTACATTGAGAGAAAGCAGCATTGAATTCGAATTAAATATGAAGTCACAACTTCAAAACGTTTAAATCTCTTGTTACAAATAATATATGTATTTTTTAATAAGTCTAAAAAAGGCCAGGTGTTGATATGGGGTAATTGTTGACTTTGCTTAGACTTGGAGATTTTTTGTGTATATATTTTTTAGAAAACTTTTTCAAACTTATCAAATTTTTTTTATTCTTCAAATCTAATTTCTCTAACCTTTAATATTAGTTCTTTTGGACTTTTTTTTCCTCGGCTGTAAACTTTTAAAATATTCTTTTGACTAAATTTATTGTCGCTTTCTCTTTTTTTTTTAGATATTTTTATTTAAAGATACTGATTCTAAGAAAAGATTGATCAAATATTGTTTTTGTTTTTTTATTTATTTACAAGAGAGAGAACAAAATATAACATAGTAAACAAAGAGAAACTTATCTTCTTATGGTTAACACCTATTTACTTGTGATCTTACATATATACTCTGTGGGAACAACCGAAATTAGCCTGAAACACGTACGTGGGTTCGGCTCTTATTGATTTATCAAGAAAATGGGTTGGCCAAATATTATAGAACAAACTTGAGAGATAAAAAAAACTCTTCTCTCAAAGTATTATCTTTTATTTATAATTCTATACACACTAAAGGGATTATAATAATAACATATTGTTTATGTTTGTGACCGTGTGTGTCTTATAATGAATGTCATAATTTGTATATAATTAAATGCAACCCCGACCCACTATGTATGTACCATGTATGATTTTCAAAGATTTAATAAAAGAATAAGGTAACTGGAGGAAAGAAAGTAACAAAAGACATAGAAAGTAGATCTAGAGGAGAGCATATTTATTAATAACGACGCAGTTAACCTTCTGACCCCAGGTCCCTGCGAGCTAAGTTTAAACCAACACTTCCTGGAAAAACAGGACGTATCTAGTGACCAGAAGTTATAAATGTTAAAGCTAACACCCAATATTTCCGGCAAAGACAGGACGTATCTAATATCCGTCGAAGTTATAAGCGTCAAGCTACCCGACACTTCCTGACCCAAGCCGGGCGTAACTAACACCAAAGGAAGCCGCCGGCCAATCAGAAGATAGCATCTAAATAGGTCAACCAATAGGGAAAGATCAGGTGATCATCTCTCAACCAATCAGAGAGAAACTGAGTCTTGGTGTTAAATCGGAAAGCAAGAATGGTCAGTTACGCTTTGGCTCCCAAGGAGGTGACATCGGCTCTGGACCTCTCCCCCTCTGCTCATCCCGTAGCTAAGTACAATCACCGCCATGTGATCAGATAATTAATAAGTCAAATCGCTCAGCTCTTCTCAAGCTTTCTTTCCTCCAATCCAGTTGCCTTTTATTTTCAAACCTCATCATGTGTCCTGATTATTCCTAACTGTGTGCTTCACTTACCACTCAACGACTGCGCTTCAACCAAATCTCACCATTCGCATCCAACAACAAGAAACCCCGCAACGATATTGCCACAGGACGGTTAAGTCGACAGGATTCTACAACAGTATAATACATCAAATATTATAGTGTAATAACAACAATTGCATCATATTACACAGAGTCGACAGGATAAAGATTATGGAACTTAATCAGGATAAAGATGGAAATTAGCCCAGGCGCCAGCAAAACAAAAGGCAATGACAAACCAAGAGAGAAGAAACTGGCAACGAACGGAAAGAAACTGACAACGAAGAAGCGGACAAGAAGAGAGGCGACCAGGCGCCTTCTAGCGGCCATCATATGGCAGATGACCGTGGCCATCCGACGTGTCAACGCCCCACAAAGTGAGACGGAATTCCGGAGCGCCATTCCCCGGGGAGGACGACGGACACAACCCCCGCCAACCCCAGGCGAGTGTCACCAAGACCGGACACCGACCACCGAGGAGTCATCCACCGCCATGCCGTACACAGTCCCCGAAACCAATCCGCGCGATCCGGGACAACCCAAACGATCCCAAAATGATCTTCCAGTACCGGACTTCACTTCAATTTCGCGGACGGTGCGAGCAGTCCCGAGCCAAGCCAACCATCCCAAACCAAGACGTTCCAGAGGAGACCTGTTGAACTGAGGTAGGCACCCACCCTATGGCGTCAAGAAATTGACTTTGGACTCATAGCTAATCCTACCTACCCCTTTAACAATGTATCTAAACATGTACCAAATGAATGCAAGCACGGGCTAGACCAAAACCTGTCCCAAAGGACTCGTACAGCACAAAAAGCTTTCACACATGGAAACCCTTGCCTGCATTCATTGCCCAAACCTCCAATATTTACATGCCACCATTCTAATCTCACACCACGCAACTTTTCACTCAACCCAATTGCCAATACTTTATGCCCACCACATATAAAGCCACCACGACTTCAACCTACAATTCCAATAATGCCCAAAAAAGTGTCCGTACACCGACACAGCTCACCCACTTACCACACAAAATCCACACATGACCACACTTCGCCACGCCATAATTACGCAAATGTACCTCACAACATACACGTACCCATACGTCACCACACAACAAACACGCACAATCCGCACAACAAACGCAACACGCGCGCCAAAAGACGACAACCACCAACAAACGCATGCACCGTCGTTAGTAACAATCATCTCGTCTACCCAAAACACTAAAAAAATGTTCACCTTAAAAGGTGCCATATACACTAACAATAGAAATTTCGATATATGACTTTAATAAATTTGTTGTTCATAGTGAGAACAGGTTAAATTTTGTACAAATAAGGACTTCGCGTGACACCTTTTCATTCACAATTTTTTTTTTTCTATTCGTGTCACAGGTCACCCACAAAACTTTTCATTTCAGGCCACAGACGCCTTTCAACACACCTGTGACACATCTCCACTCAAAGCGTGTTCACGTCGTAAACCTCATTTTTCACTCAATCCCACTCTAATATCACTGGATAGCTTTTTTTTCTAAAGTCACAACGACCATTCGATTTAATAGATGGATACAACATCCGGCTTTTCAAAATACAAATAATGCCGAACTTACACCAACTTATCTCTTCACAATGTATTGGCAGACCATAACACATGACACAAGACATCGTCAAACAAGTAAAACCCACAAACAAAACAAAATGTCGTACACCAAACATATCACACACGCGACGCAACCAATGCCGAAAGTAAAAGATTCAATTATAAAAAAACAATTAGGCCGACAGGAAACGTAGAAGCAAGGCAGATGTCTTCCCGCGAAGAGTAAAGACGTCGCCATGACTCCAATTACGTGCAAACAGTGGGTGGATAAGTTTAGACTGGACCTCGCGTCCCCGACACGCCCCGCTTCCGACGTCTCATTACAAGGCCCCGCTCATCCAAATTAGGTCACCGCTCTCCCCAGCCACAGATTCCTCTATGCCACCAATTTTGGATCCCAGTTCCAGCCTGCGTATCGATTTTTACAATGTAGTCAAATCAACTGTCACTCGGAAACCTAAAAAAGGTACAAGACGTCACACACATTTAAATGAGTTCATACTCCCATCATAATTGATCAAATACTTTACAAACTTTCAAAAAAAACGCTACACCTTCCATCTACACATAAATACCACAGACCTTAGGATCTCGACAACACATAGAATTCACACACACATTTCTTACACCAAAAACTACTAACATTTTTCACAATACACACAAAGACAAGAAATTTATAGGGCAAAATGGAGCAATCAATACATTTAGATCAGGGCATGTAGATACCAAAGGGTTCCAACCAATACACCTTATTTTTCATATCAATCATTTTCATTATTTTCTCTCAATTAAAATTTAAATATTTAATCAATTTATCAATTTATTCAACTTATTACCACTTTTAATCATTAATTATCTTTTTTTTTCCAATTAGTTTATATTATCATTTTTATTTATCAATTATCATTCTATTTACCACTTAGCTTAAACTACCACAACTCAATTATCAACGAAAACTCATTGGTTTTCGATTAAACTAAAAACATTAAATCACACTTTGTTGTTGAAACCTTTTTATTTTTCATTTTTCTTTTTTCCAAACACTCGACTTTGATTTCGCTCAACCACTTTTATTTTTATTTGATTTCAAAATACCTTATGAAATTTTATTTTTATTTTTATTTTGATTTCTCAAAAGACCTAATAGAATTCCTTCGATTTCATTCCCAATCTCGAATAGAATATGGTTAGGCATTTTTCCTTTTTTTTTCGCCATTCAACCAAGCACTCAACTTTGATTTCGCTCAAAAAACTTTTATTTTATTTTATTTTGATTTCAAAAGACCTTATGAAATTCCCTCGAATTCTTTTCCAAATTCGAGCAAAAAAAGTAACTAGGCATTTTCCCTTATCACCATGCAACAAAATAATTTTTCTTTTTCAACCAAAAACATTCAATTTTGATTTCATTCAACTATTTTTATATTGTTTTTATTTTGATTTCAAAAACCTTAATAGAACTCCCTCGATCTTCTTTCTTATATCGAGTAGAATTCGTTTAGGCACATTTTCCTTTTTTAGCCCACTATGTACCATAGCATTCATTGATTTCTTACAATTAAAAATTTTTGATTTCTATTAATTATACTCAACCTATATCATCAACACCATTCTATCTTACTTTTATGTCACCAGCAATGCTTGTATATAGCCCCTCAATACCCACAACTAATTTTCCCACAAAATTATTTTTCACTTTACAGAATTCTCTCAGGCTAACCCCTTCTTGAATTCTTCACATGTAGGGGGCGCATCTGTCATAATTTGTATATAATTAAATGCAACCCCGACCCACTATGTATGTACCATGTATGATTTTCAAAGATTTAATAAAAGAATAAGGTAACTGGAGGAAAGAAAGTAACAAAAGACATAGAAAGTAGATCTAGAGGAGAGCATATTTATTAATAACGACGCAGTTAACCTTCTGACCCCAGGTCCCTGCGAGCTAAGTTTAAACCAACACTTCCTGGAAAAACAGGACGTATCTAGTGACCAGAAGTTATAAATGTTAAAGCTAACACCCAATATTTCCGGCAAAGACAGGACGTATCTAATATCCGTCGAAGTTATAAGCGTCAAGCTACCCGACACTTCCTGACCCAGGCCGGGCGTAACTAACACCAAAGGAAGCCGCCGGCCAATCAGAAGATAGCATCTAAATAGGTCAACCAATAGGGAAAGATCAGGTGATCATCTCTCAACCAATCAGAGAGAAACTGAGTCTTGGTGTTAAATCGGAAAGCAAGAATGGTCAGTTACGCTTTGGCTCCCAAGGAGGTGACATCGGCTCTGGACCTCTCCCCCTCTGCTCATCCCGTAGCTAAGTACAATCACCGCCATGTGATCAGATAATTAATAAGTCAAATCGCTCAGCTCTTCTCAAGCTTTCTTTCCTCCAATCCAGTTGCCTTTTATTTTCAAACCTCATCATGTGTCCTGATTATTCCTAACTGTGTGCTTCACTTACCACTCAACGACTGCGCTTCAACCAAATCTCACCATTCGCATCCAACAACAAGAAACCCCGCAACGATATTGCCACAGGACGGTTAAGTCGACAGGATTCTACAACAGTATAATACATCAAATATTATAGTGTAATAACAACAATTGCATCATATTACATGAATATATTTATTTATTACACACACCCACATACAGCTTTATTAAGACCACCGGTCTTATACAGATTCACCACAGGAAGAAATAATAGATAGAGCTCCTATACTCCAGGCAGCACAGAACCCAACAATTTATCTATTAAACAAGTGCTAGACGAATTTTTTCGTAGTTTACTTGTGAGTTAAACGAATAAAAAATAACAGAATTAAAAAAATTCTTAATAACTATAAAAATATATTTATATAATATTATATATTATTAATATATCATGATACATTAGCACGCCATCTTTTATGAAAATTTAAAACTATTATAGACGCGTATGATTCTTTTTACCTAAGTAAGGGGAAAGTATAAATTGCTTAATTTCAAAAAGAATCATACCCGTCTATAATAGTTTCAAATTTTCATTATTAATATATATTTATATATAAAGTTACACACATAAAAATATCTTCATTTATCTAATCAAATGGTTATTTAATTATTTTATTAAATAATTTTTGTGGTATTGAAGAACAAACCTCAAGACATCTACTGATCGATTGCCCAGCATTTCAAGATTATAGAATGAAGAATGAACTAGTTGTTTGTGAACTTAACGATTTGATTTCCGATTAAAAAATCATATTTAAAGTTCAATTCATTTTGTAAATACATTCTAAACTTTCTACAAAATCTGGATTTCTAATGTTTTCATGCGTTGAATAATGTAAATAACTTATGTAAATAAACTTTTCTCCTTGTTTGGCGCAAGTATCCCTTGCGGGATATAGCGCTTTGGAAATAAAATAATTGAATAATTATATACTATTTTAATTATTATTATTATTATAACAATTATACATATATTTTATATACAGTGAAATTTTCATCAGATAGTTTCTTATTTTGATCTTGTATAGCGTGAGTGGATCCCACGTGATTTAGTTTAAATCAAAGCCTTGATAAAGAGAGGCGTCTTGCCCCTAGAAATATTGATTGATTAATAAATTCAGATCCAATATATGCTTTATATTTATTTATATATATTATTATAGATTGCTCAATATTTAAAATAAAATTATAAGTATATTTACAATTATCAATTATTTTATTTCCAAAGCGCTATATCCCGCAAGGGATACTTACGCCAAACAAGGTGAAAAGTTTATTTACATAAGTTATTTACATTATTCAACGCATGAAAACATTAGAGATCCAGATTTTGTAGAAAGTTTAGAATGTATTTACAAAATGAATTGAACTTTAAATATGATTTTTTTTATCGGAAATCAAATCGTTAAGTTCACAAACAACTAGTTCATTCTATAATCTTGAAATGCTGGGCAATCGATCAGTAGATGTCTTGAGGTTTGTTCCTCAATACCACAAAAGCAACTTGAATATTTATAATATTTATATTTAAAAAAAAACTATTAATTAAAACACATCTTCTGTGATAAAGTCAAGTTTTTGACACCAAATTGACATTTTGACATCGTATCAATTAGTTGACATAAACTATTAAAAATGTCATTTCTAGTCATCAGAAAAAAATGACATTGTTCACTTTAATTAGGCAATTAATATCCATTTTTTTTTTTAAATCGAATAAAAATTAATTAGAAAAATGAGAAAAAGTATTACGTTATTAAAATTCCCACCAAAATATTTTAATTTATTAATATTAATTATGATAATTATTATTATCGTAAGAAGTTTTTTTTTTAATATTAGTTTTTTAAACTCTTGTCTAAATATTAATTTTACACTTTTCAATATGTATATATATGGCTGTCTTTTTGCATATATACACACGCGTATACATAACATATAATTTTTAATATATATATTCTTATTTATTTTATTCTTTTTTAATTATAAAAATTTTAATGATGTTTTAAGACGTCATTGTTTTTTTTTTTATCAATATGTATTTTTTCTAGGTATACTTGTATATATATATATATTATAAATATAAAAGAGATAAAGATTTTCTGCTGTATTTTAGAATTGTTGAGATTATGCTATGTTAATGCAGTCGTGGTTAAAAATCTTGAAAGAATAATAATAATATTGAATATTAGAGATTTATTTATTTGTGAGCTAAGGGATATGTGCATAAAAAAAACAATTTGATTAAAGTAATGCCTGGCTTAAGGCGAGTAGAACAAGGGAAAAAAAATATTATTTACATAATGTACAAAGATTTGAGCCGGCCAACGGGGGAACAACAACAATGAGTTTTTATAGGGGAAGCATGACCTCTGGCGGTCGATTTAACAGAGTATTTGGATCTATGAAATATAATTTTAAATAGAATAATATCTTAATATAACATATATATGGTAATTTAAACCAACAACCCCATACTGTGTATATAACTTATAATAAGATTGTCATGTTGTATATAGAAACACATCTATAAATAATTATGCGCATGATTAATCTGTGTCATTGCATCGCCCTATGTAATGTAATTTGTACAAAGTGGATAAATAAATAAAATCTGTAATAGATTTAAGAGTTGAGCTAGGGCAGAAATCGAACATATAGTATTGCCAAAACAACAGAGTCTAAAGATGGAAGTCATAAATCAGGTAGATTCACAATTCCCACGACATATATATATATAGTTCTTAAAACAATATATGTAAATAATTGTTCTTATTTTTATTAATCACAATTATATATGATTAACTTTAAAAATTCTATAATATTGTGTATTTGACCCAAGAGTTAAAAATAGACTACTTGTATGATAATAAATAATCTTTTTTTCAATTTTTTACCAAACGACTGTACTTAGCAAGAAACGTTCCAAAAAATAATTATTTACAGTGTCTTTGTTATATACAAATTCACATATTTCTTCGATGGAATAAAAATGATTATTTCTGAATATTTAAAATGTTTCTTTAGCTTGCGCTTGGCGAAAACAACTGGAATACCTCCTGAATCAAACTTACTTATTATCAGCTTTAATCAATCTTGTTTTTTTGTTTTCTGTAAAAAAACGCAATGGTTGATTGAGATGTGTTTCTATCATCATTTTTTACTTTTTGTATGTCCGTGTTAGAAATGATGATGAAGTAATTTAATATATATTTAATATATTCAAGTGTTTAAGATTTCTCCTCAACCTTTTTAAAAGGTTTTATTTAACTTGCCTCCCTGTCCGTCCGTCTGCCCGTCCGTCTGTCTGTCTGTCCGTCCGTCCGTCTGTCTGTCCGTCCGTCTGTCTGTCCGTCCATCTGTCTGTCCACAAATCTTGTAATCGATTTTTAATATTCTTCTAGAGCACGTAGAATTCTGAAATTTTGTACACTTATTAGAACCTGATGACAATTCAAGTTACAAAATTTCAGACTTCGCGGTTGTGTCAGAATGGCCAGGAACGGACAAATTTTCAAATTGCCTTTCACAATTTTAAAATCAATTTTAATATGCTTCCAGATCACATAGAAGTATGGAACTTCTAACATTCACTCAGTCCAATGAACAATGCAAGTGTACAAATTTTCAGACTTATGGGTGGTCGGAGTGGCCAGGAATAAACAAATTTCTATATTTCTTTTCTAAGTCTTATGTTACGCCCCTTACAAAGAATTGACCAATCCGCTGTGAGCAGGCTTCCATCTATTTAAGGCCTAATCCCCAGTAAACTTTTAATTCTAAGTTTTGTAAATTCATGACTATAAAAATACCTAAATATTCAAAAAATAAAAAAAAACATTTTTAAAAAAGCTTTTATTTAAATGCACTAAAAAGTAAAAAATAAAATATTGTATCTTCTGTCATTGAACAATTAGATATATCTGAGTGAAAATAAAAGCGGCGGAGGACGATCATATTTAGAGATGAGGTAAAAATATAGCAAACACTTATAAAAATCAGTTGCTACATATTAAATCACATTAGGTTCGAAATTATTGATGATCGTCCCCCGCCGCTTTTATTTTCACTCAGATATATCTAATTGCTCAATGACAGAAGATAAACTTTTTTTTTTCCTTTTTAGTGCATTTAAATAAAAGCATTTTTAAAATGTATTTTTATTTATTAATTATTATAAAGGTTTATTGTACTTTGTCGTTTCGGCGACACACTGTCGGCTTTTAACTTATTAAAATTACCAAACGATATTTTGTATTTAATTAAAAAGGCATATATTGGATCAAAATATCATTTATTTTACCTATATTTCAGTTGGCTGAACGCCAACCTTTATCAAGGTATTAATATGTTTTAATTAATTCATTTCTCCTGACGAAGACAAAAGATTTTTGTCCAAACGTTGAGAAAAAAAAAAACTCTAACTGGCCGAAGTGTCTATTTTTCATAGAAATAATCAATAAAATTTTTCAGAATAGTAAAATATAAATATCAAAAGTACTTATATAACAATCGTTTTAATAAAATAATAAATATTTTAACATACAATATATTTAGTTGATTTTAAAAATATTATTATTAATAAAATAGATGATACTCTTATTAAAATCACACATAAGACTAACTAATTCTAAATATTAATAAAAATACATCATGGATTGTGTAGAATTATTAAATCAGTATCGCGAAAATATTAAATTTTACTTTATTAAATTCACAGAAACACAATTCGAATATTTAACAAATTTACACACAATAAATTAGTAAACAGGAAAGCTTATATAGTTAATTTTTAAACTAAATCACATTTAAACTTAGTAATACTTTTTTGAAAAATTTACTGCCAATTACGATTATTCTTTTTGCACATTAATTTTTTTTTCCAAAATGGCGGGAAAGTCGTTAAAGCCACACGTTGTTTAATATTTAAATAATTCTTTCCAAATTATTGGAAGCTATAATGAAGCATTTAGTTCTAATTTGAAATTCAAATTATCCCTTTCTTTATTAACCCATTGGGAGATCTTGCCTTATCAATTTAAAACCAATATTTTGGAATTGAATTGCAGACGATTGTGCTCTAATTACAATTGTGTATCAGCCGATTGTTTAATAGATTTCTCTATTTGGGTTTATTTTAATTGAAATAAAGATTTATTGTCTTCTTTTTTTTTAACAAAACCTCACACAATTTATATAGTCTTTAAAACATTTTAATATATATGCATTATATTTATATATATATATATATATTTTTTTTTTATATTCTATTTCATTTTATTATTAATTATAAAAACTTTGACTGCTTTTTCTCGCCGCCATTGTCTTCTTATAAATTATTATGTTATTTCCTTTAGATAGTTCTTTAAAACAATGTCTTCTTCTTTCTTATCTCCACTCAATCATATTAGGGTATCAAGCTTGTAGAGCTTGAGACTTGACAACCATCATGACTGGGTGAAGTAGAATGCGTCTTCCTTTGTCATTAAGACTGGGAGCACTACTCAGTGGCAGGCCGACTTAGCTCCAAAAGAAATGGCCGCCTCTGACATGAGGAACAGACGCCATGTGCAGCCGCTACTAACATGGAGTACAAACGCTGCTCATCCTGTATCCCTGGAGTCCTTACAGAGTACTATCAGCCGGGCCAGCTGAACCCAGGTTTTTTTAGTGAGCTTGTTACTGCTCCCCCTCCTCCTTTTTCATCCGGGCTTGGAACCGGCAAAGGCGGAGTTTAAAACAATGTAAATATTGTAAATAGGTTTCCTTATTTTCCATATATATAAAACTGACATAAGAAATGAAAACATTCTTGGTTTAATTCTTTCATTTCTTATGTATACATGAAGTTTTATTATTTCCTTATAAAACTAATATTATAACCAAATTTAGATTTTCAATATTTTTATCTTTTATTAAATGTTATCGAATGAATTGTTCTCGCTAAATAGAAACTTAAATTTTTATTGACAAAGATTATACATAAAAAGAAAATTTAAATAAGAATTGTTTTTTTTTTTGTAGGTATAAAGAAGTTAAAAGCTATTTCTACATATTTTTTCGAAATATAATCAGATAGTTGGTTAAAAAAACAACTTACATAATCTTGTGATTTCGCGTGCTTTCTCTTCTTTTTAGTGACAGGCGTAAAGTTACGTTGCGAAATTTTGGCGCGAAAAAAAACGGCGTTTTTTTTTTTTTAATACGTGTGGTTGGCCCTTGTCCAAATAGGACAGTTGAATGGAATAAAAGAAGGAATACTCAAGGTCATTGTTTTACAGCTATCTCTCTATATACACTCATGGACAAAACTTAAGGAAGTTGTACCTTTTAGCATGTATATCGGGATTCAGACAATAACTTTGAAAGATACACTCATGGACAAAACTTAAGGAAGTTGTACCTTTTAGCATGTATATCTGGATTCAGACAATAACTCTGAAAGATACACTCATGGACAAAACTTAAGGAAGTTGTACCTTTTAGCATGTATATCTGGATTCAGACAATAACTCTGAAAGATACACTCATGGACAAAACTAAAGGAAGTTCTACCTTTTAGCATGCATATCGGGATTCAGACAATAACTCTGAAAGATATTACAGTGATCTTCATTGAAGACACACCAGATAACCAAGTGTGAACAAAATTGCCTCTGTCTACTTCAATAAAAAAATAATAATAGACGACTGGCGACATCAAAATATGAAACTTCCTCAAGTTTAATCCATAAGTGTATTTATATGTTTAATGTTTAAATAAAGTAAAATTCGAAACTATTTTAAAAAGGCGTAAGATTCTTTTTGATATTAAACAATTTCTACTGCCCTTACTGCAATGGAAAAATTAATGAGAGGGCCTGGCTCATCAGTGGTGAACCCTCCCAGCGGTTTCGCCAGTTTAATCTACCATACCGCTGTTATATTGCATTTTTGGAACTTCCTTTTATAGTGATACTGTTGATAGACTCTTTGAATGGGTATTTTAGAAGAACTATGGACATAAGCTTTGAGGACAGTAGAATTACATACATTTATAAATAACCACTGATGAGCCAGGCCCTCTCATTAATTTTTCCATTGCAGTAAGGGCAGTAGAAATTGTTCAATATCAAAAAGAATCTTACGCCTTTAAAATAGTTTCGAATTTTGATAACAGATGGCGCGCTAGTGCATCATAAATAAAGTAAAAATTACGTTGAGAAAAATCGCTTAAAAAAGCTACTAACACAAAAATGTTTTTAATACAATGCAAATTGTTGAGATTGTTGCACCAGGTTGCGGTCTGGAAGACTTTTCAGTCTTAATTCTCTCCTCAGACATGTCAGAACATGTTCCAACCATCCTACAAGGTTAGATACGTCAATAATGAGAGATAACTCTATTATATAGGTAGCACCTAGAATAATTTATTCCTAAAATCAAATCTTTAAACAGGTATATAGTCCTAATATTGTACAATATAAATGATGATTTTATAATAAATCTACTCTGTTTATAAATAAATAAATATAAATTTGAAATAATTATTTATTATTTTAGTTGTTTTTTTTCCATTATTTTTCACATGTTAAGCGTATTTACGCAAGTTTGGCCTTAAATGCCCATTTCTTGGTTTCTCAAGAAGCCTCTGGGACCAAAAATATTTTTGGTCACAGTGGTACATCCTACTCCACGCTGACGAGCGCCAACAGCACGAAACGCGTTCGTGGATGGCTTTTCTTGATTTATCACGAAAATGGGTTAATCAAATAACAGGGAACAGGCTAAATCAATGTTTAGTTGATTTATGTTCCACTAGATGGCGTTCTGCCATCTAAAAAAAAAGCACATGTGCTGCTGGTCAGGATAAGCCTTCTTTATTTTTAATTTTAGAAATTGTTTATGTATAACTAGGAGTAAAATTATTAACCAATTCGCGACCAGTGCTGCGCCAAGCGGTAAAAGGCTGGAACTAACGCTTTTTGGTTTTACATTTTTAAAAAAGCAGATTAACCTTTTTAGTTTTTTGAATAGCCTATATGTTAAACGAAATCTTCAGCTACCTACATGCGAAATTTCATAATGATTTATTCTGTAGATTTTTCGCAACGCGATAACAAACATCGATTTTGGATTTCATTTTTATAGATATAAATAATTGCATATCTCTCAAACCTTATGTAACAATATATTGAGTGAGTATGACAATGGTGAAAGTTCTTCAAATTAAAGACACTAAAGTTGGAGAACTATGAATATATGTTTATAACACACAACGAATGTAATATATTTTTCTCCCCCTTTCAATATAATAAATATTTAAAATATGTAAATAATAATTTGTATATATGAAATAGAATATATCATCAATTTATTATCGTGATACTCCTGTTGAAGGACTGACAAGTCCGAAAGCTTAAAAATAAAAAAATTGAACAAGAAACTTAGCCCTGGAAGCTTTATTTATTTTATAAGAACTTTGAATGCCGGCCTCTTTCTTTAGGATAATAGTGAAAGTATGATACCAAAGTTGGCCAAGAGAGTCAGTAGAAGGTAACGTGGTTGTCCACATCTGGATCATGTCACCGAGCGTTTACGGCAGCAGACGCCTATTTATTTCCGTCTGCTGTTATTTAATTAGGCCTAGGGCCATGTGGCGCTCCGTCAGTGGCCAGAGTAGCTCGGCTTTTATGGATATTAGGATGACACCTTGTTCCCATAATTATATCCCCCTCTTTTAGGAAAATATCAATTCTTTAACCCTTAGTAACGGGGTGGAATATTTAAACACTCGTTTTTATGATGATATATTAGTAATGTAAATTAAATTTTTATTGCCCTCTATCGTTAAAATTTTACACAAATAAATTTACTGGCAATGCGTTTCTTTTTAAAATCTCTACAGACCTTACTGCAATGATATATTATGATATCATATCATTGCAGTAAGGTCTGTAGAGATTTTAAAAAGAAACGCATTGCCAGTAAATTTATTTGTGTAAAATTTTATATTAGTAATGTGTTTTATTTAAAAGAAATTTCTTAATCTTTCGTATATGCTTTATTTTATTATAATCACGTCATTATAATCACTTTTATAGCACTCCTATTTCTTAATTGAAGACAATTTTGAGCGAAAACGTATCTTTTATTGGTGGAAGTTATGCAAATTTTCTAGAATGAAGCTCTTCTATTTGCTATAAAGCTATAATTTTGTTATATAGCGGTATAGCCCTATAGCCGGTGATATAGCGTTATAGCCCTGTAACCGGTGATATAGCGTTTTAGCCCTATAGCCGGTGATACAGCGTTATAGCTCTATAGCCGGTGATACAGCGTTATAGCCCTATAGCCGGTGATATAACCTTATAGCCCTGTAGCCGGTGATATAGCGTTATAGCCCTGTAGCCAGTGATATAGCGTTATAGCCCTGTAGGCGGTGATATAGGGTTATAGCCCTGTAGCCGGTGATATAGCGTTATAGCCCTGTAGCCGGTGATACATCGTTATAGCCCTGTAGCCGGTGATATAGCGTTATATCCCTATACCCAGTGATATAGCGTTATAGCCCTGTAGCCGGTGATATAGCGTTATATCCCTATAGCCGGTGATATAGTGTTATAGCCCTGTAACCGGTGATATAGGGTTATAGCCCTGTAGCCGGTGATATAGCGTTATAGCCCTGTAGCCGGTGATATAGCGTTATAGCCCTGTAACCGGTGATATAGCGTTATAGCTCTGTAACCGGTGATATAGGGTTATAGCCCTGTAGCCGGTGATATAGCGTTATAGCCCTGTAGCCAATGATATAGGGTTATAGCCCTGTAGCCGGTGATATAGCGTTATATCCCTATACCCAGTGATATAGCGTTATAGCCCTGTAGCCGGTGATATAGTGTTATATCCCTATAGCCGGTGATATAGTGTTATAGCCCTGTAACCGGTGATATAGGGTTATAGCCCTGTAGCCGGTGATATAGCGTTATAGCCCTGTAGCCGGTGATATAGCGTTATAGCGCTGTAACCGGTGATATAGCGTTATAGCTCTGTAACCGGTGATATAGGGTTATAGCCCTGTAGCCGGTGATATAGCGTTATAGCCCTGTAGCCAGTGATATAGGGTTATAGCCCTATAACCGGTGATATAGCGTTATAGCTCTGTAACCGGTGATATAGGGTTATAGCCCTGTAGCCAATGATATAGGGTTATAGCCCTGTAGCCGGTGATATAGCGTTATATCCCTATACCCGGTGATATAGCGTTATAGCCCTATAGCCGGTGATATAGTGTTATAGCCCTGTAGCCGGTGATATAGGGTTATAGCCCTGTAGCCGGTGATATATCATTATAGCCCTGTAACCGGTGATATAGCGTTATAGCTCTGTAACCGGTGATATAGGGTTATAGCCCTGTAGCCGGTGATATAGCGTTATAGCCCTGTAGCCGGTGATATAGGGTTATAGCCCTGTAACCGGTGATATAGCGTTATAGCTCTGTAACCGGTGATATAGGGTTATAGCCCTGTAGCCAATGATATAGGGTTATAGCCCTGTAGCCGGTGATATAGCGTTATATCCCTATACCCGGTGATATAGCGTTATAGCCCTGTAGCCGGTGATATAGCGTTATATCCCTATAGCCGGTGATATAGTGTTATAGCCCTGTAACCGGTGATATAGGGTTATAGCCCTATAGCCGGTGATATAGCGTTATAGCCCTGTAGCCAGTGATATAGGGTTATAGCCCTGTAACCGGTGATATAGCGTTATAGCTCTGTAACCGGTGATATAGGGTTATAGCCCTGTAGCCAATGATATAGCGTTATAGCCCTGTAGCCGGTGCTATAACGTTATAGCCCTATAGCCGGTGATATAGCGTTATATCCCTATAGCCGGTGGTATAGGGTTATAGCCCTATAGCCGGTGGTATAGGGTTATAGCCCTATAGCCGGTGGTATAGGGTTATAGCCCTATAGCCGGTGGTATAGGGTTATAGCCCTGTAGCCGGTGCTATAACGTTATAGCCCTATAGCCAGTGATATAGCGTTATAGCCCTGTAGCCGGTGATATAGGGTTATAGCCCTATAACCAGTGATATAACATTATAGCTCTATAGTCGGTGGTATAGCGTTATTTTTAAATAGTTCAAGAAAGGGTGTTGGTCAATTTTCTGGGGAAATAATCGACCTTTAGTTGGTATTTTTTCCGAAAGATGGCAGCTGGCTCTCAGCAACAATCAATTTCACGATCAGGAAGTTCTCTTTCATTAGGATATTTAAAAATCGGTGTTCAGACATGCGCCATCTATTGGTTAAGAATGGAAACGTTCAGCGCTATATTTAAAATGTTTTCCCATTATGCGTTTAATGATTGTAAAAAAAAAGGTGTTTATTTATATTAGTATAATATAGAATGTTTTCATTTTTATACAAATTTATCTCTGCCCCAATATCTAAATTTAACTCATTTTGATCATAAAAAGGATTATTTTTATCTCAGATGGGATTGAATTGGAATAAATTGATTGCATGTCAACCCTTATATATATTTATTCGGACGTTTTGGTGTCCCATTGTCACCGTTTTCATTGGAAAATTCATTTCTATAAGTGGATGAAAGGGCAACACTATATAAATATTTTCGATTGAGGTAAATCAAGAATCTCCAGAAGTTTTATTATTGTGTGTTTATTTCTATAGTTTCTAATCTATTTTATCAATTATCTGAAGTAGTTTGAGCAGAGTTCGCTGAGGTATTTTTGAAAATTTGTTCATAGATGTCTTATCCTTTTCCCTCTTGGTATATACTTGAAATTAAACAAAAAATCAGAGACTAAAAAATAGAGCGATATTTAGGATAACGCTACAAGCGGGAACGTGTTGTGTATATAGTTTTAGTTTAATTAATTAATTGTTCTCACAGAGTATATGTGTATAAGATTAAAAGAAAATAGGCGCTAACTGTAAGATGTAGAAGTTTCCTTTTTTACCATGTTATAAGTTTTATTTTGTTTTTTTTTCTCTTTCTTTTAAATCAATAAAAAAAAAAAGGCATCTCCTTAACGTTAAACTGAAAGTTGCTGATGGCTTGCGCCATCTATCGGAATAAATATCAACCTTTCTCGTTGGTTTTTAATTATTCCAGAATTGGCCAAATACCCATTCTTGATTAATCAAGAAAAGCTAACCACGGACGCGTTTCGGGCTACCCGTTTCATGATTTTTCAAGATGCCTGAATGACTAGTTTTTGGTCGTTGAGGTACAGCTTGTACCACGCTGATGAGAGCTAACGTCCCGAAACGCGTCCGTGGTTAGCTTTTCTTGATTAATCAAGACTGGGTATTTGGCCAATTCTGGAATAATTAAAATCAATGAGAATAGTTTATATTTATTCCAATAGATGGCGCAAGCCATCAGCAACTTTCAGTTGCATGATAAGGAGATGCCTTTTTTCATAAATAAAGATAATGATAGATCAATCTTCTTGGGATCAGTATCTTTAAAAAGTCTAAGCAAAGTCAACAAAACGTTATCACCCCATCAAAAACTGTATAAATGAAGAAAATATATTAGATTATTTCAAATATTCTATTGTACCTTTATAAGAACAGTAAGCTGCTTTATATTTCTTCTAAAAACGCCATTTTCATTGCATAAATAACTTCTTCTTTAACGTGAGGATTTTTTAGACAACTATTGTGTGCTTTTTGTTTGAAAATTGTAATGTTTGTGACAAAATTTTGCTAATTATTTTTTACCTTCACTTTGATGAAAAAATGTTGTAGGCTATTGCTATTAATCTTAAATGATATAAATTTCCTGTCCAGAATTTTTAGCTATTTATAAATGAGGGAACTTCTGCCAAGGAAGTCTTCATCGACATTTGACAAAATATTTTGTCCTCATCAGAATGAAATTAAAAATAAAACATTAGAGAGGCCATTATAAACGCAAAAGCTCTACCTGTAATTTATCTATCTTTTTTTTTTAAATTAACATCTAGATCTGTAAATTTTCCATATACATTTAAAATTTTATATATATTTACTCGAAGTTCTCAGCCGCAGTGCGACAGGCTGTTTTTATAGTTAATGGAAACGTTTTGAGTTACACGCATAAACAAAAAAAAGCGTATTTTATTATTGTTTTATTGCAAGAGTGTCGTTTTACTGACAATATAAATGTTGTCTCTTTTTATTACTTCTGTGACATGTTAAACATTCAAATTATTTAAGCTATGGATTGACTGCACGCACACTCAAATGTATTAGCTCAATTAGTAAAAAGATCCCCAAAAAATAAGAAAATATCAAATATGTGAAATAAACTTTGGGAGAAAACTAACAAAAACTATAACAAGACTTAGAACAAAACACTATAAAGGAATGACAATACATCCAGATGGCACAAGAACCTATAGGACATGCAACAACTCTCCTGGTGTGGAACTAACAACACCTACTCACATATTCTCATGTCCAGCAATGGCCGCAGCCTTGCAGAAAATTGACATAGACCCAGAGCAGCAGCTTTACACACCCAAGATAGTGGATATTGCTGCTGCTGTGATGGAGATGTATGGAGACATCTGAGACTCTTCTTTGGACACGACAACAACAACAGTAAAGAGATTACTAGATATATTATATTGTAACATAGAAGATTAGTAAAGACAAACTTTAGGATGAAACTGCAATTTATATAATGTAAAACCAAATTAAAATTATTAAAATAGCAGAGAGGCAATGAGAAAATTTTACAGTATATCAAAATACAAATATCGAAATTAGCAAACTTTTCATAGAATAATAAATAATCTGCTACAATATATTGAAATAATTTTAAACAGTTATCTTGACCTCAAACACTCAAATATTATTAGCTTTAAGCTTTTAATTGCCCCCGAAATGTTACTTTCTGCATGACGAAATTATCCTATAAAGAGTTAAGGCCATAATTTGACTCAAATATGGCTTTTTGCATGATGTAGGTATGGAAAAATAAGGTTATTTATGAGTGTTAAACTTAAAATGTCAGCTAAAATACATATAAATCGTTAATACTATTCAATAATACTATGGCAAGCATAACGATTTTGTTTCTTCATTTTAATAAATTTGTTCAAGCTTTCAAGCCATAAGGTTTTCTTCATCGCCCTAACCACTATAAAACAACTCTTAGGGAAATTCACTTCAAGTACATCTACCTAATATTTACGAACCAAAAAATATATATAACCCAGTTTTATCGAAATAAATAAAAGTTTAAATTTCCACCCAAGATTTTCTCAACAATAAATTATGAATCGCCTAATTCTATTCAAATCGTGCAATTTATCATTCTTAAGAGTGAAAACGCGAGTAGATAACTCCTACCTAGATAATACAAAACATTATTTTTTTCTGAAATTATCAGTTAAAAGATTTTAAATAGATAATATCTGAAAATATAGAGTCCTATGTCATATAAGAGAGAATGAATAGTACTATAAATATAGAGATGATAATTATTAATTTTTATGAAAATTAAAAGGTTTGTCCTTTTTAATCAAATTATAATTTGCCTAAAGACGCTCCTTATATATGTAAATAAATTATTTATGCTTTGATAAATGATGTTAGGGTATATTTTTATCAGTTAAATATTGAAAAATATGTGTTCAAAAGGAAATATATATAATGAATAATTTGTGGCACACAACACACACACAACAAAAATAAATACTTCTTAAAACGTTTCATATATATGCTAAAAATTAATAACCACTTTCAAATATAAATAATTAGAGAACATATTTTTTCCTCATAATATCGATTATACTGTTTTTACCCTAAAGAAATGAATATTCAGAAACACATAGTTGGAAGAAAAGAGAACAATGTACTAAAACTTAAAAGATAAATTTAACATAGATATTCAATTACATTATAATTAATAATTATTAAGGGAAGACAAAGGAAGAATTTTTTTCTAAAAATTCTCTGATAATATCCAATAAAATGCATGCTTAATACTGGAATACCCTAACGATTTCAATTAATTCATGTAGTGCGGAAAATATTTGAGAACAAACATATATATTGAAAATATTAATATGAATACAAAGTCGTTTTTAATTTTTTTGAAATGAATATGAAATGCATGAAATTTTTATGGCAAACATATTGGCCACATCAGCAATATGATTCACGTGTTCAAAAATAATAAAACATACTTTTCATTTAATAAAAAATGGTGACTTTTTTATAAATATTTATTTAATGAAATAATTATCTTTAAAATAAATATTTTTCTCTTAAAAAATTATAATCAACAACGAACTCTAGTAAAATATTTTCTGTGAAAATTTTAATCCTTTAAAAATTCCTCACTAGGTGGCAGGCGCTACGTTGTTTCGTTTATTTTTGAATTTAGCGTCACAAGATGGCGTCCTACGTGTATTATTTACCGGTAGTTTTCATTGTAACTTGTATTAAATTTCTTTTACTGCCTGCATATCGGTCAACAGACTTTGAAGTACATCGCAATTGGCTCGCCATTACTCATAATCTACATTATTCAAAATGGTACGTAGAAGCGACGTCGACATGGACATTGGACTACCCACCGCTCTTCGCCTGCTTCGAATGGCTTCTTTCCCAAATCGCATGGTTCTTTGACCCAAATATGCTGAAAATTACCAACTTAAATTACGCAAGCCAACAAACTATACTCTTCCAAAGATTATCAGTGATTTTGACAGACTTGGTGTATGCATATGCAGCAATTGAATTTTCAGTATTTGTTTCAAGATTTGGCAAAAAAGAAAAAGATCCATGGAAAGACAGCGGAATGATAGCAGTTATTCTTTTTCTATGGAATGCAGGCCTCTTAATTGTTGATCATATTCATTTTCAATACAATGGACTTCTTACCGGAATATTACTACTTGCAATTCTACGCATCTGCCAAAACCGTATGATTGAAGGTGCAGTATGGTTTGCAATTTTACTAAATATGAAACACATATACCTATACGTTGCTCCAGCATTTTTTATTTATCTTTTGAGAAACTACTGTTTTGAAAAATCCAACTCAAATGGCCATCCTGAATATAAAAGCTTCAACATTATCAAGTTTGTAAAACTTGCTTTATCTGTTAGCACAATTTTTGCAATTTCATTTGGACCGTTTATCTATAAAGGTCAATTGAAGCAAGTGATGAACAGACTGTTTCCATTTAAACGTGGATTGACCCATTCTTATTGGGCACCTAACTTCTGGGCGTTGTATAATACAATGGACAAAGGTTATCATTTTATCTATGCCAAGATCACTAACTCGACTGTCTCAACAATGGCTTCAATGACTGGAGGAAGAGTTGAAGAATATCAGCATGCCGTTCTTCTTAATATAACTCCAACTTACACAGTTGTTCTTACCATCCTGACAATGCTACCCATTCTATGGACATTATGGAAGAACCCCAAGAATCCAATTATGTTCATGAAATCTGTTGTGATACTCGCTCTAATCTCTTTCCTCTTTGGCTGGCATGTTCATGAGAAAGCTATCTTGATGGTGATTCTGCCGATGACTCCGTTGGCGGTTCTTCAGATATTTGATGCTAAGTATTACCTGATACTGAGTGTCCTGGGTACATATTCTCTGTTCCCATTGTTACCGTATCAAGCGGAAACTCCAATCAAGATTACATTGCTGCTTCTCAATGCTATCTATGCTTTTGGTGCATTAGGACGTCATCATGGTATACTCAAGTTTTCACCAGTGCTTCCCCTACTTACACGTCTGGAGAGCCAGTATCTACTGGTTGGTATTCCTGTTACCCAGATCATCTACAGTTTCTCCAATCGTATACCAATCCTACGTAACTACCCCTTCATGCCTCTCCTCCTTATCTCCTTGTACTGCGCAACCGGCATCCTCTACTGCGCCTACCATCTTGTCTTTGAATATGCACATCTCCCCAGACTGGCCAGACTGAGGTCCTCCACGAAGAAAAAGTAATAGCTACTGTTGTACTGAGCTTATTTTCTTCCTCCTCTTTACCATTGGTTGATCAACTTTTCAGTACATAACATGTATGTCAATGCAGCACATCTTCCTTTATCATTTTATACCATCTTTAACATAGTTTTTGATACATTTAAACAGGTCATGTTAACATTTTTATCAAAACCTTTGTGCAACCTTCAATAATCCTTTTTGATACATTTAAACAGGTCATGTTAACATTTTTATCAAAACCTTTGTGCAACCTTCAATAATCCAAGTTTTTTTCTATCATTTTATACCATCTTTATCATAGTTTTTGATATATGTTCATGTCAACATTTAATTTAAAACCTTTGTGCGATATGCAATAATCCAAGTTTTTTTTTTATCGTTTCATACCATCTTTAACAACAGCTTTTGATATATTTAAACAGGTCTTTGTTTACATTTTATTCAAAACCTTTGTGCAACATGCAATAATCCACATGTTTTTCTTCTATCATTTCATAGTATCTTCAACACAGTTTTTGATGCATGGTCATGTCAATATTTTCATCATCATCTTTGTGCAACCTTCAATAATCCAAGTTTTCCTTTTTTATCAGGTAGATTCAATATATATGAGACTTTTAAGTAATAAAAACCTATCTTGGATTGATAGGATTTATTTAAAAAGATATTTTGACCAGAGCTGTTTACTCATCTTCTGGAATTGAGCTTTTGTTGTAAGTTTATCATCTGTGTGATGTAAGAGAAATACTGTTAAAGTAGGTTGGTGTCATCAAGACATTTCATATGAGACAGAATCATGTCTATACATGTATAAGCAGTCAGACTTTTGGCAGTAAAAAAAAAAGAGTAAAGTATTGTAAGTGTTAAATCAATCTGTTGAATTAGAGAGGTTACCACAATAATCCTAATTACATATTAGCCCATCTCCAATATGTAAAAATGGTAAATCAGAAAGCTCTCTAAATACTGAAACCAACAACAACGATGATACCATTTCATTTTTCTTTCTTTAGATCTAAAACTTGGCCCCTTTTTAACATGCTTTTTTATATGTAATCTAAATTGTCTAAATCTTTAAAAAAAATGTTTAATTATTGTTTCTTTTTTATATTTTGTTGCTTTTTGTAATATCTTTAAATTGTTGTTTTCCCCCCTCTTTTTTTATATAATTATAATTTTTATTATTATTAAACTTTTGTCGTTACCTTAATTTTAAAATTTTATGCAACTTTATTCCTTTCCTCTATTTGCATATGCAATTTTAAAATTTAAATATTGTCTTTTTTAAAGAGTTTGAAAAATTTTGTACTCTTTGACCCCCTTTTGCCAAATGTAAGCCAAATTTTCCTTCAGATGTTTAAAGTGGTCTTCTTTTACCCGTAGTTTACTTGGTCCCAAACCATTGATTTTTGGAAGTTGTACAACTCCATCTATAGACCAAAAACAGAGTTAATTTGTGGCATTATTGCCTATTTATCATAATTTTGCTATGTTACTATATTCCTCTCTTATGATAGGGCACAATTTGGATTATAGATTATAAACACTAGGTAATAAGCCCAAATCCAAATAATATAAATAGTGTGTGACATTTCGGTAACAGCGTTGTTACCATCTTCAGACAAAAGTACTGAATGAAGGGTTGGTGGATGAGTGGTCTAAACAGTTGATTTTCGAAGCTACGATCCAGAATCGAATCCTGAATTAAGCACCTTTTTTTTTATAATACAAAAATACAGTACTTTTCAGTACTTTTGTCTGAAGATGGTAACAACGTTGTTACTGAAACATCACACACTATTTATTTATTTGGATTTGGTCTTATTACCTTGTGTTCCTCTCTTATTAATATTTTAGGTGGGTATATCATGCTGGTTACTCTTCTAACAGATTTTACTGGCACATTTCTTTTTTTGACTGGCAAGAATAGATAACCTTAAAAAAATATCATTATCTTCTTTGTGAAAAAAATAGCACAAAAGTGAAATTGTGCTGGATGATCAGTTAGATAAATAAAGAAAAAGTCATCTCCTGATGCTCTTTTTACTTAATTATTTTATTTTTATTCAAAGTCAAAATTGAGAAAGCAATTTTAAAAAGATGTCATATGTAAAGATGGATGTTTATGCAAAACTTGGATATATATATATATATGGCGCTCTGCCATCAAAAACTTCATGTGAATGTGGTCAGGATATGCCTTTTTTGATTTTAATATACAGTTAAACCTGTCTATAGCGCCTCCCTCTCTATAGCGCCCGATTTTAAATACGTAGTATGATGCGATTTACATTAAAGGTGACCTGTCTATAGCACCCCATCTCTATAGGATCCTATTTTGGTGAGTCCCAAGAGGGAGCGCTACAGACAGGTTTAACTGTATATATATACAGTAAAAGCCTGCTAAAACGAACCTGGGATATAGCAAACCTTCCCTTATAAGGAACCTGAAATAATCACCATTGTTATTTTTTATAATACAGTGAACCAAGGCTATAATGAACCACAGGTTCAGTCCCATTGAGGTTTACCATTGAAGGGTTTTACTAGAGTTTATAAATAAAATACCTTGTTTTGGTAAATTTGGTTTTTCTGCAGAAAGAATTGTGAGGTTAAAGTTGTGGGACCAGAAAAATGAAGGTATTTTATAGAGCGAGAGCAAAAACTATAGAAATATATTTAATAATATTCATATACTTTTTTTAATGCAATATATTCTTGTGTGTATTTTGATATTTTTGTTTTTTATTTTCACTATCATTAATACTGCCAATATGCGTTTGTTGTCCTTGTATTTGCATATATGCATATGAATAATATATATTTATATATTTGCCAATTCCAGTTGAAATGACATGATATCTTTCTTTTTTGGCTTCAGAATTTTTTATTGTAAAAAAAGCTAGGGTGTTTTTTTGAAGTTTTATTAATGTTTTACAGTATTGGTGTCATACTATCTGTTTTTGTTTGGTTAAGCTGTAATATTGATTGTAAAGTTTAATAAGCTACAATTTGGATTCTGGTTGATAAGGCACAATTTGGATTATAGATTATAAACACAAGTGGATTCAGCACTTTTGTCCAAAGATGGTTACTTTCATAGAATTTTAATACTAATTTTATAATATATTCATTAATAACACAAAGTAATAAAAGACCAAATAAATAAATGGTGTGTAACGCTTCGGTAACAGCATTGTTACTATCTTCAGACAAAAGTACTGAATGAGAAATTTTACCACAGCATGTTTCAAATAGTTACTGTTATCAAGCGTGTAAACAAGATAACAGATAAGAAGAAGATATTTAAAACATACTGTGGTATTTTTACTCATTCAGTACTTTTGTCTGATGATTGGTAATACCGCTGTTACCGAAATGTCATACACCATTTATTTATTTGGATTTGGTCTTATTAACTTGTGTTTATTATCTATAATTCAATTTTTTTGCCTTATAACATGTGAGCAAATTTAAATATGTAATTTATAGTTTGAGAACCTTCATGATAAAGGTACAATTTGGATTATAGACTAGGAATACAAAGTAATAAGACCAAATCCCAAATATATAAATAGAAAGTTACCTGTTGAAGGAGGTCATAGTCGGAAAGCTTGCCGAATTTACAGCTTTAATAAAAGAAACATGTCGCCGTTAACTTTTGTTCCTTCTTCAAATAGTACTTTTGTCTGATGTTGTTACCCAAATGTCACATACTATTTATTTGGATTCGTGGACACTTATTATTATTTATTTAGATACTTTGAATGGGACTCTTCAGTATATGTCACATGTAAATTTCTGGAACAGGTTTATATCACTTATTTGGATTTGTTACTTTGTCTTCTTCTTCTTTCTTATCTCCACACTGGGTGAAGTAGAATATATCTGCCTTTGTCATTAAGACTGGGAGCACTACTCAGTGGCAGGCCGACTTAGCTCTAAAAGAAATGGCCGCCTCTGACATGAGGAACAGACGCCATGTGCAGCCGCTCCTAACATGGAGTACAAACGCTGCTCATCCTGTATACCTGGATTAGGAGCCCTTACAGGGTACTATCAGCCGGGCCAACTGAACCCAGGTTTTTTAGTGAGCTTGTTACTGCTCCCCCTCCTCCTTTTTCATCCGGGCTTGGGACCGGCAAAGGCGGAGTTGTTACTTTGTGAGAATTGGAATATAGTATAGTCAAAAGGCGTGCGTGCTAACTTGTTAAGAGAACAGGCATTTCCATTGTGGCATGGCCATAGGCATAACTTCTGCCTAAAAGCATAACCTGAATTTTCAATGAAAGGTATGGCCCATAATGGTGTGGAAACCACAAGTGAAGTATTTTAACACAATCCCAGAAAATAGTCGCATTTATCAACATAGATTCCAAGTTTTCCTCTCCGACACATCGCATCCTGTTTAATATCTTCCGTTTACCGTCTATTGACATCATGCTTTTAACTTTGTGTTGCTTGTCTTCTTCTTTCTTATCTCAACTCAGTCATATTAGGGTATCAAGCTTGTAGAGCTTGTTGATGGTGTCTGCTGGGGGTGTGTCTTCTTCTTTCTTATCTCCACTCAGTCATATTAGGATATCAAGCTTGTAGAGCTTGTTGATGGTGTCTGCTGGGGGTGTGTCTTCTTCTTTCTTATCTCCACTCAGTCATATTAGGATATCAAGCTTGTAGAGCTTGCCGGCCTGCCACTGAGTAGTGCTCCCAGTCTTAATGACAAAGGCATTCTACGTTCACCCAATCATGATGGTTGTGTTGCTTGTACTTTTGACAAGTGTTTTTCACTAATTTGTCCTTTTTTTTAATCCCTAGTTGCTCATACATCATTGTAAAATTTTCACAAGAGTTATCAGAATCCATTCTGATACCAATTGGTTTCGAAATTTATAAAGGGAAGTCATATTTAACTGTCATTTTCAACTGGTATTACAATTTTTTTTGTTTGTAAACATATCTTATTGTGGCATTCTATTTTATCATTTTTAGAATCATTTTTTATGTTCACCATTTTGATTATTAATTTTTTTTTTTAAGTCATGTAAAAAAAAGTGTTGTCATCATTTTTATTATTAACATTTTTTTCTTAATTTTTTGCAATTATATATTTTAGATTTATATATATATATATATTTAGAACAAAAATTAAATTTAATTGGATGTTTTTTTATATTTATACGCATATATATATATATATTATTTTTTACATGTTTTCATCATTTGTACTTTGTGTGGGAGTGTTTTTTTAAATAATAAAATCATGTTTTTTGTATATTTTTTTCAATTTTATACCAATCATACTAAATATGTTATTTTAGAAATGACTAGCGGACCCGGCCACGCCCTGCTGTGGCTAAATTGTAATATGTTAAATTAACATTATACTAAACTATTCAGTACAGTAAAGTCAATATTCACTTATAAAGATAAAAATGTTTTAGCAGATCTAAAGCCCTACGGGATTGAGAATGGAACGTTACGCTAAAATTTGAAAGTGAATTTTATATATATAGATAATATAGCCCTTCATTATAATCATTGATTATAATCACTGCATTAATAAATGTCAGTGAACTCGTTTATATGTATTGTTTTTTGTTTTCGAGATATTCTAATAGAACGTTCTCACATTTTCTGTAAAATATCTATATATGCACAAACACAGAATATAATCACTACGTCTTAAATTCGCTATATTTATTGCTATAAATATTATTCTAAAATAATTCGCCAGAAATCGTCTTGATAGTATACTACACAGCGAACCCGGCCACGCGTTGCAGTGGCTAAATTGTAATATGTTGAATTAACATTATACTAAACTATTCAGTACAGTAAAGTTAATATTCACTAATAAAGATAAAAATGTTTTAGCCGATCTAAAGCCCAACGGGATTGAGAATGGAACGTTACGTTAAAATTTGAAGGTGATTTTTATATATATAGACAATATAGCCCTTCATTGTAAGCATTGATTATAATCACTGCATTAATAAATGTCAGTCTTCCCAGTATTCTTTTACCTATGTATGGAAATTTTGGTTTGAATTAGTGAACTACTGCGAATTTGTAGACGAATGACCCGGGCAACGCCCGGGTTTACACGATTAAATGTATATTACATATGGAAGATGGACGTAGTTCCCGGAGGGCACCCGCGAGGTCACTCTGTCCCCGCGCAACTGTCCAACCGGGAGCGCCCCGCGCCGTCAAAATCGTCACGCGTTCTAGAGGGCGCTGCTCGGCCGTCAGCCGGGAGATCTCATTTACTCGGTGGGGGGGGGGGCAGGGAGGTCACGTGCTGCGCCGGCAGCCAATCGTCGCGCGCCGCCATCCCCCGTCTGCCGCGAGAGGGGCGCAGATTGCGAGTGAATTTACGTTTTATTGTAAATAGAAATGCAACGAAAGGTTATTTCTAAAGAGTAATTAGCCATAAACCATCCCTGTAGTATACTAAACATCTTCCCAAAGTTTCATCACGATTGGTTGAGCGATGTAGAAGATTATCACTCACGGACGGACCAACCAACAAACATCCATTTTTATATATATAGATATGGCACAATTTAGATTATAGATTATAAACACAAGGTAATAAGACCAAATCCAAATAAATAAATAGTGTGTGATGTTTTGGTAACAGCATTGTTACCATCTTCAGACAACATCATTCAGTAATTTTGTCTGAAGATGGTAACAACGCTGTTACCGAAACGTCACACACTATTTATTTGGATTTGGTCTTATTACCTTGTGTTTATTTTAGAAATGTTGTTATGTATCGAGATTCAGTTTAGATGTATGTATCTCTATACAATATAATGTGGCTTATGATTGTAAAACGACATTTGAAAATTATCCTGCATGTGTTTCTTTTGAACGAAAAATCAAAATTTATTCCAAGGAGAAATAACGATTATTTCTAACCTTTGGGATTAGGTATGAAAGGATGAATTGTGAAGAGTAATGATAAACGGAAAAATTGAAGTGTCCAGGGATGGGAATCGAACCCACAGTGTTCCGATATGTATCTCTAAAAAAAAAAAACCTACTAAAATCAAAATGTAACAAGACCAAATCCAACTTATTGAAATGCTTATGACGTTTGGGTAACAGCATTGTTACCATTATCAGACAAAGTACTAAAATTTAGATGCTTCATATAGAGAGGATGAAAACAGGCGCATTGGAAACCAGTTCAATAACATTGAAAAATACAATAGCAAAATTCATTACAAAAACCAAAATAGCCCGTATGCAACCTTAACATTAACAGAGAATTAACGGCCACAATTTCAAGAATCCGAACAGGACATTTTAAAGGAATGAAGATAAACTCAGACATGACTAGATCCTACAGGAACTGCAATGTTTTAAGGAATATTTTAGAATTCTCAGAACTGACAATAGAGGACCCCAGGCCTATAACTACCATCACAAAATTGGAGAGGAGTGGACTTCAGGAATTGGTTTAACCATGGAGATAAGCATCACCACCAGAATGAAAATATGCAAGATATTCATGTTAGGAGCAACTTCATCTGAAGCTAAGTTGGAATTCTCTTTTGATTTTTTTCAATCAATGGCAGAGTTACGGGGAATGTACTTCTTTTCTTTCTTTCTTATCTCCACTCAATCATATTAGGGTATCAAGCTTGTAGAGCTTGAGATTTGACAACCATCATGACTGGGTGAAGTAGAATGTGTCTGCCTTTGTCATTAAGACTGGGAACACTACTCAGTGGCAGGCCGATTTAGCTCCAAAAGAAATGGCCGCCTCTGACATGAAGAACAGACACCATGTGCAGCTCCTAACATGGAGTACTAACGCTGCTCATCCTGTATCCCTGGATTAGGAGCCCTTACAGGGTACTATCAGCCGGGCCAGCTGAGCCCAGGTTTTTTAGTGAGCTTGTTACTGCTCCCCCTCATCCTTTTTCATCAGGGCTTGGGACCGGCAAAGGCAGAGTGGAGTAGACTTCAGGAATTGGTTTAACCATGGAGATAAGCAACCACCACTAGAATGAAAAGATGCAAGATATTCATGTTAGGAGTGACTTCATCTGAAGCTAAGTTGGAGTCCTCTTTTGATTTTTTCAATCAATGGCAGAGTTACGAGGAATGAACTGAAGTTGAATAATAATAAGAAAGCTAAGGAAGAAGGAAACCATGAGATTTCAATACTTAATCATCTGATAGTGTTATCAACACATTGATACTGATCCTTATTGTGTGTTTCCCTCTCATCTCTTATCAAATTGGCCGTTTTTTTGTTTGAAACTTTTATAGTATTTTGCTCTGTTAAGGCACAATTTGGATTATAGATTATAAACACAAGGTAATAAGACCAAATCCAAATAAATAGTGTGTTACCGAAACATCACACACTAATTATTTATTTGGATTTGGTCTTATTACCTTGTGAGCATTTTGCTCTGTTAAACAACAAATTGTATGCTTTTTTAAAATCCTATTGTGATAAATACAAATTGTGCTTTATCACAATAGGATAAAAAAAAAAAAAACGTACAATTTGGATTTGGTCTTATTACCTTGTGTTTATAATCAACTAGCCGAATGATCCGGGCAACGCCCGTGTTTTACCCGATTGAATGTTTTTATTCAAATACTATTTGTTACAATTATAAATTGGCGCCTTAAATAAATGCATATATTAGTTGGCTTCCGTAGGCGTCTCTTACTGGGAAAAAGAAAGAGAGGATTCCATTTAGTTATTAACTAATATATGCATTTATTTAAGGAGCGACCCGCTCCAACAAAATAGTTACAAAAAGCGAGTGGGGGGGGGGGGCGGGGGGGGGGGGGGGGGGCAAAGGTGGCGTGATCGTAGCCAACCAATAGGAGGGCGCCATTCCAAAAAAAACAAAGCAAACAGTGACAGATGAAGAATGGCGCTCGTAACTGTATATAGAATAAGCACAATTTTTATTATAGATAATAAACACAAGGTAATAAGACCAAATAAATAGTGTGTGACGTTTCAGTAATAGTTTTGTTACCATCTTCAGACAAAAGTACTGAATGAGAAATTTTACCACAGCATGTTTTAAATATTTACACACTCGGTAACAGTAACTATTTAAACCATGCTGTGGTAAAATTTCTCATTCAGTGTTGTTACCGAAATGTCACACACTATTTATTTATTTGGATTTGGTCTTATTACCTTGTGTTTATCCCATTGTATAATTATACAAGGTCACAGAGACTGAATTCATAGATCAAATTCACAATCTTGGTAGGGTTGGAATACAGGTCCTGTCTTGAGGCTTACATACATTCCAAGAGGTGGTTTGGTGAGGTCTCTTTGGTCCTGTAGATGGTGTATTGTGTCTTTACACCATCCTGGAAGAGGAGCGGTCTTGTATGGCCAGTGTATTGTATGGTACAAACATAAGATAACAAGACCAAATAAATAAATAGTGTCTAACAATTTTTGTAACAATGCTGTTACCAAACCTTATGTTTCTAGTCTACAATCCAAATTGCACCTTATCATATTTGGTGCCAAGTTATGGGGCTACTTTTTGATTTTGATCCATAATAAAATTATGTAATTCATCAAATATGTTTATAACTTATTGACACCTCTATCTGATGATCTTCAAACTAAAATACTGAACGATTTCAGACTGAGTAGTAAGTGCAAAGTTTTGTCTGAAGATGGTAACAATTCTATTAATGAAATGTCATGTATAATGACAAGCATCAATTCTGTTCTTCCAAGAGAAAAACAATCTTTTATTTCCAGACTTAAGTCTGGTCATCTACGGACAATGACTTTCCAGAATGGTTGCAAGGTTTTTCCCACTATGTACTAAGTACAATTCTCAGCCTGCAACCCTAAAACTAGGGCCTCCAATCCCGGGATCCCGGAGCCAAATAATGATCCCGAAATCCCGGGATTCTGCTCGAAAAATCCCGGGATTACTGGTTTGTGCATGAAAACCAGCGCAAAAAAAAATATTTTTCTTACCTAGCATTTTGGTAATCAAACAGATGATGAGATAGCACACTTTTGACGTTTGGAGGATGACAATGAGGACACTTCTCCATTTAACGTTAGCCCAGAGGTAGCACATCCCTCATTCCCTGAAGCAATTTTTCCACAATCTCCAGTATTTTCAAAGAAAAATATAAATGAAGTGACGAAAAAAGCTCGTGTGTTTGTGAAATTGTTCAAACGATCGCCGCTGAAGAACGAGATCTTACTGAACTACATGCGGCAAGATAATCGCATTTCCACCAGTATGTGTCTCATTCTCGACTGCAGAACGCGCTGGGATAGTTTAGCGAACATGTTGGAGAGACTTCTCAGTGTGAAGTCAGCGATTCAGAAGGCGCTAATAGATGTGAATGCAAATGTCCGTCTAACTGATGAAGATTTTGATATCATGAGGCAAGTAATTTCCGCACTGAAACCATTTCGGGCAGCTGTGGCGGCTATCTGTAGACGCGACGCTACGCTTTTGACTGCAGAAGCAACAGTAAAGTTTCATTTAGAGGAGCTACAAGCACAATCTCATTCTCTCAGCAAAGATCTGCAAAAATATTTTCAAAAGAGAATTTTAGAAGAGCGATGCAATAAAACATCTTTAGTCCTCCAATATCTGCACAATCCGCAAGCACAGTTAGAAAAAAGAAGATGGTTAAATACTTTAGCGTGAAATTGCTTTTGCGTCTTAAACCGTTACAGGAACAAATGGCCGAAGTAAGAAAAAAAATTCAGGCTGATAATTCGCAACTTCCTCAGAGTTTACAAGAACCCCATGAGCCATCACAATCGAATGACCATCTTACAATTGAGCGCCGATTGCAAGAAGCTATTGAGGTTGCCTCTTCAACTTCAATTGCAATACCTACACCAGACTCCGCATCCTACTCAACTATGATTAACCACGAACTTAATATTGCTGCTCAGTCAGGCAAACGAGGACCCCATTTAGAGAGTGTGTATCAATACTTGCTGACAATCCCTCCAACGTCTGTGGAATCGGAAAGCGTCTTCTCCTCTGGATACCTATGCAATAAGATACGTTCTAGTTTGCATAATGATACTCTTGACAAATTATATTTCCTTCGCGCAAATCTTTCTCGAAATTGAATTTTTATCCTTAAAATAAAGTAATTCATGGTTTTTAAAACGGTGCTGTCTTCTTTCTAAACATCAATACATAGTTGGGCAAAATGCAATAATGATTACATTTTCTATAATAACAATTGCAAATAATCATGATTACATTTGCTATAATTACAATTACAAGTAATTTTAATCACAATTGCTATCATTATATATAGAATTACGAGTAATTATGTTTACATTCTAATGCAATTAATTTTTTTCAAAGTAATTCATTGCAAAGTAATCGTAATTACAAGGTAATGTATTACTTTGAATGGATTACTGCCCAACACTGCATTAAGAGATGTGGTCTAAGAGTTCCAAGAACAGTAATTTTTTTCCAGATGTGTGTACAGTAATTGACAGATAATTTTAAACTGTAACCCAAAAGCAATGATTTAGTTCATAAGCAGGCGCAAAATATATGGCTTTCAGGTTGTTTTCATCGAAGTAAGTGCCACGTCAATGACAATAAATAAAAGAAAAAATTAAAAATATAACGAACGAAACGATATACCTCTTGGCGTAGAAAGACGAAAATGTTTTTCAATCCCGGGATTGAGAAAAAAGCAATCCCGAATCCCGGGATTGAAAATATGTACCGGGATTGGAAGCCCTACCTAAAACACATTATTGACTGTATTGACTCATCCATTGATGAGCTCTACTTATCCTCAGCAGACACCATAAAGTTCTACAGGCTTGATACCCCAATATGATTGAGTGGAGATAGAAAGAAGATTATCAAGGTCTGAATCCTTAAAGACCTTGTAGCTATAGGTTCTCAGAAGTAGACACAACTTGTGCTAAATCATTAGAGCCTTAACAACAATCCCACAAATTTTACCTGCATAAAAAATGTTCGACTTGAAATAAAAATTCCAGAGGAAAACAATATAGTAGAACCTTCATGAAAGGACACTCGTGCTAGAGGACACCTCTCTATAAAAGACAGTTTTCATCACCAAAATTACAATTTTTACTATTGAGAAACTCTTTAGTAAGACGACACCTCTCCATAAAGGACACTTTAGCTCTGTAATTAGGTATTCTTTACAAGGTGATGATTTATTTAACTTGCGACGTTTCAGTAACTTGCTGTCATTCTCTTCTTGATCCCCTGAGGAGAGTGACAGAAGGTTAGTGAAACGTCGGGAGTTGAACCATAGGTTAATGTGGCTGTGTTTTACTCTGAATCTACTTCTAACCAACAAATGATCTTCATAACTTTACAGGGAGGTTCTACTGTATAAAGAAAAAAAAAACTCAGCATTTATATATTACTAACCAAATGATACCATAGAAGCATAGGGCGCCTCTCCCGTCAAAATAAACTTTTTTTTTTTTGCTTATCCCTAGTACACGTGGTACAGGCCATGATAATCATGGTGGGTAGTTAGCGACTGCTTTTTACTGTAAGTACACCACATATCTACATATATGAAAAGCAGTTCGACTTTGCACTTACAAATGTGCCAGAGCTCCGTTTGGTTACTTGCACTCGCTGGTGGGGTTGGACTTTTGCAAAAATCGGGGGCCATTGGAGCATTTTTTTTTTTTTTAAACAGAAAAAAGTGTCCAATGCGGGAATCGAACCCGGGTCGTAGTGGGCGAAACCCAAACGGTTTAACCAGCCTTCCACCGACCCCCCCATCAAAACCTGACGCCATTTTGACGGGAGAGGATCCCTATGCTTCTATGGATCAATTTCCTCCCGGCAAATTTTTCCATCTACAAATGATTCCAGTCTAAAAAGGAAAGAGATCTCATCCATGGCAGATGTCATGGTGCGATAGCGGCTTTTCTAAGAAGGCAGCCATCTGCTACAACTGCCATATTTGACGTGAGAGAACCCCTATGCTTCTATGGATCAATTTCCTCCCGGCAAATTTTTCCATTTACAAATGATTCCAGTCTAAAAAGGAAAGAGATCTCTTCCATGGCAGATGTCATGGTACGATAGCGGCTTTTCCAAGAAGGCAGCCATCTGCTACAACTGCCATATTTCCATATCTACCTCAGAAGAATTTGTTTATACATATGGTTGCATAGTTGGTGGCAATTTCTTGACTGAGTTAGTACCACGCTGTAGAAAATGTGAAGTAAACATAGATATCACACACACAGCTTTATTAAGACCATTGGTCTTATACAGATTCACTGCAGGAAGAAAGATAGAGCTCCTATACTCCAGACAGCACAGAACCCAACAACAGCCTCCAGGTCCGACGTATGTCCAGTGGCCACACCGTGAATATGTAATGACTATACTGTATTCATACACATACAGTTTTATTAAGACCACCGGTCTTATACAGATTCACCACAGGAAGAAAGATAGAGCTCCTATACTCCAGGCAACATAGAACCCAACAACAGACTTCAGGTATGATGACCACACGTTCCATCATGCATACGTCAAAGTTAGCGTATCACTGAAAAGACGAGTGTAGAATCAGTCTTCGCTTTCCTCATCTATATGGACCACGACATTCGGAGATTCTATTAATCTCCTCCGAACGGTGACTGCGGTCTTGTAGAATTTATATAAACCAAAGACCTTGATCAAACATCATTGTATTCAGTTATATATTTGTTGGCTATCGGATTGAAACAAGGATAAGTTGACCAAGAGTTCCACTCTCTGTTTCTATAAGCAAAAGCAACAAAATATTATATGCATGATTTCATCATGGATATCATATATAGGATCTCCCCCAGTTGTAGAGTAGGAAATAGATAACTAAAAGTCTCATAGAGCAAAAATCTTTAATGTATCTCTGAAGAAAATACAAAATTAACTCAATATTTTTCCCCTGACAATGCCTTCTGGTTACTGCATCAGAATGAACCCTTACAGACAAAGGAAAGCTGTCGAATTATCTTTGACAAAGTATAGAGAATGAAACTATAGTCGACTCTCGATAATTTGAAACTCGTTAATTTGACTCTCTCAATAATTTGAAATGTTTTCTCTGGTCCCTTGAGTTTCAAATTATCGAGAGTCAGCTGTAATTTATTACCATGTCCATATAAGAGATTATATAGGTTTAAATAAACTCGTTGTGTCTACTTTTGGTCCAACAATTGATATCCTGGGATTTTTTCTATTTAATATAGATTTAACTGCCCGGTAAGAAGATGGTTGTGGGTTCGATTCCCGCCCCTGGACACTTTTATTTTTCCGTTCGCCATTACTCTTCACATTTTCACCCATTCATACGTCATCCAATCATATTTAGACCATTACTCTTCATATATTCAACCTTTTCATACGTCATCCAATCATATTTAGACCATTACTCTTCATATATTCAACCTTTTCATACGTCATCCAAAAAGTTAGAAATAGTACATATTTCTCTTTGAAATTAATATTGATTTTTCACAAAAAATAAACTTATGCGGGGAGGCTTTAAGTGTTACTTTATAATCATACGCCGCAGTCCTTTATAATAGATTTAACTACAAAATATATCTCTCTTAAACGAACGTGAAAACCCCCTTAATGTCTGGAGGAGGACTCTCTGTCGTTGGGAGAATCTCCTCGACTGTACATAACTGTATATATTTTACTCTTTTATTTTATCCCTCTTTTTATAATTATTATATACTACTACCATTGACTTGTGTATGAGGTCAATAAAATATTTTTAAATCTCAAATCTCTCTCTTAAATCTCCTATAATTGCCTTTGAATAAAATAAATATGAACCAATATAAGATTATATAATGAAAAATATATGTATAAATAAATGTAAATACAGTAGAACCTCCCTTTAGCGGACACCCCGCTAGCGGACACCTCTCTACAAAGGACATTTTTCATTTGCAAAATTACCATTTTTACTATTTAGCAATTCTCTGGTAAGAGGACACCTTTCCCTAAAGAACACTTTGGCTTTGCAATTAGGTGTCCTTTACAGGGAGGTTTTACTGTATATGAAATAATTATAGAACATTAGGGCACGAATGTTTCTTTTACACATAAAACGAAGTAGAGGGCAGTAAGGACAGTAAAAGTCTGTTTTATTTGTGAAAGAAACATTCGTGACTTTATGTTTTCTGCTCCTATGTATAGATGGTGATATATAGCTAGCAATAAATATGTATATATATGTTTCTATGAAAATGTTAATCTGCAAGACGCAGGTTATCATCATCCCTTTTTGTTTTGTTTTTGTCACTTTGGCGGTTTGCAAATAAACAACAAAAGATGTATCAGACATAATAAAGACAATAAAGATTTTCTGATAATAAAAAGGTACAAAGATATTGCAGATGGCGCGTTTTGCTTTATATATGAAATAATTGATATAAAAATATACATATATAAAATATATTCAATGTATATAGAAATAGACCCAATCAGAGTTCTTTGAGCGTTGAACGTTTAAAAGTTTTTGACCGAGTGCAGATATGCCCACAGAAAAAAATATACTCTGTTAATTATAATTTGGCAAAACTATCCTAAATTCCATAAAATCGTTAAATCGAAGTTTATACACACATATAAATAAAAACAATATGTAAATATGCAACAATATTAAACGTTTTTACGATAAATCAGTGAAAAAAATCCAATTTTCAGGTTGTGTTGTATGTGGCATTAGACTAAGCAATGTTTGCAAATTCCAACAGTAGGTGTAGCAAAGAGACGAATTTGTGCCAAATAACAGAAGAGAAAGTAACAAAAGAACTCGAATTTTTTTTTAGCGCAGATGGTGGTGGGGGGGGGTTTCTATTCTGGTATCCCGTGGTTTAAATTTTAAATAACCCTAGCGCGTTTGTCAGCGGTCGGACTTGTCCCGCCATCTAGCGAACGTTTTAGATACTATTTTGAATACTCAAATTTCGTTTATACTCGTTTCTTAAAAAAATATATAGATAATTAGCAAATACATTGATTAATACCTAATATAAATATTTACTAATGAAACATATAATATTAATACAGGTAAAGATAGTTTATTATAGAAATTTTCTCGATAAATTTTTGTCTTGCCCCTTTGACTTCCCTAGACGTCATCACGACCGAACTAAATTCTGATGGGCCGGATGACGCAACGGTAGAGAGTCTAGCTAGAAAGAAGAAGGTTTAGGGTTCGATTCTTTGATGGTTCTTCTTTTTTTTACGCGTTTTTAAAAATAAAAATAATATCTTTTGAAATTCCTAATATATATTTTACTTTGATAATAACGTTTTGAAAGGGTTTATACTATTTGACCCAGTTATAGTAAATATTCATATTTATGCTGAGGTGATATATCATATTGTGTTTATACAGAGTGATTAGAATATATTGACATTCAATTCCGTCCAGATGGCGTACGTTGGATATCTTATAACAGCTGACTTACCTTTATAAAGCTGAGCCAATGGTATCTCTACATTCATTCTGGACGAAGTTGAATGTACTGGACATCAAAGAGGATTTACTGTATATAGATTCGATCTGTTCCATATTTCAAACAGTAGAATTATTTGATGAGAATTTCTACATGGGTGGCGACTTCTGTGGTTTTAGGAGTTAGGGATACGTATAGTTAGTAGACGTCTCTACAGATCTTGCTGCTATTGAGCCTTCACAAAGTGCGAATTCTTAAACCAACGGCCAAATTTTGAAGCCTTGGTGCCTCTCTGATCAAATCCTTAAGCCTTCGCAAGATTCTAAAACCAACGGCCAAATCTTGTAGCCATGGTGCATCTCTGATCAATTCCTTGAGCCTTGCAAAGTGCGGACTCTTAAAACCAATGGCCAAATCTTGCAGCCTTGTTGCTTCTCTGATCAATTCTTTGAACCTTAGCAACATGCAGACTCTAAAACCAACGGCCAAATTTTGCAGCCATGGTGCATCTCTGATCAATTTCTCGAGCCCTCGCAACATGCGGATTTTAAACCAACGGCCAAATTTACAGCCGTTGTGTCTCTCTGATCAATTTCTTGAACCTTGAAAAGTGCGGATTCTAAAACTAACGGCCAAATCTTGCAGCCTTGGTGCCTCTCTGATCAATTTCTTGAACCTTGAAAAGTGCGGATTCTAAAACCAACGGCCAAATCTTGCAGCCTTGGTGCCTCTCTGATCAATTCCTTAAGCCTTCGCAAAGTGCAGATTCTATAACCAACGGCCAAATTCCGCATCTTCGGCATTGCCCCGACCATATCCTTGAGCTTTCTCAAATTTCAGCTTAACACAAATGATAATTATTATATTGAGAGAAATATTGAAAACTTCATCCTGTAGCTTGAGAGATTCAATTTTTATCTTATTTTCAAAACTAAAATATTGTGGCTTGAAAGTCTATTAACTCTCTCTCTAACTATCTGAGAAAGATTCATTTAATTATATTGGTTCCATTGTTGCTAGGATTTCGCTCTAAATATATATAATCCAACATTTTCAAAAATACATTTGTTATATACCAATCTGCCCCCTAAATGCCTTATAGAATTCACTAACAGCTATATCTATGGAAGAAAGTATTTCAAAATGAAGCTTCATTTCTTCCAATTGAAAGATTCCTATAAAGCACAGCACAATACAACTTTCTTGTTCAGAATACATATCCACACTTGGGACTCGACTGCTTTTACTGTAAGTCCATCGCATGTCTACACACGTGAAAAGCAGTTCGACTTTTGCACTTACAAATGTGTCAGGGCCATGTTTGGTTACTTGCACTCGCTGGTGGGGTTGGACTTTTGTCCATAAACATGGCTAAACACAGCCTCTTCTGGTGGTGGCTTCTTATCAGAGAGTGACATGTCAGGTCACGTATAGTCTTTTACCCCAAACAGATTCTCTGATCATCTCCAGGAGACACTGGGTATAGTCATGCTTTTAGGTAGTCAACAACAAACAACAACAAAAAGACTTTTATTAGGGCCCATTGCCCTGTATGGATTCGCCACACAACAACAAAATAATACAGTCATTTTTTCCTCCCTTTCCCCATGTACACGTGAGTCTTTGTTTGAAAAGGGATTTATTTACACATCTGTGTTCTAAAACTTTCCTCACTACCTCTTTTGTGTATGAATCTATTTACAATTGATCTGTAGAGTTCCATTGCTATATTTTTCTTTTCTGAAATAGTTCTCAGCGTCTTCAGTAGATTGCTAGATCTCCAGAAGGTGTTTTTAAGAGTTTTTTTTTCTCTTTCTTCACGCTTTTAGGTAGTCACTCTTGGGAGAAACTCTACTGTATCAAGTCTAGATCTCTGTCATGTTTTTGTCTCTTTCAGTAAAAAAAAAAGGGAAATTGTTAAGAAAGTATATCAAGGGAGGGTTCCTGGGTTTAATGGAGTTTGGTGTCCTTGACTCAATTCAATTGTCTCCCTGATGAACCTGAGGTCACCTTGAGTGACTGCGGTTTGAAACGATTTGTCGTCCGCTTAGCGAATGATTTGCACAACTGAGGAGAAGTGGGTTGATGAGATATTGTACTTGTGACATTGGACTTTATATCCCGTTATTACGGTCTCTCTCTCTTATATCACTTTAGGGATTAATAATATTTGGTGGGGTATAAAACAGTTGATTTATTTCAATAGCGAAAACGCTGGTTCGAAACCCGCATTGATCACTTTTTAAATTTATTTCACGCAATTATTTTCTATTTCACTTTATATTAATTAATACCAGGTATACATATATGTACTGGCCATGATACGTAGGAATTGGAAGAAACTGAGCCGAATTCTCCCCAAGAACAAGGAAATTCATTTCTCAAACCTACATGTCTCAGTATTACACCATTAGAACTGTTCTGTAAATTACCAAGATGTCATAGCATTTTGTTTTAGTGGTTGTAGAAATTTATCTTTTAAAAAATCAATAATTTATGGGCAGAAACCTAGAATAATATTATATTTTAATACCTATATATATATATAAGTCAGTGTATGTATGTATGTATGTATGTATGTTTGTTTGTCGGCTATACACGTCCACAATACGTAACTAATCTGACTGAAATTTCAACAGTATATAGAGTAGAATCTGGAAAAACTTATAGTGAAAATTTTAGGTCTCTATCCCGAATATTCTTCGAGTTATTTGCAAATTGCGTTGCAAATTTGCCTTTTCGCTCGCAAGCAGCGCCTCTAGCGGTGAAAATGGGAGGTGATATCAGCTGACCTAATGTACATGTAAAACGTGTTATGACAGGACATAGAGAAAAATCTGGAAAATATATTTATCGGATTTTTAGCCAATAAAAAATAAAATTGACAGGTTCTGGGCAAAAATAGTTGTTTTTTTAGTCAGAAAATGATGACAATATTGCTATATCATGTTTGATTATCAGATACAAAATTATATCGGGAAAAATTCCAAAAAGCTGAGACCACGGGTGAATCCAGTTCATTTTTAGTGTGCAGGAACAAAATTCTAACAGAAAAACATTCATTCGAGCAGAAGACACAAAGCCAGATCATCTCTTTATAAAAATATCACTTCTCTGACACAAAGTTTGGAGCGGGACGTTTCACAAGAGTGACATCCACGGCGCCAATTTATAATTGTAACGAATAGTATTTGAATAAAAACATTTAATCGGGTAAAACCCGGGCGTTGCCCGGGTCATTCGGCTAGTAAAACAGATAAAATTAAGATTTTTGTATAATTTTATCATCATTCGCCTCAATGATGAAAAAACATACTTAATATTAATATTTTACACAAATAAATTTACTGGCAATGCGTTTCTTTTAAATATCATCAAATATTATCTCTACAGACCTTACTGAAATGATATGAGTTATTGAATGAGAGGGCTTGGCTCATCAGTAGTGAACCCTCTCAGCGGTTTCGCCAAATTAATCTCTAGACCGCTCTACTATTGTATTGGACTGGTTTTGTTATATACCCTGCATTTTCTATGGAAGGCAGCTTAGGGGTGTTTAGTGAACTATGGACATAAGCTTATAGGTCTGTAGAGGTACATACATATAATTTCAAGGTATTGCATCGAGCAAAGCTCTTCCGCAAAATATGTTATCATAACCAATATATTAGTAAATTAAATTTTATTGCCATCTATCGTTAATATTTTACACAAATAAATTTACTGGCAATGCGTTTCTTTTAAATATCATCAAATATTATCTCTACAGACCTTACTGCAATGATATGAGAAACGCATTGGCAGTAAATTTATTTGTGTAAAATATTAACGATAGATGGCAATAAAATTTAATATACTTAATATTAGATATATAGGAAATGAAAACATCAAATCACGAATGTTTTTTTTAACATATAAAACAAACTTCTACTGTTAATTAAACAATACCATAGATTTCTAGAGATAAGTTTTTTTTTTTTCATTTTATTAACGTAGTTTTAAGCTTTCAGGCATCTCTGTCTATCTACAGGAGAACATAAAAAAAACGAATAAAACGTCGTCTGATGCTAAACTGGCAATCAGACGACGTTTTATTCGTTTATTTATGTACCCCTGTAGAAGGAGAGAGAAGCCTGAAAGCTTGACGTTAATAAAATGAAAAGAAACATCTCCATAAACCTGTGTGGTATTGTTTGATTTATGTCCAGGAGATTTTTAAATCAATTGATATGATTAATAATTCAACTTCTACTGTTCTAACTTCGATGAAAAAAAAATATTTGGAGGTCTTGGCTCATCAGTTTTCTTTCCACCTACTATTTTTGATTTTGACCTCAAGCCATGTTTGACTTAGCTAAAAAAGACTCCGCAAATATACTTTGTGTATATAATTGTTACTCTGTGGATGATGATGACCAATGAACAAAGCTCATCATGACGTAATGAACAACCAATTAGGAATCATTAGTGAATAGAGGTTGTTATCCGATTGGTCGACCGTGGAGAATTTCTGCATCCTGATTGGCTGAGAATTAACTGCGAATCCGTTTGTCATTTACCCAAGCCAACATTATCTTTAGAACGTCCATTTTCAACGATACATCCTTATTGTTATGGTTTTCTTTTGTTGTTTGCCATATGTGTTCTTTTTGCTAGAAAGTTAGTTTTGGTTTGATTGAATGTTTTGGCGTGTTTTATTTAATAGCATGAGTGATCAGTAGGATAAAATGTTACTTTCGAAAGCATTCGGCCAATTTCTATGCATGCTTGCGTTAAATCCATCCGAATATATGAAAGTGGATTAAAAGGTAGGATGGATTTCCCTGTAGGTAAAAACCAAAATTAAACAAAATAAAATAGAATTTTAATAATACCAACAAAAGTCCTTCAACCGTATATGACTACACTCATAGACAAAACTTAAGGAAGTTGTACCTTTCAGCATATATATCGGGATTCAGACAATAACTCTGAATGATACACTCATGGACAAATATTAAGGAAGCTGTACCTTTTAGCATGTATATCGGGATTCAGGCAATTACTCTGAAAGATACACTCATGTACAAAATTTAAGGAAGTTGGATCTTTTAGCATGTATATCGGGATTCATACAATAACTCTGAAAGATACACTCATGGACAAAACTTAAGGAGGTTGTACCTTTTAGCATGTATATCGGGATTCAGACAAAAAATCTGAAAGATACACTCATGGACAAAATTTAAGGAGGTTGTACCTTTTACCATGTATATCGAGATTCAGACAATAACTCTAAAAGATATTACAGTGACCTTTATTGAAGACACACGAGATAACCAAGTGTGAACAAATTTGCCTGTTTCCAAACAAACAAACAAAAAAAAAAACACGACTAGCGACACACAAACACGTCAAAGACTTCCACTTCCTTAAGTTTTGTCAATGAGTGTAGATAGACTCATCCTGGAGTCCAAAAGGAAAATAAATAATTAATAAAAAATAGTTTGAGTTAAAAGACGATCCATTGAAAAAAACTATATATATATGTCATAATTTGCATAATATCAAAGATGTAATTATTTTTTTTCGCCAAAATAAGTATGTAAATATGTTAAGCTTGTGTTAAAATGTAAATATGCAAATTCATCCATCTATAAAACCTGTACAAAAATAAACGTGGAAGACATCGAAGGCGAATGCTACGGCAAGTCGTGGGTGCGCTGCTCATTTGGCTGGAACTAATTCGTGGGATTGTAAGCATAACGGTTGCATTCTTCCATTCGATTACGACATATATATATAGATGTATACATGGATCTGTGAAAGAAAAAAACCTTTAAAAAAAATTTCGAGGGATTGTTCCCCTCCTCTTTATCAATTTATTGCACAAAAACTATAAAGTAAATTTGCAAATGTGTTCACCGCTCAGACCAACGGTGTATGTCCAGACAAGGACAGCGGGGAGAGACAAAGGTCCAGATGGAGGAACCCAGTCTGGACTCCCTACTACTGTGTGCTGCTACAGGACTCCCGCAAATTCTCTCTGTACCCGCGGGAGGAGATGAGCGTGAGTAGATCTCTCACACTTGTATCTACAGTTGTCGTCGACCGGGAGCTTCTACCAGCTCCTATTACATACAATACCGGCAATGGTAGACCAATGTAACAACACTAGACTGAACATCCAGTAGACATATCTACATCCGTCGTCTCCCGAGAGTTCTTGGCCCTCTCTAGACCAGCTCCTATTACAATTCAGACAATTCCGGCAATGGTAGACCAATGTAACAACACTAGACTCACCATCCAGTAGACATATCTACATCCGTCGTCTCCCGATAGTTCTTGGCCCTCTCTAGACCAGCTACTATTACAATTCAGACAATCCCGGCAATGGTAGACCAATGTAACAACACTAGACTCACCATCCAGTAGACATATCTACATCCGTCGTCTCCCGATAGTTCTTGGCCCTCTCTAGACCAGCTCCTATTACAATTCAGACAATCCCGGCAATGGTAGACCAATGTAACAACACTAGACTGACAGTAGACATATCTACATCTGTCGTCTCCCGAGAGTTCTTGGCCCTCTCTAGACCAGCTACTATTACAATTCAGACAATCCCGGCAATGGTAGACCAATGTAACAACACTAGACTGAACATCCAGTAGACATATCTACATCCGTCGTCTCCCGAGAGTTCTTGGCCCTCTCTAGACCAGCTACTATTACAATTCAGACAATCCCGGCAATGGTAGACCAATGTAACAACACTAGACTGACAGTAGACATATCTACATCTGTCGTCTCCCGAGAGTTCTTGGCCCTCTCTAGACCAGCTCCTATTACAATTCAGACAATTCCGTCAATGGTAGACCAATGTAACAACACTAGACTGACAGTAGACATATCTACATCCGTCGTCTCCCGAGAATTCTTGGCCCTCTCTAGACCAGCTCCTATTACAATTCAGACAATCCCGGCAATGGTAGACCAATATAACAACACTAGACTGACAGTGACATATCTACATCCGTCGTCTCCCGAGAGTTCTTGGCCCTCTCTAGACCAGCTCCTATTACAACAATCCCGGCAATGGTAGACCAATGTAACAACACTAGACTGACCGTAGACATATCTACATCCGTCGTCTCCCGAGAGTTCTTGGCCCTCTCTAGACCAGCTCCTATTACAATTCAGACAATCCCGGCAATGGTAGACCAATGTAACAACACTAGACTGACAGTAGACATATCTACATCCGTCGTCTCCCGAGAGTTCTTGGCCCTCTCTAGACCAGCTCCTATTACATACAACTCCGTCAATGGTAGACCAATGTAACAACACTAGACTGACAGTAGACATATCTACATCCGTCGTCTCCCGAGAGTTCTTGGCCCTCTCTAGACCAGCTCCTATTACAATTCAGACAATCCCGGCAATGGTAGACCAATGTAACAACACTAGACTGACCATCCAGTAGACATATCTACATCCGTCGTCTCCCGAGAGTTCTTGGCCCTCTCTAGACCAGCTCCTATTACAATTCAGACAATCCCGGCAATGGTAGACCAATGTAACAACACTAGAATGACCATCCAGTAGACATATCTACATCCGTCGTCTCCCGAGAGTTCTTGGCCTTCTCTAGACCAGCTCCTATTACAATTCAGACAATCCCGGCAATGGTAGACCAATGTAACAACACTAGAATGACCATCCAGTAGACATATCTACATCCGTTGTCTCCCGAGAGTTCTTGGCCCTCTCTAGACCAGCTCCTATTACAATTCAGACAATCCCGGCAATGGTAGACCAATGTAACAACACTAGACTGAACATCCAGTAGACACATCTACATTTGTCGTCCCTTTTCTGTGTTTCCGCTTTTTACTTGTGATGTTCTCCATAACTTGTTAAAATCCAATACATTGATCTTGTGCTTTTTGCTACCTCTACTAATATAGCATATGGTGAATATTTTTCATAAGCAACATTTTGGCGTAAATTTATTAAATGAATGAATAAATAAATAGTTAAAATTTAATATAAGTATAGATAAAAGTATTGGGGAAATAGTAAAAACACTACATATCTCTTCATTCAATTCTGAATTCCCTTATGTGTAGAGATCTTTCTTAGACTGATACTAAGTGACGTTCTGAATTTGCAAAACAGGTGCTGTGGATTTGTTACACATCCGAGTCTGCTCGTTTGTTGCTCCTGGAGATGGTTTTTTTGCCTTTGTTTTGAAGAGGAGAGGTAGATTTTCGTTTTAAAGAAGGTTGAGTTTAACTTGTAGCATGTTTTGAGTGCTGGTAGTTCCATCTAAGCGGTGTTAGCCCGAGGTGATGTGTAGGCTGAGTGTAGATAAAGACTGGGAGGACGTTTGTTGTAAGCTGTGTTGGTCACGTCCTGGCTGGATCGTGTCCCGCTGGCGTAACCCGGGGGTTTGTGCAACTCCGGCACCTGCTGCCTTCATCTTGGGGAGAACACTTTCTGTGTTCACTTCCGTACAACAGCTGGATTTTGCTTGAACAAGAAATGTTGTGGAAAATTCAACACTTGCCGCCTTTCTAAGTGCTGTTGTGGTGGAATACTTTGTGCTTGTTGCGTACAATTAATGTTCGTGCAATTTCAACACTTACCGCATTCCTCTTGGGGAGAACATTTTCTGTTTGTTGTATGCACTTTCGTACAACAGTTGAATCTTGTTGGAACAAGCAATGTTTGTGAAAATTCAACACTTACCGCATTCCTCTTGGGGAGAACACTTTATCCTTGTTGTGTACACTTCCGTACAACAGTTGGATTTTGCTTGAACAAGAAATGTTGTGAAACTTCAACACTTACCGGCTTGCCAAGTCCTGTTGTGGTAGAATACTTTTTTACTTGTTGCGTACACAGCTGATTCTTATTGGAACAATTAATACTTGTGCAACTTCAACGCCTTCCGATTTTCTCTTGGGGAGAATACTTTCTGTGCGCACTTCCGTACAACAGTTGGATTTTGCTTGAACAAGAAATGTTGTGAAACTTCAACACCTACCGCCTTGCCAAGTCCTGTTGTGGTAGAATACTTTTTTACTTGTTGCGTACACAGCTGATTCTTTTTGGAACAATTAATACTTGTGCAACTTCAACGTCTACCGATTTTCTCTTGGGGAGAATACTTTCTGCTTATTGCGTACACTTCTGTACGACAGCTGAATCTTGTTGGAATAACCAATGTTTGGAAAAATTCAACACTTACCGCCTTCCTAAGTCCTGTTAGTGATAATAATTTCTTGTGGAGATATGTTTGATATCCAAAATCTTGTTAGATTTCTTTTGTTTCTGCAGTATTTAGGATTGATACAAAAGCGTGTTAATGTCAGGACTCCATAACCAATAGTCACCAAGCAGGGACATATCAGAGGTCATCTAAACAAAATAATCCATAAAGTAAAGTGGAATACTTTGTGTATGCTGTGTATTCACGGAAGTATGTAAATACAATATCTGATTCTTATTTGAACCAATGTTTATGTGACTTCAACATCTACCAACTTGCCAATTCCTGTTGGTGAAACACGTTCTGCTTTTTGTATGCACTTCCGTACAATAGATTAATCTTATTTAAACAACAAATGTTTGTGTGCAACCTCAACACCTGCTCTTCTCTACCTATAATAATATTAGTATCTATTAGTTATGGAGTCCTGACATTAACACGCTTTTGTATCAATCCTAAATACTGCAGAAACAAAAAAATATATATAACAAGATTTTGGATATCAAACATATCTCCACAAGAAATTATTATCACCAACAGGACTTAGGAAGGCGGTAAGTGTTGAATTTGCCCAAACATTGGTTATTCCAACAAGATTCAGCTGTCATACAGAAGTGTACGCAATAAGCAGAAAGTATTCTCCCCAAGAGAAAATCGGTAGGCGTTGAAGTTGCACAAGTATTAATTGTTCCAATAAGAATCAGCTGTGTACGCAACAAGTAAAAAAGTATTCTACCACAACAGCACTTAGAAACACGGCAAGTATTGAAGTTTCACAAACATTTCTTGTTCAAGCAAAATCCAGCTCTTGTACAGAAGTGTACGCAATAAGCAGAAAGTATTCTCCCCAAGAGAAAATCGGTAGACGTTGAAGTTGCACAAGTATTAATTGTTCCAATAAGAATCAGCTGTGTACGCAACAAGTAAAAAAGTATTCTACCACAACAGGACTTGGCAAGGCGGTAAGTGTTGAAGTTTCACAAACAATTCTTGTTCAAGCAAAATCCAATTGTTGTACGGAAGTGTACACAACAAACAGAAAATGTTCTCCCCAAGAGGAATGCGGTAAGTGTTGAATTTACACAAACATTGCTTGTTCCAACAAGATTCAACTGTTGTACGAAAGTGCATACAACAAACAGAAAATGTTCTCCCCAAGAGGAATGCGGTAAGTGTTGAAGTTGCACGAACATTAATTGTACGCAACAAGCACAAAGTATTCCACCACAACAGCATGTTCTTCCGTGCAACAGCCTATTTTTGTTAGGACAGCATCAACCACTAAATTTATCCACATGATCCCAATACAATTTTACTTTTGTATTATTTTCCCCAACTAATGTTGAAGCATTCATACTCATGGACAAAACTTAAGGAAGTGGAAATAAAGTTTTTTTTATTTCATAGTTGTAAACTGAGAGGTGGTCCTAGGTGACCAAAGGGAGAGTTAGGTCTACAACCGGCTGCATTACTATTAAGAAGGGAGATGTGTTGTGTATGTCAATGGTTAAACATCTGTATGTATTTTGCATGTTTTATCATCATGTAAATATATATTTGTATATATAGGACATTAACTGTGTAATTAGACAGAATTGACCAGTAGATCTCGGCACGTGGTGTGGACCTGGAGAAGTATCTCGAGATAAACGGATGCTTGACTGTGTCTGACTATTACTGGGAGGAGACACAACACTTTACAAGTTATGGTACAAGCCTGAAATTTTCAGTACAACTACACCAGTCAGTAGATGAATGATATTGAAGAAAAGAAAGCAGGATCTACCAGGGCGGATTGTCCTGCTCTCTACAGAGCTAAATAAATAAGGTGAGATTCAGAGTAGGTACATCAAAATTGCATTGTTACTTAAGGAAGTGGAGTCTTTGATGTCGTTGGTCATCTTTTTTTTTTTCTATTTTTTTTTTAAGAGATAGAGACAATTTTGTTCACGTTATCTCATGTGTCTTCAATAATGGTAACTGTAATATCTTTCCGAGTTATTTGTCTGAATCCCGATATTCATACTAAAAGGTCCAACCTCCTTAAGTGTTGTCCATGAGTGTATACATACTTGGTTATCTTGTGTGTCTACAATAAAGGCCACTGCAATATCTTTCAGAGTTATTGTCTCAATCCCGATATACATGTTAAAAGGTACAACTTCCTCAAGTTCTGTCAATGAGTGTAGGTTTGAGAGAGAGAGAGGGGGCTAAGGCGTAGGTAACGATGCGCTGGTGCCGAAGTGACGGTCAGTTAGAGGGAGCCACTGTAGGACGTCCCACACCGGACATGGCGGAGATCTGGACGGCGGGTGTTCCTCAGGCCCGGCTGCTACGCTATGTCCCGGTAGGTCTGTCTGTAGGCCTGTAGATACACTGTAGACATCGGGTCTGTAGATACTTCGTCCGGCTTATGGACTGAAAGATCTGGGTGACCATATTTGATCCTAGGATGTAAATACTTCGTCAGACGTATCGACTTCGGTCTAGGTAGCCCAATATTCAATGGTGTAGATACTTCGTAGATACCGGCTTATGGGCCGAAAGATCTGGGAGGCCATCTGCTTCTAGAATGTAGATACTTCGATACTTCTCCGGCTTATGGACCGAAAGGTCTGGGTGACCATATTTGCTCCTAGGATGTAGATACTTCGTCAGGCGTACAGACTTCGGTCTAGGAATCCCACTATCCAATGGTGTAGATACGTCGTAGATACCGGCATATGGGCCGAAAGGTCTGGGTGACCATATTTGATCCTAGGATGTAGATACTTCGTAAGGCGTACAGACTTCGGTCTAGGTAGCCCACTATCCGATGGTGTAGATACGTCGTAGATACCGGCTTATAGACCGAAAGGTCTTGGAGGCTACATGTTCTCAGGATATAGAACTTTGGTCTAGAGCTTAATGCTATGAAAATCTGAGAGTTTGTTTATCCAAGTACCGAATCCAGACATCAGTTTGGAGACCTTACTTGGCTTATGAGCTAGATTGCAGAGAAGGGTATACTTACATGCTGCCTTATGGACCGAAAGATCTGGGGGGCTATATGCCCCTAGAGTGTAGATATCTGGCTATGATAGGCTTTTGAAGACTAAGGTGTTATCTCCATTGTATATGTAGATACTTGTTTTCTAGGTTATGCCATCGGGTATGTAGACACTTGGGAGGTTTTCAAATCTAGGAAGATCTAAGGTCATCGGATGTTTTGACACTTGACAGGATTCTATAGTCTAGACAGAGCTCAGACCATCGAGTTTGTAGACACTTGACAGGATTCTATAGTCTAGACAGAGCTCAGACCATCGAGTTTGTAGACACTTGACAGGATTCTATAGTCTAGACAGAGCTCAGTCAATAGGACGTGTAGACACTTGTCAGGATTCTATGGTCTAGACAGATCTCAGTCCATCGAGTTTGTAGACACTTGACACGATTCTATGGTCTAGACAGAGCTCAGACCATCGAGTTTGTAGACACTTGACAGGATTCTATAGTCTAGACAGAGCTCAGTCCATCGAGTTTGTAGACACTTGACAGGATTCTATGGTGTACACAGAGCTCAGACCATCAAGTTTGTAGACACTTGACAGGATTCTATGGTGTACACAGAGCTCAGACCATCAAGTTTGTAGACACTTGACAGGATTCTATGGTGTAGACAGAGCTCAGACCATCAAGTTTGTAGACACTTGACAGGATTCTATGGTGTACACAGAGCTCAGACCATCAAGTTTGTAGACACTTGACAGGATTCTATGGTGTACACAGAGCTCAGACCATCAAGTTTGTAGACACTTGACAGGATTCTATGGTGTACACAGAGCTCAGACCATCAAGTTTGTAGACACTTGACAGGATTCTATGGTGTACACAGAGCTCAGACCATGAAGTTTGTAGACAATTGACAGGATTCTATGGTCTAGACAGAGCTAAGTCCATCGAGTTTGTAGACACTTGACAGGATTCTATGGTGTACACAGAGCTCAGACCATCGAGTTTGTAGACACTTGACAGGATTCTATGGTGTACACAGAGCTCAGACCATCGAGTTTGTAGACACTTGACAGGATTCTATGGTGTACACAGAGCTCAGACCATGAAGTTTGTAGACAATTGACAGGATTCTATGGTCTAGACAGAGCTAAGTCCATCGAGTTTGTAGACACTTGACAGGATTATATGGTCTAGACATGAGCTCAAGCTATTGAGTGTGTAAACATTTACAAGTGTAGGTAGATAACACACCATGCACAATAGAGATCTACATAGATCAAGAATTACATAACAATTCCACTGTAAATATGTAAATAGAGAGCTCCTATAAAATTGTACGTAAATATTTGGTGTTACATATTAGTGGTTTAGCTGCAAAGCTTGTTTTTTTTATATAGGTTAATAGAATATACCTATTGCAAAGTTTTTCTGTAATTTTAGCTATACCATCTCTATAGTATTTTTTGAAAATAAGGATACTTCGGCCAGTAAATCTTTTTATTACCTCGACGTTTCGACAAAAATCTTTTGTCCTCGTCAGGAGCAAACAAAAATTAAAACATTTAGCAAGTATAGTAATTCTAACTCTTCAATTTACCACCATGTAACTTTTCGGACTGAAGCCAAAAGTGATTTTGAAGCAAAATATTGGTTGTTTATCCGTCTAGTACACATAGCCATGATAAGCATGATGGGTAATTAGAACGACTGTTTTTTTCCTTAAAGTTCATCACATATCTACACATATTGAAAGCAGTCTGACTTTTACACTTACAAATATGCCAGAGCCCCGTTTGATTACTTGACTTTACTGGTGAGGTTGGATTTCAAAAACCATTGAGGCAATGTTTTTTCTTTAGAAAAAAAGTGCCTAATGCGGGATTCTATCTTGGATCTTTTCTGTCGAAAATCAATATGTTGTACAATTTATCCGCAAACATCCTAGCAATAAATATGATATTAAACATAGACGCATACATACATTGATGAAGTGTAGACACTACCATTTGTAGATCTTAAAGAAACAAATCTTCCCTACCTTTTTATATACAGAGGGTGTTCACACTTATAGGAAACAAGTTTTATTATAAAATATTAAAAATTAACACCATATTTGAAATTTTCAAATGTTCTATTTGAAGCCTTTTTGTTAATTTACAGAACGGCACCTGGTTTTCCACGATAGCAGACACTTTCTGATCATGGTCATACTCAAAAGATCCCATTCTTCCTTTACCACTTTCCAGAGACCTTCAATTGTCCTAGGGTGTCTCTTTCCAAGTGCTCTTTTAAGGCATCCAAAAATGCAAAAATCCATCGGGGCTAAATCAGGAGATTTTACAGGGGTTCTGTTCTTTGTAATATGCATATATCTGTATTTGCATAATGATGAAGATTACGAGCTCAGGAAATATCGAAGTGTTCCGATTATGAGCTACCATGGTCATAGTAACCACAGTAGAAGAATATTTAGAGAAAATCGTTATTCAAGGCATTTCTGAGGAGTAAAGAAGATCCTTAGAAAAAGATGAACTGACCAAATTGGGCCGGAATGACCTTAAAAGGTTGGATGACTGACTTACCAACATTTCTCCAGAAAGGACGCCAACTATAATTGCATATACCGGAAATAATTTGCACTCAGTAGAATGTGTTGTCTGCTAGTGGTAATTCCATTGTTGGACTTTACAATCGGATCGCCTAACAAACCCACCAAATTATACCATTTATACTAAATAGATCATCTAGAGAATTTATGGTATTGTTGCGTTGTTGGTTAACAAAGAATAACTTCCGTGGGTACAAAGGATCTTTAGGACTTTATTTAAGCCTAATTGATAAAATAATTACAGAAGAGTGCAAAAATAAAACAACAATAAAGAACACAGCAGTTACACACTCACCAACTGCAGCGCAGTGAGGGAAAGCAGGAGCAGTACAGGAGACAGAAGTTCGTAGAACCTTCTAGAATCTTCCAGGAAGTACACCGGCGTCGGCGGTAGGCAGCAGTCCGACCTCTTGAGACAGCAGCTTGCTTGTAGTACACCACGTAGCTTCGTTCTTCGACTTCCACTTCTTATCTTTCTTCTTCCCCTTGCATGAGTTTCTCCTCCCTATATATCCCGGAGTAGATCTTTCCAGAACGGTCACGCTTGGTCAGTCAGCCAATCAGAGAGCCGCCAGCACAAAGCGGTTGCGCAATCGCTACTGATTGGCCAATCGGTTGTTCTCCGATTTCTCTACATGATTCTTAAACGCTCTGGAACATTCTCTCTCCATCTGGAATGTGCTTTTATTTCTACGTAACACTGCCCCCTCCTTAGGACTGATCGTCCCGAACAGTCCATTGTACTGGAACAGTACCGCTGAAGGGTGCCAACCGGTTGTAGTGCACCACTTTGGGTTTAGACGTCGGGGTCTTCTGAATCCGAAAGATGACATCATTGAGGCACTTGATGATCTTGAAGGGTCCTTTCCACTGGTACTGAAGTTTAGGAGAAAGTCCTTTCTTCCGTTGTGGATTATGGAGCCAAACCATTTCACCCTCTTTGAAAGTCTTGTTGGAAGTCTTGACGTTGTACCTGTCTTTCATTTTCTCACTGGGAAAGTGAAGATTTTCTCTTGCCCACTGGTGAACGGCCGGCATCCTTTCAAATGGGGCACCTACATTGTAGATCTTCACCCTTTCTTTGGATCTTGGTGTCGGTCCTTTTCTCACTGAACATCGTGTACAGTTTCTGCACCATTTTTCAACATCAGTTCGACTTCCTGGCCAACAAAATCTTTCTCTAACTTTGGCCAATGTTTTGCTGATGCCGAAGTGATCTCCCGTGGGACTGCTATGCATCTCCTGGAGAGCCAAAGGTACATGAGATCTGGGTAACACCAACTTCCAGGATTCATGCTTTCCATCCTCGCTCTCCCATTTCCTGTATAAGACTCCATCTCGTAGGGTCAAAGAATTCCAGAGGCGCCAGAGACTTTTGGTTTCAGGACTGTACTGGGCCACATCTTCCCAGGATGGTCTTTCACCTGATTCCTTCCAATTTATCATTGGCAACAAATCTCGGTCTTCACGTTGAGCCTTTCTTATAGCTTGGTCAGTCCAATTTTTCTCTTCTACTTCGTCGCTTTCTTGCACTGTAACTTGTCTTACGCAAAATCTCTCTTCAGCACGAGCACAATGTCCACTTTGTGGAACACACGGCCTTCTTGATAAGGCATCAGCATTATCGTTCCGTCTCCCATGGTTCTTTCTAGGGGCTGTGGTGGTTTCAGAATTTTCCGGACAGTTTCTTCTCATGTGGCCATATTGTCCACAACTCCAGCAGTCAGTGTCACTGCGTGGTTTTACTTTTCTGGGGCAAGTTAGAGAAATGTGATCATGGGCTCCACAAGTCCAGCAGCGACCCCTTTTTCTTTCAGACTTATCCTTAGAGTTATCTTGACAGTTTTTCCTTATGTGGCCATGTTTTCCACATTTCCAGCAACCTGGATCACTGCGCTGTTTTACTTTTCGGGGGCAAGTTCGAGACAGGTGGTCATTAGCTCCACAGGTCCAGCAGCGACCCTTTTCTCTTTCTGGATTATCCAATTTAACTTGTCTAGCCAAGCGATAACTTCCTCTTGAGGCTTGTTGGGCAGCTTCATGCTTCATGGCTTGGACAAGGGTTTCTTGTAGAGTAGTCGCACTTGAAAGTCTGGCAAACTTTTGGGTCTCAGGGTCTCCGATGGCATCAATAAATTGTTGTTGGGCCATAAAGTCTTGTGTTTCAGACGGGCACGTTGGAAAGGCTAATCTTGCCAGGCGTCGGATGTCGTTGGCCAAATCCTGCAAACTTTCTTTCTTTTCTTGTAGTCTATTCTTGAACTTCACCACATGAAGCTGTTGGTAGTGTTCTTCTCCATATCGGGACTCCAGAGTATCAATCAGGGAGTTGAAGTCTAGGCGAAGTTGTTCCGGAATCATCTGGAGTACATCCACTGCAGGTCCACGAAGTGCAGCAGCCAAAAAGCTTGCCTTATCTCTAACGTTCCATCCGTTCGCTTGGGCAACCACATCGAACTGGGTTTTGAAGGAGGTCCATGATGATTGTCCATCAAAGGTAGGAACCTTGACAAGAAGCCTACCCGAATTATTATTCTCTTGCTGGAACACCGGAGATCTTGGATGGCCTGTTTCGACAGCAGCAAGTCTCTCTTTTAAAGAAGCCATTTCTTCTTTCACAGAGGAAATTTCATCTTTCATTTCTCCTTTCATTTCTTCTTTTACAGAGGAGATTTCTTCTTTCATTTCTTCTTTTACAGAAGAGATTTGATCTTCCAAGCATTTGAATTTAAGCCCCAAGCTTTCTTTTAGCTCTTGATTTTGAGCTTTGAAAACCTCGCGAGTTTCTTGATTTTGAGCTTGAAGAGCCTGGTTTTGAGCTTGGATCGCTTTCAATATTTCTTCCATTTTTCTGGTAAGTACCATAAATTATTCAGGCTTCACCTAAAGATCCCACTTCTGACACCAAATTGTTGCGTTGTCGGTTGACAAATAATAACTTCCGTGAGTACAAAGGATCTTTAGGACTTTATTTAAGCCTAATCAATAAAATAATTACAGAAGAGTGCAAAAATAAAACAACAATAAAGAAAACAGCAGTTACAAACTCACCAACTGCAGCACGGTGAGGGAAAGCAGGAGACAGAAGTCCGTAGAACCTTCTAGAATATTCCAAGAAGTACACCGGCGTCGGCGGTAAGCAGCAGTCCGACCTCTTGAGACAGCAACTTGCTTGGAGTCCACCAAGTAGCTTCGTTCTTCGACCTCCTTTTATCTTTCTTCTTCTCCTTGCATGAGTTTCTCCTCCCTATATATCCCGGAGTAGATCTTTCCAGAACGGTCACGCTTGGTCAGTCAGCCAATCAGAGAGCCGCCAGCACAAAGCGGTTGCGCAATCGCTACTGATTGGCCAATCGGTTGTTCTCCGATTTCTCTACATGATTCTTAAACGCTCTGGAACATTCTCTCTCCATCTGGAATGTGCTTTTATTTCTACGTAACAGTATTATAGCCTTCATAACTATCGCCTTGTTTTTAACACTCAAACCTTTTTTACAAATATGGAACTCTAATGTTACAGTCAAGCCTCCCTTGTAGACTGTACATGTCCCAAATAACGAGGTGTTTGAACTAGCGGAAGAAAACATGTATTATTGGAATGGTAAGAAAATTAGGGTTGAATTAGATATAAGCTATATACAAAGATATGATAGCTTGTTAAAGCGCTATGTCCCCTTAGAAACACTTGCGATGATATACATCTATGTTTCTACAGTTATCTATACCTATATACAATAATATGTTAGAAGGAAACATTGTGAAGCAAGAAAATGATTATTCTTTGAGTGTGAAAGCTTGTAAAAAATAGGAACTTACCCTCTACCATTTATTTATTTTTTGTCGTCTGTTTTGCACAAGTTGAATCTGGTTAGAACGATATATGTAAATTAGATGATTGTTGTCTTAAATGCGAGGTAATTAACTCTCTCTATATCTAAAAATGTTTAAAGTTTAATTTTATAAATCTGAGAGCTGTCTTCAAAAACGATCCAACGCATTGTTATCAAAAATTGAAAGTGTTTAATTTGAATAAACAATGTATAGAGGACCTGAGGAAAAGGGTTTTATCCCTGAAAGCATGTCAAGTTTTAAATAAACAAAGAAAATTGATGAGTAAAAATATCAGACCTCCAGGGAAAAGTATCTTTTCAAATATCTTTTTGATCTCTAGCTTTCGGGATTGGACGCCCTTCTACAGGAGAAAACATGGTAATAATATGGGAGGGCCTGACTCATCAGTGGTGAACCCTCCCAGCGGTTTCGCCAGTTTAATCTACCATACCGCTGTTATATTGCATTTTTCGATCTTCCTTTTATAGTGATACTGATGCTAGACTCTTGGAATGGCTGGGAGGGTTCACCACTAATGAGCCAGGCACATCCCATTTATTTTTCCATTGCAGTAAGGGCAGTAGAAATTGTTTAATTCAAAAAAGAATCTTACGTGTCTAAAATAGTTTAGAATTTTCATAACAGATGGCGCGCTAGTGCATCATAACATAATTTTATAAAAATGCTGTAGATATACCTGGTTTAAATTCACATTAATAGGTACCGCTCAGCAAGAGCAACCTAGTTCATGATAATTGAAACAGTGAATAATATGTGAAGGTTATTCACGTATTAAACAAATTTTAACTCGGGATTTAATCCCGGTTCATGACTGTCAGGAATTGAGGGTGTTACCCTCTCATCCACCGACTTATTATGTTCACTGTAGATATACCTGGTTCAAATTCACATAAATAGGTACCGCTAAGCAAGAGCAACCTAGTTCATGATAATTGAACATTGAATAATATGTGAAGGGTATTCACATATTAAACAAAATTTAAACGCGGGATTCAATCCCGGTTCATGACTGTCGGGAATCGAGGGTTACCCACTCGTCCACCGACTTTGTATGATTAATATCTTGGGTCCCAATGGGACCCGTATCAGATATTAAGCTGATAAGAACTTTTTGTAGATATACCTTTTTTTTTTAATATTTACAGCATTTTTATAAAATTAAGTAAAATGGTATCTCTCCGATTATATTTTAACTCGTGTTCTATTGGTGAATTATTATACCATGTTTTATCCTGTAGAAGGGATATTTTTGTGAAGTAGTTATTTTTATTTATTACCAGTTAAGACTCGCTATATCCGATCTGGATAATTGCGCGTGAAACTATTTACAATAATTGTAGTAGAGTAGGTAACAGAATTATCAAAAATAATATAAACAATTAAGAAAAAGATCATTAAATAAACATATACATTAAACAAATATGAATTGGCAAAAGAAGCCAGAAAGCTGAGCCAAAGGAAAGAACAAATGTCAGTATTTGACGCTGATGCTTTGGCAAAATACAAGATAATCAAACAAAAAATAAGAAAAGATCAAATATGTGAAATAAACTCTGAGAGAAAACTGACAAAAACTATAACAAGACTTAGAACAAAACACTATAAAGGAATGGCAATACATCCAGATGGCACAAGAACCTATAGGGCATGCAACAACTGTCCTGGTGTGGAACTAACACCTACTCACATATTCTCATGCCCAGCAATGGCCGCAGCCTTGCAGAAAATTGACTTAGACCCAGAGCAGCAGCTTTACACACCCAAGATAGTGGATATTGCTGGTGCTGTGATAGAGATGTATGGAGATATCTGATACTCTTCTTTGGACACGACAACAACAACAACAACAACATTAAAGAAATAAGCAACAAAATAAGCAGATAGAAGAAATCGCAAGGTAGTTATTTACAGTATGTTAAGCAATGATGAAAGTTAATGAAGTTATCTGTAATAATTAGTATCGTGGAGAGAGAAAGTAGATCAAGTTGAGCTATTTACAATGAGTTATATTTAAAGTAAAAGTATTTGATTAAGTATTTACAATATTTTCTGCAATTTCTCCAATCCGATAGAATATAATGAAGCTTCATATTATAAGAGAAAATTACTATATAAAGGATAAAATAAGATTATAAACAGCAACAATGCGTTTCTGTATTCGTACAAAGTGCTATGCATGTGGAAGGATTATAAAGATCCGAAAGCTTGTACTTGTCACGAATTAAAAAACGCTACTGTTTGTATTCATATTTTATAATAAAGTTTAAGATTGCCTATATATATAAAAAATAAAGAAGGCATTTCTTGACCACGAGCACATGAGATTTTCTAGATGGCAGAGCTCATGTGAGCCTGGTCAGGATATGTCTTTTTTGTTTGTTTTTAATATCAACACCTGACCTTTTTTATATATATATATTTTTTAAATTGTTTTTTTCACATATTGTTGCACCAAGTTGCAGCTTTGTAGGGTCGTCGACCTTGGTTTCTTCCTTTTTGGTGTTATACACATTTCCCAAGCGGGTTTCCACACTAAAAGCAAATAAATAAAAGTAAATAAATAAAAGTAAATAAAAATAAATTACCTTTTAAAGTTATTGTGTTTATTTATTCAATGTCTTCCTCGTAGGTCGTGATCCGCAGTCTCTCACTAGGTCCTCTCTCGCTCCAATAACCAATCAAAATATATGTACAATAACAATATTACAAAAGGAATGAAACTATAAAAAGGAATGATACCATTGCATATAATCTGTTTTAAATGAATATTAAATATCATAGAATATTCTGAATAAAGGTAGGGCGCATTAAAATTGATGCAACAATATATATATATATATACTGTAATTGCACCACATGCTCATATATATTGAAAGCAGTTTGATTTTTGTCACTTACAAGATACCAGATTCCCTTTAAAGCTTCTGGCATTCACACGATTTGGATTCTGCAAAAATTGAAGGCCATTGAAGCATTGAAAAAAAGTAATCAAAGCGGGATTCGATTCCGGACCATCGTGGTATTGATAATTAACAATAGCTATCACCTACTCCACAAAATTATATTTTCAAAGAACAAAAATTTAAGATGAAAGTGAAAAGCTGGAAAATAATAGCAGAAGATATATCTTTACTTCAATAATACTATTTGGGAGAAAGCCCGTTTTACACGATTATAGCTTTTTACAGCCACTTTTATTATTCTCATAACCCTAAAACCTTTTAGACATCTATAAAATATGGTTTTAGATAAAAAAAAAAAACATGTATTTTTCTAACTAATCTATTTAAAGAGCTTTAACTTAAACTAAAATATATTGTTGCACTTAAAATCTTTATTTTTATGGAATTCCTGAAGAATTTTTGTGATATTCTTGAAGATTTGAGAAGATAGGATTCTACGCGGGATGCAAGCAGGCGACTATTTGTGGGAAGGACTCGGCTAAGCCTAATAGCGGCCATTTTGTCGCGGCAAAAACCGCCCTCTGTGATGTCTCTTCAACTTTTTGTCGCCCACGTCGTCGTCCTTTAGGGTGACACCATCGTCCTTCCTTCTTTCAAATTATTACTCAACATTCGAGAAATATACTAAAAAAAGAACACACTTTGTAACAATTTTTTGTTTCTAATCTTAGACGACAAAAGTACTTTCATGTATCCCCATATCGAAAAAGAATAGAAAATACTATTTTTTCTATAAAAATTTTGTTATTGTGGTAAGAAAATTTAAATGCAGAATTTTCATATCCGCAAATTTACGTTGAAATTTTTGTCTGAAAATCAGCCCTTGTCACTTCACAGTTTAAACACCTGTTTGGTAAATTCGACCGATATGATAACCGCTCTCGTAGAATGTTATGAAATAGAAGCCGTCCCTGTACTGATGAGGGCCATAGTCTGAAACCATGGTATACAGGATGTTGGCTTTTGTCTGTATTTGTCAAAACTGGTGTTGTGGCTTCCTCACTCCTAATACGTTTTGTATTGAAATGATAAACCGAAGGCGTTGTTTTAATAAAATGTAGTCTGTACCGTGCCAACAGCGAGTAGAAGTAACCAAACGAGACTCTGGCACCTTGTAAGGGTAAAAGTTTTAACTTCATCCTCTATATAAACAAAACAGAAGTCGGTGGACGAGTAGGTAACACCCTCAATTCCCGACAGTCATGAACCGGGATTGAATCCCGCGTTAACATTTTGTTTTAATATGTGAACTTCACATATTATGCATTGTTTCAATTATCATGAACTAGGTTGCTCTTGTTGAGCGGTACCTATTAATGTGATTTTGAACCGATCCTCTATATACTTACAGTAAAAAAATTCAGTCACTAACTAACCACCATGATTATCATGGTCTATACCAGGGGTCGTCAACCTTTTGAGTAGGAAAAGTCAAAAATTATAATTTACAAAATTTCAAAGTTGTCAAAGAGCCTCAATTTTTTTTCTTGCGAACAATCTTCTTCTTTTTTCTTATCTCCACTCAAACATATCAGGGTATCAAGCTTGTAGAGCTTGTTGATGGTGTCTACTGGGGATGTGACTTCTTTCTTATCTCCACTCAAACATATCAGGGTATCAAGCTTGTAGAGCTTGTTGATGATGTCTGCTGGGAATGTGTCTTCTTCTTTCTTTTCTCCACTCAATCATATTATGGTATCAAGCTTGTAGAGCTTGTTGTTGGTGTCTGCTGGGGATGTGTCTTCTTTCTTATCTCCACTCAATCATATCTGGGTATCAAGCTTGTAGAGCTTGTTGATGATGTCTGCTGGGAATGTGTCTTCTTCTTTCTTTTCTCCACTCAATCATATTATGGTATCAAGCTTGTAGAGCTTGTTGTTGGTGTCTGCTGGGGATGTGTCTTCTTTCTTATCTCCACTCAATCATATTAGGGTGTCAAACTTGTAAAGCTTGAGACTTTTGATGGTGTCTGCTGGGGATGTGTAGAGCTCATCAATGGATGAGTCAATACAGTCAATAATGTGTTTTGGGGTTGCAGGTTGACATTTAGTACATATTGGGAAAAACCTTGCAACCATTCTGGAAAGTCATTGTCCGTAAATGATTTGCGAACAATAATTAGTACTCGCATGAATGATGTTTTTGTTTATGGGAGTACTATACACAGCTTCAAATCCAAAGATCCGCTTTTGACTTGCGAGCCGCAGGTTGACGACCCTTGGTGTATTTGTTTGGAGAAGTTTAAAAAAAGTAACAATATTCGGAATCGAACCCTAGATCCTCATTACAGAAACCCTCCCCTCAAATGAATTGCACTTACATCCAATGTAAGCCATATACCTACAAACTTATTACAAAGAAATACAACTATATGAAGCAATATAAGAGAGGGTATGCAACAAAGGAAGTATATGTAAAATGTAAGGATTTAAAAGCACGAATGTTTCTTTTATACATAATACAAACTTCTACTGCCCTTACTGCGATGAAAAATATATCGGGAGGGCTTGGCTCATCAGTGGTGAATCCTCCCAGCGGTTTCGCCAATTTAATCCACTAGACCGCTTCTCAGAGCTCTAATACTGTATTGGACGATTCTGCTTATATACGCAGCACTGAAGGATGGAATGTATGTAAACCATACCTACAAACTTCTTACAAATAAAGACAACTATATGAAGCAATATAAGAGAGGGTATGCAACAAAGGAAGTATATGTAAATTGGAGGTCATGCGGTCCCATGCTTTAATTTGCATAAGTTCCGGCATTGTCCGGTGCTCGCGTGCAGGCGCTCCTTTGTCACTTTAATTGTCACATGGTGGGACAACGCTGTCACGGTGGAGCCATTTGGGAGTTTAGATTTGATAACGACAAACAAGGAGGCAATTAAAAGCTAACCTTTTATTGCATCATCAAATGTTTGAGGGATGTTTGAATTAACATCTAGATTTTTGGCTTCGCCCGGTTTATGTGCGGTTGAATGTCCGCCAGACCAATGTTTTTTTAACAATGATTTATCGATATTAGTAATGCTAGTTATAGTAGTATAATTTTAAACTATTAAAGCCGAAATTAAATAAAATAATTTTCTACCCTTCTTTCTGAGATGGAAACATTATTTGGAGGGCCTGGCTCATTATTGATGGACCCTCATAGCTGTTTCGCCAGTTGAATCTACCGTACCGCTTGTGTATGAAAAAGTGAAAGTTGTATAAGCTTATGATTTTGCTTTATTTCAAAAAAATGAATCGATGTTTGTTTCCATATGCTTGAATTGAATATTACACCTTAGTTCTATATATTTTATTGCTTAAAAAGGAACACAACAAAACAAAAAATAATAACATAAGAAAACAACAAAAAAAACAATTCTAAACTATTATAGACACGTATAATTCTTTTTAAAATAAACAATTTCTAATGTCCTTACTTACTTAAAGAACCATACACGTCTATAATAGTTTTGAATTTTGCAAACAGATGGCACGCTAATGCATCATAAAAAAAAAATAATATTGTAGCATAAGCCGACTTCATGTAAATATATCCATTGTCATTTGTTTATTGTAAAATACAAAATATGTAAATTAGGGTCATAGCTATAAAAACTATCTTTTTGTTTGTAGAGTTGGTTAAACTTCTCTCGCTTATTAAAATTGCTTTGATTGCAAACGACTTGCTTATTATTTCATCGCTACATTTGGTGGAGAAGCCGGGAACGATTCCGACAAGATAATTAAATCTGGACGGCGTTTTGAGAAGAAGCCGACGTTTGCAAAGCTTGCCGCCGCTCGACATCGGTATGAGTGAAGTAGAAGAAAAGCCACGTGTGCAAGCTACCACTTTCGCATGTCTTCAACACCAAAGAAGCCCTCCTAATTTTTCAGGTAAGGCCACTGAATTTGCCCACCTATGGTTAAAAGATTTCAACCGTGTTGCTCTTTATAATGGTTGGGACGAAACAATGTGTTTGGCCAACGTTGTCTTCTTTTTGGAAGGGACAGCTAAATGTTGGTTCGATAACACTGAGGATGACCTTACATCTTGGGCTATTTTTAAAGAAAAAATTTCAGAAATGTTTGGTGACAAAGAGGATTACTCCAGAAAAATTGAGTCAGCGCTAAAAGTAAGAGCACAAAAGCCTGACGAGGTCGAAATTTCCAATCAAAACTACTTCAGGAGCTGACTAATAAATGTGGCATCAAAAAGAAGACAACAACGGCGTACCATCCCCAAACCAACGGCTTGACAGAAAGATTAAACAGAACAATCACCGACATGCTATCAATGTATATGGACCTTGACCAGAAGAACTGGGACGAGATGTTACCCTTTATCACGTTTGCCTACAATACGGCCAAACAAGAATCGACTGGCTTCACGCCATTCTTCCTAATTCATGGAAGGGAGGCCGAGACGACCCTCGACTCTATCTTCCCCTACAGTAGCTCGCCCGAGGGAGAGGCATTCATTCAGAATTTGGGAACAAGAGCCGAAGAGGCAAGACAAATAGCCCGTCATCACATCTTCAAGGCTCAAGAGACGAACAAAACTAACTACGACGCTCGACATACAGGAAAGATATACGAACCAGGAGACCTGGTCTGGATCTTCATTCCTATTCGACGTGTTGGGTTTTCTGAAAAACTCCTAAGACGAAACTTCGGTCCCTTCCGGGTTACGAAGAAAATATCGGACGTGACCTACGAGGTCGAAGCAGTCTGTGAACAAGGTAGAAGACAAAAGAAGCGCGACACCGTCCATATCCTCAGGATGAAGCCGTATTATGACCCATCAAGACAGGAAGATTCGTCGAGTGTAGATAACTCTACGTCTGGAGAAGAGGAGGAACTGAGATAAAGCTGTAGAACAGCTTCTCATGGGAGAGGGAGTAGTGTAGCATAAGCCGACTTCATGTAAATATATCCATTGTCATTTGTTTATTGTAAAAATACAAAATATGTAAATTAGGGTCATAGCTATAAAAACTATCTTTTTGTTTGTAGAGTTGGTTAAACTTCTCTCGCTTATTAAAATTGCTTTGATTGCAAACGACTTGCTTATTATTTCATCGCTACAATATTACAAAAATGATTATGATAAAAATTGCATATGTCTGCCAGAAAAATAATTCTATGAATTAAAAAATAAGAATAATTACAAAATTAACATATAAACTTCAAACAGCATGCAAGAAAGTAGCCAATATAAAGATAATGTTTTCTATCTGTTTGTAACTTCTAACTAAAGACTTCTTCAGTTTGAAGGCCAAAGAATGTATACAACAAAATTTATGTATAATATAACGCGGCTTGTGAATGTAAAACGACATTTGAAATACTATCCCGCATGTGTTTCTTTTCAACAAAATTCAAAATTTATTTCAAGGAGAAATAACGATTATTTCTAACCTTTTGGATGAGGTAAGCCCGGTAAGCGGAACACTGTGGGTTGGATTCCCATCCCTGAACACTTTTATTTTTCCGTTTATCATTACTCTTCACAATTCATCCTTTCATACCTCATCCAAAAGGTTAGAAATAATCGTTATTTCTCCTTGAAACAAAGTTTCTGTTATCTCATAAACCTATGCCCAAAGGCCTTTGCTGCTTGAAAACTGAAGAATGTACAAAATAAGGATGCTTTTGTCTTATTATCCGAAACCTGTGCCCAAAGACTCAGCTATTTACAGACTAAAGAATTTTGCCGAAGTATCTTTTTTTTTTATTATTATTATCCCTAGTACACGTGGTACAGGCCATGATAATCATGGCAGGTAGAAGTAGGCGACTGCTTTTACTGTAAGTGCACCACATGTCTACACATGTGAAAAGCAGTTCGACTTTGCACTTACAAATGTACAAGAGCCCCGTTTGGCTACTTGCACTCGCTGGTGGGGTTGGACTTTTGCAAGAATCGGGGGCCATTGGGGGATCGGGTCGTACCCGAAGTATCTTTAATTTGAAGACTAAAAGGTTTTTTTGTCTTAGTTTTTCGCAACTTGTGTCCAAAGTCTTTGGCTGTTTGCAGACGGAAAAGTATCTAATAACGAAGGTTTAATCTTGATTACCCAAAACTTATCCTTCCAAAGGCCTTTGCATTTCGAATACGAAAGAGCGTGTTAAAAATAATGTTGTTTACCTGTCTGAAACTTGTGTACCAAAGACCTCTGCAGTTCAAATATACCAAAGAATATATCCAATAAAGGGACTGAATGCCTGCAACTTTAGTTTTCAAAGGTATATGCAGTTTTGACACCAAAAAATGTATCCTAAAAAGAGACTGAATGCCTACAACCTCAGTTTCCAAAGAGGCCTCTACAATTCTAATTCACAAAGAATGTATCCAATAAAGACTCTGTACCCCTGAATGACTGACTATGTTTTAAGGCTAATTAACCAAATAATACTGTATGCTGCAACTTTAGTTCCAAAAGGCCTCTGCAGTTTTGCCAAAGAATTTACCTAATTAAAAGGATGTAAACCTATAACTTGAGTTTCCAAAGGCCTCTGTAGTTTTGACACCGAAGAATTTACCCAATAAAGAGATTGAATGTTTTGCAACTTTAGTTCACAAAGACCTCTGCAGTATGTCTATACCAAAGAATATATCCAATAAAGACACTGAATGCCTGAAACTTTAGCTTCCAAAGGCCTCTGCAGTTCAAATACACCAAATAATATATCCAATAAAGATTATGTAGTTTTGCCACCAAAGAATTTACCCAATAGAAAGGATGTAAACCTACAACTTGAGTTCTCAAATGTCTATACAGTTTTGCCAACAAAGAATGTATCCAATAAAAAAAAAGGCTGTTGTCTAATTGCCCTCAACTTGTGTACCTAAGACCTCAGCCGCCTTGGATTATCTCCAGTGTCGAGCATACACACGCTAGGGTCGTTACGCAGGCCATTGTTCCGTGGCTCCCACGCCCCGTCTAATGGCTGCGATCTCTCGAGAGATACCCCGCCCGTCCTTCTTCCGCGAAGTTCACTGTCAGCTCGTGGTGGTTTACCATTTGTCCTAGATCTACCCCTATGTTGCTGTTGTTGGGAACATGTCGTAGATGGGGGTAGAGGTAATTGTAACTCCTGGGGGGGTCAATCGGATTATAAAAAAGGAAATCATATTAGCACGAATGTTTCTTTTATACACAAAACAAACTTCTACTGTCCTTACTGCAATAAAAAATATATATTGAGAGGGCTTTGCCCATCAGTGGTGAACCCTCTCAGCGTTTTCGCCAATTTAATCCACCAGATCGCTTCTTAGAGCACTAATACTGTATTGGACGATTATGCTTATATATGCTGCAATGAAGGGTGAAATCTCAGAAATGGGTTTCAAGCAAACTATGGACATAAGCTTTTAGGACAGTAGATTTACATATGGTGTGTGGTATTATGTTGTGAGTCGTGAAGAATCGAAAATTTCTAGGTATAGGGTTCGTTTCAGGAAATGTTGGCAAATTAAATTCTCTACCATGTCCCTGAGATACCGAGAAATAATATGTAAGATCCCAATGATTCCCCAGTAGTTAAAAATTAATTATTTTTACTATTTACAACATATTTATAGCCATGTGTAGGACTTTGAAGCTATGTCCGTAGTAAAAATTTGCTACCTAATTGAAAATGTATATGCGTTTGATAAAATATATAATTTAATATGCAAATAAAAACGTTTTTCCTTTTTTGTTTGTTTGAAAGAGAAGTCCATGTTGTTCTCTTACAGAATTCGCCACGTTATGAGCAATCTTGTACTTAAAAGACTTGTATATCATTGTATTATACCTTGAAACATGGGTGACCTTCAAACAATCTGAGTTCCATCTCCTTCAGTCTTGGGTCCAACTCGACTCATCTATATTACTGAGCCAATCTAGGTCCCAACTTGACTCATCCATATCCTTGAACCAGTCCAGGGCCCAAATCGACTCATCCATATCCTTGAACCAGTCCAGGGCCCAACTCGACTCATCCATATCCTTGAGCCAATCTAAGGCCCAACTTGACTCATCCATATTACTGAACCAGTATAGGGCCCAACTCGACTCATCCATATCCTTGAGCCAATCTAAGGCCCAACTTGACTCATCCACAGCTCTGAACCAGTATAGGGCCCAACTTGACTCATCCATATTACTGAACCAGTATAGATAGGGCCCAACTCGACTCATCCATATCCTTGAGCCAATCTAAGGCCCAACTTGACTCATCCATATCATTGAGCCAATCTAAGGCCCAACTTGACTCATCCATATTACTGAACCAGTATAGGGCCCAACTCGACTCATCCATATCCTTGAGCCAATCTAAGGCCCAACTTGACTCATCCATATTACTGAACCAGTATAGGGCCCAACTCGACTCATCCATATCCTTGAGCCAATCTAGGGCCCAACTCGACTCATCCACAGCTCTGAACCAGTATAGGGCCCAACTTGACTCATCTACATCTCTGAACCCTTTCGCCAGTCTGGGCCCAACTCGACTCATCCATATTACTGAACCAGTTTAAGGCCCAACTCGACTCATCCACAGCTCTGAACCAGTATAGGCCCAACTCGACTCATCCATATCTCTGAACCAGTCTAGGCCCAACTCGACTCTTCCACATTTCTGAACCAGTATAGGGCCCAACTCGACTCATCCACATCTCTGAACCAGTATAGGCCCAACTCGACTCATCCATATCTCTGAACCAGTATAGGGCCCAACTCGACTCATCCACATCTCTGAACCATTATAGGGTACAACTCGACTCATCCACAGCTCTGAACCAGTATAGGGCCCAACTCTACTCATCCACATCTCTGAACCAGTCTAGGCCCAACTCGACTCATCCATATTCCTGAGCCAATCTAAGGCCCAACTCGACTCATCCACAGCTCTGAACCAGTATAGGGCCCAACTCGACTCATCCATATTCCTGAGCCAATCTAAGGCCCAACTCGACTCATCCACAGCTCTGAACCAGTATAGGGCCCAACTTGACTCATCCATATTACTGAGCCAATCTAAGGCCCAACTCGACTCATCCACAGCTCTGAACCAGTATAGGGCCCAACTCGACTCATCCACAGCTCTGAACCAGTATAGGGCCCAACTCTACTCATCCACATCTCTGAACCAGTCTAGGCCCAACTCGACTCATCCATATTCCTGAGCCAATCTAAGGCCCAACTCGACTCATCCACAGCTCTGAACCAGTATAGGGCCCAACTCGACTCATCCATATTCCTGAGCCAATCTAAGGCCCAACTCGACTCATCCACAGCTCTGAACCAGTATAGGGCCCAACTTGACTCATCCATATTACTGAGCCAATCTAAGGCCCAACTCGACTCATCCACAGCTCTGAACCAGTCTAGGCCCAACTCGACTCATCCACAGCTCTGAACCAGTCTAGGCCCAACTCGACTCATCCATATTCCTGAGCCAATCTAAGGCCCAACTCGACTCATCCACATCTCTGAACCAGTCTAGGCCCAACTCGACTCATCCATATTCCTGAGCCAATCTAAGGCCCAACTCGACTCATCCACAGCTCTGAACCAGTATAGGGCCCAACTCGACTCATCCATATTCCTGAGCCAATCTAAGGCCCAACTCGACTCATCCACAGCTCTGAACCAGTATAGGGCCCAACTTGACTCATCCATATTACTGAGCCAATCTAAGGCCCAACTCGACTCATCCACAGCTCTGAACCAGTATAGGGCCCAACTTGACTCATCCATATTACTGAGCCAATCTAAGGCCCAACTCGACTCATCCACAGCTCTGAACCAGTATAGGGCCCAACTCGACTCATCCATATTCCTGAGCCAATCTAAGGCCCAACTCGACTCATCCACAGCTCTGAACCAGTATAGGGCCCAACTTGACTCATCCATATTACTGAGCCAATCTAAGGCCCAACTCGACTCATCCACAGCTCTGAACCAGTATAGGGCCCAACTTGACTCATCCATATTACTGAGCCAATCTAAGGCCCAACTCGACTCATCCACAGCTCTGAACCAGTATAGGGCCCAACTTGACTCATCCATATTACTGAGCCAATCTAAGGCCCAACTCGACTCATCCACAGCTCTGAACCAGTATAGGGCCCAACTTGACTCATCCATATTCCTGAGCCAATCTAAGGCCCAACTCGACTCATCCACAGCTCTGAACCAGTATAGGGCCCAACTTGACTCATCCATATTACTGAGCCAATCTAAGGCCCAACTCGACTCATCCACAGCTCTGAACCAGTTTAAGGTCCACCTCGGTTCGTCCACAGCCCTGAACCAACTCAGCTTTAATTGCACGGCCAGTTTCCTGGTTCTTTCTCCCGAGGTGTTTGGGGTTTTTTCCACAGCTCCTTCCAGCCACCACCACCACCACTTCCGCTCCGATCCCTCTAGATAATGGCGTCCAATGAGATCAAAGGACCATTCACTTGGCAAAAACCTGCAGCAGACTCCTGACCTCATTGCAGTGACGGCCAATTCTTGTTACCGCAGTTCCTTCCTTCCTTCCTTCCTCTCTTTATTTCTTTTTTAATACATTCTCATATCGAATTGTCTTTTTCTTTTTATCGTCGATGTGTTAAAGTGAATTATAATATAGATGATTGTTATAGGAGGGGAAAAATAAGAATTGGTTTTTGTTGTTAGGCGCTGATTGGAAAATGAATAGAATTAGAAAATTAGATTTTTATGGAAGATAATGAGTAAGTTTTTAGAAGACACTGGGACAAAACGTGATGGGATTACCCTGAGGTATTAGTGAAGTTGATTATAAAAAGTGATAATTGTCTAAAGCATCGTTTTTTTTCTGGGATGGGTTGTGATTTCTTGCGCGGATTTATTACCAGATTTATGTTTCACCTATTTTGGGTGAATAATTCATTTTGGCCATTCCCGTTATTCTGTATGGACAAGTCTGCCGCTATTCTTTATCATATCTCCGATTTCTTGCCAGTACGAGTTATATTGGGCCGTGTATACAGTTAGCACTCCTCTTGACAAGGATGGAATGGTCTTCGGACCCAACACATATACAGTTAGCACTCCCCTTGACAAGGATGGAATGGTCTTCGGACCCAACACATATACAGTTAGCACTCCTCTTGACAAGGATGGAATGGTCTTCGGACCCAACACATATACAGTTAGCACTCCCCTTGACAAGGATGGAATGGTCTTCGGACCCAACACATATACAGTTAGCACTCCTCTTGACAAGGATAGAATGGTCTTCGGGCCCAACACATATACAGTTAGCACTCCTCTTGACAAGGATGGAATGATCTTCGGACCCAACACATATACAGTTAGCACTCCTCTTGACAAGGATGGAATGGTCTTCGGACCCAACGCATATACAGTTAGCACTCATGGTCTTTGTCCCCAACACATATACAGTTTGCTCTCCCCTTGACAAGGATGGAATGGTCTTCAGACCCAACACATATACGGTTAAGGCACAAACACCCTACTTTGATGTAATTTAACCATATTTTTATCGTTTCTCGGCCTTTGGGCTCAGATCACCGTGTAGTACCGTCGTCTGAGATGTGAAGACATGCGGGTCCAGTCACGTGGCCCCAGTCACGATCGTACGCCCCTCACAGCTCTGACCTAGCAAATTGATTCTACACCGCGGCAACACCCTCTTCTTCCTTTTTACCATTCCCTCTTGATCAACATCGAGTTGTACCTTTATATCTCTTCATTGATACCTATAGTTCTCAAGGAGATAATGGTTGAATGCATCTAGTCTTTTGATTGGTTGGCGCGTTTGATGATGACTTTACATATTATCTTCTCTTTCTATCATCATTATTATTATTACCAGCAGAAATATCGAAAGCTAAACTATAGAATTTCCATGTAGTCCATTGGCTTGAGACCATTTAGAAATTCTATTCGCTGCTCTACCATAAATAAATATAAAGAGTTTTAGTTATATGAAGTAGGACTTATTCAAAAGCTTCCTTTAATCAAGTAAATAAAAAAAAAATGTTGGGTCTTATGATTTTTTTTTTTTTGCAATCTGTCGAAATCTACAATCCTGTGATAATTAACTTCAATACTTCCCAGCTTTTACATGATTATGAACAGAATGTGAACATATTAAAACATTTATCACGAGATAATTTCCAATATTTGGGCAGTATGATGAGAGGTGTGACAATAAATTCAACCAATTATAATTCAAAATAGAAAATAACAGAAGATTTGGAATACCTGTAAAAATACACTATTGGACAAAACTTAAGGAAGTTGTACCTTTTAGCAGGTATATCGGGATTCAGACAATAACTCTGAAAGATACACTCATGGACAAAACTTAAGGAAGTTGTACCTTTTAACATGTATATCGGGATTCAGACAATAACTCTGAAAGATACACTCATGGACAAAACTTAAAGAAGTTGTACCTTTTAGCATGTATATCGGGATTCAGACAATAACTCTGAAAGATACACTCATGGACAAAACTTAAGGAAGTTGTACCTTTTAGCATTTATATCGGGATTCAGACAATAACTCTGAAAGATACACTCATGGACAAAACTTAAGGAAGTTGTACCTTTTAGCATGTATATCGGGATTCAGACAATAACTCTGAAAGATACACTCATGGACAAAACTTAAGGAAGTTGTACCTTTTAGCATGTATATCGAGATTGAGACAATAACTCTGAAAAATATTACAGTGACCTTTATTGAAGACACACGAGATAACCAAGTATGAACAAAATTGCCTCTGTCTCCTTCAAAAAACAAATAGACGACGGCAACATCAAAACATGAAACTTTCTGAAGTTTTGACCATGAGTGTATTTTGTTCTTTATCTTATGTGGACGAGTGATATAAACAGTCAACTTTGACAACAGCGACCCTGGGATCAAATCCCGCATTGGGCACTTTTTTTTTTCTGAAGAAAAAAATTGCTTCAATAGCTCTTGATTATTATAAAAGTCCAACCCTACCAGTTAGTGCAAGTAACCAAACGGAGCACTGACAAACTTGTAAATGCAAAACTCCGACTGCTTTCTAAATGTGTAGACATGTGGAAGACTTACATTAAAAGCAATCGCTAACTCCCAAAGAGATCAGAAAGAAGAAGACTTGTGTACAGCGATATAGTAGTTTTATGATAGAATATATTGAAGAAAACATAAGAAATGGAAGCATTACATCATGAATGTTTCTTTTTAAACATAAAACAAAAATCGGTTTTCTGTTAATATTAACATATATAAATAGTTTAAGAACTTTCTTTTATATATATATATATTCCTTCCTACCATTTGTACCATAGTTCTTATAAGTCGCGCTTCATTTCTCGCCTGTTGAAGGGTTTTTACCCGAAAGCTTGCACCTATGCATCAATAAAAGAAACTCGTCTTCTTTCACCATGTTTTTTCGTTTAATTAATAAAACATACTATTCTTACTACGATTAAAAAATATTGGAAGGGCTTGGCTCATCAGTGGTGAACCCTTCCAGCGAATTCGCCAATTTAATCTACCAGACCGCTTCTTAGAGCTCTAATACTGTATTGGATCATTCTGCTTATATATGCTTCACTGAAGGGTGGAATATTTGAAATGGTATTTAAGCAAACTATGGACATAATCTTTTAGGACAGTAGAATTACGTATAATATTTGTATCGAGCAATGTTCTTCCGTAAACAATAAGTACAAAGCCAGTTAGGTATAATTAATTATAAGGTGATTACGTGTCATCTATACATAACTTCATAACATATACTTCATTCAAAATACGAAACTATTATAGACGGGTATGATTCTTTTAAAAAATAAAACAACTTCTACTGTCCTTACTGCAATGGAAAAATTAATTGCAGTAAGGGCAGTAGAAATTGTTTTATTTTTAAAAGGAATCATACACGTCTAAAATAGTTTCGTATTTTGATAACAGATGGCGCGCTAATGCATCATAATATACTTCATTGTGGTTAGTTGAGAGAAATGGTAAATAAAGAAGTTGATGGTTGACTAAAAAGGGGGAAAAGTTTTTCTCCAAAGGAAGGACCTGGAGAGGTATTGTTAGGCGGCACGGAGAAAGCCCCAACGAGGAAGAGCGTTCTCAGCGGAGCGTAGCGTTAACGCTGCCACGCGTCTTCACGCGCAGCCATCTGCACCATTGTGCATTGTGGATAGACACTTCCCTCTTTTTTTGTCCCCTCGGGAGCTGAGAGAAAGTGGCGAAGGAAGTCCCGCTTCAGTTCACCAATAAATTTTGTTTTTTAAGGAACCATCATCCGTGCCTTTCCTAAGTTAAGTCTGTGTCATTATACTTGGTACTTGCATCCACTACATTAGCCCATATGAAGCCGAATTTTCCAATAATAATCCACTTAAAAATTGGATCAACTATAGTTACACCGATTACAATCATCACAAGTCGAACTCCACCTTTGCCGGTTCCAAGCCCGGATGGAAAAGGAGGAGCAGTAACAAGCTCGCTAAAAAAACCTGGGCTCAGCTGGCCCGGCTGATAGTACCCTGTAAGGGCTCCCGGGATACAGGATGAGTCTGTACTCCATGTTAGGAGCGACTGCACATGGCGTCTGTTCCTCATGTCAGAGGCGGCCATTTCTTTTGGAGCTAAGTCGGCCTGCCACTGAGTAGTGCTCCCAGTCTTAATGACAAAGGCAGACGCATTTTACTTCACCCAGCCAAGATCTCAAGCTTTACAAACTTGATACCTTAATATGATTGAGTGGAGATAAGAAAGAAGAAGAAGACAAGTCGAACTGCTTTTCACATATGTAGACATGTGGTGCACTTACAGTAAAAGTAGTCGCCTTCTTCTACCCACCATGATTATCATGGTCTGTACCACGTGTACTAGGGATAAGCAAAAAAAAATCATTACAGAATAAGAAGATCAAACCGATGATCGAATCCCGTATTGGACCCTTTGTTTTATTATATGAATAACCTTCATATATTATTCATTGTTTGACACTTAAACAACTTTATTGACATCTCGTCAATCTTTACACTCAAAGGGAGTTATAAGGTAATAATAATGGGGTAGGAATATAATGAAGAGAGATATTTACAATCGACGTAGCCCTCTCCGAGGGCACGTCCGGATCAGGAGCTTAAAGCCGCCTTGAATCTAGACAGATCCCTGCCATTTGGGGAGTTCATGTTCCGAACATGTTTGATGATAATGTCGAAGAATTTGTCGAGAAGAATCTTGTCTTCAGGCCTGAGTAGCCCGAGGAGGTGCTCCGTTTCTTCTTCGTAATAGACCGCGATATCCATCCTGACCACCTTGTTATATATTCTTGAATCAATATAATTCATTGTTGTAAAGATCATAAACTAGGTTATTGAGAGGCACTTAGTAAATTTATTTTGGAACAAAGAAGAGAGATCAAATGTCAGATACCCCTATTTTACAAAACGATTTAAAAAGCTTAATATATATTTGATTTAGAAATATGTAAATTTGCTTTTATGCGCGCGCGCGCGCGCAAATTGAATTCTAACACAAATAAACATTTTTAACATGAATAACAAAAAAGAAATTTCGAGAATTGAATCTACGGTCTTATTTTAAATATAGTACTTGGTTTTGCTCAATATGCAGTTACACAGCTGAAGTTATAGAGTGTGCAAAGACTTTCATGCGAGTTCAGATAGTAGAGGCTGTACCCAGATTTGTCATTTACAGTTACTGTTGATAGTAGAGCGTATAGATCTCAATCTTAATGACAAGAACAGACACATTCTACTTCACCCAGTCATGATAGTTGTCAAGTCTCAACGCTAAGCTGCATCGGCCGTCGCGCAGAATAATCAGGGCCGCGTCTGGAGTTTAGGTAGAGGGCTTCATTCGAAAATTTCCCTATTGACTCATCCATTGATGAGCTCTATTCATACCCAGCAGACACCATCAACAAGCTCTACAAGCTTAATACCCTGATATGATTGAGTGGAGATAAGAAAGAAGAAGAACTCATCCCCAGCAGACAACATCAACAAGTTCTACAAGCTTGATACCCTGATATGATTGAGTGGAGATAAGAAAGAAGAAGAACTCATCCCCAGCAGACACCATCAACAAGTTCTACAAGCTTGATACCCTGATATGATTGAGTGGAGATAAGAATGAAGACTCATCCCCAGCAGACACCATCAACAAGCTCTACAAGCTTGATACCCTGATATGATTGAGTGGAGATAAGAAAGAAGATACATCCCCAGCAGACACCATCAACAAGCTTGATACCCTGATATGATTGAGTGGAGATACGAAAGAAAAAGAAGACACATCCACAGCAGACACCATCAACAAGCTCTACAAGCTTGATATCCTAATATGATTGAGTGGAGATAAGAAAGAAGACTCATCCCCAGTAGACACCATCAACAAGCTCTACAAGCTTGATACCTTGATATGATTGAGTGGAGATAAGAAAGAAGAAGAAGACACATCCCCAGCAGACACTATCCACAAGCTCTACAAGCTTGATACCCTGATATGATTGAGTGGAGATAAGAAAGAAGAAGAAGACACATCCCCAGCAGACACTATCCACAAGCTCTACAAGCTTGATACCCTGATATGATTGAGTGGAGATAAGAAAGAAGAAGAAGACTCATCCCCAGCAGACACTATCAACAAGTTCTACAAGCTTGATACCTTAATATGATTGAGTGGAGATAAGAAAGAAGAAGAACTCATCCCCAGCAGACACCATCAACAAGCTCTACAAGCTTGATACCCTGATATGATTGAGTGGAGATAAGAAAGAAGATACATCCCCAGCAGACACCATCAACAAGCTCTACAAGCTTGATACCTTGATATGATTGAGTGGAGATAAGAAAGAAGACACATCCCCAGCAGACACCATCAACAAGCTTGATACCCTGATATGATTGAGTGGAGATAAGAAAGAAGAAGACACATCCCCAGCAGACACCATCAACAAGCTCTACAAGCTTGATACCTTAATATGATTGAGTGGAGATAAGAAAGAAGAAGAAGACACATCCCCAGCAGACACCATCAACAAGCTCTACAAGCTTGATACCTTAATATGATTGAGTGGAGGTAAGAAAGAAGAAGAAGACACATCCCTAGCAGACACCATCCACAAGCTCTACAAGCTTGATACCCTGATATGATTGAGTGGAGATAAGAAAGAAGAAGAAGACATATCCCCAGCAGACACCATCAACAAGCTCTACAAGCTTGATACCTTAATATGATTGAGTAGAGATAAGAAAGAAGAAGAAGACACATCCCTAGCAGACACCATCCACAAGCTCTACAAGCTTGATACCCTGATATGATTGAGTGGAGTTAAGAAAGAAGAAGAAGACACATTCCCAGCAGACACCATCAACAAGCTCTACAAGCTTGATACCTTAATATGATTGAGTGGAGATAAGAAAGAAGAAGAAGACACATCCCCAGCAGACACCATCAACAAGCTCTACAAGCTTGATACCCTGATATGATTGAGTGGAGTTAAGAAAGAAGAAGAAGACACATTCCCAGCAGACACCATCAACAAGCTCTACAAGCTTGATACCTTAATATGATTGAGTGGAGATAAGAAAGAAGAAGAAGACACATCCCCAGCAGACACCATCAACAAGCTCTACAAGCTTGATACCCTGATATGATTGAGTGGAGATAAGAAAGAAGAAGAAGACACATCCCCAGCAGACACCATCAACAAGCTCTACAAGCTTGATACCTTAATATGATTGAGTGGAGATAAGAAAGAAGAAGAAGACACATCCCCAGCAGACACCATCAACAAGCTCTACAAGCTTGATACCCTGATATGATTGAGTGGAGATAAGAAAGAAGAAGAAGACACATCCCCAGCAGACACCATCAACAAGCTCTACAAGCTTGATACCTTAATATGATTGAGTGGAGATAAGAAAGAAGAAGAAGACACATCCCCAGCAGACACCATCAACAAGCTCTACAAGCTTGATACCCTGATATGATTGAGTGGAGATAAGAAAGAAGAAGAAGACACATCCCCAGCAGACACCATCCACAAGCTCTACAAGCTTGATACCCTAATATGATTGAGTGGAGATAAGAAAGAAGAAGAACTCATCCCCAGCAGACAACATCAACAAGTTCTACAAGCTTGATACCCTGATATGATTGAGTGGAGATAAGAAAGAAGAAGAACTCATCCCCAGCAGACACCATCAACAAGTTCTACAAGCTTGATACCCTGATATGATTGAGTGGAGATAAGAATGAAGACTCATCCCCAGCAGACACCATCAACAAGCTCTACAAGCTTGATACCCTGATATGATTGAGTGGAGATAAGAAAGAAGATACATCCCCAGCAGACACCATCAACAAGCTTGATACCCTGATATGATTGAGTGGAGATACGAAAGAAAAAGAAGACACATCCACAGCAGACACCATCAACAAGCTCTACAAGCTTGATATCCTAATATGATTGAGTGGAGATAAGAAAGAAGACTCATCCCCAGTAGACACCATCAACAAGCTCTACAAGCTTGATACCTTGATATGATTGAGTGGAGATAAGAAAGAAGAAGAAGACACATCCCCAGCAGACACTATCCACAAGCTCTACAAGCTTGATACCCTGATATGATTGAGTGGAGATAAGAAAGAAGAAGAAGACACATCCCCAGCAGACACTATCCACAAGCTCTACAAGCTTGATACCCTGATATGATTGAGTGGAGATAAGAAAGAAGAAGAAGACTCATCCCCAGCAGACACTATCAACAAGTTCTACAAGCTTGATACCTTAATATGATTGAGTGGAGATAAGAAAGAAGAAGAACTCATCCCCAGCAGACACCATCAACAAGCTCTACAAGCTTGATACCCTGATATGATTGAGTGGAGATAAGAAAGAAGATACATCCCCAGCAGACACCATCAACAAGCTCTACAAGCTTGATACCTTGATATGATTGAGTGGAGATAAGAAAGAAGACACATCCCCAGCAGACACCATCAACAAGCTTGATACCCTGATATGATTGAGTGGAGATAAGAAAGAAGAAGACACATCCCCAGCAGACACCATCAACAAGCTCTACAAGCTTGATACCTTAATATGATTGAGTGGAGATAAGAAAGAAGAAGAAGACACATCCCCAGCAGACACCATCAACAAGCTCTACAAGCTTGATACCTTAATATGATTGAGTGGAGGTAAGAAAGAAGAAGAAGACACATCCCTAGCAGACACCATCCACAAGCTCTACAAGCTTGATACCCTGATATGATTGAGTGGAGATAAGAAAGAAGAAGAAGACATATCCCCAGCAGACACCATCAACAAGCTCTACAAGCTTGATACCTTAATATGATTGAGTAGAGATAAGAAAGAAGAAGAAGACACATCCCTAGCAGACACCATCCACAAGCTCTACAAGCTTGATACCCTGATATGATTGAGTGGAGTTAAGAAAGAAGAAGAAGACACATTCCCAGCAGACACCATCAACAAGCTCTACAAGCTTGATACCTTAATATGATTGAGTGGAGATAAGAAAGAAGAAGAAGACACATCCCCAGCAGACACCATCAACAAGCTCTACAAGCTTGATACCCTGATATGATTGAGTGGAGTTAAGAAAGAAGAAGAAGACACATTCCCAGCAGACACCATCAACAAGCTCTACAAGCTTGATACCTTAATATGATTGAGTGGAGATAAGAAAGAAGAAGAAGACACATCCCCAGCAGACACCATCAACAAGCTCTACAAGCTTGATACCCTGATATGATTGAGTGGAGATAAGAAAGAAGAAGAAGACACATCCCCAGCAGACACCATCAACAAGCTCTACAAGCTTGATACCTTAATATGATTGAGTGGAGATAAGAAAGAAGAAGAAGACACATCCCCAGCAGACACCATCAACAAGCTCTACAAGCTTGATACCCTGATATGATTGAGTGGAGATAAGAAAGAAGAAGAAGACACATCCCCAGCAGACACCATCAACAAGCTCTACAAGCTTGATACCTTAATATGATTGAGTGGAGATAAGAAAGAAGAAGAAGACACATCCCCAGCAGACACCATCAACAAGCTCTACAAGCTTGATACCCTGATATGATTGAGTGGAGATAAGAAAGAAGAAGAAGACACATCCCCAGCAGACACCATCAACAAGCTCTACAAGCTTGATACCTTAATATGATTGAGTGGAGATAAGAAAGAAGAAGAAGACACATCCCCAGTAGACACCATCAACAAGTTCTACAAGCTTGATACCCTAATATGATTGAGTGGAGATAAGAATGAAGACACATCCCCACCAGACACCATCAACAATCTCTACAAGCTTGATACCTTGATATGATTGAGTGGAGATAAGAAAGAAGAAGAACACATCCCCAGCAGACACCATCAACAAGCTCTACAAGCTTGATACCCTAATATAATTGAGTAGAGATAAGAAAGAAGACACATCCCCAGTAGACACCATCAACAAGCTCTACAAGCTTGATACCCTGATATGATTGAGTGGAGATAAGAAAGAAGAAGAAGACACATTCCCAGCAGACACTATCCACAAGCTCTACAAGCTTGATACCCTGATATGATTGAGTGGAGATAAGAAAGAAGAAGAAGACACATCCCCAGCAGACACCATCCACAAGCTCTACAAGCTTGATACCCTGATATGATTGAGTGGAGTTAAGAAAGAAGAAGAAGACACATTCCCAGCAGACACCATCAACAAGCTCTACAAGCTTGATACCCTTAATATGATTGAGTGGAGATAAGAAAGAAGAAGAAGACACATCCCCAGCAGACACCATCAACAAGCTCTTCAAGCTTGATACCTTAATATGATTGAGTGGAGATAAGAAAGAAGAAGAGCGTATAGAGAAGCATGTTTAACGTATGTACAGATCCAAGTTGTCTAACTGATGTTGAAGAGATTTCATTTGTGTTGGGATTGAGGAACGGCTAGAGATGTCATTGGCTACGTTGTTGAAGTCAGATGTTGTTATATGTATACTTGTGAAATGTAGATAAATCCATATGTAGTTCATTATTAACGACAAGCCTATCTTGAATCAAATGATGTAATTCCTTTCTCTCGATATTTCGACTAGGCTGATCGTCAATCTTCCTTTTGGGGAGCAATTCTCTAACTGTCCACTGGTGAGAATTCAAAATATTGGATATCAGTAAAATATTTGATTTACAATATCATTAAAGATCATTTAAAGCAGCCCTGGCCAACCTAAATGACGCCACGGGCCGCACGGAATCGTAAACAAGGTCTAAAAACTTTAACTACATGTATATCAAAATTTTAACTTTAAAATGTATTTTTTTAAATACTTAATACTTCCTTGATGCTTAATGTTTTTATTTATTATTTTTCGGTTGCTTTTTTTTTAAATAAAAATAATAATAACAATTTAAATTTAAAAAAATATTTCTCTATTAATTACCATTATTCCTAACTTTTTTCTTCCTTTTTATGGAATCAAATATGTATTTTAAAAATTGTGGGACATATTTTAAATAAAAAAATTATTATAATTATTTCAATATATTTTCTGTTTTGTTTTTTTTTTATACAGACGAGAAATTAAAGTTACAAAAGAAATATAAAGTTAAATGGCGAGCCGCAATTTTTTTTACGGCGGGCCGCGGGTTGGCCAGGCCTGGTTTAAAGAATCATTAAAGATGTGTATCTAATCTCTGTGTGTGTCCATATTGGGGAGTATGTCATTGGCTACGGAAGTTAGAGATGTAAAAGTTGTCTGTGCGGTGCCCAGATCGGGGAACGACTGTACCTGGAGCTACCCCGTGTACGTCTGGACGGAGGACGACAGGCCTTCCGACGTCGCTGGGGCTACGACCAGGCCCCGCCGCTGCCCGAGGAGGATGAAGAAGACAGCGACCTGAGTGAGACAACATCTTTGAGGGATGAACGTCTGCTTCGCTTCTCTTCCTTCGGTAGGTTTCTGCACATTTCTGCACTTTAAATACCCAGGAATATTGGTGTCATAGGTTTCTGCACTCTAAGTACCCAGGAGTATTGGTATCATAGGTTTCTGCACTCTTAAGTACCCAGGAATATTGGTGTCATAGATATATATATTTCTGCACATTTTTGTACTCCAAGTACCCAGCAATATTGGTGTCATAGGTTTCTGCACTCCAAGTACCCAGGAATATTGATGTCATAGGTTTCTGCACTCTAAGTACCCAGAAATATTGGTGCCTTAGGTTTCTGCACATTTCTACACTCTAAGTACCCAGGAATATTGGTGCCTTAGGTTTCTGCACATTTCTACACTCTAAGTACCCAGAAATATTGGTGCCTTAGGTTACTGCACATTTCTACACTCTAAGTACCCAGAAATATTGGTGTCATAGGTTTCTGCACATTTCTACACTCTAAGTACCCAGAAATATTGGTGTCATAGGTTTCTGCACATTTCTTCACTCTAAGTACCCAGAAATATTGGTGTCATAGGTTTCTGCACATTTCTACACTCTAAGTACCCAGAAATATTGGTGTCATAGGTTTCTGCACATTTCTTCACTCTAAGTACCCAGAAATATTGGTGTCATAGGTTTCTGCACATTTCTACACTCTAAGTACCCAGAAATATTGGTGTCATAGGTTTCTGCACATTTCTTCACTCTAAGTACCCAGAAATATTGGTGTCATAGGTTTCTGCACATTTCTACACTCTAAGTACCCAGAAATATTGGTGTCATAGGTTTCTGCACATTTCTTCACTCTAAGTACCCAGAAATATTGGTGTTATGGCTGATATCTTTCCTGGTACATTGTCCTAACAGATAGGCAGGTGTGCTGTGGTTATGGAATACACACCATGTTCTGGAACATTGATGCCGTTTTTGGTAGACTTTCTAGCGTTGTCCATTTCACACATTTAGTAGTTGATCTGAAAAGGCAAGTTTATAAAACAATAGTGGGATTGTCTGTTCATTGTAGACATGTCTAAGTTCCCCAATACCCACAAATATAAGTTATGTAAAAAGACTGTACCTAAAACACACATAGTATAATTGTCTGTCTATTGTAGACATGCCGAAATTCAATAATGCTCATAACTATTATATAAGATAATGTAAAGCGACTGTGCCTAACACACTAATGTTATAAAACGACATTGGAAAATATCCCGCATGTGTTTCTTTTAAAATGAAAAATCAAAATTTATTTTAAGGAGAAATAACGACTATTTCTAACCTTAGAGATGAGGTATGAAAGGATGAATTGTGAAGAGTAATGATAAACGGAAAAATAAAAGTGTCCAGAGATGGGAATCGAACCCACAGTGTTCCGCTTACCGGGCAGATGCCATGTCCACTAGGCTACCCTGGACATTTTTTTTCCGTTCGTAAATAATATATGAGGTAATGTTATGTCTGTCCATTGTAGACATGTCTAAGTTCCCCAATAGCCACGACTATAATATGATGTAAAGAAACAGCTTCTAAAACATTAGTGCTATGTTTGTACATTGTAGACATGCCGAAATTCCAAAATGTCTACAATTATTAGTTGGTGTCTCGAAGCTCTACCTAAAACAATATAGATAGAAAATTTTCCGGGTGGAAATTGATCTATAAAAATAAAGTTTGTCTCTCCTGTCAAAACAGACCCTATTGACCGTCTCGGTAAACTCGCGGACTCAGGTCCGTGACAAATCCACGCTTCTCAGTTTGTCAAACCTGGTGTTGTGGCTATGTCACCGACCTGAGTCCGTAAGTTTGCAAAGATAATCAATAGATGGCGTTTAGTTTTAGTTTCTATTTTGACGGGAGAGGCGAAAAAAGGGATGTAAATATCGATAATCTGTGATCATTCTAACACTGTAGCAAAATACTTTATAGAAAGAAATCTTAACACTTTCGTCTGCTAAGATAATTTTTTTGTTTTGTTTTTGGAAAATCTAAATTGAATTTCTTTAGGGAATAATTGACAATATATATATACTCAAAGAACTTCTCTTGGTAAACCAAATAATCAGTTTTTTATTTTTATTTTTATATATATATATCAAAAGATACATAAAAATAAATAAATGTGGTTTTATGAAGATCATCAGAAGATGAGCTGCCGTGTTTACTCCTCTTCCCCACTTTGCAGATGCAAAAGCCTCGTTTCCTGATTGGCTAATAGAAGCATGCTATCAAGTTAGAATGACGTCACAAGTTAGGATTTACTATATACAATATTTATAAATAGAATAATTTTTTTTAAATTAGATTTTATATACAAATTATCAAAATAAATATTGTTATAGAAAAAGCAAAGCAAATGGGATATAGAAAAGATTTCTCTAAAATAGTTTTCTTTTTAATCAGCAGATGGCGCTAGGCGCACGTTGCGTACTCTGTGAAAGGTTGTATTTTTAGTTGATGGCGTCTTTGTCTTTAAGAATGCAATGCTCATATATACGAATTAATTAAGTTTAAATATATAAATATAAATTTATTAATTTTAAATATAAATTTTGTATTTATTTTATGAACAATATTAAAATTTATTTAATTAACTGATCATTTTTAAATTAGTTTATTTCTTGACCGCTAGATGGCAAGCTATGATTATATTGTAAATAATCTTTTTGTAAACAAACAAAAAATCGTAAGTTGAATTTATATAAATTTAAAAAGTATTTTCAAGTATGGATACAACAGACTATACAATTTTATCAAAATTTTTGAAATCAAATCAATTAAAAGTACCAATTCATTTTTCAAAAATATTGCAATGGCCATGTCGAAATTGGAGTTTTGAAGAATGGGCGCAAAAATTTGATAATTATGAATTTAACTTTCGTCTGTGTTCTCAAAAGTTACAAGAAACCAACAAACCAATTTGGGAAGGTAATTCAATAAAAATTAAAGCAACACTTAAACAATTTCTTGATTGGAATAATAAACAATGTAATGACACCAACCCATTTTTACCATATAGTCAAGAAACATATTGGACATATTCAACATATAACTATCTAAATGAAGCATTTTCAGATGATAATCCAATATTTGAAGATCCTTTAAATTGGTCAGAATTTGGTTTTATAGATAAAGGTGGTCCTCAAAGTGTACTTTGGGCTGGTACCGCAAATGCTCATACACCATGCCATCAAGATAGTTATGGGTGTAATATTGTGGTACAACTAATTGGTGAAAAAATGTGGATTCTTTTTCCACCAGAAGATACATCTAATCTCTATCCAACAAGAATACCATACGAAGAATCAAGTATATTTAGTAAAGTGAATGTACTCAACCCAGATTTACATATGCATCCATTATTTGAGAATGCTAAGGCATACTGTGTTGTATTGAAACCAGGTGATGTTCTGTTAGTTCCCCATGGATGGTGGCATTATGTACATTGTCTATCACAGTCACTGAGTGTTAACACTTGGATTGAATTGCCAAACGATGATGAAGATAGGTTAAAAGAAGCAGCAACACTTGTTCTTATTAATTCTTTCATATCTACATATCCCCAATTAGGAACTAATGATCATTGGCTAAATACAAAAGAACCTTTAGCATCTTCTGATACCATTCTGTCTTATATTAGACAACAACTGCAGTTAATTCAACCATCTTCAACCATTGATTGTCCAACTGAGAAATTACCATCATGGATGACTCCATTATCTATTACGGAATTGAGCACATTTGTAAATTTGCATATGAAATTGCCACAATCGAAACCTAAGATAACAGACAGAAAGATGTCACTCTCTGATGCAGATATTCTGAATGCTTTCCTTCATCCAGATGTGATAGCGTTGGTGGCGGAGAAACTGAAGAATCTGTCCAGGTAGATCTCTCTAAATCACAGACTTCTGGACATGTTCTGTTCTTAACAAACACAACCATAAAGCCTGAATATTTCTTTTAGATTCTAATGAAAAAACTTACACTGTCATTTGAATGTTATAAACATAAGTTAATATGACCAAATCCCAAATAAATAATTAGTGAGTGATGTTTTGTAACAACATTGTTACCGTAACGCCTCATTCGATACTTTTGTCTGAAGATGGTAACAACGCTATTACCGGAAGATCACACACTATTAAATTATTTGGATTTGGTCTTATTACCTTGTGTTTATAATCTATAATCCAAATTGTACCTTATCATTTGTTGTTGTGTCCAATGAAGAGCCTCAGATGTCTCCGTACATCTCTATCACAGCAGTCGCAATGTCCTCTATCTTGGGTGTGTATACTGTATTGTTGTTATCATGTGCAATGAAGAGCCTCAGATGTCTCCATACATCTCTATCACAGCATTGTCTTCTATCTTGGGTGTGTAAATCAGCTACTCTGGGTCTATATATGGGCCTTATCATTTGAATATCATGATAAAGCACAATTTTGATTATTGATTATAGATACAAGAAAATATGACCTAATCCAAATAATTAATGTGTGACGTTTCAATAACAACACCGTTACCAAAATGTTATAGACTATTAAATTAAATGGATTAGGTCTTATTTTCTTGTATTTGAACGTCATGTTCATATGAATTTAAAAAGAAACATTCATGCTTTATGGTTGTGTTTTGTAAGTATAGATGATGCGTTATTGCCTTTAATGTTCTATTCTGTTGTTATACAAACATTTAGATGATACGGTACAATTTGGATTATAGATACATAAGACTTAAGTCTGGTCATCTATGGACAATGACTTTCCACAATGGTTGCAGGGTTTTCCCACTATGTACTAAGTGCCAACCTGCAACCCCAAACTACATTATTGACTGTATTGACTCATCCATTGATGAGCTCTACTCTTCCCCTGCAGACACCATCAACAAGCTCTACAAGCTTGATATCCTGATATGATTGAGTGGAGATAAGAAAGAAGAAGACACATCTCCAGCAGACACCATCAACAAGCTCTACAAGCTTAATACCCTGATATGATTGAGTGGAGATAAGAAAGAAGACTCATCCCCAGCAGACACCATCAACAAGCTCTACAAGCTTGATACCTTGATATGATTGAGTGGAGATAAGAAAGAAGACTCATCCCCAGCAGACACCATCAACAAGCTTTACAAGCTTGATACCCTAATGTAATTGAGTGGAGATAAGAAAGAAGACACATCCCCAGCAGACACCATCAACAAACTCTACAAGCTTGATACCCTAATATGATTGAGTGGAGATAAGAAAGAATACACATCCCCAGCAGACACCATCAACAAGCTCTACAAGCTTGATGCTCTGATATGATTGAGTGGAGATAAGAAAGAAGAAGCTCATAGGAAGAATATTTTCTTAAATTCTGTAAAAAGCATCAATTAACAAGATAAAATAAATAGTCTGATTTATTTTGTCTACTGATGGTAACAATGCTGTATTACCCAAACTTCACTCACTATTTATTTATTTGAATTTTTGGTCGTAATACCATATTTAAAAAATTGTTCATTTTTGTATATTTGTTGAAATTTGATTTTGCATAATCTCTTAATCGTGCAAATATGGTTATCTTGCTATATGATATAATAGATTAAGTAAAAAGAAAGATTTTTTTAAGCTGAAGTGTTTCTTTTATTTGAAAACAACATGCAAGCAATTGAACAAATCACTCTTCAACTGAATATAGGTTTTTTTTTTTTGCTTATCCCTAGTACACGTGGTACAGGCCATGATAATCATGGTGGGTAGAAGTAGGCGACTGCTTTTAATGTAAGTGCGCCACATGTCTACACATGTGAAAAGCAGTTCGACTTTGCACTTACAAATGTGCCAGAGCCCCGTTTGATTACTTGCACTCACTAGTGGTGTTAGACTTTTGCAAATATCAGGGGGTTATTGGAGCATTTTTTTTTTTTAATCAGAAAAAATTACCCAATACGGGAAGCGAAACTGGGTCATAGCAGTCGAAAACAAACGGTTTAGACCATCCTTCCACCGAACCCCTCACTATAGGGTAAAAAACTCTATGGGTGAAGACCATTTTATCCTTTAACCAGTTGAAGAGCTGTGTGCTTGGAGTACAAACACTGCTCATCCTGTATCCCTGGAGCCCTTACAGGGTACTATCAGCCGGGCCAGCTGAACCCAGGTTTTTTAGTGAGCTTGTTACTGCTCCCCTTCCTCCTTTTTCATCCGGGCTTGGGACCGGCAAAGGTGGGGTTATCCAAACTTTTTAATTAGTCTTGTATCCATCTTTGTAAGTAAAAAATGTTCCTCTATATTCATATTTTTATATTGATATTTGTGTGTTTTTGATATTTGACTTGATAAGGCACAATTTGGATTATAGATTATAAACACAAGGTAATAAGACCAAATACAAATAAATAATGTGTGATGTTTCGGTAACAGCATTGTTACTTCATTCACTATTTGTTTATTTGGATTTGGTCTTATTACCTTATATTTCTATTTTTAATACAGTCGAACCTCTTTAATTCAACATCCCAAGGGATAAGAGCTTTCGTTGAATTAAAGGAAGTGTTGAATAAAAGTTATTCAGATGATTAGCTAATCATATAACTTGCTGAAATAATATCATTTTAAAATAGCTTTGTAATATAAATTAATGATATTAATTGAAACCATTGTGTGTGTACTTTTTTGTATTTATTTATTTTTATTTTTATGATTAACTTTTAGTATCAGGGACAAAATGGCATTAATACATATTTTTGAAACATAAATAATTACAAATAATATTTTATTCTAATTGAAGAATATAGCAGTTGAAAGTAAATAAATATGGAAAATGAAAAGAAAATTTAAAAAGAACCATGAAAATTGATTTTGTGTTTAAATCTTTTATAATAACAAGGAAATGGAATATTGAAATAAAATGTTATTATAATCATTGTGGCTACATTTTATAAGAATTATTTATTTAAAAGGAAATTATTTGTAAATTTTTAAATAACTGAAATATTTCAATGCTGAAAAATTTAAAAATAAAATAATATTATTATTAATTTGCACACGATGCCTAAATTCCAGCGTAAAAAAAAACAACAACAAAAAAAAAAACAATAACACTTGCGACATTGCGCAACGGCATTGCAAAGTGAAACTTAAACTAACAGAAACCAAAAGTGCTCAGGCGCGATCCTATCGTCGCCGCTGTATTACTTTTTAGCGGTAAAGTTGTATGTAAAAAAACATTCAACTGTCGAAATTCGAATTTTAAAATAGTCAAACTATCGGTAGTGTCGTATTATCGATATTTTCGAATTACGGTTTGTTATTTGATAGGCTGGAGGTCGGGACATCAGAATATGGTCGAATTATCGCAGAGTGTCGAATTGGCATGTGTCGAATTAATGAGGTTATACTGTATTTAATATTTAAAATTAAAATATAAAGAGATTTTAAACACAAGGTAATAAGACCAAATCCAAATAAATAAATAGTGTCTGAAGATGGTAACAACGCTGTTACCGAAACGTCACACATTATTTATTTATTTGGATTTGGTCTTATTACCTTGTGTTTATAATCTACTAGCCGAATGACCCGGGCAACGCCCGTGTTTTAATTTAGACACGTGGACCTGTTGGATCATTAACGCCCGTGTTTTACCCGATTGAATGTTTTGATTCAAATACTATTTGTTACAATTATAAATTGGCACCTTAAATAAATGCATATGTTAGTTAATAACTATAGCCTATGTGCTTTATCTGTCTATGTGCTGTTGGCTTCCGTAGGCGTCTCTTACTGGGAAAAAGAAAGAGAGGATTCCATTTAGTTATTAACTAATATATGCATTTATTTAAGGAGCGACCCGCTCCAACACAATAGTTACAAAAACGAAGAAGCGAGTGGGGGGGGGGGGGGGGGGGGAGGGGCAAAGGTGGCGTGATCGTAGCCAACGAATAGGAGAGCGCCATTCCAAAAAAAAAGCAAACGGCGACAGAGATGAAAAATTATTAAGAACGCATGACGCTCGTAACTGTATATAGAATTACAATGAAGATGATATACATGTTCATCTCAATTGCCGTGTTTTCATGCAGTTACAAGTATTTCTCAATTCTTAAAATCCTTTTCTTAATAGGATCCTGATAAGGCACAATTTGGATTATAGATTATAAACACAAGGTAAGACCAAATCCAAATAAATAAATAGTGTGTGACGTTTCGGTAATAACCTTGTTACCATCTTCAGACACTATTTATTTGGATTTGGTTGGAATTTTGCAATAATTGGGGGTCATTGGAACATTTTTTTTAATCAGAAAAAAGTGACCAACGGTTTAGACCATCCTTCCACCGACCCCCCCCATTTGGATTTGGTCTTATTACCTTGTGTTTAATAGGATCCTTTTTTATTATTATTATTATTATTATTATTCCATTGTAGAATTATACAAGGTCATGGAGACTTTGAGAATTCATGGATCAAATTTACAATCTTTGTAGGTTACAAAATAATGAATCTAGGTAAGGTTGGAATATAGGTCCTGTCTTGAGGCTCCCATACATTCCAAGAGGGTGTCTGGTGAGGTCTCTTTGGTCCTGTAGATGGTACATTGTGTCTTTACACCATCCTGGAAGAGGAGCGGTCTTGTATGGTTGCCAGTTTTGAGCCTGGAAATACAGATCATATTTAAAAAAAAAAAATGGAAACCGAAATTTACTTTAATAACCTTTGATAAGGCACAATTTGGATTATAGATTATAAACACAAGGTAATAAGACCAAATCCAAATAAATAAATATTGTGTGACATTTCGGTAACAACATTCTTACCATCTTCATTGTCACCATTCAGTACTTTTGTCTGAAGATGGTAACAACGCTGTTACCAAAACGTCACACAATATTTATTTATTTGGATGTGTTTATAATAACCTTTATTGTTTGTTTTATAATAAGTTCTTCATTGGAATATTCACAGACTATTCTCTATAAAAAATCTTTATTAAAAAATATAAATATTTATAAATTGGAGCCGTGGATGTCACTCTTGTGAAACGTCCCGCTCCAAACTTTACATGTACATTAGGTCAGCTGGTATTACCCCTCATTTTCACCGCTAGAGACGCGAGCGAATTGACTTTTTGTAAATATACATAATTATAAAGATAGAAGCTTCTATAGAAGATAATGATTATAATGATGATGCGCGCGCATCCGTGACAGCGATGAGGAATTGAGGAAAGACGGTCGTGACTATATATTAATAATAAAATAATAATAATAATATAATAATAATAATTATTATTATTATCATTAGATAATGATAATGATCATAATCATGATGTGCGCGCATTCGTGACATGAGGAATTGAGGAATTGATTGAGGAAAGACGGTCGTGACTATATATGTTGATAATAATAATAATAATATAATAATAATAATTATTATTATTATCATTAGATAATGATAATGATCATAATGATGATGCGCGCGCATCCGTGACATGAGGAATTGAGGAAAGACGGTCGTGACTATATATGTTGATAATAATAATAATAATAATGATCATGATGATGATGCGCGCGCATCCGTGACATGAGGAATTGTTGACGTTGGAAAGACGGTCGTGACTATATATGTTGATAATTAAGAATGAGATTTGTATAAATTGTTTATTAAACTTTATACTGATCTCTTTACATCACCACGTTGTTTACATTCTACTTCTTATTATTCTTGTTGTTTATAATGATGATATATTTATTCACAGATTAATAGGATATATACAGTGGTACCTCGACATACGAGCGCCCCAACATACGAGTTTTTCGAGATACGAGCCGACGAGCAAGTGATTTTTTTGCTTTTAGTTACGAGCGAAATTCGAGATACGAGTTCGGTTCGGTAGTAACACGCAGTCGCGCCATCACGATCAGTTAGCAGCGTGCTTCCGCTGTGATAAGTTGTGTTTTGTGTTGCGTTTACATTTACAATTTTAGTTCATTTATTTTTATAACCATGGATCGGAAGAAAGTTTGTAAAAAGTCAAGTGCTAAGAAAAAGATGAGATGAGTATTGAATTAAAACGTGAAATTTCTACAAGTGAGATAAAGGAGATCTTAGGAACGTGGGAGAGAGTTTCACAGTTCGTGGAAAAAAAAAACACCCAGAAAAAGTTGCAACAGGTCGTGCATCTGACCTTTTTAATGACACTTGCCTAACTCATTTCCGGAACATTCTGAGAGGGAGGAAGAAACAAACCTCCTTGGACATGTTTTTTTCTAAACGGCCTACAGGTGAAAGCGAGAAAAATGTAGCGAAAAAGGCAAATACCAGTGAGGATATCTAATTTATTTCTTTACATTCTCTTTTTTGTTTTTGTGCAATAAATATTTGATATTTATAAATACGTTTTTATTATTTAAAACCACGTAACAAAAATAACTGGTGTGACATTTTGGAGGTTGGAACGGATTAATGGTAGTTCAATTGTTTTGTATGGGGAAATTTGCTTCGAGATACGAGTAATTCAAGATACGAGCAAGGTTGCGGAACGAATTAAACTCGTATGTCGAGGTACCACTGTATATATATTTAGTCCCAAACACTATTGTCATCTATCGTTAAAATTTGTAGTAATTATTTATTATTATTTTAAATTATATTAAATTGTGTCTTTTCATATATAAAAAATATATACATTAAACAATTAAAGAAATTTTAAGAAAAAAAACCTAGTTTTTTTAAATTAATTTCATTGATGGTTCATAGATGGCGCTACATGTTTGTTCTGCTTCATATTTTTGTGTGAATGAGTTTAGTTTTATTACTGATAAAAACGTTTATTTAAAAAAAGTTTTCATGTTATATAAATAAAAAAGGACACAATGATGACGCACAATTTGGATTATATATTTTTTCTTTCTTTTGCTTATCCTTAGTATACGTGGTACAGGCCATGATAATCATGGTGGGTAGAAGTAGGCGACTGCTTTTACTGTAAGTACACCACATGTGAAAAGAAGTTCGACTTTTCACTTACAAATATGCCAGAGCCCCGTTTGGTTAGTTGCACTCGCTGGTGGGGTTGGACTTTTTGCAAGAATCGGGGTGCCATTGAAGCATTTTTTTTTATCAGAAAAAAAAAGTGCCCAATGCGGGATTCAATCCCCGGTCGTAGCGGTCGAAAACCAACAGTTTAGACTTCCTTTAACCAAACCCCTATTTCATCTTTAAAAGATCACAAACTCTAATAGAATACAGTTGAATCTTGTTATAATAACATTGCTTTAGGAACAAGATTTAATGTTGTGCTAAATCTGTTGTTATAAACATGGTTAAAACAATAACGGATTTGCCCCACAATGTTCCCTGATTCTTTGCATAAGTCCATCCCCACCAACGAGTGCAAGTAACCAAATGGTGTTCTGGCATATTGTAAGTGCAAAAGTCGAACTGCTTTTCACATGTGTAGACATGTGGTGCACTTAAAGTAAAAGCAGTCGCCTACCCACCATGATTATCATGGCTTGTACCACATGTGATAGGGATAATAAAAACACACCAGCGAGTGCAATTAACCAAACGGGGCTCTGACACATTTGTAAGTGAAAAATCGTACTGCTTTTCACATGTGTAGATATGTGGTGCACTTACAGTAAAAGCAGTTGCCTACTTCTACCCACCATGATTATCATGGCCTGTACCACGTATACTAGGGATAAGCAAAAAAACTGGTATACACATACAATTAATTAAATGGTAGTAATCTTTTGATAATAATCAACAAAAAGTCTCCAAGGATAAATGCCTTCTTTTATTACCAATACTTCGAGTTTTCGGGTATAACGACCTTTCTACTGGACTATCAAATATGAAATCTCATATCTGATAACCTCTAGAAGGGTCGTTAGCCATTGAAGATGGAAAATAATAACAAAATTTATCCCACTTGCCCAAAATGTAGTTTGGTACCTGCAGCTCCAGAACACATTTTGGCTTGCGTTAGATGCACTAAACAGGACCTTTGGGAGAGGCCGCTGCTCATCATAAAACAGCTTGAGGAGCATGAACTCATGGAATTGGTGTAATCTTTACACAAGGGGATAAGAAACAACAACACGGTCGTTATATCCGAAAGATCGAAGTGTTGGTAATAAAATAAGACATTTATCCTTGGAGATTTGTTGTTGATTATGACATACAATTAATGCTATCTCAAACAATCAATCTCGAATAGGGGTCGGTGGAAGGCTGGTTAAACCGTTTGGTTTTCGACCACTAGGACCCGGGTTCGATGCCCGCATTGGACACTTTTTTCTTTAAAAAAAAATGCTCCAATGGCCCCCGATTCTTGCAAAAGTCCAACCCCACCAGCGAGTGCAAGTAACCAAACGGGGCTCTGGCATTTGTAAGTGCAAAGTCGAACTGCTTTTCACATGTGTAGACATGTGGTGCGCTTACAGTAAAAAGCAGTCGCTAACTACCCACCATGATTATCATGGCCTGTACCACGTGTACTAGGGATAAGCAAAAAAAAAAAAAATCAATCTCGAAGAATGTAAATAAAAGTGAAAAGGGATCAAAGAAGTAAAATACTTAAAGTGTGTTTGAAAGATAGATGAATCACCGGATGGAGCTACCTCAGGGATGGGTCAAGAATTCCACTGGGACTTTCACTCACCTGATCCTTCAGCTTAGTTCAGTTAGGACTTCTTTGATGGGACATATTGACTGCAGACTGTGGTTACTCTCCTAAATAGTTTGTTGCTTCTATTTTTCTTAAGTTATGCAAATAAAATAGAAATATAGCATTATACACTGGGTCATCGAAACGTCTGGTGATACATTTTGAAAAAAAAGGTTGAAAATTTTCTATCTTAAATTTAAGATTAAAATGTGTTTGCCCTTCATACAGTATTTGACTTATAGTGATGACAATCTTAACAGAAAATAGAGTTTGATCTGGAAAGAGTTGACTGTCATAATTTCGACTCCTGAATATGCAAATTAGTGCATTTACTGACTAAATTGCATATCCGATACATGCCTACAGACAGAGATTTATACGTTGATTTCCATAGGATCGGCTGAACCCGTTCTATCCCTGGAGCCGTTGTAAGTGGCCAACCTGACTGACCTTATCGATGTCATTGTTATTGTTATCTAATCTTACCTTCCTTCTTCCCTTTGCATTTCCTTCTCCACTTGCCGCACTAGAAGGTGCTCTTTGCTCAATTATCTTGCACTCTTTCTGTTTCCAGTTCCAGCATAACTTTTACTAGGTAACACTCAAAAAGAGCAACCTACCTTATGATATTTTCAATAAA
>CP092883.1:61805182-62141056 GCA_030710605.1 Cordylochernes scorpioides
GATCACCTGTTTTAAATGTTTTATTTATTTGAAAAAAACAAGCATCAATTTATATTTTATGAAAAAATAGATTTTTAAATATTCGAAATGCCTAAAATTTTAAGTGGTTTTGTAAAAGGTTACATTTTCAGATTTTCCGAAGAGAAATACTCGTTTACGTAAATTATTAAAATAATGAAAGAAAATGAATGAAAGTCGTATCACTCTCAATATAACATCTCGCCCCACTCTTAGATTATAATTTTGCTTGTTCTTTTTCTTCTTTCTTATCTCCACTCTATCATATTAGGGTATCAAGCTTGTAAAGCTTGAGATCATGACTGGGTGAAGTAGATTGAATCTGCCTTTGTCATTAAGACTGGTAGCACTACTCAGTAGCAGGCCGACTTAGCTCCAAAAGAAATGCCCACCTCTGACATGAGGAACAGACGTCATGCGCAGCCGCTCTTAACATGGAGTACAAACGCTGCTCATTCAGTAGCCCTGGATTAGGAGCCCTCACAGGGTACTATCAAACCGGGCCAGCTGAGCCCAGGTTTTTTAGTGAGTTTGTTACTGCTCCCCCTCCTCCTTTTTATTCCAGACTTGGGACCGGCAAAGGCGGAGTTATTTTGTCTGTTGAAGTGCGAGTACTCAAAATCTCGCGGTGTTTTCGTAATAAAGAAACATATTCTGTAAGGTTTTTTGAATATGTTTATAAAATCAAATCGCAAATTTCTTATATCTGAAAATACTGATAATACACTCTGTGCATAATGAATCAAATAATATAAAGGAAAACAAAGGAAATTTGATATCTATGAAATTAAGCGAAAATATTCATCTGAAAAGAAAAAGGTGTCTGAAAAAACGTTCAACTTCAACCAAAAGAAAGATAAAGGAAATGGTTGTCAGAGAGAATCCATCTTCACAAAGAAACATTACCACAATAACCAACGTACCACTTTCTACCGTTAACCGTATTATTAGGAAAAAAATTGGCTTAAAAATAGATAAAAAGGTGAAAGTTCATGTTCTCAAGCCGCACCATATTGAGGAACGAAAGACCTGTAGCAGGGCCCTTTATGAAAAGTACCTGGCAAGTGAAAAATGAAAGAATGTTGTTACACTGGACGAGGCATGGGTTTACCTCAATGATAGCAACCAACCCATTTACTACACTAACTCTCAAATAAACACCTTTCAGAACTGGGTCAAGAAATGCAAGGGAATTTCTCAAATGGCTTCATGATCGTTGCAAGTTTATGCTACAATGAGAAGCTTCCAATAAAGAAGCTGGACCAAAATGTCAAGATAAATTCTCAAATCTACCAAAGACTTGTCTTAGGCCCATTATTCGACAATGAGGTCCCGTTTTTGTATCCAAGTGACTCAAGATCCGTGTGGCTGCATCAGGATAAAGCCACGAGTCATACATCACGTTCAACACGTCAATACCTGGACGAAAAGTGGGATGAAACCGGCATTTCATACATCCCTTTTAAACACATCCCTGACAAATCCCCAGACTTGGCCTCTGGAATTTTGTGTTTTGCTTTGCTGAAAACTGTTCTTAGATCAATAAAACCTAGCGCTAAATGGTCTCTAGAAAGTCGCTAAGTTATCGGAGTGGTCTTGATCGAAATATTCTAAGACGAATTCTTATTTCCTGGAAACATCGATGCAGGGCTGTTGCCTAACGTCAAGGCTTGCCCATAAAAAAACAATAAGTTGTACAAATATTTTATATCATGTTTAATAAATCTCAGAAATCGCGTTCTTTGTAAATGGTACACCCTCTGTAAGTTGCTTGGATGAGGTTTTGCTACTAAAACATTTAACCCTCTGCTGGTGTAAGCCTAGAACATGTGAAGGAGTGTCTTACTTCTGGAGAACCTGTAAGATCAGGCGGTAGTCTTGTACGAGAGGATATTAACATTGAATAGATCAGATAGATTTAGGCTCAGATTTATACAAGCAAACACAATGTAAAGTTTTGTATTTCATGTGAACATATCCGAGTTTTCTGAAAAATTTCGAAATTTCTAATTGGTTATAGAACTAGAGGTATCTGCCTCACACAGCGAATTAGTGATTGAAGAGTGCAACTTTGTGATTCGTTCTCTTTGGTAGATGGCCGCTGTTCTTTTATATAGTGTGTCGTGCCTACACAAGACATGTACTATGGATAGGTACACAAGATGGGTACTATAGCAGCAAGGAAAAGCCTCCTTAACAGTCCCACCACGAGAAGGTAGGGAATATGTGACCGCCTGAAACACACGGGTTAGACACGTGGAGACTTCCATCAGTGTGCGTGAACCAGTTTCGAATGTTTAACACCCGCTCTGATCTCCATTATCGTACTTGAGGTCTATACGCCCGCTCGTACTCGACTGTGGCCAGATTCATCCGAAGAGAGTCTCGACACCACAGTCTTGCGTACATCGCATGGCTGCTACTCGTTCCTCAGGGCTGGGGGATCATTCTACTAATGGTTGGCTCTCAGGAAGTATCTCCCTAAACTATAAGAAGGGTAGAGTATCTGCACGCAGGAAGTCAGAAACGGCTCCTACCTGAACGAACGGGTTTAGATGGAAGATTCCAGCGGCTCCGGCATATATAAAAATAAGTGGTTGTTAGCTCCAACAAACAGCTGACATCAGCCTGGAAGTACAAAGCAGGTTTGGTGGCAGAAGTTGATTTTTGCATCAAGTCCCTAGTTTTTAAGACTAGTAATTTGTGGTTATAAAAAGTCACTCACCAGGCATCCACTTGATGTAATTGGTAACTTTCTTGACCTGGACGTTACACAAGATATATTAAATCACAATCCGGGATCAAAATCCACCTTGGCTAACCTGTTTTGGAAATCGTTTCTCTCCATCTTTGTGGAACAGCCACTTTGGAGGAACTGAAACACCCAACACACAGCCTCCTCCGTCTTTAGGTATACATACTTACTCGGTATTCTGGGCTCCAGCAGTACAATTATATTAGCTCAAGAAAGTATTTACTGGAAATGAATCATTCATCTATGGCTATAAACCGATAACAAGATGTCAATGACGGTATTAACAATGCAAAGAACTAAAGCCGAAAAAATCCTGCTCCTGCAAGACAAAACTTAAGATTTCTTGCTAACTTTCTTTAATAACAAGAACTTATCCATCATGAGATCATCCACAGACAATAAGTCGATCATTTTATGACATTTGCGTGAGAAGCTGTAAAGACAAAAAGTTCTTGAAAGAGGGAATCACAAAAATGAATAGCGATGATACCATGATAACAATAAACTTCATTATGGAAATTCGAAACTATTATAGACGCGTATGATTCTTTTGAAAATCTATAATAAATCTAAAACTATAATAGTTTCGAATTTTCATAACAGATGGCGCGCTAATGCATCATAATATAAAAAACTGCATAATGATTTTCCTATTTTTTCTTTTCAGGACAAAACCAAATTCACATTTTTGTACAGCAGGATAAAAAATACCCCCCAAACAACATAGATTTAAGTCAAGAGAGATGAAAATACAAAATTCGCTTCAGTTTTTGATAGAATTCAAAGAAATGATTACATCAGGTGTAGCAATAATTAGAAAATATGATGGCATCGCTATGAGAAGAATTACAACAACAGCTTTATTAGGACATTTCCGTCCTGTAAGGACTCGCCATACATCATTTTCATGGAGAAAAGGGAAAAAAAAACATAAACAACGGAGAGAAGGGAAAATGAAAAGGAAATCAAAGTATTCAACATAATTATACAAATTAACTATGGATTGAAATTGTTCTGTAATTTTAGTTCTTACAGATTACCTTGTTCTCTAACGCTTTATGAAAGTTAAACAATTCTATCGCTATATATTTTTTCTCGGACATTATTCTGATTAGCTGAACTGGGTTCACGTAGACTTGGATAATGTTCTTTAAGATCTTACTCCGTTCCTCGTTAACAATAATGCATTCAGAGATGTAATGGGTCATTTCTTCTATGCTTTCAGTTTTACAGAATTTACAAATTACATCTTCCTTTTTAATTATTTGTATTAGCACTCTTAGTAAAGTGGAAGTGATGTGAATAATTAATTTGAAGAATTTTAACGTTTTTTACAGTTATATGTCCTATTCAGATATTCAATAGAATACTGTATGAGAAAGAGCTACAGAATCCCTGTAAGAAAGAAGTCTGTGGACGAGTGGGTAAAACTCTCAATTCCTGACAGCCATGAACTAAGATCAAATCCCGTATTGGACACTTTGTTTTAATATGTGAATAACCATCACATATATTATTCATTTTGAAAATATATATAAAATAAACGTTATTATTAATATTCAAAATATTCACACCCTTATTTTGTCCATAATATATCTTTTTTTTTTCTCACCATTGAATATAAGCAAAAGGTATTGCCAAGTGGAAAATTAGGGAAGAACAACTTCGGGATGAGACAACAATTTATTTCAGGAAAGAATCAAACTATGAATGATAAACAAAAGATAAGCAAAAGAGGGAAGTGTACAGAGTATAGCAAAATATAAAAATAAAAAATAATACTCTGATAATAAAATAATAAATACTTTGTTACATAGCATCTTCCCTATGGGAGCTGTGACCCACAGCTAGCAATTATTGTAGATACTGACATGGATCTGACGTACTTCTGCCAAGGATTCCATCTAAGTCTTGTAACTTTGTCCCTATTACCTTTGCATCCTTTTTCTTGCGGCGTGAAGCGCGGCTTTGTCGTCGTATCGTCTATAGGAACATCGTCATCTTCGAAGGAAGTCTTGGCTTTAGCACGGCGGTGGAATCCTGGAGTCAGTCTCCGAAAATGTAGATCACAGCACCCATGGCGTCAAGGTCTTCTCGGCGGTCTTCAGTTTGTCTTCCCTAACTTACCCAGCATCTCCACCAAAATGCCACGTGGAAAATCAGGGAAGACCAACTTCAGGATGAGACAACAATTTATTTCAGGCAAGAACAAACTATGAGTAATAAACAAAAGATAAGCAAAAGAGGGAAGTGTACAGAGTATAACAAAATATAAACAAAAAATAATACTCTTCTAATAAAATAATAAATACTTTTTGAAAATAGAGCAATCCATAGATAAATCTTTAATTAAAAAGGCATATATTATAAAGGCATATATATAAGGTGTTATAACACCTTGATAAAGGTTGGCGTTCAGCCAACTGAAATATTGGTAAAATAAATGATATTTTGATCCAATATATGTCTTTTGAATTAAATGAATACTTTGTTACAATATTTTTAAAACTTAATTCTATTGACGTTATGTGGCGCTGAGTTTGTTGTTGACACACATTAAAATTGTCACGAAATTGGTTTATCTAATTCAAATGTAAATCAAATGTCTCTATTAGTAAATATGTAAATAATTCTATGTTTATTGTTATATAAGGTAGTTATAAAACGTAAATTGAAATTATACCGCGAATGTTTCTTTTAAAAATCGAAATTTATTTTCAAAGAGAAATAGCGACATTTCTAACTTTGAGGATGAGGTATGGAAAGGTGAAACATGAAGAGTAATGGAGAACGGAAAAATAAAAAGTGTCCAGGGGCGGGAATCGAACCCACACCCTTCTGCTTACCGGGCAGGTGCCTTGTCCACTCGGCTACCCTGGACGTATTTTTCCGTTCATAACTTATATTTAAAGTAACATTTAAAATACAATATAACGCGGCTGATGATTAGGAAGTTATGTAAATTCTGTAACTGATTTTTTATTTCTTGTTTCTAGTTTTGTTGTGACGGAAACATCACTCACGGAGTTTATCAATAAAACTCTGATATCGCGACAATATGTTATAATAAACGTTCTCTTACCTGATTTATAATATATATTATAAAATGTTTTACAAACAGAAAGATTGTAATATATTTTTCTCTCAATATATAATAAATATTTAAAATATGTATATAATAATCTGTTAACACAAAGCAATAACGCGCCATCTATACATATAAAATGAAAGGATTTAAAAGCACGAATGTTTCTTTTATACATAATACAAACTTCTACTGCCCTAACTGCGATTCACTACTGAAGAGCCAAGCCCTCCCAATATATTTTTTCATCGCAGTAAGGGCAGTATAAGTTTGTATCATGTATAAAAGAAACATTCGTGCTTTTAAATCCTTTCATTTTATAATAATCTGTATATAAAAATTGTATTTATTATTAAGTTGTTAAAGTGATAATCCTGTTGAAGGACTAACAAGTCCGAAAACTTGAAAATAAAAGTACACAAGAAACTCAACCCTGGAAGCATCATTTATTTTATAATAATATGTTATAATACCTTGATAAAGGTTAGCGTTCAGCCAACTCAAATATTGGTAAAATAAATGATATTTTGATCTAATTTATGTCTTTTTAATTGAATATTATTCATTGTTGTAAATATCATAAACTAGGTTGTGTTAATTTTGAGCGTAACCTAGTAAAGTGATTTTGGAACTGGAATTTATGTAAGAGCACTGATGAATTGACAAGTGACAATTAAAACAAATTTATTGACAACTCAGTCAATATTTACAAAATGAGGAAGAGATCACAAAAATAATTAGAGAAAATAAAAAGATAGCGAAAAGCGTGTTCGAACCAGGGACATCAGGTTCTAAAGTCTAAAGCTTTCACAGCTAGGCTATTTGGCCTTATTATATAATAATTTAAATAATTTAATATTTACAAAAATTTACAAAGTACTGATGAATTGATTTATCTACCACCTGTTCTTATGTAATGCGTCGGTTCGGGGTTCTAATACACCCACAATGTCCCCCCCAATACACTCATTGATTACAAGAACTCCCCCTCACATCCCCCTCAACCCACTCCCCCAAATCAACCAACCACCTGTCACCATTCACCTGTCATTGACAAATTTGTGTCAGAGTTCCAAACTTTAAATATGTTGATCTCCTTAAATAATCATTAACTCGATTCCATTCAAAACCTTTCTCTCCACTGAACTTCACTTAAGAATCTATTAATTATATTTATAAATTTCGAAACTATTATAGACACGTATGATTCTTTTAAAAATAAAACAATTTCTACTGTCCTTACTGCAATGGAAAAGTTTGATCAAGGTTTTCTCTTTGGTTTAAATTCTACAAGACCGCAGTCACGTTCGGAGGAGATTGATAGAATGGCCGAATGTCGTGGTCCATTTGGGTGAGGAAAGTGAAGACTAGAACGCGGCTGATTCCACACCCGTCTTTTCAGTGATACGCTAACCTATGTACAGTGGATTCTGTGGCCACTGGACATGTGTCGAACCTGGAGGCTGTTGTTGGGTTTTGTGATGCCTAGAGTATAGGAGCTCCATCTATGCTTCCTTCCTGTGGTGAATCTGTATAAGACCGGTGGTCTTAATAAAGCTATATGAAAGTGTATCTGAACAACTGGAAATGCTTCGGACCTGAAGCTGTTGTTGAGTTCTGTGCTGCCTGGAGTATAGAAGCTCCATCTATGCTTCCTTTCTTCCTGTGGTGAATCTAAATCGGTAGTCTTAATAAAGCTGTATGTATGTGCATCTCTATCACAGCATTTGCTCTTCATTGGAAAATGGGTGCCACGTTAGTCACCTTGGAAACTGACCAGAATTACCCGATATGGTATTCTATACATAACCCAGAATTTACAACTTTAGAAATCGATATAAAATTTTCAAATTCTAAATTATTTAACTGCGTTTTTTCAATCAAAAGTACTTCTTGTATGAATTTTTGTGTGTTAAAAAGGGATACAATTTTTTTTAATGATAATCTGTGTGAGCCTTTTCAAACTTGGCAATGCTGTAAAATATGATAAAAATAACAAAGAACTAAAGCCAAAAAACTGTTTTCAATCACCTTCTGTGTTTTTGTGTATTTATTATATTTTATTAATAATAAACCTATGTGTGTTTTAAATAGAAATTATCCTCTCTAGTTTAAAACTCAATAGGGATACCCTCTATATGTACAATAATGTGTGTTGTACCTTTTAGCATGTATATCGGGATTCAGACAATAACTCCGAAAGATACACTCATGGACAAAACTCAAGGAAGTTGTACCTTTCAGTATGTATATCGGGATTCAGACAATAACTCCGAAAGATACACTCATGGACAAAACTTAAGGAAGTTGTACCTTTCAGTATGTATATCGGGATTGAGACAATAACTCCGAAAGATACACTCATGGACAAAACTTAAGGAAGTTGTACCTTTCAGTATGTATATCGGGATTGAGACAATAACTCCGAAAGATACACTCATGGACAAAACTTAAAGAAGTTGTACCTTTCAGTATGTATATCGGGATTCAGACAATAACTCCGAAAGATACACTCATGGACAAAACTTAAGGAAGTTGTACCTTTCAGTATGTATATCGGGATTCAGACAATAACTCCGAAAGATACACTCATGGACAAAACTTAAGGAAGTTGTACCTTTCAGTATGTATATCGGGATTCAGACAATAACTCCGAAAGATACACTCATGGACAAAACTTAAGGAAGTTGTACCTTTTAGCATGTATATTGGGATTCAGACAATAACTCTGAGAGATACACTGATGGACAAAACTAAAGGAAGTTGTACCCTTTAGCATGTATATCGGGATTCAGACAATAACTCTGAAAGATACACTCATGGACAAAACTTAAGGAAGTTGTAGCTTTTAGCATGTATATCGGGATTCAGACAATACCTCTGAAAGATATACAGAGAGAATCATCCAAAAGCTTTCGTCAACAACAATGAGGCCAACTTCACTACAAGCCACACAGATGGGCTTCTTCCTTTTGGATTGGTCCGTTGGTTCCCCTCAGCTGTTCTTGGAATGAACACGTGTGGTCAAACTGACCCTGCTTACTACCACGGCGCTGCCGAACAATCAACGTAATGTTTTAAACAAATTACTCTCAATACATCTCTGCTATTTCTTACAAATAAGAAGTGATAGCTTAAATAAATTGTTTTGTGATCTTTTTTATGCCTGACAATATGTTTTAATAAATATTTTTAAGTTGCGCAGCAATATAAATAAATTCCCTAATGGGAAAATGCACTGAACAAAAAAAAAGGTATTTAGGAAAAAAAGGGGGACAAGCTTTCGAGTCATGATCATGCAAATATTTTAATGTGAGGCTCAAATTCGCCATTTGGTGAGTCTCATATTGAAGAATTGGCCTGTTGAAGAAATTTTATCTCGAAATCTTAAACCATTTTTAAAAATTGAAAAGAAAACATTTTGCTGTGTTTTCAATAGCGTTTCTTATGTAGATGGTGTATATGTGCGTGTGGAAGGTATAATCTTGGTAGGGCTATTCAATAATATGTTTATATATAGCAAACACACATTAGTGGCTCCCAGGGCCATCGGTACTGGAGCTGCCCTCACACATCAGGCCTCTCGTCCGGGAGGCATTCACCATCAAAGGAAGGCCCCCTGACCTCAAGTCCTGGATCTTCGGGTCAGGTCTGATAGAAGACGATCTGGCCATCCCCGCATCGGCGAAATCAAGAATCAACTGATACTTCATCCAGGTCGGACTGACCCAGACCATCGAGGACCCCGTCATCGCCTGGAGGAGGACACTATCACAGTGGGGACCTGGCTGATATATATAGTTCTCTTGATCTTTTTCATGTAAATATTGACTAAGAAGTCAATAAAAGTGTTCTAATTGTCAATTGTCACACATTAGTGATATGACCCTGTTACACACAAATATATTGATTATTTAAAATGAATTATTATTTTTTAAATATTCTTGCTACCTTTTTATTTCTGGGTTATTAAATACATATTCACTCTCCCAAAATACCTTCATCCCTTCCTATCCTCCAAGTTTAAACTCTTTAATATCGCCGGTCGACTGATTTTTTGAAGGAAACAGAGAAAATTCTGTTCACACTTGGGTATCTCGTGGGTTTTCAATAAATATCACTGTAATATATTTCAGAGTTATTATCTGAATCCCGATATACATGCTTAAAAGGTACAACTTCCTTGAGTGGTCCATGAGTGTATCTTTCAGAGTTATTGTCTGAATCGCGATATACATGTTAAAAGGTACAACTTCCTTAAGTTTTGTCCATGAGTGTATCTTTCAGAGTTATTGTCTCAATGCCGATATACATGCTGAAAGGTATAACTTCCTTAAGTTCTGTCCATGAGTGTATATTTCAGAGTTATTGTCTAAATCCCGATATACATTCTAAAAGGTACAACTTCCTTAAGTTTTGTCCATGAGTGTATCTTTCAGAGTTATTGTCTGAATCACGATATAAATGTTAAAAGGTACAACTTCCTTAAGTTTTGTCCATGAGTGTATCTTTCAGAGTTATTGTCTCAATCCCGATATACATGCTGAAAGGTACAACTTCCTTAAGTTCTGTCCATGAGTGTATATTACAGAGTTATTGTCTAAATCCCGATATACATTCTAAAAGGTACAACTTCCTTAAGTTTTGTCCATGAGTGTATCCTTTAGAGTTATTGTTTAAATCCCGATATACATTCAAAAAGGTACAACTTCCTTAAGTTTTGTCCATGAGTGTATCTTTCAGAGTTATTGTCTCAATCCCGATATACATGCTGAAAGGTACAACTTCCTTAAGTTCTGTCCATGAGTGTATATTACAGAGTTATTGTCTAAATCCCGATATACATTCTAAAAGGTACAACTTCCTTAAGTTTTGTCCATGAGTGTATCTTTCATAGTTATTGTCTCAATCTCCAAATATACATTCTAAAAGGTACAACTTCCTTAAGTTTTGTCCATGAGTATATTTGTACAAAACCTAGTTACATTTAAGAAATTTTTGCTGCTAAACATGGAATAGTTAAAATTTAATAATCTGTTGATATAATAATAAATAACACTGTTAATATATAATATAATATATTTGTGAAATAAATTTCTGAATCAATTTTTAAAATAAATAGCTTATCAAACAGTAAATATATATAAGGATTTAATAGGCCAAAAGAAAGATAATAATATTTAATCAGTTAATTTTAATTTGTGAATTGATTTCATTAACAGCAAAAATTTGATCACATTACACAATTTTTTTTCTTTCAAAAACGTTAAGTTTGAATTTCTTAAAATGTAATTAGGATATTATATTACGCGGGAGGTTCTAATAAAGTAATTAGATATTTCGTTAATTAATATTTGGAAAGATGAAAAGAAAATATCTCCACTGCAATCAATTACTTGATTAATGGCATTAGATTGAATAGAACCTCGTGATTACTCCAACCAAATTAAGCCTCTAGTTCCTATTCTATCCGGAGCTCGCACCGGTTGCTCTATGATTAATTCCTTTTGACTATGGACCGCAACCAAAGCAATTAAAAATAGCCTTTCTCCTATCTTTTAATCATTTAGCGATTGGGGGCTTTGCTTTTCATGTTTTCTATTGAATACCAAAAAATATTTTTTTATTATTTACTTCATGATATATTTATATTTAGATCTTTTTTTTACGTAAAAATGAAATGTATTTAGATTGTGCTTTCAAATTTTCTTATTTGTAGAATTTTGATATTTAAAAAAAATAATAATTTTTATCTTTTGGTTTTTTTTTTATTATAGAAAATTTTGATTACTTTTTATATATCAATTTCGTTGATATTTCTTCTCTTTGATAAAAAGGTATATATTACTTTTGATGAATAATCATCTTTTCAAAAAATCATTTGATGAGACTTTTAATCATTTATATCTATATTTTTAACATTTTCATTAATATGTTTTAAATTCATATAATATTTACATATATATGAATTAATTATTGGTTTATTTATAATATATCTTATAAACTATATATTAATAAAATGAAATATATAAATGGCACGCGTTATTATATGAAATATAGAAATATGTTCAAATAATTAAAAACATCTCTCCTGAACGTCCAACTAAAGGTTTCTGATGGCTTGCGCCATCTATCGGAATAAATTTCAACTATCCGTTGATGTTTTAATTATTACAGAATTGGCCAAATAACCATTCTTTATTAATATGGTCAATTATGGGATAAAACGACATTTGAAAATATCCCGCATGTGTTTCTTTTCAACAAAAAATCTAAATTTATTTCAAGGAGAAATAACGATTATTTCTAACCTTTTGGATGAGGTATGAAAGGGTGAATTGTGAAAAGTAATGATAAACGGAAAAATAAAAATTTTGATTTTTCATTAAAAAGAAACACATGCGGGATAGTATTTCAAATGTCGTTTTATAATCATAAGCCGCATTATATTGTATTGATTTATGAGATAATTAAAAATCAACGTATAGTTGATATTTATTCTGACAGATGGCGCAAACCATCAGAAACCTTTAGTTTCTCAATCAAGAAATGTATTTTTTTTAATTTATTTACCTGATCCCAGTATAATTTCACTTTTGTACTGTTTATTCACAATGTTAAAATAAGTTGAAATTTATTTATTTGAGACATTACATACTAAGTATAAATTTACATAAATTGTTAATTAAATGATAATATTGTAACTAAAGTATTTCTTAATTTTATTATTTTTATTAACAGAGTGGTCATTTTTATCTTTATATTTTGTTATACTCTGTACACTTCCCTCTTTTGCTTATATTTTGTTTATCACTCATAGTTTGTTCTTGCCTGAAATAAATTGTTGTCTCCTCCTGAAGCTTTTGTCTTCCCTAATTTTCCATGTGGCATTTTGGTGGAGATGCTGGGTAAGTTAGGGAAGACAAACTGTAGATCGCCGAGAAGACCTAGAGGCCATGGGTGCTGTGATATACATTTTCGGAGACCGGCTCCAGGATTCCACCGCCGTGTCAAAGCCAAGACTTCCCTCGAAGATGACGATGTCCCTGTAGATGACGATACGATGACAAAGCCGCTCTTCACGCCGCAAGAAAAAGGACGCAAAGGTACTAGGGACAAACTTCCAAGACTTCGATGGAATCCTTGGCAGAAGCACGTCAGATCCATGTCAGTATCTACAATAATTGCTAGCTGTGGGTCACAGCTCCCATAGGGAAGAAGCTATGTAACAAAGTATTTATTAATTTTATTAACAGAGTATTTTGCTATACTCTGTACACTTCCCTCTTTTGCTTATCTTTTGTTTATCACTCATAGTTTGTTCTTGCCTGAAATAAATTGTTGTCTTATCCCAAATTTGGTCTTCCCTAATTTTCCACATGGCAATATTATCTGAATCGCTCAAAAAGGTTTTTTTAGATTGGCAAAGCGCCTACATACAGTTTTAACGGTCGTTAACTTACATGACGCCTACAAGGGTCGAAATTCTAAAAGGGTATTCGCATTTGTCTTTTCTTGTTAATTCAAGAAAATGATCATTATAGTGGAATAAACTTAAAACAATGTGTATTCCATATTTTTCATGAAAAATGGCACTTTACCATTTAAAAAGCTATTTAGATGACTATCATTTCACTGTGAAAAAAATAGTACAAATGTGATATTGTACTGGGATAAGGTCTATAAATTAAGAAGAAGGCATCTCCTTATCGTGCAACTGAAACTTGCTGATGGCTTCCGCCATCTATCAGAATAAATATTAACTATTCTCGTTGATTATTAATTATTCCAGAAATGGCTAAATACCCACTCTTGATTAATCAAGAAAAGCTAACCACGGACGCGTTTCGGGCTAGAGGTACAGCTTGGTCGACAGGATGACCAAAACGAAGTATGACCACAACGAAGAGGTAAGAAGACTGTCCAGATAGAAGCGAGAAAGCGCAAAGATGGAGGAACAAACCGGCCATTCCAACCAAACGACCAAGCAATCTCTCCCCCAACAAAAGATATTTAAGGAGGAAACGTCGCCGCCTCAAGGGTGTACAAATAATATAATCTGATAAATGAAACCTTTCATCCTTTTCTTTATACACTCATCAACAGAACTTAAGGAAGTTGTACCTTTTACCATGTATATCGGGATTCAGACAATAACTCTGAAAGATACACTCATGGACAAAACTTAAGGAAGTTGTACCTTTTAGCATGTATATCGGGATTCAGACAATAACTCTGAAAGATATTACAGTGACACGAATATAAGACACGAAAGATAACCGAGTGTGAACAACATTGTGTTCCTCTGTGTCCTTCAAAAAAAAAACAGACGACAGGCGGCATAATAAGAGACTTTCCACTTCCTTAAGTTTTGACCATGTGTGCAATATACTTTTTGTTTCATTTTTCATCTTAATTGGTATTAAAAGTATTATACAAGCATTAAAATACATTAATGCAAATTGTGACCACTCCTTCGCTTCGATTATTTTTCTCTAAACGGCGGTTGTTTAAGGAGAAAAGGATAAAAAACATATTTTCTAATATTGACCATATAACGAAATTTATAATACACTCATGTAGAAAACTTAAAGAAGTTGTACCTTTTAGCATCAGGATTCAGACAATAACTCTGAAAGATATTTGATACACAATAACCTTTATTGAAGACACATGAGCTAACCTGTTATATACAAAATTATCTCTGTCTCTTTTTAAAAAATAGACGATAGGCGAAATAAGATACTTTCCACTTACTCAAGTTTTGTCTGTAAGTAAAATTATTTCAACTATTTACTACAAAATAGCTTTCCTTTACATAACATCCCCAAGATATTCTTAAAAATGAAGAATTTATCCTTCTAACAATCCCCAAAAATAATTCACTCAATATCGAAACCTTTATTGAAGACACACGAAATAACAAAGTATGAACAAAATAACTCTCTTAACTACCCGTTTCATGATTTTTCAGGATGCCTGATTGACCTGTTTTTTGGTCGTTGAGGTACAGCTTGTACCACGCTGATGAGGGCCAACAGCCCGAAACGCGTACGTGGTTAGCTTTTCTTGATTAATCAAGAATGGGTATTTGGCCAATTCCGGAATAATTAAAAATCAACGAGAATAGTTGATATTTATTCCGATAGATGGCGCAAGCCATCAGCAACTTTCAGTTGCACGATAAGGAGATGCCTTTTTTCACAAAAATTATCTTTGTCTCCTTAAAAAAAAAACTTTCCACTTCCTTAAGTTTTGTCTATGAGTGTAATTAATTAAACTATTTAATGCAAAATAGCTTCCCTTTACATAAAATCACAAAGAAAGTATTCAAAGTGTAGAATATATACTTTTAACAATACACACACACACAATAGCCTTTATTAGGGACTTACCCCATACAGATTCTCCCAATTGGGTAAGGTAATAATCATCTTGTGTTATTTACATAGAAATTGAACTTTTTTACTCTTCGTCTCAAAGTCATTCACTTGTTGACTGGTCCTTACATAATGATGATCTAAAAATTTATAATAAGCTATTGCCTTAGATTTGTTTGCTGATATTTTGGAAAGCAATTCGTAGGGTGAAATGTTGGTACATTTAATTTATTGATATAGGGCCTTCCTTTCTTCATCAAGGGCTGTACAATTAAGCAGGTAATGGGGGAGTTCTTCAGTAATTTCACTTTTAACAATACTAAAATTTACGCAAGTTTAAAGCTTTTATTGAAAACACACAAGAAAAAAACAACAGGTATCACGGTATATTCAACAAACACACTAGAACTTGTATTCAAAAATACCACACAAACATTTATTTAGAATATTGATTTTTTCAGATTTTACGTATTTTTAACCCCGTAATTCTGACATAGAATAGAGGATCGGATTTCCAAAATGTAATTTAGGTAATGTTTTGATTCCATCATCCTTGGCAAACTTTTAATAAAATTACAATAATGCAATTGGGTAATATATTAACTAAATTACATATTTTCCCCTATATCATATTGTATTACAACATTGTCTTTATATAATTGTGTATCGTTTTTTAAAAATATTTTTATAGAGAGATATTTCAATAATTGTTGATGTTTTTTTATCAGATATCAGAACGCTTTGTTCAATATAGTAACAATTTTTCTATATACGGAAATTTTTGTTTGAATGATTTTTTAAAATAGATTTAAAAATCTTAGTTTTTGTTTAAATATTAGAAAGTTCAAATAAGGAAAAGAATTGTTATAGGTTTAGTTCTGGGGTTTTATAAATGACTGTATATATATATACCCTGCAAAATTACCACATATATTGGTTCCCATATATTGATTCCCGTCCCTGGACACTTTTATTTATCCGTTTATCATTACTCTTCACAATTCATCCTATCATACTTCATCCTTAAAGTTAGAAATAATCGCTATTTCTCTTTAAAATAAATTTCGATTTTTCGTTTAAAAGAAACATTCGCGGTATAATTGCAATTTTCGTTTTACATATATATATATATATTGTTTTGAAAATAGAGCAATCCATAGATAAATCTTTAATTAAAAAGGCATATATTGGATCAAAATATCATTTATTTTACCAATATTTCAGTTGGCTGAACGCCAACCTATATCAAGGTGTTATAACATTATAACACACTTTAAAACGTTATAACACTTTGATAAAGGTTGGCGTTCAGCCAACTGAAATATTGGTAAAATAAATGATATTTTGATCCAATATATGCCTTTTTAATTAAAGATTTATCTATGGATTGCTCTATTTTCAAAAATATATATATATAACTTACGAATATTCCCACATATATGTATATATACCATGCAAATATTACTACATACAGTGGTACCTCGACATACGAGCGCCCCAACATACGAGTTTTTCGAGATACGAGCCGACGAGCAAGTGATTTTTTGCTTTTAGTTACGAGCGAAATTCGAGATACGAGTTCGGTTCGGTAGTAACACGCAGTCGCGCCATCACGCGCACACCCAGGAACTGACGACAGTCAGTCACAGCAGCATACTGAGGTTATGGAAGTAATTGGTTTTGAGGAGTCAGAGGAGGAGGTTATTTCTACAAGTGAGATAAAGGAGATCTTAGGAATGTGGGAGAGAGTTTCACAGTTCGTGGAAAAAAAACACCCAGGAAAAGTTGCAACAGGTCGTGCATCTGACCTTTTTAATGACACTTGCCTAACTCATTTCCGGAACATTCTGAGAGGGAGGAAGAAACAAACCTCCTTGGACATGTTTTTTTCTAAACGGCCTACAGGTGAAAGCGAGAAAAATGTAGCGAAAAAGGCAAAGACCAGTGAGGATATCTAATTTATTTCTTTACATTCTCTTTTTTGTTTTTGTGCAATAAATATTTGATATTTATAAATACGCTTTTGTTATTCAAAACCACGTAACAAAAATAACTGGGGTGACATTTTGGAGGTTGGAACGGATTAATGGTAGTTCAATTGTTTTGTATGGGGAAATTTGCTTCGAGATACGAGTAATTCAAGATACGAGCAAGGTTGCGGAACGAATTAAACTCGTATGTCGAGGTACCACTGTATATGTTTATGAAAAAACAATAGAAAAAAGATAAAAAAAAAAAGGTCAGGTGTTGATATTAAAAATAATAAAGGCATATCCTGACCAAAAACCATCTAAAAAGCACATGTGCTTTTAGTCAGGAGGATATGCCTTTATTATTTTTAATATATGTATATGCATATATATAGGTTTATCATTCAACTCTAAGATATGATGGATATACACTCATGGACAAAACTTAAGGAAGTTTAAAGTCTTTGTGTCGCTGGTCGTCTGTTTTTTTTTTTTTTTTTTTAAGTAGACAGAAACAATTTTGTTTATACTTGTTTATTGTTTTATCTCGTATGTCTTAAATGAAGGTCATAAAAATAAATATTTATGTAAACATGATATATGTCATAATTTGCATAATATCCAAGAGTTATAATTTCTTTTCGCCAAAATAAGTATGTAAATATGTTAAGCTTGTGTTAAAATGTAAATATGCAAATTTATCCATCTATTAAAAACTGTACAAAAATAAATGTGGCAGACATCGCGGGCGAATGCTACGGCATGTCGCTGCTCACTTGGCTGGAACTAATTCTTGGGGATTGTAAGCATAACTGTTGCACCCTTCCATTTTATCACGACATATATATATATATACATAATTAATCATAAGGTGATAACATGCCATCTATATATAATAAATGGAAGCATTAAATCATTATAGTTTCTTTTTTAGTATAAAACAAACTTATATATACAGAATTGTTAGTAACGCAGATTATAAATAATGGAGAGTTTAAGTTTCTTGATTCATTTCATCCCCAACTTACAAACCTTATTTTTGACGCGGCCTTGTAAAATTGGAAGTATTTAAAGTCAAATGTTCTGTTAAACAGGGTGCAGTAGTTAAAAATTTATAATACTTTAAGTTACTGAGTTGGAATGTTTGGAAAACTGCAAGATTCTTTCTTAATTCTTGGAGAGGGGAGCAGTGGAAAAGGATGTAGGCCATTCTATCCTGGGATACAACTTTGCATATTTCCCATACTGAGATGCTAACAGCCTTCCAGGAACCTGAGAGGTCTTCGGAAGAAAGTATCCAAAATATTCCTTTGCTGTGCTAAGAGTCTTTTAATAGGAAATGGAAGTTTGAAGAGCAGATATTCCTTAGTCAGAAATGAATGCCTTAGATGTTGGTAGTGGTTATATTGAACATAGAATAAAGGCAGTGGAGGATTCAAGTTGCTTTTGTGGTATTGAGGAACAAACTTCAAGACATCTACTGATCGATTGCCCAGCATATCAAGATTATAGAATGAAGAATGAACTAGTTGTTTGTGAACTTAACGATTTGATTTCCGACAAAAAAATCATATTTAAAGTTCAATTCATTTTGTAAAATACATTCTAAACTTTCTACAAAATCTGGATCTCTAATGTTTTCATGAGTTGAATAATGTAAATAACTTGTGTAAATAAACTTTTCTTCTTGTTTGTCGCAAGTATCCCTTGCGGGATATAGCGCTTTGGAAATAAAATAATTGTAATAATTGTAATAGTGTAATTTTTTTATGTGAGAAATAGGTACCCAGAAATTATTTGAAAGAGAAAAAATAAAAATCAGGTAAAAAGTTTCTTTTTATTTAAATTTGCAAGTTTTCAATCAAATATACTGTTCTTCAACGGGCTAATACTCTATGTACAATCTCTTAATTTAATATTCTTGTATGATCTTTTTGAATAGATTTTGTGTGCTAAATTGATATTGGTAAGACACTAGGGATTTATCTTTGTAGAATGAGATAATCTTCGCTGTTTTTTAAGAAGGAGAAACCTGTAGAATCGAGAGTTCTGAATAGATTATATATAAATTCGTTTCTTATTTATCCCTATTAATGGTTTTCTGCAGGTGGACAAACAAGAAAAATGGAGAGAACCGAAGAATGAGTCAGATTTGAAAGAGAGCGAAATCTACCGTGGTTCACAATGTCAACAACCTTATCAAGTAATCCTCTTAAAACCTTTTTCCCAATTCCAATTTTTTTTTTTGCTTATCCATACTAAACGTGGTACAAGTCATGATAATTATGGTGGGTAGTTAGCGACTGCTTTTTACTGTAAGTGCACCACATGTCTACACATGTGAAAAGCAGTTCGACTTTGCACTTACAAATATGCCAGAGCCCTGTTTGGTTACTTGCACTCGCTGGTGGGGTTGGACTTTTGCAAGAATCGGGGGCTATTGGAGCATTATTTTTAATCAGAAAAAAAGTGCTCAATGCGGAAATTGAACCCGGGTCGTAGCGGTCGAAAACAAACGGTTTAGGCCATTCTTCCACCGACCCAAAAAGAATTAATATAATTATGTATAGGAGAATGGTATAATTTATATATATATTCAAACTATCAAATTTTTTTAAAAAGAGAGAATAAATATAAAATCAAAATCCAATTATAACTTTTGAGTTTGCTAATACGATTGCGAGCTAAGCGTCTCTGCATCACTCGGCACGCTACCTTTCTTCACCACGCAAACCTTCTCCCCACCTATCATTTATTCATTTCCTTTCTCCTTACAGTACATCTCTCAACCAGAACATAGGATTGAGTCTTATAGTACATCTCTCAACCAGAACATAGGATTGAGTCTTATAGTACATCTCTCAACCAGAACATATGATCGAGTCTTACAGTACATCTCTCAACCAGAACATATGATTGAGTCTTACAGTACATCTCTCAACCAGAACATAGGATTGAGTCTTATAGTACATCTCTCAACCAGAACATATGATCGAGTCTTACAGTACATCTCTCAACCAGAACATAGGATTGAGTCTTACAGTACATCTCTCAACCAGAACATATGATCGAGTCTTACAGTACATCTCTCAACCAGAACATATGATTGAGTCTTACAGTACATCTCTCAACCAGAACATAGGATTGAGTCTTATAGTACATCTCTCAACCAGAACATATGATTGAGTCTTACAGTACATCTCTCAACCAGAACATAGGATTGAGTCTTACAGTACATCTCTCAACCAGAACATAGGATTGAGTCTTATAGTACATCTCTCAACCAGAACATAGGATTGAGTCTTACAGTACATCTCTCAACCAGAACATAGGATTGAGTCTTACAGTACATCTCTCAACCAGAACATAGAATTGAGTCTTACAGTACATCTCTCAACCAGAACATAGGATTGAGTCTTACAGTACATCTCTCAACCAGAACATAGGATTGAGTCTTATAGTACATCTCTCAACCAGAACATAGGATTGAGTCTTACAGTACATCTCTCAACCAGAACATAGAATTGAGTCTTACAGTACATCTCTCAACCAGAACATAGGATTGAGTCTTATAGTACATCTCTCAACCAGAACATAGGATTGAGTCTTACAGTACATCTCTCAACCAGAACATAGGATTGAGTCTTATAGTACATCTCTCAACCAGAACATAGGATTGAGTCTTACAGTACATCTCTCAACCAGAACATAGGATTGAGTCTTACAGTACATCTCTCAACCAGAACATAGGATTGAGTCTTACAGTACATCTCTCAACCAGAACATAGGATTGAGTCTTGCAGTACATCTCTCAACCAGAACATAGAATCGGGGCCATTGAGGCTTTTTTTTAAACAGAAAAAAAGTGCCCAATGCGGGAATCGAACCCGGGTCGTAGCGGTCGAAAACCAACGGTTTAGACCATTCTTTCACTGACCCCCACTTAATTCCAATAATGTACGTCTGAGTATCTACCTCTAATCAAGGACATTGTAGTCAGTGATTTGAAACACTGAAAATCTTCCAATGTAAAGTTAAACAGTGAAGAACACCATGTTTCAAACAAAGCGAAAATATCTAATTGTTTCAGATAGTTAAAAAATCGAGAAAAGAGAAATTATCCTGGAAAAAACATTTATATTTTAGTAAATGATTTTAGGATCAGAGTTTTAAAAACTTTTTGGATTCATTATGATGATAAGAATTTTGTTTACGTGTACCATCAATTCTGCAGTTCAGCATGAAGGTTGGGGGTCGGTGGAAGTGTGGTCTAGACCGTTGGTTTGCGACCGCTACGACCCGGGATAAAATCCCGCATTGGGCACTTTTTTATAATAATAATAATAATAAGCTCCAATGGGCACCGATTTTTGCTAAAGTCTAACCCCACCAGCGAATTCAAGTAACCAAACGGGGCTCTGGCATATTTGTAAGTGCAAAGTCGAACTTCTTTTCACATGTATAGATATGTGGTGCACTTACAGTAAAACCAGTCGCCAACTTCTACCCACCATGCTTATCATGGCCTGTACCACGTGTACTAGGGATAAAAAAAAATGAAGGTTGAAATATTGGTTCAAAAAAACTAACACAGGAGTTTTTATCAGTCATTACTCATGACTCAAGACCAATACTGTGTATAGCTCATTACTATTTTATACTTTTACTATTAATTATAGGACAATAACGCGCCACCTATAAAGAAAAGAAAACATTTAGGGACGAAAATTGATTTTACCCATAAACAAATTTCTACTGTCCTTACTGCAATGAGAAAATATTGGGAATGAAGAATAAAGAAACTTACGTGTTTAAATGTTTTCTTTTCTTATATATAGATGGCGCGTATAGCTTTATATTAATTTATGTTAAACTGGTCTTTTCTTATTGTTTGCGGAAGAGAATTGCTCGATGCAAATATTTATAAGTAATTCTACTGTCCTATAAGCTTATGTCCATAGTTTTCTTGAAAACCATTTCTGAGATTCTATCCTTCAGTGCTGCGTATATATGATCCTACAAGACGGTGCCCGGAGAGCCTGACATCGGAGCGGCCTACAAGGCGGTGTAGTCCAGGCTGGACAATGTATAGTGTGGAGCGGAACGTTTCAAAAGAGTGACATCCACGGCGCCAAGAATCCTTCTGACGGGGAGGTTGAAGGCAAGTCCCACTTATTGTATTCCTTCTGTTTAGTGCCACGTATAATAAAGCGATAACTTTTGCTGCATCTCTTCAAAATCACGTATCTTTGTGGCATCCTTATCAGACAAAGAACACGAACAGCATCTGGGTAGAGATAACAATATAAAGGTAATCCTTGCTTTTATAGATAGAGTCATGAAGATATAGTCACTTTTAGACATAATATTAAAAGCTAACAATATATATAAAGTGGACATGTGAATATTGATTCCTTCTCAGATGTTATACCAGTTCAACCTTTTGTTTTGACAGTTTTTTCAACCATCATCGGGCGGACCTGCAGTCCTGGATCTTTTCAAGTTGGTCTCGAGGACCATGCCATTACCATCTCTTTAGCGACGAAGCAGGTAATCTATGTTTTCTTTGTAGATCACGAAATACGTGGTGAACCTGGAAACCCGCTGGTGATTCTCCACCAAACTCTGCAGTGGTGGTAGAGACGCCATGTACATTGTACATAGTTGTTTATATCTGATCATCATATTTTAAAATAATATTGCAGACTGTGAATTTTTACATGTATTGACAAGATGTCAATAAAATTATACTTGTCTAATTATCTCGACAAAGAAAATACGACAACTTATTTAAAAAACAAAGTTAAAATTTAAAAAAGGATAAAATGAAACAAAACATTTACACTGCGTGACATTGAAAATGGAACACCAAGAAATAGTGGCCAGAAAATTATGCAAATTTCAGGGTAGACGCGCCTAACCGAGTTATGCAAATGATGTAAAATGCGCAGCTCTCGTGCGCACATGGAGTAAGATATAAGGGAAGGAACTTGCAGAAAGGACAGTATTCGTGTCGTTATTTCTTCAAGGAAAATCATTGTAGAAATTTTGTTCTTGTGTCAAAAGACACGTGTAATAACAGAGAATGCCAGGTCATCGTAAACGGAGGCAGTTCAAGCAGACAGACGCTTTTACGAGGGGCATGGTGATCGGACTGAAAAGGGCAGGTTGGTCCATATGTCAAATCGCAGCTGATACACACCTTGGTGCGTCCACGGTGCACCGACTGTGGAGAAGATGGTTGGAACAAGGAAATGTGGCAATTTATAGGAATGTCGGTGCAACCAGAGTGACGTCAGCACGTGTGGATCGGCGTATCCTTCGACAAGCAGTGGCGGCCCCACAAGCCACTTGTACCGCCATCCTGCAACATGTGCAAGACACCCTAGATCATTCCATCTCGACCAGAACCATTTCCCGTCGATTGGTTGCTAATGGCTTGCACTCATGCCGTCCGCTAAGAAGACTGCCATTGACCCCACCGAATAGGCGCCAACGTTTGGAATGGTGCCGGGCTAGATCGACGTGGATGACGGAATGGCACAGGGTCGTGTTCTCAGATGAGTCGCGTTTCTGCTTGTCCAGTGATAGTCGCCGTGTACGCGTGTGGCGTCGACGTGGAGAAAGGTCCAATCCGGCAGCAATTGTGGAACGCCCCAACGTGCGACAACGTGGAATCATGGTTTGGGGCGCAATCGCGTATGATTTCAGGTCACCTTTACTTCGTATTCAGGGCACTATGACGGCCCAACGATACGTTGATGATGTGCTGCGACCGGTGACACTCCCCTACCTTCAGGGGGTACCCAATGCCCTTTATTAGCAGGATAACGCCCGACCGCACACTGCTCGCATTAGCCAACAAGCTCTGCAAGATGTACAGATGCTTCCCTGGCCACCGTACTCTCCTGATCTCTCACCAATCGAGCACGTCTGGGACATCATTGGACGCCGTTTGCATGCCTTGCCACAGCCGCGTTCAGAAGACGAACTGTGGCAAATGGTTGAGAGGGAATGGAGAGCCATCCCTCAGGACGCCATCCGTACTCTGATTGACTCTCTACCTAGACGTGTTGCTGCGTGCATCGCCGTCCGCGGTGGTCCTACTTGCTACTAAGCCGACGCCGTTCTCGCTCTGTATTATGACTATCATTTTGAAATAAAGATCACTTATTGTTCGTCCCTGTCTCTCTCTGTCTGCCGAGTTTCATCACTTTCTGGCCACTATTTCTTGGTGTTCCATTTTCAATGTCACGCAGTGTATAACTGAAATTATATAGGGTTAAACAATAAGCTAATGTTAAAGATACAACTTTACCTTACATTCTGTCTCAATGTAATTGCTAGCTGACAAGACAAAACAGCCATCTTTATTAAAATTCGTGACTGCATTCATACTAATCAAAACAAATGTAAAAACATACACATATACTTGAAATTAATTACAAAATTATATACACTCATAGAGAACCAAACGTGAGGAAGTTTCATATTTTGATGTCGCTGGTCGTCGTTTTTTTAAGGAGACAGAGATAATTTTGTTCACGCTTGGTTATCTCGTGTCTTCAATAAAGGTCACTGTAATATATTTCAGAGTTATTGTCTGAATCCCGATATACATGTTAAAAGGTACAACTTTCGTAAGTTTTGTTCATGAGTGTATCTTTCAGAGTTATTATCTGAATCTCGATATAAATGCTAAAAAAGTACAACTTCCTTAAGTTTTTTCCATGAGTGTATCTTTCAGAGTTATTGTCTGAATCTCGATATACATGCTAAAAGGTACAACTTCCTTAAGTTTTGTCCATGAGTGTATCTTTCAGAGTTATTGTCTGAATCTCGATATACATGCTAAAAGGTGCAACTTCCTTAAGTTTTGTCCAAGAGTGTATCTTTCAGAGTTTTTGTCTGAATCCCGAGAATGCTAAAAGGTACAACTTCCTTAAATATTGTCCATGAGTGTATCTTTCAGAGTTATTGTCTGAATCCCGAGAATGCTAAAAGGTACAACTTCCTTAAGTATTGTCCATGAGGGTGTTTATCACAAATTTCTACGTCATATTGAGAAATTTTATATAATTAAGTAACAGAGAGAAAGTGGAAAGAATATTTGAAAAGGATTGTCTCATCAGTTGTCACAAATTATATTCTATTAACTAATTGTACGTATAAATCTCTGTGTTGGATCCTATAGTTAATAACACTGGTCAACAAGATTTTTGCACAAGAGAACCTGATTATGTTTCTAGTGTAACTTTCCATGCTGAACTCAAAAATCTAATCAGAAATTTCCCATCACGTATGGTTTTTGCGTGACGGTCTTTTTTTAGTATTGGGATAAATACAGTAAAAAATGCAAACAATGTCACGTAACTGGTTTATCAAAAAATATTTTTCTTTGTCCACAAAGAAATAGCATCTTATCTACATGTCCTGAATCCAAATATACCATTAGTTTTTTTCTATTACGCAATATTTCTGAGATACACCTACTTGAAATTTGGAAATCTTGTTAATATATAGGCATATATGAACGAAACATTTATTTATTGAAAAGCAGTGACAGTGGATTTTCTTCTATACTTTGCTTGTGGTAGATCCCTCTTGAGTGTCCAGCAGTAGTCGGCAAGCATAACGGGACTCCATTTACCTTGGTACCGCTTCTCCATGCTTGATATATCTTGATGAAACCTCTCACCATGCTCATCGCTAACTGCGCCAAGATTGTCTGGAAAGAAATCTAGATGTGAATGCAGGAAATGGATCTTGAGGGACATGTTACATCCCAGTGCCTTGTAGGAAAGCAACAGATCATTAACTATGTCTCGGTAATTTTCAACCTCGACACTTCCTGAGAAGTTTTTGCAAACGTTTCTAAAGGAATTCCATGCTGCTGCTTCAACTTCATTCAAACTATTTTGAAAATTTCCATCCTGCTGCAATTCTCGAATCTGAGGTCCAACGAAAATGCCTTCTTTAATCTTCGCTTCACTTATACTAGAAATTTTTTGTTTTAGGTAGGCAAATCCACTGGCATTTCGATCCATTGCCTTGACAAAGTTCTTCATTAATCCCAGTTTAATATGTAACGGTGGTAAGTAAATATTTTCTGAATCGATCAGGGGTAGATTTGCAATATTTTTATATCCTGGAGTAAAGATTTTACGGTTTTGCCAGATTTTTTAATGTAATGCCTTTCCCTATCTCTGCTATCCCACTCACATAGAAAACAACAAAATTTTGTATATCAAAGCTGTAATCCACGCAAGAGAGCAACGACTTTCAAATCGCTGCATATTTTCCAACCGTATCTTTCGTATTCTATCTTTTTCAAAAGCAGTTTCATGTTTTCGTAAGTCTCTTTCATGTTGGATGCATGTATTTATCCCAATACTAAAAGAAGACCGTCAGGCAAAAACCATGGGTGATGGGAAATTTCTGATTAGATTTTTGAGTTCAACATGAAAAGTTACACTAGAAACACCATCAGGTTCTCTTGTGCAAAAAAAAAAGTTTTTTTTTTGTAGACCTGTGTAATTTACTTTAATTCAATTTTATATATGCAAATCAAGCCAAAATCTCTAAATTCAATTGTACAATATATATCTTTAATATGTAAATTTTAAAGCAGTCAACATGTATGTAAATTTACAGTTGAGTTAGTTTTTTTTTATAGTTACTCTCACATTCTATCACTAGTGTCAAAATCAAAATTTTATTAAAATTCATGTATGCTAAAATCAGATGGTAAAATGCTTCTTATAATAGTTATTGAACATTTCTTAAAGCTACTACACCATGTATACATACATTATTAAATATAACTTTGAATATTATTGTCCGCGCTAAATACAAAGTGTGTCATATGTGATATTTACTTGTCTGGTTGTCTAAACAGGCTGTATTGCATTTGTTGTCCTTTAAACTGAAGAGCTGCATAGGAAGCAAAACTATTTATAAAATTTCTACAGAAGCCTCTTTTCATAGTCTTGTTCAAAATCATCACCATTTGCACAGACTACACTCATAAACAAAACTTAAGGAAGTTGTACCTTTTAGCATGTATATCGGGACTCAGACAATAACTCTGAAAGATACACTCATGGAAAAAACTTAAGGAAGTTGTACCTTTCAGCAGGTATATCGGGATTCAAACAATAACTCTGAAAGTTACACTCATGGACACAACTTAAGGAAGCTGTACCTTTCAACATGTATATCGTGATTCAGACAATAACTCTGAAAGATACACTCATGAAAAAAAATTAAAGAAGTTGTACCTTTTATCATGTATATCAGGATTCAGACAATAACTCTGAAAGATATTACAGTGATCTTTATTGAAGACACACGAGATAACCAAGTGTGAACATAATTGCCTCTATCTCATTTTTAAAAAAAAGTATTTTCTATGGATGTATCAAATATTTTGATGTATTCAATGACATGAAGAAAGTGTGTGATCCCCGGAGAGAAGATCTATATAAAGATATAGGGGTTGAGTGTGATTTCACAAGGGTAAGGTCAGGATCACGTGGCATAATTAAGCCCATTCGCCGAATTACCTGCCACCCGACACTGCATTAATAGATGGCTAATTTTAATAAGGACGGGAGGTACATTAGCGGATTGTGGTGCGCAGGGGGCGTGTCTCTGTGTTAGCCCCGCCTCCTGGACTCTTGTTCCAGTCGGACAGCGCTCTGGACCGCCGCTCACAGTATGTTGATATCGCTGCTGTTGTTAGTGTCATTGTTAGTATCATTGTTGGTGTCATTGTTGGTATCATTGTTGTTAACGTTGTTGGTTCTACTGTTCGTATCGTTGTTGGTTTCATTACTTGCATCGTTGTTGATATCACTGTTGTTAACGTTGATGGTGTCATTGTTGATACCGCCCTCCCATTGTTGGTATCGTTATTATAAACTTTTTAAATTCCATTGTTTGTAACGTTGTTGGTTTCATTGCTTGTATCGTTGTTGATATCACTGTTGTTAACGTTGTTGGTGTAATCGTTGGGATCGCTGTTGGTTTCATAGTTGGCATTGCTATTGGTGTCATTGTTGGGATCGCTGTTGGCTTCATTGTTGAAATCTCTGTTGATGTCAGTGTTGGGATCCTGTTGGTTTCATGGTTGGCATTGCTATTGGTGTTATTGTTGGATCGCTGTTGGCTTCATTGTTGAAATCTCTGTTGATGTCAGTGTTGGGATCCTGTTGGTTTCATGGTTGGCGTTGCTATTGGTGTCATTGTTTGAATCGCTGTTAACTTCATTGTTGAAATCTCTGTTGATGTCAGTGTTGGGATCGCTGTTGGTTTCATGGTTGACATTGTTATTGGTGTCATTGTTGGGATCGCTGTTGGCTTCATTGTTGAAATCTCTATTGAAGCCATTGTTGGAATCGCTTTTAACTTTTTTGTTGAATTCTCTGTTGATCCATTGTTGGGATCGCTGTTGGCTTCATTTTAGAAATCTTTTTTTAATTCCATTGTTGGAATGGCTGTTGGTTTCATGGTTGGCATTGTCATTGGTGTCATTGTTGGGATCGCTGTTAACTTCATTGTTGAAATCTCTGTTGATGTCATTGTTGGAATCGCTGTTGGCTTCATTGTTGAAATCTCTGTTGATGTATTTGTTGGAATCGCTGTTAACTTCATTGTTGAAATCTCTGTTGATGTCAGTGTTGGGATCGCTATTGGTTTCATAGTTGGCATTGCTATTGGTGTAATTGTTGGGATCGCTGTTGGCTTCATTGTTGAAATCTCTGTTGATGTCATTGTTAGGATCGCTGTTGGTTTCATTGTTGGCATTGTTATTGGTGTCATTGTTGGAATCGCTGTTTACTTCATTGTTGAAATCTCTGTTGATGGCATTGTTGGGATCGCTTATGGCTTCATTGTTGAAATTTCTGTTGATGCCATTGTTGGAATCGCTGTTAACTTCATTGTTGAAATCTCTGTTGATGTCATTGTTGGGATCGCTGTTGGCTTCATTGTTGAAATCTCTATTGAAGCCATTGTTGGGATCGCTGTTAACTTTTTTGTTGAATTTTCTGTTGATCCATTGTTGGGATCGCTGTTGGTTTCATGGTTGGCATTGCTATTGGTGTAATTGTTGGGATCGCTGTTGGCTTCACTGTTGAAATCTCTGTTGATGTCATTGTTAGGATCGCTGTTGGTTTCATTGTTGGCATTGTTATTGGTGTCATTGTTGGAATCGCTGTTTACTTCATTGTTGAAATCTCTGTTGATGGCATTGTTGGGATCGCTGTCGGTTTCATTGTTGAAATTTCTGTTGATGTCATTGTTGGAATCGCTGCTAACTTCATTGTTGAAATCTGTTGATGTCATTGTTGGGATCGCTGTTGGCTTCATTGTTGAAATCTCTGTTGATGTCATTGTTGGAATCGCTGTTAACTTCATTGTTGAAATCTCTGTTGATGTCAGTGTTGGGATCGCTGTTGGTTTCATAGTTGGCATTGCTATTGGTGTAATTGTTAGGATCGCTGTTAACTTCATTGTTGAAATCTCTGTTGATGTCATTGTTGGGATCGCTGTTGGTTTCATTGTTGAAATCTCTGTTGATGTCATTGTTGGAATAGCTGTTAACTTCATTGTTGAAATCTCTGTTGATGTCATTGTTTGAATCGCTGTTAACTTCATTGTTGAAATCTCTGTTGATGTCAGTGTTGGGATCGCTGTTGGTTTCATAGTTGGCATTGCTATTGGTGTCATTGTTGGAATCGCTGTTGGCTTCATTGTTGAAATCTCTGTTGATGTCATTGTTGGGATCGCTGTTAACTTCATTGTTGGAATCGCTGTTGGCTTCATTGTTGATATCTCTTTTGATGTCATTGTTGGGATCGCTGTTAACTTCATTGTTGAAATCTCTGCTGATGTCATTGTTGGAATCGCTGTTGGTTTCATTGTTGAAATCTCTGTTGATGTCAGTGTTAGGAACGCTGTTAACTTCATTGTTGGAATCGCTGTTGATGTCAGTGTTTGGATCGCTGTTGGTTTCATGGTTGGCATTGCTATTGGTGTCATTGTTGGAATCGCTGTTGGCTTCATTGTTGAAATCTCTGTTGATGTCATTGTTGGGATCGCTGTTAACTTCATTGTTGGAATCGCTGTTAACTTCATTGTTGAAATCTCTGTTGATGTCATTGTTGGGATCGCTGTTGGCTTCATTGTTGAAATCTCTATTGAAGCCATTGTTGGGATCGCTGTTAACTTTTTTGTCGAATTTTCTGTTGATCCATTGTTGGGATCGCTGTTGGTTTCATGGTTGGCATTGCTATTGGTGTAATTGTTGGGATCGCTGTTGGCTTCACTGTTGAAATCTCTGTTGATGTCATTGTTAGGATCGCTGTTGGTTTCATTGTTGGCATTGTTATTGGTGTCATTGTTGGAATCGCTGTTTACTTCATTGTTGAAATTTCTGTTGATGGCATTGTTGGGATCGCTGTCGGCTTCATTGTTGAAATTTCTGTTGATGTCATTGTTGGAATCGCTGTTAACTTCATTGTTGAAATCTGTTGATGTCATTGTTGGGATCGCTGTTGGCTTCATTGTTGAAATCTCTGTTGATGTCATTGTTGGAATCGCTGTTAACTTCATTGTTGAAATCTCTGTTGATGTCAGTGTTGGGATCGCTGTTGGTTTCATAGTTGGCATTGCTATTGGTGTAATTGTTAGGATCGCTGTTAACTTCATTGTTGAAATCTCTGTTGATGTCTTTGTTGGGATCGCTGTTGGTTTCATTGTTGAAATCTCTGTTGATGTCATTGTTGGAATAGCTGTTAACTTCATTGTTGAAATCTCTGTTGATGTCATTGTTTGAATCGCTGTTAACTTCATTGTTGAAATCTCTGTTGATGTCAGTGTTGGGATCGCTGTTGGTTTCATAGTTGGCATTGCTATTGGTGTCATTGTTGGAATCGCTGTTGGCTTCATTGTTGAAATCTCTGTTGATGTCATTGTTGGGATCGCTGTTAACTTCATTGTTGGAATCGCTGTTGGCTTCATTGTTGATATCTCTTTTGATGTCATTGTTGGGATCGCTGTTAACTTCATTGTTGAAATCTCTGCTGATGTCATTGTTGGAATCGCTGTTGGTTTCATTGTTGAAATCTCTGTTGATGTCAGTGTTAGGAACGCTGTTAACTTCATTGTTGGAATCGCTGTTGATGTCAGTGTTTGGATCGCTGTTGGTTTCATGGTTGGCATTGCTATTGGTGTCATTGTTGGAATCGCTGTTGGCTTCATTGTTGAAATCTCTGTTGATGTCATTGTTGGGATCGCTGTTAACTTCATTGTTGGAATCGCTGTTGGCTTCATTGTTGATATCTCTTTTGATGTCATTGTTGGGATCGCTGTTAACTTCATTGTTGAAATCTCTGCTGATGTCATTGTTGGAATCGCTGTTGGTTTCATTGTTGAAATCTCTGTTGATGTCAGTGTTAGGAACGCTGTTAACTTCATTGTTGGAATCGCTGTTGATGTCAGTGTTTGGATCGCTGTTGGTTTCATGGTTGGCATTGCTATTGGTGTCATTGTTGGAATCGCTGTTGGCTTCATTGTTGAAATCTCTGTTGATGTCATTGTTGGGATCGCTGTTAACTTCATTGTTGGAATCGCTGTTGGCTACATTGTTGAAATCTCTTTTGATGTCATTGTTGGGATCGCTGTTAACTTCATTGTTGAAATCTCTGTTGATGTCATTGTTGGAATCGCTGTTGGTTTCATTGTTGAAATCTCTGTTGATATCAGTGTTAGGATCGCTGTTAACTTCATTGTTGGAATCGCTGTTGATGTCAGTGTTGGGATCGCTGTTGGTTTCATGGTTGGCATTGCTATTGGTGTCATTTTTGGAATCGCTGTTGGCTTCATTGTTGAAATCTCTGTTGATGTCATTGTTGGGATCGCTGTTGATTTCAATGTTCGTATAGCATTGCTTGTACCGATGTTGGTTTCATTGTTGGCTTTGCTGCTGGTACCATTTTTGTTAGCGTTGTTAATAACGTTGTTTGTGTTTCTTTGTTGGTACAGTTATGGTGTCAATGTTATTAGTGTTACTGATAGAAGTTCTGTTACATTGTCCGTATTGTTTTTGTAGTCAGTGTGGTATCGTTATTTTTATTCCATTGTTTGTAACTACTAATACTAACACTGTTTGATTCTATTGTCGGTATTGTTGTTGGCCTCATTATTGGTAGTCTTGTTGGTGTTATTTTTGGTAACGTTATTACTAAAACTGTTAGTTTCATTGTTGGTATCTTTGTGGTTTCATTGTTGGTAAGGTTGTTGCTTCTATTGTTAGTATCGTTGTTGGTTCTTTGTTGTTATATTGTTGTTATCGTTGTTGACATCGCTTTTTGGCAAATTTGTTGGTTCATTTGTTGGGAGCGTTATTGGGTTTCATTGTTGGCATCATGGTTGTTAACATTGTTAATATCGTTTTTGATTTTATTGTTTGTATCATTGTCATTGGTGGTAGTGTTGTTTATGTTATTGTTTGTATAGTTTTTGGTAACGTAGCTGGGTTCATTATTTATATGTCTGTTTCTGTTATTGTTTTTTTTTTATTGTTTGCAACAGGTTTGGTTTCATTATTTTAGTGTTGTTGGTTTCATTGTTGGAATCTTTGTTGGTTTCATTACCTTGATGCTTCTATTGTTGTTATCGTTGTTGGTGTCATTGCTGATAATGATATTTGTTCCAATGTTTTTACCGTTGTTAAGGTCATTGTTGTTAGTGTTGTTGGTCCCTCATTGCCGGTATCCTTATTGGCTTCATTGTTTAAAGCGTTGTTGATAACGTTGTTGGTTTCATTGTTGGTAACGTTATTGGGTCCTTTGTTTCTTGCGCTGTTGTTAACGTTGTTGGTTGCATTGTTGGTAGCCTTGTTGATTTCATTGTTGTTATCCTTGTTGGTATTGCTTTTGGTACCATTGTTGGTAGGGCTATTTGTTTCATTATTGGCTACATTTTTGTTGACTTCGTTGTTGGTATCGCTGTTGGTGTTGTTTTTGATAACGTTATAGGTTATTGTTGGTAGCGTTGTTTGCTTCATTTTTTTTATTTTATTGTTTATATTGTTGTTGTTGTCCTTGTTAGTACGGTTGTTGGTTTTATTGTTGGCAACGTCGATGATTCTATTGTCGATATTATTGTTTGTAAGGTTGTTGATAACGTTGTTGGTTTCATGTTTGGTATCTTTGTTGATATTCTTGTAATATCGATGCTTCTATTGTTGGTATTGTTGTCCGAGGCTTTGTAGGTTGTATTGTTGGTAACGTGGTTGGTTTTATTGTTAGTATTCTTTTTGATATTGTTTTTGGTAGTGTTGTCGGTGTCATTGTTTGTATCGGTGTTGGTCTCATTGTTTGTAGTATTTTTGGCTTTATTGTTTGTATCGTTGCTAGTAAAGTTGTTTTTATTTTTGGCAACGTTTTTGGTTTCATTGTTGCTATCGCTGTTGGTGTTATTGTTGGTTTTGTGTTTGGTTGCTTTCTTGGCACAATTGTTTGATTTAATTGTTGCTGATTTCATTAATTACTTTTTTGAAAGTCATGTTTGTAACGTTGTTGATTCCATTGTTGGTATCGCAATTGGTATGTTTTTTTGGCACTTTTTAGTGTCATTTTTATATCGATGTTGGTCCCTTTGTTGGCATAGCTCTTGGTTCAATTTTTAGTATCGCTGTTGATGCCATTGTTGGTGTTGCTATTGGTTCTATTGTTGTTATCGCTGTTAGTTTCAATGTTGGTATCGTCATTGGTGTTGGTTTTTCACAACGTCGTTGCTGTCATTATTTAAATCGTTGCTTGTTTCGTTGTTAGTAACATTGATTTGTGTGGTTCTATTGTTGATATTGTTTTGGTGTAATTGTTGTAACGTTGTTAATTACGTTGTTGGTTCATATATATATATATGGTTGGTATCTTTATTGGTGTCATTGTTGGTAACGTTGATTCTACTATTGTTGGTGTCATTGTTCATAGCGTAGTTGATAATGTTTTTTTGTTTCATTGTTGGTATCCTTGTTGATGTCATGTTTGGTAGTGTTGTTAGTGTAATTGAATGTATCGTTATTCGTAACTTTGTTGGTGTCGTTGTTTCTAAGGTATTGGTATCGTTGTTAGTAGCGTTGTTAATATAGCTGTTGGTTTCATTGTTGGTATCGTTGTTAGTGCCATTATAGGTGTCGCTATTGTTGGTAACCTTGTTGATGTCATTGTTTGCTTTGTTTTTGTTTGATTTTTGATATCTTTGTTAGTCCCATTTTTTATAGTGTTTTTTTTTTTGTGTCTTTGTTATTGATATTGTTTGTAGTTAATCATAAGGCGATAACGTACCATCTATATATAATAAATGGAAGTAAGAGTGTTCATTTTTAAATATAGAACAAACTTCTACTATCCTTATTGCGATAAAATATTAGGAGGGCTTGACTCATCAGTGTTGAACCCTCCCAGCGGTTTCGCCAATTTAATCTACCAGACCGCTTCTAAGAGCTCTAATACTGTATTAGACGATTCTGCTTATATATGCAGCACTGAAGGATGGAATCTTAGAAATGGTTTTCAAGAAAACTATGGACATAAGCTTATAGGACAGAAGAATATTATATAAATATTTACATCGAGCAATGCTTTTCCGCAAACAATAAGTACAAGGCCAATTAGGAATAATTAATTATAAGGCAATAATGTGCAATATATATATAAGAAATATAAGCATTAAAGCACGAATGTTTCTTCTTTACATATAAAAATGAATGTGTGTGTGTGTCTGTCTGTCCTTTATGCCTGACCAAACCACTCATTGGAACGCCATGAAACTTTGGGAAATTATTTAGTATAGTACTGGGAAGGTTTCTGAAAAATAATTTCTTGAATATCTTGAATATCCTTAGAGTTATTTGCAGATTTGTAGATTTAACTCGCAAGCAGCGCCACCTTGCGACGGAGATAGGCTTAGGTTTTGGCAGAAAGTCTGCTCCATGCCTGATGATCTTGGGTCTTTCAGGGCTAATATATTAAGTAAAACTAATTCAAATATTAGTGCTTTATAATGGAAATCTCCTTGAGGTTACCGATTTAAAAGTTTATTTTCTAATTTTAGATTGTATAAGAAACATATTTTATTTTAAGTATTGTACTTTATTTAAAAAAGTTTAAATAATTGTGCAAGACAATATATACGATATATAAAAATCAAAAGAAATAATGAGTATCGTTTAAATATAAAATTCGAATAAATATAAATGCGATACTAAAAATTAAATAACTTATATAGAAGCTTTTGCATAGTTTCGTTCTGTAAGCATACCAACTTGATAAAAGTTTCCTGTTTTCCCTTTTAATTTGCTTGATACGAACCTCTATTCATTTTTGAATTAGTAGATAAAAATAAGTCGGTGGATGAGACGGTAAGACGCTCGATTCCCGACAGTCATGAACCGGGATTGAATCCCGCGTTAAAAATTGTTTGATATGTGAATAACTTTCACATATTATTCATTGTTCAATTATCATGAACTAGGTTGCTCTTGCTGAGCGGTACCTATTAATGTGATTTGAACCAGGTGAATTAGTAAAAATCAGACGATAACCATAGGTCATAGCCATTCAAAAGTTGGTTTAGGTCGTCAATCCTTTGCGAACACATGGAAATATCCACGCTGGCGCATTCTACGCAGATCTTTTAAATGATATCCCGTGTCGTTTTTTATATATATAATTTGAGGGCCACCCCTCGCTTGAAGCAAATATTTTAATCCCAAGAGACTGCGCGAAAGACTTGAACATGAAACCGCCAACGGAACGTTTTGTCCTCTACACTGACGAAACCACTTAACCAAGCTCTGATCTCGGCCCGTAGAGCGTGGGAATTTTGCGCACAAGTCAAAGTTAGTTTTATCATTTAACGACACGGCAATTTATTTGAGACAAGAATAATGATACAATTCCAAGGCAAAGATACTATTCCTTTAACTTCCATTTACCGAGGGAACCAATTAATATTGATTTTATTCAACTTATCGAGTATTTTTCAAGGGACCGGGAAAAAATGTTCACAAGATAAAACGATGATTTTGTAATGTAGAAAATTAGGAAAGACAAAATTCAGGAAGACACGGCAATTTTTTGAGACAAGAATAATGATACAATTCCAAGGCAAAGATGCTATTCCTTTAACTTCCAATTACCGAGGGAACCAATTAATATTGATTTTATTCAACTTATCGAGTATTTTTCAAGGGACCGGGGAAAAATGTTCACTAGATAAAACGCTGATTTTGTAGTGTAGAAAATTTGGAAAGACAAAATTCAGGATGACAGAGCACACAGGGACCGGGAAAAAATGTTCACTTTATCGAGAGATTCAAATTTACGAGTTTCAAATTATCAAAATAGATCTATTATTTTTTAAATAAGTTTCTAGAGAATTGTTTTAACAAATGTTCGTTAGACAAACCTTTACTCGGGTAAAACCCGGGCGAAGCCGGGTACATCCGCTAGTTTTAAATATAAAAAAAAACTTCTCTACTGTCCTCCTGCGATGAAAAATATTGGGAGGGCTTGGCTCATCATTGCCATTGTTTGTAGCGTTATTGATTTCATTTTTTTATATATTTGTTATTGACTTTTCTGGTAGAGTTGTTGGCAACTATGTTGGTTTCATTTTTGGTATTGTTGTTGGTGCCATTACTGATAACGTTTTTAATTTCATTATTGGTATCGTTTTTTTCCTTTGTATGTTTCCTTACTGATTTCATTATTGATATCGTTATGGTCATTATTGGTAGTATTGTTGGTTCTCATTGTATCATTGTTGGCTTCATTGTTAATTTATCATTGCTGTAAGGGCAGTAGAAAATTGTTTTATTTCAAAAAGAATCGTACGTGTCAAAATAGTTTAAATTTCTCATTGTTTTGAAAATAGAGCAATCCATACTTAAATCATTAGATAATAAAAAGACATATAATGGATTGAAAAAAATATTTATGTGCCAATATTTCGGTTGGCTGAACGCCAACCTTTATCAAGGCATTACATTTTTATATACACAAACTCATAACACTATGCGGGGCTCAGTTTGTGTATACAAAAATGTAATGCCTCGATAAAGGTTGGCGTTCAGCCAGCCGAAATATTGGCAAATAATTTTTTTTATTAAATCCAATATATGTTTTTTTACTATCTAATTTCTCATTGTATAAGCTGTGAAGAAAATTTTCTATTAATATTTATATTATAAGCGATAATGTCCTTTTAAGAAATCAAATATGCAATAACTTTATCAGAATGTAACCTCCAAAGAATGATTATAGCTAGAAGAATCATGAATGTCATAGTACTTTGGTTAGCTTCTCGTTGGAATCTGTATTAGGTATTATAAAAGATCCAAATGTATATTATCGATTTGAGTCAAAAGGCGATCCATTAATTAAGATTATATAAAAGGGCGTACCTGGATCTGTAAAGAAAAAAAAAAATTTTTTTCTTAAAATATTTCGAGAGATTGCTCCCTCTTTATCAATTTATTGCACAGTGAATTTAATTCACAAATTATTGTAGATCATATGAAAACAAATCATTACAGATCCAGGTACGCCCTTTTATATAATCGTATATTTTCGAGTTATTTACAAATTTTAAATAACAAATGTTTGTGAATAGCTCTTTTTAGTCATCCTAAGTTGTATTGCTTTTGCTAATTTATCGAAAGCGTCTTTTGAAGGACTCTATCATGCAAGTTTTGGGTATCATATGCTGCTTTTCACATGTAGTAGACATGTGGTGAACTTACAGTAAAAGCAGTCGCCTACTTCTACCCACCATGATTATAATGGCCCGTACCACGTGTACTAGGAATAAGCTAAAAAACATTCCTTCAATCATCTTGCAATGCCTTTCTAGCATCTTCCAAGCTTTTGGCTTTCTGTTTATGCAGATTTTGTTTCATCTAATCAAAGTTTAAGAAGAAAATGCATTGGAGATGGTGTCAGGAAACTTTACTGGGAACAATTGTTGTTAGGAATTGCACATTTATTCCTAATTTTCTTTAAACTCCCTGGTGTAGGCTTTGGTCAAACGGGTGGTGGGACTGGATGCTGCATTGCTATGATGCTCATATATTTTGTACGTATTGTTGCGCCAAGTTGCAGCTTTGCAGGGTCATCGACCTTGGTTTCTTCCTTCTTGGTGTTATACACCGAGCGGGTTTCCATACTTAAAGTAAATAAAGAAAAGTAAATAAATTACCTTTTAAAGTTATTGTGTTTATTTATTCTTCCTCGTAGGTCGTGATCCTCAGTCTAGGTCCTCTCTCTCTCCAATAACCAATCAGGATATATGTACAATAACTATATTACAATAGGAATGAAACTATAAAAAGGAATTATACTCTTGTAAATAATCTGTTTTAAATAAATATTAAATATCATAGAATATTTTGAATAAATGTAGGGCACATTAAAATTGGTGGAACAGTATTCTCACTATAGATTTCAAGAATGTGCTGCTCGATCAAATATTTTTAAAATATTGTGCATATAGTACTTCTCATCTATCTTCAAACTTTTCAGAAACGTAATAAAGGGCAAGATTCCTTAACTACAAATTGGTTAAACAATCATAAAGCGCTCTCCAAAATTTCCAATATTTTGAACTATAAACGTTTCACATCTTTTCACTCTTTGGTATAGCAAATTTGCCAAATCTCGCTGTAGTGAGCCAGAAAAAGTATGCTTTGTCCAAAGAAATCAAAATTTCTAACATATCGCCTTGGTTATGAATCGCATGCATCCTTCTGCAGTTTGTCTTTCGTAATTGTTGATTAAATGGCTTCACCAGATGAAGATGTTACTTTTTGCAAACCTTTTATCTGGAGATAATTGGCGTTGTGGGTGCAAGTTACAGATGTCTGAAATAATATGTCCATCTCCCTTTAGCTTGGCTGCTTCTCTTGGGAGATCAAGAGAGCAACCTTCTTTATCAATCTTTGGCATGCATGGAATACTGACTCTGTTTCGACAGTTTTATTTGTCCAAATGTCTTTCGCCTTATACCAGAATATAGCTTTAGAATGCGGTGATCTGTAATCACGTTGATAGAATAACCTTGAAATCTTCAAGATGTTTTATAGTACCTTTAATAACGCTTCCTTGCTTGTAAAGAATCAAAAGCGTAATTTCAGCTCAATGAACTGATTTCGTTGGCCTATTTGAGCATTTCATAAATCTAAATATAAGCCCAAAAATAATAGGAAAGGTTGCTGCAGTGAATAAGCTATGGCTTTCAGTACCTATACACACGGTGGAAGGCCGTTCAAAGAAGAATAGCACACATCGTAATCTTTGAACAACGTTGGTAACTCGGGAAAAAACGAAGCAAAATGATTTAGTAAGATAGGTTTCATAGTTCAAGTAATATGAGGAGATTAAACTAGAAGATGTAGGTATCAGAAAGAGAGAGGGGGGCTTTCCATTTGATACTGATTTCTACTACGGTGGGGACTTCGTAAGCCCCGAGCCGCTACGGTAACCGTGAGCAGGGAACTCTGAAATGTGGCTGACTAACGGGGCAATGGCATCACTCCAATCCATGGAGCAACAAAAAAAATACTAATTTTTTGACGTGACAACGTCTTAAATTAGGTTGCGGCTGGGAGTCACTTATGAAAAAGTGTAACGCCCGGTAACGTTACGATGAGTCATCGAACGAGAGTGCTGCGCGCGAAGCGCTAGAGAATTAGGCGCATTGAATCGGCGCATGCTTGTCTCTGTCTTTGTCTTTCTCGAACGTTCTTGGCGTTGGAAAAACAAGAAAGCGTCATAATACAAGTTCACACGTGTGGTTAAAGTATCGTCAGCTGTGTCTGTAGTGAAAATGTGGAGTGCTTAGATTCGTCATTTACAACAACTACAACAATAAAGGTAAATAATTGTACACTGATATTTCATTATCGTAAACTATGATTAATTGATTAATTGTTAGATTGACACAAAAGTTGAGAAACTGAGTTTATAGGTTATGTCATACTATTGATAAATGTTGATAGTGTTAAGTAAATTATTAGTTTAAAATTAATTAATTAATTAATTATTATTTTACAAATTTTAAATAGTTTCAAATTTATTTAGCAAAAATTTGAACCTTCGATCTGAATAAATGTTTTGATTTTCGAATTGATTCTTTAAAATTACAAATATTAAGAAAAAGTGGCAGATATAAGAAAACTTTATTTAAACTGTGTTGAGCAAGAATTTTAACATCTAATTTAAGTAAATGTTTTAATTTTCAACTTCATCATTTACAATTACAAATTTTATTTAATTTCAAATTTATTTAGCAAAAATTTGAACCTTCGATCTGAATAAGTGTTTTGATTTTCAAATACCAACGCGGCTGGTGGAGTGGCGATCTATCGTAAATTATCATCGACATCTACGGCGGAAGTGTTCCAAGTTGCGATTACAGACGTAACTCGTGTCATTAAAACCAAGGGTGACATGTGCATGACTGAAGTTACTTGCTTCGCCGCTAATACTAGCTTCAAGTTTATACTCGGTGCTGTATATATTCATCCAGGAGCTAGTATGCAGGATATTGGAATGTTACTATGGCAAGGACTCGGTCCGTACATTCACAACAGCCAGTACGTGCCACCGTTCATGCAAGTTGATTCTAGTATACCGATTCTTCTGTGTGGTGATTTTAACAAAAACGTAAAGCCTGACAACTCGTTTCTTAAATTCATGAAAAATACGTATAATCTTGATTGCGTATCAAACGTTTCTAAGTCAACTACGTTAAAAGGAACAACTATCGACTTGACTTTCGCAAGACACATTACAGCAGAAACACTTCCTTTCATTTCATATTTCTCCTATCATCGTCCTATCTTCAACAAAATCACTCAAATAGGAATTAGTTAAGTTTTAGTTTACATGTACAATGTTTTAGTAAACAAAATATATTTCTATAGTTAAAATTTGTGCAATTCTTATTTTCATTCAATTCCTTGTTCCTATTGTGCAATTTAATTATATTCATATCAATAAATATTCTACCGTTGTCACGTAAAATCTTCGCCCGTAAAACCGACTTTACAGGCAACCATTGTTTTTCTACTGAATTGCTACATAATATTGAAAAATACCAGGATGACCTCTGCAAGAGATACATCAGTCCTAACTTTTACAGCAGTCATGTAGGAGAGTTAGTAGAGGAGTGGAGTAAACCGTCAAATTTTGACTGCCACGACCCAGGATCGAATCCTGCAAGGACACTTCTTTTCTTTAACAAAAATTGATTCAATAACCCCCGATTCGTTAATATGCCCAACCCCATCAATAGGTTCAAGTAACAAAATAGCCTCTGGCATACTTGTAAGTGTAAAATTAGAACTGTTTTCTACATGTGTAGTTATGTAGTGAAACTTAAGTAAAAGCAGTCGCTTGCTATCTATCATGATTATCATGACATACTTGGGATAAACACCATCACAACAGTTTCTTGTGTGTTAGTAGACTATTATTCATTAATGTATACATGTATGTCGTATGTATATGTTGTATATAAAATCAAGCTCATGTGTAACTACAAAATGGCGTCAATAAAACAGATACCCGGTAAAGAAAGGGATGGTGAGCCGGGAGAAGGATAGTATAAACAAGAGAGATTTATAGACATCAGTCATGACGGTCCCTGATTGGATGTCCTCTCCCTCTGACGTCACCAATATGATATAGGCTTGGGCTCTCTGAGGGAGACAGGAGAAGACAGACAAAGAGGTAACCAGACAAAAAGAAGTACCCAGACATGAGACCAGGAGAGTAGTCATGTAGTCCAGAGCGGTCCCAGTCTCATCCTTCCCGGGACCCACCCCTAAACCGAGGTAACCCTGTTCCTATGCGTGTGGTCTTCATTTGTCTTGACGCTAGTGCACCTTCATTTCCGGCCCATGACTGCATATTTGATGAGGAACCCATTGTGATGTTGTTGGCTACACTCATTTTATTATAACATGTACATTTGAGAAGGAAAATTAATACATAAAAAATTGCACAAAAATCTCAAATAGCATTGATATATGGTGAAGAATGACTTCCAGATTGTCTTACGAGTTGAGGATCTCTCCTTGTTTAGAACATGACCTTTCAAAAAAATGTATAATGGTTGTGGAAAGCCGCTGAAGAAGTTCTGGGATTGAAGCAGATGGAAGGAGGAGGTAAAATGCGACCAACGTTCCTCAGCCTTGGAGCTCTGTGGGGGTCCGGGGATCATCATCTGGAGGAGTCCATGCTGGCACGTAGACAGGTGAGTTCATCTTCTAAACTAACTTGATAGTTAACTTGGAGGGAATTTTTCAAAATTTCAATATCCAATCTACAAGTTCGGAAAAGACGACTTTTAGAAATGCATTTTATTGCATTTTAAGCAATACAAACTTTCGTGCATAACAGCCCTTCGACGGGTATAACTACGATACTACGACAGCAAGGGTGTTACGTCCGAAAACTTGTACTGGTGAAAAATACTCTTCCCACAGAAGTTTGTCTTATATGTATATATACGAGGGCCAACAGCCCGAAACGCGTTCCTGGTTGGATTTTCTTGATTTGTCAAAAAAAAATGGGTTGGCCAAATATCACGGAACAATTTAGATGAATATTTAGTTGATTTTTGTTCCACTAGATGGCGCACTGCCATCTAAATAGCTCATGTAAGCGGTCAGGATATGCCTATTTTTTGTTTTTAACATCAACATCTAACTTTTTTTTTCTATTTTTATTATTTTTCACACATTATATAATAAAAAGGCACATATTGAATTGAATAAAATATTCATTTGCCAATATTTCGGTTGACTGAACGCCAGCCTTTATCAAGGCATTACATTTTGGCGAATATATACTTATATAATTGCCTTATTCTGTCTGTGTGAAGTTCACTGTGTGAAGTTCACGGATAGATTTTGGTCATCAACGCGCGCATCATCATTATGATCATTATCATTATCTAATGATAATTATTTATTATCTACTTATATAATTGCCTTATTCTGTCTGTGTGAAGTTCACTGTGTGAAGTTCACGGATAGATTTTGGTCAGAATGGATAAAATAAAAAAAAGTGTCAAGGGATGGGAATCGAACCCACGACCTTCCGCTTACCGGGCAGATGCCATGACCACTAGGCTACCTAGGACAACGATAGGTTATTTTAAATTATATATAAATTAAATATTAAAACTATATATTCAAATTATTCTACTTAGCTCACGAACAGCGCCCTCTATCAAGGTTATAAATACGTTTAAAATCGAAATCTTTTCAAAATTTTATTAATAATAGTGTTCGCTTAATAATTAGAATACTTGATCTATATCGAAATATTTATAGACGCTCGCTCGATTTGAAGATTTATATCGTAACTAATCTGACTGTAAAGTTTGGAGCGGGACGTTTCAGAAGAGTGACATCCACGGCGCCAATTTATAATTGTAACGAAGAGTGTTTGAATAAAACATTTAATCGGGTAAACCCGGGCGTTGCCCGGGTCATTCGTCTAGTTGACAAATAAATATTTTATTCAATCTAATATATGCCTTTTTATTATTTAATGATTTAAATATGGAATGCTCTATTTTCAGAACACACATATATTGTTGCACCAAGTTGCAGCTTTACAGGGTCGTCGACCTTGGTTTCTTCCTTCTTGGTGTTATACACCGAGCGGGTTTCCATACTTAAAGCAAATAAATAAAATTAAATAAATATAAATTACCTTTAAAGATATTGTGTTTATTTATTCGTTGTCTTCTTCGTAGGTCGTGATCCGCAGTCTTGGTCCTCTCTCGCTCCAAAGCGAGACAATAAAAATATTATAAAAGTAATGAAACTATAAAAAGGGATTATGATAATCTAAATAATCTGTTTCAAATAAATATTAAATATCATAGAATAGTTTTAATAAATGTAGGGCGCATTAAAATTGATGCAACAATATACACTTTGTTTTTCGAACGTTTTCAATGTGAAGCTTTGTTACTAAGCAGTGCGTGTGATGACAGCGTAAAGCACGAACCACCTTCACTCCCCAGCAGATCAGCGAACTGGAGTCCCTGTTCCAGAGAACCCACTATCCTGACGTCTTCTACAGAGAGGACGTAGCTCGCAAGACCAACTTGTCCGAGGCTAGAGTCCAGGTACTTATACACACTCCTGTATTGCCAAAATATTAGTACAGTACACTTATAGTTCTTAAAATTAAAGATCCTTCAGCCAGTATAAATCTTTTAAAGTAAAATTGATCATGTCTCCAGGGAAAAGTGTCTCTTTTCAAAACATTTTTATTGTTCTCTAGCTTTCGGACGCCCTTCTACAGGAGAAAATCTGGTAAAATAATTCTCCAATAGAACACGAATTTTTGGCGAATCATTATACCAGGTCCTGTAGAAGGGCGTCCGTGCCCGAAAGCTAGAGAATAATAAAAATGTTTTGTAAAGACACTTTCCCTGGAGGCCTGATTAATTTTACTGAATATTAATGCAAGGGGTTATTTTATAGAACATTTTTTTATAAAAAGATAATAAAAAGACTAATACTGGCCGAAGTATCTATAATTTTAAGAAGAGATAATAAAAATATTTACTGGCGAAGTAATTCTACTGTCCTAAAAGCTTATGTCCATAGTTTGCTTAAATACCATTTCTAAGATTCTTACCCTTCAGTGTTGCATATAAAAGCAGAATCGTCCAATACAGTATTAGAGCTCTAAAGAAGCGGTCTGGTAGATTAAAAATTGGCGAAACCGCTGGGAGGATTCACCACTGATGATCCAAGTCCTCCCAATATATTTTTCATCGCAGTAAAGACAGTAGAAGTTTGATTTATTTGTGTAAAGAAACATTCGCGTATTAATGTCTTCATTTGAATTATATAGTTGGCGCGTTATTGCTAGGTATTAAAAAGATTTATACTAGCCGAAGTATCTTTAATTCTAAGAACTATGAATGCAGGCCAGCCAGTCTCTATTTTTACGAATACACTTACAAACAAAACTTAAGATAGTGGAATGTCTTTTAGTGTCGCCGGTTGTGTGTTTTTATTAAGGAGATGGAGGCAATTTGTTTCACACTTGGTTATCTCGTGTGTCTTTAATAAAAGTCACGGTGCATCAAATATCTTTCAGAGTTATTGTCTGTATCCAACCTTTAACACATATATTTTGTACTTTTCTTGATTTATCAATAAACTATATTAGACCGATACTCTGAAGCAATTGTAAATCAAGGATTAGTTGATATTTATTCCAATACGTATATACACTCGTATATACACACGTTTCCAACCATTGTTGAGTTGACTTAGCTTTATGAGCAGGAGCAGAATCTTGTTGAAATATCCAATGTTCTCCATTAAACATTTTTGTATTCAGAGGCTTTACTATTTGTTCCAAAATATCTTATTGATAGTTTTTAGCTGTAGTTTTTACCCCTTTGGCACAGAAGTGGAGATCTGTTACACCTTGGTAGCTAACTCCCCACCAAACCATGAAGAGAAGAAGGATGGTGACTTTTTCAAGTCTTCTGACTTTCAAAGAAACTTCTAGAGAGCTACGAGCATATATTCTATCATTCTGACGATTAATATTTTCCTCGATAGTTAAAAGTTTCTCGTCTGTGAAAAGGATTCTCTCATGCCACCGACCATCATGCCGCGCCAACAACATTTTTGATCTAACCCTTCTAATATCTCTAAGAGCAGGGGTTATCAAATGACCTGTGCGCTGTTTGAAAGCTCTCAGTCCAAGATCTTCGTTGATTATCCTAGAAAAGGTTCTTGGAGCTGAATTCATCTGCTTTGCTAAGATATTTTGTTTGCGGCGTGGATATCGACGAATTCTTTCGCGAATGGCTTTTATAGCTGCTTGCGTTCGTTGCACGCGCGGCGACCAGATCTTTCAAGGTCATTAATAGTGCCAGCCTTGTTAAACCTTTCAATGGTTCATTAAACAAATTGACGCGTAATATTCAAATTTTGTAAAAGTTTAAAAATGAATGAAGGACTTTGGCCTACCTTGTGTAAGGCTATTACAGCTATACGGTTTTCTTTAACACCCCAATCCATTATCAAAAAACAAATATTTTCCGAATTTTTTCTAAACACGTGTGCACGAGATATTCAAATAACAACTACTGTATTTTAAATACTTCACACGGTCAAATTAAAAGTTTTATCACTGATTTGGTTTTGTAACAATTCTTATGGCTAAACTAAGTATATGTACATTTATATATATATATATATACCTGCGAGCTGAAAAAATAAGAATTCATTTTTTAAAATCTTTTAACTTCAGACTCCGGTATATCAGATTCAAGACATATTGCAACATTTTGAAAATTCCCGCCACTCTTACAACCGTATCAATGTTGTTAAGGTACGATAGGTCAGATTGAAGAAACCTCCTCTTAACAAGTAAGACTTTTACCCAAAGTCTTGATATTATTTGGACTGCTTCGGGTGATCAAGCGAGAAAGAAAATAACGAAGACAAAAACCAGCGGCTACACACGTAAAGCTCTCGCTCTACTAAGAAACTCTTTATTTCAACAACACGGCTCAGTTATATACAAAAGGGAAATTTACATAATAATAATCCATTCAAAATATATTTGACATAAAAATAATTCATTTAAAAGAAATTTACATTCCAAGTCATACACTCAAAAAGATATTTAAATATTCTATGCCACGACTTTTAACATACCCCCATCTTTATTTTTTGTAAAAAGAAAAAAATCCGCTCCACCGTAATGGGGGGATCCAGGCAGGTGGGACACCGTTGCAGGGAGCCCAGGCTCTTATCCAGGAAAATCATCCTCTCCTCGGCACACTGCGGCACCCTCTCCATACACACCACCGGAGGTTGCCCCATAAGCGTCCATCTTCCTCTTCCAAAGAAATCGGAGGTAGTCCCAATCATTTTCCCTGATGGCCATCACCTGGAAATATCTCCTCACGTCGGCCAAAACTCCGTACTTATTTTTCCGAAGTTTTATCCCTATTTCCGGGATTCTCCTCAGTAGATTGGGTATCTTTTTTAAATATCGCCTCAAGGATAGTCCGCTGCGTCCTCGACAGGAAGCGCCGTCACATACTGGCCGTATAGGCGTCGCCTCGGACTCACACCCAAATACAGGGCGATCAGGAAACCAGTATCCTTTTCCCTCAGGTGGAATTTCATCAACTCCTTCGATGAACCCATCATTCAACCAATCCTTTGTATCAATAATCCCTTCCTCCATCCTTGATTCAGTACCTTGTTCTGCATCTGGGTTTTCTTCCACCCTTTAATCAGTACCCTGTTCTGCATCTATCTTTTCTTCCACCGCTGAATCAGTACCCTCAGCTACTGCTCTAGAATTGCTCACTGGTTTATAACCTTTAATTGCAGTCTCAGAATCCTTTACTCCGTCGCCCTTAGGCTTCGCTTCAGAATCCTCCTTATCCTTTAAATTTGCCTCTTCATATTTTTCATTGGCATTATTTCTACCAAATTGCCCCCACCTTGAGAGCCAATCCCCTGGGTTGCCCTTAAGTTTTTGTAGATCTCCCTTATTCTTTATTTTAGATTCCGTATCTCCAGTTGGTCTTGCTTCAGCATCATTTACTCCGTCGCCCTTAGGCTCATCTTCAGAATCCTTTACTCCGTCGCCCTTAGGCTCATCTTCAGAATCCTTTACTCCGTCGCCCTTAGGCTCATCTTCAGAATCCTTTACTCCGTCGCCCTTAGGCTCATCTTCAGAATCCTTTTTTCCTTCGTCCTTAGGCTTCGCTTTTTGACCTTCAGATTATTTTACTTGATCTCCTTTATCTCCGTCTTTAGAATTCACTTTATCAGGTTTTGCTTCCGCTTCATTTGCTTTGTCCCCAGCCTCAGCTTCCTTCACACCTACATAGCTATCAACTGCAGCGTTCAATTCCTTCTTTTCTTTAATAGCATTCACAGCACCTTTTTTGCCCTCATATTCAATATCTATTATAGAGGGAGCTGAACAAGCTTCCTTTAGCATTCTAGCTTTAGCTAGAGTAGGCTTCACATCCGTAGCTCTAGCAGTTTTTACAGAATCCTCTTTGTCCACGCCTTCAATTTCATTTTTCATGGACTCTTCCGGGCTTTTCGATAGAGACGTAGAAATAGTCTGAAGTTTGATAACTTTCTGATTATCGGTTTCTGAATTCGGAGAGGCACTAGACGCCCCTGGTGGAATTTGAGAAGTCTTGACCTGAGCATCCCTATCCTGCTAACGCATTACGCGAATTCTAGCCTTCAAATAATATCTTTCCGTGATGTAGACTTCACAATCCTCAAATTCTTTATCAATTTCATCGTCAGTAGCCTCATCTTTGGCCAATAAAATTGCCTGGCATCGTTCATTCAATGCCACCAGCTCCAAATGGAGAGATTCTAATCTACCAAATTTGGCATATATGCCACTTTTATCAATAAGAGGATCCCTTAACTCTGTATTCATATCATTTACCACCTCGGTAAAAACGCCTCTTATCGCCTTTCTACGCCTTCTGCTAACTTCCTCCATCTCACCTTGTAGTTATCCTTTCACCTTGTAGGTATCCTTTTACCTTGTAGGTAGCCTTTCACCCTGTAGGTATCCTCTTACCTTACTTGAGCTTCTTCAACCTCTTTGTCTACTTGAGCTTCTCTCTTCCCTTGAGCTCCCTTTAACCTTTAACAAGGGCTTTTTGAGCTCCTTTAAACCTTGAGCTTCACTGAGCTCTTTTTAACCTTTAACAAAGGGCTTTTTGAGCTCCTTTAAACCTTAAGCTTCGCTGAGCTCTTTTTAACCTTTAACAAAGGGCCTCTCGAGCTCCTTTAAACCTTTAACAAAGGGCTTCTCGAGCTCCTTTAAACCTTTAACAAAGGGCTTCTTGAGCTCCTTTAAACCTTTAACAAATGGCCTCTTGAGCTCCTTTTAAACCTTTAACAAAGGGCTTCTCGAGCTCCTTTAAACCTTTAACAAAGGGCTTCTTGAGCTCCTTTAAACCTTTAACAAAGGGCTTCTTGAGCTCCTTTAAACCTTTAACAAAGGGCCTCTTGAGCTCCCCTTAAACCTTTAACAAAGGGCTTCTCGAGCTCCTTTAAACCTTTAACAAAGGGCCTCTTGAGCTCCCCTTAAACCTTTAACAAAGGGCCTCTTGAGCTCCCCTTAAACCTTTAACAAAGGGCTTCTCGAGCTCCTTTAAACCTTTAACAAAGGGCTTCTTGAGCTCCTGTTACTCGGGAGACAGCGCTACCAGGTCTTCCCGTCTTCTGTGACTCGGGAGACAGCGCCACCAGGTCTTCCCGTCTTCTCTTAGCTTCTTTGCCTTGAGCCTCTTTAGCTTCTTTGCCTTTGAGCTTCTTTAGCTTCTTTGCCTTGAGCTTCTTTAGCTTCTTTGCCTTTGAGCTTCTTTAGCTTCTTTGCCTTGAGCTTCTTTAGCTTCTTTGCCTTTGAGCTTCTTTAGCTCCTTTGCCTTTGAGCTTCTTTAGCTTCTTTGCCTTTTGAGCTTCCTTAGCTTCTTTGCCTTTGAGCTTCTTTAGCTTCTTTGCCTTTGAGCTTCTTTAGCTCCTTTGCCTTTGAGCTTCTTTAGCTTCTTTGCCTTTTGAGCTTCCTTAGCTTCTTTGCCTTTGAGCTTCTTTAGCTCCTTTGCCTTTGAGCTTCTTTAGCTTCTTTGCCTTGAGCTCTTGTTATTCGGGAGACAGCGCCTACAGGTCTTCCCGCCTTCTGTTCCTCGGGAGACAGCGCCTACAGGTCTTCCCGCCTTCTGTTCCTCGGGAGACAGCGCCTACAGGTCTTCCCGCCTTCTGTTCCTCGGGAGACAGCGCCTACAGGTCTTCCCGCCTTCTGTTCCTCGGGAGACAGCGCCTACAGGTCTTCCCGCCTTCTGTTCCTCGGGAGACAGCGCCTACAGGTCTTCCCGCCTTCTGTTCCTCGGGAGACAGCGCTACCAGGTCTTCCCGTCTTCTCTACTTGACTAGCCCACGCAGCCCACCCGGGGACGCCACTAAATGTTAAGGTACGCGAGGTCAGATTGAAGAAACCTCCTCTTAACAAGTAAGACTTTTACCCAAAGTCTTGATATTATTTGGACTGCTTCGGGTGATCAAGCGAGAAAGAAAATAACAAAGACAAAAACCAGCGGCTACACACGTAAAGCTCTCGCTCTACTAAGAAACTCTTTATTTCAACAACACGGCTCAGTTATATACAAAAGGGAAATTTACATAATAATAATCCATTCAAAATATATTTGACATAATAATAATTCATTTAAAAGAAAATTTACATTCCAAGTCATACACTCAAAAAGATATTTACATATTCTATGCCACGACTTTTAACAAATGTAATTAAGTAAAATGCCTGTCCCTTTTTATTTTGGTTACCAGTTATACGCATATCTAGACTTAATCGCTATCACATGTGTTGAAATTCTAAATAAATATTTTAATCATAAATGCATCAGTCACATCTACGAGATTTCAAATACTCTTAGATAGATATCGCATTTATGGATAACTACTTGGTAATGTATCTCTGACTAAGTACATCTGTTATAAGAATTTGAACTATTTTTGATTCGTATGATTATTTTCAAAATTTAAACAATATTCTACTACACCCTACTGCAATGATAAGTCAGGCTCTCCCATTATTTTATCATTGCAGTAAGGGCAGTAGATTTTTTATTACAAAAAGAATCATACGCTTCAATAGTTTCAATTTCTTATATATATGGCCCAATACATCAGCAAAATTCAGTTGCATGATCATGAAATGCTTTTCTCTTAATAAATTAAAAATTAAATACCCATTTCGTAATTTCTCAAAAATCTTCTGGGATCAAAAGATTTTTGGTCGTAGAGATACAGTTTTCATCACGCTAACGAGGATCAACAGCCCGAAACGCGTTCTTGGTTGTCTTTTCTTGATTTATCAAAGAAATGGGTTGACCAAATATCAGGGAACAGGTTATATCAACGTTTAGTTGAATTCTGTTCCACTAGATGGCGCTCTTTCATCTAAAAAACGTTCATGTTAGTAGTCAGGATATGCTTAATTTGTTTTTAAATTAAAAATTATAAAAAATATATTGCACGCGTATTCTAGATTGATATTGCCACGTGGAAAATCAGGGAAGACCAACTTCGAGATGTGACAACAATTTATTTCAGTCAAGAACAAACTATGAGTGATAAACAGAAGATAAGTAAAAGAGGGAAGTTGTTGTTGTTGTGTCCAAAGAAGAGTCTCAGATGTATCCATGCATCTCCATCACAGCAGCAGCAATGTCCACTATCTTGGGTGTGTAAAGCTGCTGCTCTGGGTCTAAGTCAATTTTCTGCAAGGCTGCGGTCATTGCTGGGCATGAGAATATGTGAGTAGGTGTTAGTTCCACACCAGGAAAGTTGTTGCATGCTCTATAGGTTCTTGTGCCATCTAGCCAAAAGAGGGAAGTGTACAGAGTATAGCAAAATATTCACGCGTGCTTTAGATGAATTTCTAAAGTAGGTTTAAAATCGTTCTTGTTTGTGGATGTCCAGGTCTGGTTCCAGAACCGAAGAGCCAAGTGGCGTAAACAAGCTCGAATGCAGTTGATCCAGGACACCTGGCGTCCAAGCAGCTCCAAGGAATCCTCAACCTTCGCTTTCTACGTCCCAGACTCTCTGCGGATGGCCGCAGCGGCACGTGGGTACGTAGGCTCGGAATCTTGGAATTGTAAAGTGAAAACCTCAATTTTTATTGAATAACATCAAAAATAAATATATTGAGAGTCCACCTGCGCTATGGTTATATATATATATGTTATAGATTAGAAATTTTTTGTGTGTTTGATTGTTGAAAAGAGGTGCAGTCGTGGAAAAATAAAAATAATTATTTACCTTTCAAGCAGATTTTTATTTTGAATCTCTTGAAGTAAAAATATACATAAAATTATTTATATCACAGGAATATAGAATTTATATAATGAATTCTATAATCGTGGATAAAAGATAGGTAGGGTTAAATATACATATTTACAACAATAATAATTAAAAGTGATATTTTTTGAATATATGGTCAAAAATGCAGAACAGTCAATGAATGAAAAAATAAAATATATGTTTTAAAAAAAAATAAAATATTTGTATTTTAGATTATATAATATTTCACCCCTGTGAAAAAGATTTTTAAAAAGTTAAAATTTGAAAATAAAAATGGCTATTACAAAAATAATTAATTAAACGAAATCAAAATGTCTATAAAATAATTACAAATTAAACAATAAAAATCAATGTCCATATTTTTTTCAAAATAAACAAAAGAAAGTTTGTTTATAAATAATTTATATAAATATGAAATTAAAATAAAACTATATATAAGAAATAATTAGATAGATTGATATAAAAATTTATATGAAGCCAAAAAAGGTATTTAAAATATGAATAATTATGTCGTTATGCCTGCAGTATTTCAAAATATTAAATGGCAGTAGAAATGTTTATTTTTACACAAATATAATTTAAAATGAGTTTTTCCTAAAATATAAACATTTAAATGCATGTAAATAATATATAAAAGTATTTTTCAATAACATGGATGAGTAATTAAATGATTATAAAGAGATATTTGAAGTGACATTAAGTTATGTGTGTAGGCAAAAGAATTGGGGTTGATATTTGTTCTCCATTGTCCATATCCAAAATATGGCCTTTCTGTAAAAAACATGGTTTATCATCAATATCTATTAACTTTGTGCTAGAATTTTGGTTTACTATTAAGTCATTTTCTAAATTAGTGCTATTTTGAAGTAAAAAATCTGATTCTGGGTAAAATAATTTAAGTTTATTTGAGTGTATAATTTCTGTTTGTTTTCTTTGAGGTAAATTGGGTTTATTTATTTCATATGTGACTGGAGAAAGTTGTTTTAAAATTTTAAATGGGCCTATATATCTTTGTGTTAATTTACCAGTGTTTGGATAAATAAAGGTTTTCACTAATACCTGATCTCCTTCTTTAAAAATGGGTTCTGGGTGTTTAATATCATAAAGCTGTTTGCTGTGTTCATGGGATTTTATGGTTCTTTCAATGGTTAATTTTCTTGCTTTTTCTATTGGTGTATGTGTTTCTGTGTCATGTTCTATATACTGTGGTTGTATTCCATAGTATAAGAACCTAGGTGTAAAGCCTGTTATGGTATGTACTGTATCATTATAACTTTCAGTAATATTAGGAATATATTTTGTCCAAGGGATTTTTAAATTATGATTATATTCACATCTTAACCTATTTATGATAGTGGAATTTAATCTTTCTACTTTTGCATTTGTTTCTGGGTGATGGGCACTGGTGAGTAGATGCTTAACATTATTTTTTCCTAAAAATTGTTTAAATTTATTGCTAAGAAAAGCTGCATTTCTGTCAGTTATTAATATTTCAGGTTTGTTAATTTGGAATAAATTTTTTAAACAAGTTATGTATGAATCAGTGGATACAGATTTTGTTGGAAAGGTCCAAAGGAATCTACTGTGGTGATCTACTATCATATGGATACTGTGTTCGGTTGTCCCATAATTATGTAAGCCTCCCATTGTGTCTAAAGAAAAAATATGATTTGGGTGTGTAGCTATTGGCATCTGTTGTAGTGGTCCATAAACAATTCTGTTATCCCTAGATTTATTTAACTGGCAAGTTTCACAATGCTTTGTGTAATTATATAGCAATATCCCTAGTCATATGTGGCCAATAATAGTATGGAGAAATTATTTTAGTCATTTGAGTTGTTCCAATATGTCCATGTTTTGTATGTACTTTGTTTAATAATTTGTGTCTTAGTGTTTGTGGTACATAAGCTCTTTTAAAACCCTTTCTATTAATTATAAATATATCATTTTGTATTTTAAATTTACTATTGCTAATTTGTTCTGTTGTTTGATGTTCTTTTAACTCATTATATGTTAGGTAAAATGATACTGGTGCTCTTGACAGCATGTCTGCTTCTATATTATTTAATCCTTTAATATGTTTTATGTCAAAGTTATATTGAGATAGGATTAAGGACCATCTAAATAATCTACCATGTGGGTTTTTTACATTTTTGATCCATTTTAAAGGCAAGTGATCTGTGTGCAATGTAAAGTGTACATTATGTAAATATGTATGAAATCTTTGTACTGGATTAATTATTGCTAATGTTTCTATTTCTGAAGCAGTATAATTCTGCTCATATGGGTGAAGTTTTCTTGAATAATAAGCTATGGGGTGTAAAATGCCTTGTTCATCAGGTTGTTTCAGGACTCCTGCTACTCCTAGACCTGAGGCATCTGTGATTAAATGGCATGGTTTTGATGGGTCATAAATATAAAGTACAGGTTTTGAAATTAGTGCATTTTTAAGAGTTTGGAATGCTTGTTCATGTTTTGTACTCCATAACCAAGCAGCATTTTTTAACAAAAGTTCATTTAATGGTGCCCTAATTTGTGCATAATGGGGAATAAATTTATTATATATATTAATTGTACCTAAAAATCTTTGTAATGTTTTAATATTGTATGGTCTATTTAATTTTAAAATTGCTTCAATATTTGTGTTATTGGGTGTATATTTTCCTGAGTTAATTGTGTATCCTAAAAATTTTATTTCTTTTTGTAAAAATTTACATTTATTGAGATTGAGTTTTATATTTTCTTGTTCAAATATGTTTAATATGTCTTCTAAATGTTTAATGTGTTCTTCATAAGTTTTGGAGTGTATAATAATATCATCAAAATAATTTAAAGCATACTGTATGTTATGTTTAGTGAAAATTGATTTCATAATTCTTTCAAATTGTGAGGGTGCATTTTTTAAACCATATGGAAGTATATTCCATTCATAACAACCTAATTGTGTTACAAATGAAGTTTTATATTTATCTTTTTCATCTATGGGTATATGCCAGTATGCATTTTTAACATCTAGAATAGTATATATTTTTGACTGTGATAACCTATCTATAATTTGTTCTATAAGTAGAATTGGGGTATGTTCTGGAACTGATATATATCTAAAGAGACAAGGGTCGCCTCTCCCGTTAGACTTAGACGTCTAAAAGCAGACGCCATCTATTGACTAGCGGCCTCGGGTCGGTGACAAAACAACAACACCAGCTGATCCACCGTCTCTAGGTGGACGCTTTTCAGTTTGCCAAAGCTGGTGCTGTGGCTTTGTCACCGACCCGAACCGCTAGTTGCGGAGACGGTCAATAGATGGCGTCTGCTTTTAGACGTCTATTTTGACGGGAGAGTCGACCTTTGTCTTTTTAGATCAATTTCCTCTCGGCAAAATTTCCATCTATATATATATAATGTTATTATATTTTAGAATTATAATTTATAGAAAAAAAATACTCTCTTAGATCGACCGCCAGAGGTCGCGCTTTCCCTTTATATAATCTATTGTTGTTGTTTCCCGTTGGCCGACTCAAACTTTTTGTAATTATTTAAATAATATTACACACACACAAAAACCTTTATTAAGACACACAGGTCTTACAGAGGATTCTCCTTGGGGTTACAAGCTGGAGAAACCCATGAAAGTGGGAAATATACAAAGGGGTAAAAATGGAGAAAGATTATATACACATGGTAAATATATACAGATTATTATTTGAATAATCCTATGGAAAATAAGAATATGGATTTGGAAAAGAAAAAAAATTCTTTGGAAATATGGGTGGGAGAATTGGAGAGCGAAAAGAGAAAAGAAAACAGGTATTTACATATGGAACATACATATAATGGAACAAGTCAATTTAAGCTCTTCTGCTCACACAGCATAGGTGGACCATGACTTTTTTCAAGAAATCTTTAGGAGATTTTCCAGGAAAATCCGAGTGTTCAGAGTGGTATATGTAAATAATATTTTGTTTTCCTTATTCTACTCGCCTTAAGTCAGGCAGTACTTTTTTCGATTTATGTTTAAATATTTTTAATAATCAAAATAAAGCAATAATGTGATCTAAACTATTTTTATTTATATTTTAAAGATTTTAACCACAACTGCATACCGATACCATTTAGCACCAATTTACGCAATAGAACTAGCAAATATCATATTAATATTCATGTATCAAGCTAGTGATCAATAATTCTATAACAATAATATTCAAAAATAAGCATAAAATCTTTTTTGTACAACATATATGTAACAATATAATAAGGTGGGGAAAGAGAAATAAACACACCACAAGTTGGAAGAGGAACCCAGGCAACCAGAGAGAGAGAGGGAGAGACGGGCCCGGCAAAGCCGGGTGGCCGTTCGTGTCGCACACAATCCCCAACTGTCTTAAAAGTCCCGAGATTCCAAGTAACGGGCCCCAGTAGTCGCCCCTTGGAATGTCGCTGAGGTCTAAAGTGACCGGTCCTTACCCGCCCGTCTCTCTCTGGGTTTACTGTAGGTTTGCTTTATTATTCCTGGAAGAGCATATATTATGACATATATATATATATATGTCATATTATATTTTTCTTTTACATATACAATATTGTATACATTGGAATGTCTTATATAGAAACACTCAAGCCTTATATAACTTCAAAATTACGTTTAATAAAATCTATCACCGGAAAAGAAGAGCGCGGCACCTAATAAGGTCATTGTTATTGTCCAAAGAGCTAAGAGAATATAAAATTCGATCAGACCAGTCCTTGATTAGACACGGACGCCCAAAAAGGTCCGCTTTCTCTGAAGTCACCAGTAGCTTATAAGCTGGGTTTGTTCTAAGCCCATAGGAACATAGGGAGAAGACAAGATAACAGCCAGGTCGCCATGATGCCTGATTGACCAGAGTGATCCCAGGACTACTATAGCCCATCTCACCTTCCCGGGTGTTGATCCCTCTAAACCGAGGTAACCATGTTACTATGCGTGTGGTCTTCATTTATCTTCACGCTAGTGCGCCCCCATTCTGGGCCTATGACTGCATATTGGATGAGGAGCCCGCTGTAATGTTGTATCGGTCCACACATTACTTTAGTAACCTCCATTTTGCTTGTAAAAAAACTAAACACTTTCTATATCGGCATCCCAAAACCAAACTTTTACCCTCGTGTCAAATTATTTGACAAACATAAGCAGTTTTAAGCTTCTCAGTTATGCGAGAATAATGTTGTTTATTTATTAAGTGAACTGATCTCCCACGTCATTGGACGAATGTGGCCATGTTTGTACATAAAAGAGGGTTGAAACGGGATGCGAGGAGTCGTGGAGTGGTGATAGAGTCGAGACGCTTAAAACGTTCTCTGTGTGCTTGTCTGGTGATCTCCTCGCATACCTGTGTAACCCCGCTCCGCTCCTTATCAACGCTGCAAATAAAAGATAAGTACTCTTTTTATTTTATTTAATAAATCGTGTTTTTTTTTATTTACCCCCTTTTTGTTGTTGGTGTTGTACTCTTGAGTGTACGTTTTTCTGTGTATTAAGTTACTCTTACTGTAGGCCTTAGTTTATTGATTTTTGTGTGATAACCCGTAATAGTAACTTTTGTCACTGGTACCCCAAGGAAAATAAATACAGGCAAAACAAACCTTCATTTATATACGAAGAAATCATTAAACATGGCGTTTTCCTTTTAAAAAACGCGCAGCTTCCTGCTATCCTTACTGCGATGGAAAAAATATTGGAAAGACCTGGCTCATCGGTGGCAAACCTATCCAGCGGTTTCGCAAATTTAATCCACAAGACTGTTCTACTATTGTATTGAGCTGTTTTGCTAATATATCTGGTACTATAAGTACTAAGTAGTTCTTTCTGTAAAATAATCGCGATTAATAGTGTCTCTTTAAACATATAGATGGCTCTGCGCACTTAATAGTGTCTTTTTAAGCATATAGCTGGCTCTGCGCACTTAATAGTGTCTTTTTAAGCATATAGCTGGCTCTGCGCACTTAATAGTGTCTTTTTAAACATATAGATGGCTCTGCGCACCTAATAGTGTATTTTTAAGCATATAGCTGGCTCTGCGCACTTAATAGTGTCTTTTTAAACATATAGATGGCTCTGCGCACTTAATAGTGTCTTTTTAAACATATAGATGGCTCTGCGCACCTAATAGTGTATTTTTAAGCATATAGCTGGCTCTGCGCACTTAATAGTGTCTTTTTAAACATATAGATGACTCTTCGCACTTAATAGTGTCTTTTTAAACATATAGATGGCTCTGCGCACTTGATAGTGTCTTTTTAAACATATAGATGGCTCTGCGCACTTAATAGTGTCTTTTTAAACATATAGATGGCACTGTTATACCTTCTGTTAGAACCTGTATTGTCAATAAATCCATATTGCAGTAATTACAAGAGTTATAAGAAATATCTTGGTATGTGACAGAGTATTTCCTATGCCATTCCCATGTCCCCTAGCCAAGAGTCCCCGAGCCCCTTACTGCATGTGCTCTCTGACATCCTGCCCTGCTTCCACTGGTGGAGCCCCCGTGGATCTCCCCGACCCTACAGTGAGCGGGGGACCTGAGAAAGAAGATGGAATCCCTGTCTTCAATCCTGACCCCAGACCTACATTCTGAAACCCCATCTCGGACTTCTTTATCATTTGTCAAAACCTGTTCAGTATACCAATTACTAAAATAATAAGGACATTAATACATATTTCATTATTGTTTTATATAGATGGACATTTGGTTCAACCACTTTACCAGATAAACACCTCTTTGGCAGATTGTGAAGATTCCATTGGATCCCGTGTGGATCTCATGGAATAAAGTCCGCCCTAGACGAGGGATCGGCAAACTACGGCTCGCGAGCCACATGTTCCATACGTAAATATTATTTATGTGAGTACTATTTATTGTTGGCAAGAAAACATTTTGTGACTCTTTATTTATTTATTAATTTTTTTCAACACACAAACGCGATATCCCGGCTAGGGATAATTGCGTCGATTTACATTTTTTTTTTTTACAGAAACAGTTATAATTTTTTTTTTTTTACAAAAAACAAAAAAAAAAGTAATCGAAATAAAAAGAGAATGTGACTCTTAAAAATTGTGACTCTTTAAAACTTTGAAATTTTGAAAATTTTTAATTTTTTATTCTTCCGACTCAAAAGTTTGTTGACCCCTGCCCTAGACTGACGAGGGCCATTAGCCCGAAACCATGATCTCTAGGTGGACACTTCTCAGTTTGCCAAAGTTGGTGTTGTGACTTTGTCACCGACCAGAGACCGCTAGTTTGCGGAGAGGGTCAATAGATTGCGTCTAGTTTTGACGCTTAATTGCAACATTTCAATATAATTTATCATTTTTCTGGATATACCTCTTTATCTAAGATGAATATACATTTTTTGAATGAAAGCTTGCGAGCTTGTCAGAAATAGAAATGTATGAGCATCATTATTATTGTAGGAATTGATAATCCATACACTAAATATGTGTGTCAAACTGTTGTTTAGAATATCATATGACCGAAGAGATTTTTAAAAAATCATCAATGATTCAGAGCGTTTCTTTATTGATTTAGGTTAAAGAATAGCTTTCGGACCAAAATACCTTCAACAGTTGCCGCATAATAGGGAACGATTCTATGTATGATGATAGTTCTATTTATATATGTTCATAGATACCCCCCTAAATAGATAGACAAAGCTTAAGGAAGTTGTAGCTATTAGCACGTATATCGGGATTCATACAATAACTCTGAAAGATACACTCATGGACAAAACTTAAGGAAGTTGTACCATTTAGCATGTATATCGGGATTTAGACAATAACTCTGAAAGATACACTCATGGACAAAACTTAAGGTAGTTGTACCATTTAGCATGTATATCTGGATTGAGACAATAACTCTGAAATATACACTCATGGACAAAACCTAAGGAAGTTTTACCATTTAGCATGTATATCTGGATTGAGATAATAACTCTGAAAGATATTACAGTGACCTTTATTGAAGACACACGAGATAACCAAGTGTGAACAAAATAGCCTCTGTCTCCTTTAAAAAACAGACAACCAACGATATCAAAGACACTCCACTTCCTTAAGCTTTGTCCATTAATGTATAATACCATATAATATATAGTGAAAAAATAATTTTGAGATAGAGAGAACATTCAGGTGCTGATAATAAAAATAAAAAAGGCATAACCTGACCGCTCATATGTGCTTTTTAGATGACAGAACGCCATCTAGTGTAACAGAAATCAACTAAACATTAATTTAACCTGTTCCTTGATATTTGGTTAACTCATTTTCTTTATAAATCAAAAAAGCTAAACTCAAACACGTTTATTTAATCGTTATTTATCAAGAAAATATGTTGGCCAAACATCAGGGAACAGGTTAAATCAATGTTTAGTTGATTTCTGTTTCACTAGATGGGGCTCTGTCATCTAAAAAGCTCACGTAATCAGTCAGGATATGCCTATTTAGTTTTTAAAAATATATAGCATATATAAATGTTATCTTCATTTTTATTATATTTCATTTTAAATTATATTTCCTAGATCAAACTACTCTGTAATTCGACCGCCAGATGTCGCTGCTTATATAAGTTCATTGTTTTCCCGTTGGCCGGCTCAAATCTTTCTGTAGGTATGTAAATACATATTATTTTGTTTTCTTTTTTCTACTCGCCTTAAGTCAGGTATTTATTTTTTAATTATATATTATATAATAAGCTTACATAAGCTGAATTAAAACAAATAGTAAGTTAAAATGTTTTTATATATTTCCATTTTTCATGACTGTATTACCAATAGCATAATCTCAATGCATCCAAAAAACAAGCTAATAATCTTGGTTCTATAAATTTTTGAATATAACATATATGCATATATATAATCAGTTTCTTTTATCTTATTTTTATTTTTATTTGACATAACAGACGCGATATCCCAGCTTGGGATAATTGCGCCTAAATACATTTTATCAGCTTATATACAATTCATTATATATACAATTCAATAACAAGACTAAAAACATATTTAAAACTGAAACGATGGTTTTCTCAAACAAGAGAAAATTTGAAATGAATTTACAAAAATATTTGAATTTTACATAAGTGTCTTTGTTATATACAAACTAGCTGAATGACCCGGGCAACGCCCGTGTTTTACCCGATTGAATGTTTTGATTCAAATACTATTTGTTACAATTATAAATTGGCGCCTTAAATAAATGCATATGTTAGTTAATAACTATAGCCTATGTGCTTTATCTGTCTATGTACTGTTGGCTTCCGTAGGCGTCTCTTACTGGGAAAAAGAAAGAGAGGATTCCATTTGGTTATTAACTAATATATGCATTTATTTAAGGAGCGACCCGCTCCAGCACAATAGTTACAAAAACGAAAAAGCGAGTGGGGGGGGGGGGGGGGCATGATGGGGGGGGGGGGCAAAGGTGGCGTGATCGTAGCCAACCAATAGAAGGGCGCCATTCCAAAAAAAAAAGCAAACGGTGACAGAGACGATTAAGATATGAAGAATGCCGCTCGTAACTGTATATAGAATTCGCAAATTTCTTCGATGGGATAAAAATGATTACTTCTGTAGCTGTGAAAGATTGGAAATTATATTAATAAATGTATTGAGTTTTGGTTTTCTTTTCCTAATTGTATTGAATCGTTTGTTATGATACGGCAACTGTTGATGGGCATTCGGAGAGATTGCTAGACAGGCGTAATTCAACAATGAAACATCGCTTTAAGTAGTTTTCAATTGTTGATATTTAATCTTCTACCTTTCAATAAACTAGAATTATTTTTCATTTTGATATTCTTATTTGTGTCTCCCCAAACCTTTTTTATTCATAACCATATTGGTGGCAAGGATACAAAATTTATAGGAAAGATCAATGGAAATAACGATTAACAAATTTGAAGATTAGTCATTCAGGAAATTCCATTTTCTATAAAGAGGTTGTGTATGACTCTCATTGTTCTACTGTATCATTCTTTGTCGCTACAGCAGGACCTTATTGGAGATTCCAAGTCGGTATTTATAGAGTACTTAATCTGTGTTTTCTCTATATTTATTTTTTGATATTTGACCACATCTCACTTATTTCTCACATTTTCTATCTTTACCTTCAACATTTGGTAACAACATACTTCCTTGTGTTTATTTTATAATTAATTATTTTTTAATATTTGCATAACATTTCATTGAGAAATTTAAACTATTTGATTCGTATGATTATTTTGTGAAATAAAACAAATTATACTGCTCTTACTACAATGATAAATTAATGGGAGAATCTGGTTCATCAGTGGCGCGCTAATGCATAATATTTGCCTAACATTTCATTGTTTTTATCATATTTATAAAAGTTACTTTTGGAAAACTCTTCTCATAATACACTATTGTTTCTCATCTCCTCACTATATATGTTTATATTTGACCATTTTACCCATTATTTCTTACATTTTTACTTCATAGTTTCTATGTTTGAACATATTGATCCCACCGCTGCCACCATGTAACGTCCTCGTGTTTGTTGGTTGACGTTATTAATCAAGAAGTATTTGGAAGTTAAAATAAGAAAAGTGTTTATTTCTTTTTGGCTAACATCAGACATCATATAAATTATATCAGACATGAGTTTACATGTGATATATATTACAATAAGTCAAAAAGCAACTGTACAGAGTATCATCAGTGATAATAATGTGCTCACTGATAATTTACTATATAGGCATGCCAGCTGCCGTTACAATAACCAGTTTTATCATACTTCGCCGCTATTTTTTTTATTTAATTCGAAACCAAATTGTTTTTCACACACAACTTTGCTATATATCTTTTATAAATAATAAACAAAACTGCTTCCTTGAAGATGAGTTTCTTGTTTTTTTTATATATTCTTCTTAAGCTTTCGGGTATTACATATCCTTATACAGGAGTATTAGATTAAAATACTCTTAATCTTTAACTAATATTTATATATTTTGTATATATATTATTTACATGTTTTATTTATTCTATATATGAGGGGTCGATAAAAGGATGTTCTAAACCGTTTTTTTTTTCGACCCGTCGATTCTCGCATTGGGCACTTTTTTCTGATTTAAAAAAAAAATGCTCTAATGGCCCCCGATTCTTATAAAAATCCAACTCCACCAGCGAGTGCAAGTAACTAAACTGGGCTCTGGCACATTTGTAAGTGCAAAAGTCGAACTTCTTTTCACATGTGTAGACATGTGGTGCACTTACAATAATAGCAGTAACCTACTTCTACCCATCATGATTTTCATGGCCTGTACCACATGTACTATGGATAAGCAAAAAAAAATTTTTTTTTTTATCTGACTACATACAGAGTACCTTATTGTCCCCATATTTAAATTTTATTTTAATAATTTTATTGTTATTTGACTATATTACTTTCTCACCTTCACACAAAATATTTCCCATATTTGTCTACAATACCCTATTGTGTTTCTCATAACTTCATTACAAATATTTTTATAATTAACCATAATATTCTATTGCTTTTAATATGTTCATTATATAGTCTCTATATTTAACAACAAATTTCACACATATTTTTATATTATTTTTATTTTATCACACAATTCCCCAATATGTATCACATTTTACTATATTTAATTTGGCTATTTTAGACCTCAATAACCAGTTGTTTTTAATACAATAGAATCTTCCTGTAAAGGATACCTAATTGCAGAGCCAGAGTGTCCTTTAGGGATAGGTGTCCTCTTACTGGAGAGTTGCTAAATTGTAAAAATGGTAATTTTGCAAATGAAAACTGTCCTTTGTGGAAAGGTGTCCTCTAAAGGGAGTTTCTACTGTATATAAATCCTTTTATTTGGACATTTGAACACACTAAATTATTGGTTTTAACATTTCAATCTTTTGATATTCAATCAGATCACTAATGTTTCTCATCTTTATTTTTCACTACAATCTTCATTGTTTTTCACATCATCAATCTTCATTTTTTTACATTTGGCCCCAAATTCTTCATTATATTTTCTATAATTTCTTTCACCATTTGACCAAAATTATTCATTTTTGATGATACCATATATAATTTCACCTTAAATCTCGATACACACGTTATTACTTTAAATATAAATTTTAACAATACTTGTTTCATATGTAAATAGAATATTTAAAAGTGTTCCTATATATATACAAATGTGTCTATAGCCTATTTATTTGACTAGTGAATATATGGAAATTAGCAAATCAAAATAATTGTATTGATAAAATATTAATGTATATATATGAAAACATGTATTAAAGTAAATATTTGAATCCCTAAATATGTATCTTATTACTTATACCAATAATTGCTTAGATAACACGCTACATATATGCATATTCTATTAGATTTTAAAGTTACTTGGAAACATATACTGTTTCTTTCTTTCCGGCTAATTGGCCATTTCAGGCATGGTCTTCTAGCCCAATTGGAAATATATACAATATAAATATTTTTAATATGTACACTGTTAAAAGGCGTATTTCGGGCTAAGATTTTACAATGTCCTATTTTTCACACACACACAAAAGCCTTTATTAAGACACACTGGTCTTATAGAGGATTCTCCCCGAGATTACAAGAGAGATAGGCCTGTGAAAGTGGGGAATATACAGAAGAAGAAAAAGAAAGATTAGGTAAGTATGATATATACATGCACATACATATATACAACATAACAACAAAAGCCCCCATTAAGACCCAAAGTACAATGTCCTATTTATAAGACTAAAAAGCTAGCTAAAATATTATACGTAGATATAATATTGTGAAAATTAAAAAATAATAATAATAAAAGAAGTCAGGTGTTGGGATTTAAATCAAAAAAGGCATATCCTGGCCACTCACATGAGCTTTTCAGATGGCAGAGCGCCATCTATTGAAACAGAAATATTTTATATAAATTTAATACAATATTTTATACAAAAAAAAAGCCCCGAAAATGTGTCGTTCTTTTTCAAAAGAAAAAAAAGGACCCCCAACCGCATTTGAACTAGCAAAATTACCAGTTCAGGAGAAACGAAAGATTTAATTCTAAGTAACGGAGGCTTGATAAATATTCAATTATTTTATATATATATATATATATATATATATAATCTATATTTTAAATTATTTTATATTTTTATTCATAAGATATTATGACGCCATATCCCAACAAGGGATAATTGCGCCAAAGAAGATCGCTATATATTCTCAATACCAATTTTTTACCTTTTCAATTTATAAATTACAAAGCTCGAAAAATAAAAACAATTAAAGATAGTTACTGTTTAAATTTAGAGAAACAAACAAGAAAGTATAAGAAAAATTAAATTTCAGAATAAGCTAGATTGAATAATAAACAAACACGCTTATTTTCTGACATGTAATTGAATTTTTCCAATGCATGTGTGACTTATAATGTGTGTGATAACTAGTAAATATATAAAATAAAAATATTTTATTAATAATTGTTGAATGTATTATTTTAATTGATTAATTGTTTTCACAGAGTGTGTGTAAGATCACAAGTAAATAAGCGCTAACCAAAAAAAAAAGTACTTTTGTTTAATATAAGTTTCTGTTTTATATTTTGTTCTCTCTTTTGTAAATCAATAAATATAATGTTTGATTAATTATTCTTGGAATCAGTTTCATTAAAAATTCTAAGCAAAGTCAAAAATTTGTAGCAGAGTCCCTGGTTTGATATAAAGCGAAAATATTTACTCAGAAGATTAAACAAGAAGTTAATTCTGATCGGCAAACTAAAGCGCTTCTGAGAAGTTTTAAGGTATTTATATAGATTAATTTAAATTATATATAAATATTGCATTTTAAATACACACACACACACACTACCCAAGATTTAAATAAATTCAAGATATATTTGTATTTAAATTTATTGGTTTGTTTATATAAGTTCAAAAGGCGAAAATGTCTGAATATTGTGGCGAATAAATAATTTTATAAGTTTATTTTATTATTTATTTAATCAATGAAAATTAACAGCATAACTCTGTACTTATGAAATCTTGTAATATGTTTTATAGCTTTGTTGTTAAATATTCTCTGGCTGTCTTCTTCTTATTCTTTATCTCCACTCAGACTTCTGTACGCTCCAGGAACCTGGGTTACTTAAATGAATAAATAAAAAAAATCTCCACTCAATCATATTAGGGTATCAAGCTTGTAAAGCTTGAGACTTTTGATGGTGTCTGCTGGGGATGAGTAGAGCTCATCAATGGATGAGTTAATACAATCAATAATGTGTTTTGGGGTTGCAGGTTGAGAATTGCACTTAGTACATAGTGGGAAAACCCTGCAACCATTCTGGAAAGTCATTGTCCGTAGATGACCAGACTTAAGTCTGGAAATCAAAGACTGTTGTTCTCTTGGGAGGACAGAACCGGTGCTTGTCCCTCCTTCTCTGTACCAGTCATGTGCAGCATTAGATTTCCATTCCTGCAGGCATTGGGTTTTGATGGTATGGAGGTGGTCTCTTTCGTCTAGTTGGGTGGTAGATTCTCTGGCTTCAGGTAGGCCAAGAGCTCCAGCCTTTACCAGAGAGTCTGCTAGCTCATTTCCAGGAATTCCAATGTGAGCTGGAAGCCAGTGCACTGTGACAGCTGTTGGCTGGGAGTCGGTTTACAGACTTAGCAATGCTCTTGGGAAGAGGTTCTTGACTGGAGAAGCAGATTTGAAGGGTATAAATGGCTGCTCTTGAGTCAGAATAGATTAATATTTTGCTTGGCGAGTTGATGTTGGTGTGTTTTAGAGCCGTATCTATTGCAGAGAGTTTCGATTTATAAACTGAAAAGTGTCTAGGATGGGAGAGGGAGATTTTTTTTCCAGGATCTTTGTAGATAGCAATTCCACTGCCAGACAGTCCAGTTTCAAGTTGGCTACCGTCAGTGTAAATTGTGATGTTGAAGAGGGAGCTATTTTCCTCAATGATTTGGAGGCCAAGAGCTTTAAGTAATTCTGGCTGAGTTTCCTTCAAGAGAACTTTCATTTCACATAGTCACAGAGGCATATATACAAAGTATGAAAATATTGTCTAGAGAGAAACACCAATTGAAGAGATTCAACTAACTCTGAGAGAAGAAGAGTCAAGAATAAATCAATCAGTTGATAATGGGCATGAACAAGCATACAGAATTAAAGATAGAAAAGTTAAACAATTTCAGCCAAAAATATGTTTTGTTTGTAATAAAATCGGACATATAGCCAAGGATTGCTGGTTTCGAGATAAACAAAAACAAGGATATCAAAAGAAATAGACTCCTGATTTTAGAAATCACAAATTAAGTAGAGAACATTCTAATAAACTAGTGGATACTGTGAAAAGTGGAATCAATGAGAAAGCATTTGAAACATATGTAAAAGAATTTGAAGATTCACCAGATGGGAGAAATGATAGGCAAATATGGTGTGTAGATTCAGGATGCACCGCACACTTAACCCCAAACCTAACTTTGATGGAAAATATATATGTGACAGAGTACAAAAGTGAAATCAATCTAGCTGAGAAGGGCAAAACTACCCAAGCCATAGCTAAAGGAGATATGAGACTTATTACTTGCACAAGTAAAGGCCAAGAAAATATTCGCATCAAAGATATCTTACATATACCAAATTTAAGAAATAATTTCTTGTCGGTATACGAATTAGTGAACAAGAGAAATTCAGTTATTTTCAATAAGGATGGAGCAAAAATTTATAATGAAGGGAATGATTTAGTTGCTGAAGCATATACAGTAGAGTCTTCCAAGAAAGACCATCCAAAAAACATGGCAAACCCAGTACTCAAGGAGACGGTCTCTCATCGGAGACTCGTCATGATAAGTCAGTGATGATAAGTTAAGGTAGATTCTTTCAACACAAAAATAGGTGTTTTACTTTATCATTTATGTAAACTACATAGGTTTAATAAGTAAACCTTGTATGGAAAACACCATTTTGCAGTTTGGCTCTATAATATAGTTAAAAATGATTTACTTCAACCATTTTTAATATTGTATTGCAAAGTTTGATTATCAATTCACTGCATGCTCTACATGTTTTAAATATCAGACCATTCACAAAACTTGGCATCAAATAAAAGCTTCATCAAAATACAATTTCTTGAATATGGATGACAGCTGAAATGTTGGAATAAAGTTTTTGTTGAAGTAAATCAAAACTTCCATCCCCCCCCCTACCCATTCTTTATTATTAAAATATTAGTTTTAAAAAAATATGCAATCTATTAGTTATACACATTAAAATAAATTGTATTTATCTTTACAAGGCTCTTAAGAATCCACAAAATGAGAATCAGCTAAAGAGAATGTATAAATTCTATCTTGCATCTATTTTAACTTAAAAATTTGACAACCTAGCCTCAGAAATAGAAAAATGTTACTCTAACTGAAAAGAAAGATAACAAACCATTTTTGGAATTTTAATGAAAAGGGCAGAAGATGGATTTTATCTATCTCAGACTCATTATATTGATACAATTCTTCACAGATTTGGACTGGAAGAATGCAACAGTGTGCAGACACCTGGAGATCAAAATTTGGATGAATATTTGGACTCTAAGCCAGTAGATAAAACTGTATACCAGGAAATGATTGGATCACTTATGTACCTTTCTACGGGTACTCGACCGGACATCTCCTTAACGTCAGACATTTTTCTTAGTAATGATCCAAGAGAAATACACTTAACCGGAGTTAAAATGATCTATAGATACCTGAAGGGAACAAGAAATAAAATGTTGGCATATAAGTCAAAAGACAACAACATCACAATAAGTACTGATGCGAGCTGTTGCACAACCCGAGACGCAAAATCCTATTCAGGCTATACAGTCAAACTTGGTGACAACTTAATAAACTGGAGAAGTAGAAAGCAAAATTTAGTAGCCTTGTCTACATGTGGAGCAGAACTTATTTCAATATGTGAAGGAATTTATGAAGTGTTATTGTTAAAGGGATTACTAGAAGAACTTTGAGAAAATGTAACTTTTCCAATTACCTTGAAAAGTGACAGCCAGGCTGCTATAAACTGGATACAATCTGACAAAATTATTTCATGAACAAAGCACATAAACCAAAAATATTATTTTATAAAAAAGAAATACAAAATGGAATCAAACTGGCATACACTAAAAGTGAAGACATGGAGGCGGATATACTAACGAAGAGTTACCTAAGGACAAACTACGGAAATGTGAAGATAGCTTTGGACTTGCTGATTAGGGCTTACACACAGGGGAGCGTGTGTTGTATATATTATTTTAATTAATTAATTGTTTTCACAAAATATAAGATCTCAAGTAAATAGGCGCTAACCAAAAAAAAAAAGTTGTTGTTGTTTCCTATCCCCTTGTGTGAAGATTACACGAATTCCATGAGTTCATGATCTTCGAGCTGTTTAGTGCATCTAATGCAAGCCAAAAGGAGCTGCAGGTGCCAAGCTACATTTCGGGCAAGCGGAGTAGATTTTGTTGTTATTTTCTATCTTCAATGGCTTGAGATGGCCTGTTTTAAATTTTGTTAGTGTTGTTTAATGCTGTCTGAGGTTCAGAGCTTCTCCTGGGTCCATTCCACTGTATCAACTGTGCTTAGGTGGGATCCTCCAGTTCTTGTTTATTTTTGTTTGGTTACTGTTTCTATTTCTTTAAAAGTAAGTTTATTTTTCTGTGGCAAGGCTTCTTTTGTGCCTTTTTTTTGCTAGCGCATCAGCAGCTTCAATGCCAACGTGTAAGGGTATCCTTTGAAGGTGAATTTTTGAGGTTTTGAGAGTTTTTGGAGATAACCAAAAAAAAGTTCTTTTGTTTAATATAAGTTTCTCTTTTATATTTTGTTCTCTCTTTTGTAAATCAATAATGTTCAATTGCTATTCATGGAATCAGTTTCATTAAAAATTCTAAGCAAAGTCAATAATAATCAGCTAATATTTATATAAAACTAGCGGATCTACCCGGCTTCGCCCGGGTTTTACCCGAGTAAAGGTTTGTCTAAGGAATTTCTCGATAAAGTGAACATTTTTTCCCGGTCCCTTGAAAAATACTCGATAAGTTGTATAAAATCAATATTAATTGGTTCCCTCGGTAATTGGAAGTTAAAGGAATAGTATCTTGCCTTGGAATTGTATCATTATTCTTGTATGGATGTACCTGGCTTCGCCCGGGTTTTACCCGAGTAAAGGTTTGTCTAACGAATCTCTCGATAAAGTGAACATTTTTTCCCGGCCCCTTGAAAAATACTCGATAAGTTGAATAAAATCAATATTAATTGGTTCCCTCGGTAATTGGAAGTTAAAGGAATAGTATCTTGCCTTGGAATTGCATCATTATTCTTTTCTCAAATAAATTGCCTTGTCATCCTGAATTTTGTCTTTCCTAATTTTCGGCATTACAAAATCATCGTATCATCATGATAATATTTAGAGCAGATTGTTGAATTATAACGGATAAATTAGAATATTTATCTTGATTATTTTTAGGCAAAAAGTTATTTCAAAAAATTTATTTGCTAGAAACCTTCCCAGTACTATACTAAATAACTTCCCAAAGTTTCATGGTGTTCCAATGAGTGGTTTGGTCAGGCATAAAGGACAGACACACATACATTCATTTATATATATATATAGATTATTATACAGTAGAACCTCCCTGTAAAGGACAACACCTAATTGCAGAGCTAAAGTGTCCTTTAGGGAGAGGTGTCCTCTTACTGGAGAGTTGCTAAATTGTAAAAATGGTAATTTTGCAAATGAAAACTGTCTTTTATGGAGAGGTGTCTAATACCGGGGTGTCTGCTACATACTACTGTATGTAGTAATGTATTTTTCTCTAAATAAATAAAACATCCGAGACAAATATAGGTCCATAAAGATTTATTTACAATTAATAAAGCCACAGATAAATAGTACATAAATACAATATTTACAAGGGTTTTGAGCAAAGTGTTTCACAGCTCAAACTGGACCATGGTATTACAGAACTAACAAAATACATAGTAGTCTTGTAAATGCATCATTATGTTAATGTTTGGATGCTTTATCAACAAAACTCAGAAGTAATATACTAAATGTACAATGTCACAAAATAATGAATGCAAAAAAACATTAAAGGCAATATCACAACGAAAGCTGCCACAAATATATTATAAAGCATATATATATATATATGGAAATTCTCTCTGATTTCTTTACTTTTTTTTTTCTTAAATATTTTATTTTGTTGCACCTGAAATCCTTTTTTTATTAGGACTAGATATAGCCTATATGGAGACCTTGTGCGTCTCGTATTTAAAAGTTTGTGAAAAGCTTAATGGAAATGAGTTTGTAAAGAAGCTTTTTTTGTTAATTGTAAATAAGAATATAGATAATTCTTTAAGAAAATCATCCATTTTTTTTTGTAATATTCTAAATTGAATATAAAAAGAGGTTTGTTGTATTGGAATATATGTATTTTACTTTTAATATATATATGGATGAGTGGGTAAAACCCTCAATTCCTGACAGTCATGAACAGGGATTGAATCCTGTGTTAACATTTTGTTTAATATGTGAATAACCTTCACATTCATTGTTGTAAATATCATAAACTAGGTTGCTCTTGTTGAGCAGTACCTAATAAAGTGATTTAAGAAATTGTTAATATATATGTTTGAATAACTGCAGAAACCTTCCTTAATACTTTTTTAAATTTGAAAAGATTGGCAGTGAGGAATATAGGCTTAATTATAGCATTGATAGAAGAACAAAACTATTTCTTAAAAGTATAGTGGTGGTTAAAATTTGTTTAAAATATAAAAAAGGCAGAATTTGAAAAAAAGGATAAGTAAAAAAAAGATTGAAAAGTATTTTTGAATAATTTAGACAGTTTTTATGGAATACATTTGCAAATATTCTTAAAATTTCTAGTTAATGATTTAATTCTTGTATTATAGTTTTATATTTTGATAAAGCACAATTTAGATTATAGATACAAGAAAATAAGACCTAATCCAAATAATTTAATAGTGTGTGATGTTTCAGTAACAGCATTGTTACCATCATCAGACAAAAATGCCACACACTATTAAATTATTTGGAATTAGATCTCATTTTATATTTTAATATGTATTTATCAAAATTCGAAACTATTATAGACGCGTATGATTCCTTTTAAAAATAAACAATTCCTACTGCCCTTACTGCAATGGAAAAAGGACAGTAGAAATTGTTTATTTTTAAAAGGAATCATACTCGTCTATAATAGTTTCGAATTTTGATAACAGATGCGCTAATGTATCATCATATGTATTTATATTTGAATATTATTTTAGCTGGAATATTTTTAACACAATTTAAATATGTATATATTTTTGTGAATTTGAATATTGTAAGTTTGAAATTATTTGCTTAAATGGCCAATTTAAAATCAAGATTTACTTGAAAATAAAAGGTGGTTTTTAAATATATAAATAAAATAATCTGTGAATCGAAATACAAAAAGTGAAAATTTTGGAAATAAGCATATAATTTTACTTTTATTTCTAACCCATTTGTTCTCATGGCTATTTTACAAATGTTTAATTATAACCAAATTTTTAAATGTTATAAGGGAAACTATTCGGTAAATATAAATTCAATATATAAACACTGATTATTTTTGTTACTATTCTGTTTTATTGAGTAAATTTGATTCTAAATCAGTTCCATTATTCAAATTTGTCTAGATGATATTTTTTTTAAACTGAGAAATATATTTTTTACACTAGGCACTTGGACTTTTCTTATCCTAAATTTGAACTTTGAGTAATGATTCCAATATATGTAAATACACAATGGTTGCATATATGCTTAGCAATTTTTTTTTTTGTACTTTGAATCTAATCTCTACTTGTGTTAATTTGGAAATTTTTGTGAAATATTTTGCCTAAACTTTTTTTGCATATTTATTTCAAATATCTTAAAGGTTGTAAGGAAATGCGTAGACTCAAAATAGACATATTTGAAAAGTAATATTATGCAATAATAATAAACTTTATATTCTCTATTCATGATAAAATTGTGAAAAAAGTGTTAAAATTACCAATATATTCTCACAATGAGTATCTTTTTTTATTTAAAAAAAACGGTAGCTTTCAAGCGTTAATCGCTCTTCAACAGGCTTTACTATAATATCAACTTTATCCCACCAAAGTCCATCATATTATAGTAAGCCCGTTGAAGAGCGATTAACGCTTGAAAGCTAGCGTTTTTTAAATAAAAAAGATACTCATTGTGAGAATATATTTGTAATTTAAATACTTTATATTAGCGCAAGATAATAATTTCTAATTTAACTTGTTAACTTTTTATTGGTAAATAATGGTCAAATTTAATTGCATGAAAGAATAAGAAATTTAAATATTTGTGAGGAACAAAAACGTTTGCAAAAAAATAAGCAATAAGAATTTTCAAATACATCAAAACAATACTATAAAATTTACATCTGTGCAGTAAAACTGAGCAATGTTTAATATCAAATTTAGTAATACTTAGTATATATAAAAATATTCTATACTTTGTATTCTTGTCAATTTTTTGGGGGGCAAAAGCCATAATGCTCTTTTCATATCATTATTAAGAAATATTTATGAATGTATTCGTCATTTTTTGCAATTTTTGTGTTATTTATATATATATATATTCAAAAAAGACACTTTTGCTATTACATAAAATTAAAAAATATACCAAAAAAAAATGTATTTACGAATTATTAGAAAAAAAAGAAGTCACAGAAAAATAAAATATATATATAAGAAAAACAAAACTGGTCCTGCTGCAGAATGATATTACAAAGCCTTCAATTTTTTTTACCTTTATTTAGGAAGTCAAATATATATATTAAGTACATTCTAAAAAATTGTCAATTTTTATAAGCTATCTTAAAAATGTATAGGTGAACCTTTGATCTCTCTTTTTTTTTTTATGTTTAAAAAAGGCTATATAGAATTAAATATATTTCTTCAAAAATTCTGTAATAAGCTCCTTTCTAAATGGAATAAGAAATACTGAGGTTGGAAGAAGAGAAGAAACAAGGGTGAAGAAGAAGAAGACGATGCTGATATGATGATAATCACCAGTGAAGTGAGATATCATCATCAGCAAGAGCTGGTCTTGTAACGAACGTCGACAGCCGATGTTTCCAGTAACGCTGATTTCTTGAGAGGATCTGAAGTGCCATTACGTTGCTGGAGTGCAGAAAGTAGACGTGAATTTGTGGCATCAAGCGCTTGAATCTTACGTTCCTGAGCTTCAATAATCTTCTGCTTGGCTAAAATTACCGTCTGCATCTCCTGCTTCTCCCTTTGTAGTTCTTCTTCGACGCTTATCAACCTGTGACAACACAGGAATCACAAATTTAGAATGTTGTTGAGATTTATAAAGTAAATTCATTAATAAGTCACTCTTTACAAAACAGCATAACAGAAGGTTAGCTGATGATTAGCTAATCATCTAACCTAATTCAGCATTTCCTTTAATTCAGCCGAAAGCTCCAATCCCTTGGGGTGTTGAATTAAAGAGGTTCGACTGTAATTGTAATTCAATAAAGAAAGGTTATATGATGTATTAGGGTGCCATCTGTAATAAGAAATTAAAACTATTTTAGATGCATTTCGTTCTTTTTTTCAAAATAGAATAATTTTCTACTGCCTTTACTGCAATGAGAAATTAATAGGGGTACCTGACTCATCAGTAGTGAACTCTCCTATCAATTTTTATTGCAGTAAGAGCAGTAGAGAAAATAGTTTTATTTTAAAAAAGAAAAATATGTCTAAAATAGTTCCATTTTCTTATAAAAAGAAATGTATTGCTTCAATTAGAATATAATGGCAGATATTTGACAAAGGACATAGGAAGATATATGTAAGGAAGGTATGAAAGCTACCTTGTGATGATATTCTTCATGTGAGTGTCTTTGCTGGAATCCTTCAACTGGAGTTGGGCGGTTTGAAGCCTGGACTGTAGTTCTGCCATGGCTCGACGTAGGTCCTCTACCTCCTTCAACACCAGCTCTTGGTTAGTGACATCTTTGACATCTATTTTTTAACATTGTAATGATGTTGTTTTGAGATAAAGCCATCTCCTGATCGTGCAACTGAAAGTTGCTGAAGGCTATTGCATTATCACATCATTACTTTAAAAAAAAACCATAACAATCTTATATATATATTGTCACGTAGAAAATTAGGAAAAACAAACTTCAGGATGACACAGCAATTAATTTGAGGAAAGCACAAATTGAAATTAATATACAACAACAACAACAAAAAGCCTTTATTTAGGGTCACTGACCCTATACAGGATTCACCAGAGGTATGCATAAGAACAAAGCAGTGAGACAAAGGAAACAACGATAAAGAAAAAGAAAAAAAAAACAAGAAAGAGAAAGAGGGAAGCAAGAAAAACAACACAAAAAGAGTAGCAGTAAGAAAGTGAGGATTGAAATTAATATAAAATAAAAGAGAAGCTATACAGGAATTTACGCAGAGTAACAATATATAAACATCATAATTATTAATAAGGCACAATTTGGATTATAGATTATAAACACTAGGTAATAAGACCAAATCCAAATAAATAAATAGTGTGTGACGTTTCAGTAACAGCGTTGTTACCATCTTCAGACAAAAGTACTGAATGAGAAATTTTACCACAGCATGTTTTAAATAGTTATTGTTAACAATAACTGAAATGTCACACACTATTTATTTATTTGGATTTGGTCTTATTACCTAGTGATCAAAATTAATACTATGTTATTTTGTAATGTAGTTGTGATCCTGGGGGAGATAGACTACCAACAGGTCATACATCAAAATTATTACTATGTTAATAAAATAAATAGTTTGCTACAATATCTCGTTGATTTATAAAAAAAAATTAGGGGACATAATTAATTGTGAAATTATTGGGATCAAAGGAAATACATTCGAAACTCATGAACAAAGGAAGTTGTACCTTTTAACATGTATATATCAGGATACAGACAATAACTCTGTAAGAAATTACAGTGACCTTTATTGAAGACACAAGATAACCAAGTGTGAACAACCTCTGTCTCCTTCATAAAGGGAGCCGAGCTGCTATATTAAAGTCTTCACACTTCCCTAAGTTCTGTTTATGAATGTATTGTGTAAGTCTTGAAGATAGTGGATACATGTCTTATGTGACAATGGAACCACACACACATGTGGTTATAACTGTTATAAATGGGTAATATGTAAATATTCATAGATAGAATTAAAAAGACTACTCTGTGGAGTAAGAAGATGGACCAATGACCAATGATAGACAACAGGAAGTTTATGTACCTTTTTAGCATGATATATGAATAAAGTTTTAATCCTCTTGTGGTTATGGATCATTAAAATATAAAATAATAACTCCATGCAAAAGGCTTCATTTTAATACAGGCTGACTTATCAAAATAACAATAATAATACTTCTACTTGAAATGAAAAAAAAAGGGGGGGGGAGCATTCTATAAGTGTTATGAAATTTTCTTATTGTATCTTTGTATATATATAGGGAGTAAACTGTACTGTAGGTACTTAGGAAGTACTAAACTCCTTCTTTGACGATCCCAAGCCCGGATGAAAAAGTAGGAGGGGGAGCAGTAACAACCTCGCTAAAAAACCTGGGCTCAGCTGGCCATGCTGATAGTACCCTGTAAGGGCTCCTAAAGCAGGGATACAGGATGAGCAGCGTTTGTACTCCATGTTAGGAGCGGCTGCACATGGCGTCTGTTCCTCATGTCAGAGGCGGCCATTTCTTTTGGAGCTAAGTCGGCCTGCCACTGAGTAGTGCTCCCAGTCTTTAATGACAAAGGTAAACGCATTTTACTTCACCCAGTCATTATCTAAAGCTTTACAAGCTTGAGACCCTAATATGATTGAGTGGAGATAAGAAAGAAGAAGAAGAAGACAATAATAATAATAGAAAACCTCATCCCTCACAAAACACATTATCCATTGTGTGTTTTAAGAGGATTTAGATAAGATGAACAAATAGGATAGGAAAGTCTTATCCAGTAGATATACTTGTTTTTCATCAAGCAAAGAATGCATTCAAAGTTTACTGTACATATTCCAACAAAGATGTACACTATTTCTATAAATAATAATCCTTTGTATCAAATATTTTAACTATTTTTGAAGCCTATTATTATTTTTTTAAAATAAAAAATTATATACTGCCCATACTGCAATAATAAATTAATGAGAGGGCCTTGCTCATCCGTGGTGAACCCTCCCAGCGGTTTGGCTAGTTTAATCTACCATACCTCTGTAATATGATATTGGGCTGTTTTGTTTTATACTGAAGCTGACCTCTTGTAAACGGTATTTTAAATGAACTTGTATAAAATCTTGTTGACTTTGCTTAGACTTTTTAAAGATACTGATTCCAAGAGGATTAATCAAATCATTATTGATTTACAAGAGAGAGAACAAAACTTATAGTAAACAAAGAGAAACTTATCTTCTTACAGTTAGCACCTATTTACTTGTGATCTTTAGTATTGTTTTAATTGAATAATTCTCTAATATCTAGCATATTTTCATTCAAAAATATTCCCTAAAACTTTTTTTTTAATCTGTAAATTGCTTTTCTCGAATACACACAATACTTTACAATTTGATTTCATTTAACTAAATTTGCATACCAACCCTTTGTACATATATCAATTGTGTTGATATATTATCTTTTCATCTAACTAACTTGCATACTAATTCTGTACATATTTAAATATCTTTCTTTATTTTCTTTCAAAATTTTTGTTTATGTTTAAAGTGCAAGTGTTCCTAGGGGGACATAGCGCTCTAAGTCGAAATAAAGAAATCTTACACACATATACTCTGTGTGGGGAAAATTAATTAATTAAACTTAAAATTTATATACAACACTTATAATATCATTTGAGAGAAAATATTCATCAAAGGAAATGGGTCTTGCAACAAAATCATTAACTCAAGCTTTCAGGTCTTGAAGCCCTTCTACAGGGGTACTACAGGTTTAACTATAGCCAAGATAATTTTAACCCATATGAATGTAAGAAGATAGAATCTTACCTGTTGTGGGGTCCTGCATGGGCTGACAGTCACTACATCTGGCTGGGGGGAGGCCACTTCACTCTCAGGCCTGCTGGACACATGGGGCCACATGGTTACACCATAGCACATGGCTACAGAGAAGAACCTATGGTTACAGAAAGGAAACCCACATGGTTACACCATAGCACATGGCTACAGAGAAGATCATATGGTTACAGAAAGGAAACCCACATGGTTACACCATAGCACATGGCTACAGAGAAGATCATATGGTTACAGAAAGGAAACCCACATGGTTACACCATAACACATGGCTACAGAGAAGACACAGTAAAGATGGTATGGTTACATAAAGGAAGGCCACATGGCTACAAAGAAGGTCTCATGATTACAGAGGAGATGTTCACATTGTTACAGAGGAGATGTTCACATTGTTACAGAGGAGATGTTCACATTGTTACAGAGAAGAAGGCCACATGGTTACAGAGGAGATGTTCACATTGTTACAGAGGAGATGTTCACATTGTTACAGAGGAGATGTTCACATTGTTACAGAGAAGAAGGTCACATGGTTACAGATGACATGTTCAAATGGTTACAGAGAAGACAGCAATATTGTCACAGTGAAGACCACATGGTTACAGAAGACATGTCTACATGGTTACAGGGAAGATGTCCACATGACTTGCATTGTCTCCTCTTTCTATCTAGAACTGGTCAAGTCTTGAGCCATGAGTTCTTCAACGGACAAATTATTCATGAATCTCACTGATTTGCCCATCAGAGACCACATGGCTCAAAGGGGTTTGCCAGGTAAAAAGACAAACTAAAGAAATTTATTTGAAACATTTTAAATCTCAATAATTTAAATATAATTTTTCTTGCAACTTTCTTGAAAATAGAAAGGAACATATCCAAGTACAGATTATGGTAGAAGTTACCTGTTGTGTCTTGTGCAGTTGCCGTTCATGTCCTTGGATCCCTGAGGACCTGGGGAAGGAGATCTACAGCTCAGTTCACTGTCGCTGCCTGCACCTAGAACATGGTCCACTTTGGTCAAGTACCAGAGAACGAAAGTCTCTCAAGCTTACAGCCAACATCAAGACCTTCCAATAAGCCCAAGTACATAACCAATAACCCCAGTTCCAACATCTCCCTAGATATGATGAAAGAGTGTTTCCTATTAGGATATAGATCGGAAAACGTATTTGTGATTTTGAAAAAAATTCTCTGGAAGGCATTCGCTAGATAAGCCATTCACAATAGAGGACCATTGTTGTATAAGATTAGGTAGTTTATGCGTTGAAAATTATCCTTTGTAGAAGTATCTTTCAAAGAAAGTATACTTTCAGGGAGGTTCTACTATAATACTAGTAATAGTAATAATAAAAAAGATTATTATCATAGTAGAGAGAGAGAGAGAGAACTTGGATAATTCAAACATCTTCAATTCCAATATTTATCTTGGTCCCTAGAATTTCTTATAAATAGAATTTACGTTTTTTTAATTCGAATTTTTGGATAGTTCAAACTTTTTTTTTTTTGTCCTTTGGCTTTTGTGTTATCCAAGTTCAACTGTATTATGATCATTTCATAAGTCAAAAAGTACAACTTCCTCAAGTTTTGTCTCCATGAGTGTAGAGGTATATACAGTTAAACTTGTCTATAGCGCCCCCTCTTGGGACTCACCAAAATAGGGTGCTATAGAGGGGGGGTGCTATAGACAGGTCACTTTTAATGTAAATCGCATCGTACTATGTATTTAAAATCGGGCGCTATAGAGAGGGAGGTGCTATTTAGAGGGGGCGTTATAGACAGGTTTAACTGTATAATGTTTTTATTGAACTCTCTTGGATGTGTTGTTTGTTGTTTCTTATCCCCTTGTGTAAAGATTACACGAATTCCATGAGTTCATGATCTCATTGAATGGGGAATAGGGGTGCAGCTTTCGTTGATCATGGCACATGATCAGGCACACTTTGATGAAAGTCTGACTTTGCCTGTAGTTTAAGACTGTTCCTAGCATGGAATCCTTTGCTGCCGACTCTAACATGAGTACAGACACAGCTCCTCCGTATCCCTGGAGGGACCATTGCTGAGGTCCATCAACCGCGTCAGTTGAACTCAGAATTTTTAAAGGATGTCTCACCTGTGATATCGCTCTGTATGCTGACAGTACTGGAGCGCTGGAAGTTGTACATGGGGTTGCTGAAGGCCAGTGGGGACTGTGCGGACTGGTAGCCTGATGAACTGACTTCGGACAGCTGGAGGAAACAGGTGACCACAGGATCCACAGGGACGACAGCACTACATACCAGAGATGGTGGCTGGTCTGGTGTGGCAGGGGCGCTGCTCCCGTTCACCAGCCCTCCCTCATCTCCCGGCCCCAGTGCACTGAAGAGAACGTAGTCATCTGCCGTGGTGAGGTCTGGGGCAGCCCGCTTGCCTCCTGCGATGTTGGCCAGGACGGTCGACCTGAACAGACAAGGTTTACATATATATATATGTGGTAATATGAGGTGGAGAAAATGAAATTAGGACATCACAAGTTGAAAGAGGGCCCAAGACAACCAGAAGAGAGAGAGACGGGTCTGCCACCTCCGAGCAGTCGTTCGTGTCGCACCACAATCCCCAACTGTCTTAATAGTCCCGAGAATTAACCGGCCCCTGTGGTCGCCCCTTGGAATGTCGCTGGTGTCTTAAATGACCGGACTTTAGGCACCCGTCTCTCTCTGGGTTGTCTGTAGGTTGACTTTATTTGTTTAATACAAGGTACATGTGAAGGTTTTTATACTACATATATATATACAGCAAAAATAGAATGGAAATGAAAACAAACAATGCCGCTAATTTTTTGTTTTGAAATCGCGATCTGTGAGCTGAAACATGCTCAAAATTTTGTTGTTTTAAAATTTTTTTAAATCACAATTTCAAGTTCATTATAAGCATAGTATTTTTAATAGATTTTATCATTTTGGGACCGAAAATAGGTTCGTTATAGGGGTAGTTCGTCATTTTTAAAATCGCAAAGTTCGTTATAATGATGGTATTTTCAATGGAATGGAATTGGGAATCGCCGTGGGTTCGTTATAAGGGAAGGTTCGCTATATCCAGGGTTCGTATTAGTGGAGTTTTACTGTAATATATAATCTAAAATGCAAATATTTTATTTTTTAAAAACATGTATTTTACTTTCATCATTGACTAATTCTTTTATTTTTGACCATAGATTTAGAACATAACACTTTGAATATTGTTGTAAATATGTATAGTTAACCTACCTATTTTTTAATTCACAAATATAGAATTCATTTTATAAATTCTATATTACTGTGAAAAATAAATTTATGTGTAATTTACTTCAAGTAATTCAAAATAAAAACTAATAATAATTTCCTTTTTCACAACTGCACTTTTCAATTCTCTTTCTTTTCAACAACAAAACAAAATATTCATAACATATATACATAAAAATGATGACACTGTGCATCACAAGTTGAAAGAGGGCCCAAGACAACCAGAAGAGAGAGAGACGGGTCTGCCACCTCCGAGCGGCCGTTCGTGTCGCACCACAATCCCCAACTGTCTTAATAGTCCCGAGAACTAACGGGCCCCTGTGGTCGCCCCTTGGAATGTCGCTGGTGTCTTAAATGACCGGACTTTAGCCGTTCCTTGGATCCTTGAGGATCTGGGGAAGGAGATCTACAGCTCAGTATACAGCATAGTAAAAAAAATCCTTGAGTAATGATGATGAAGAATGTGCCACAACACCAGTTTTGGCAAACAGCGTTTTATTATTATTTGTTTTATGTAATCCTGTAGAAGGACAAGAGATGCCCTAAAGCTTGATATTACATATGAAGAAACTCATCTCCTGTACCTCTAGAATGGCACCTTTCCCTTTAATTAGACATCACAATGATGCATTATGTACATCACTCTTGTCTAAATTTTCCAAAACTTGGTGTTATGGATCATTCTTTATTATCAGTAATAAAGTTTTTTTACTAAGGTCTTCTTCTTTCTTATCTTCACTCAATCATATTAAGGTATCAAGCTTGTAAAGCTTGAGATCATGACTGGTTGAAGTAAAATGCATCTGCCTTTGTCATTAAGACTGGGAGCACTACTCAGTGGCAGGCCGACTTAGCTCCAACATGAAATGGCCGCCTCTGACATGAGGAACAGATGCCATGTGCAGCCGCTCCTAACATGGAGTACAAACACTGCTCATCCTGTATCCCTGGATCAGGGATGTTTACTAAGGTGATGAACAAGTGGACCTCTTTTGGTATATGGATAGCATCCTACCATAACTTTGTTGTGATATAATTCCATGTAAAACAATTCAGGTACTGACTGTACTAAACATCTGCCGTAGTTCAGGCAGGTGTGTAGAGAGGAATATAAAGGCAGCACCTACCTGGGGAGGGTAGCGGCTTTCTCCGGTGTGGTGGCGGGAGGGGGTACCGGAGGTGTGTGTCGTGAGGAGGCCAGGATTACGGAGATCTCAGACACCAGTTTCTCCAGAGGTGCCAGTTTCTCAACTCCCTGTGTACATAGGCAGTATTGTATGGAGAGTCCTCACACGGATTATACACCTTGATAGGACTATAATACAGTTAAACCTGTCTATAGCGCCCCCTCTTGAGACTCATCAAAATAGGGTGCTATAGAGAAGAGGGTGCTATACACAGGTTACTTTTAATGTAAAATGTTTACATTTTAATGTTTAAAATCATGAACTATAGAGAGGAAGGTGCTATAGACAGGTGTAACTGTACTCTTTTTATGATTACATTATAAACGAGAAGAAGAATAGAAAATTATACTTACTGGTTACTTTATAAAATAGTGATGATATACACTGGCCAACCTTTTGTATGGTAAGATTTTACTAACTGACGTTTTGGCGAGTCATTGCTACCATTTTGGGAAGCCCGTGAAACCAGTTTTTACCTTGAAAATGATTACAGTAGGTCACTGAAATGTCAGTAAATCTTGCCACACTATGTTGACAGCTGTTATCTTCCTCTATAGAAACGAAAGTTTATTGTGAAACCATCTTAGAAGGTCCAAATGAGGAACAGATGCCATGTGCTGCGGGTCCTAACAAGGAGTACAAATGAGAGATGTTTTATGATAAGCAGCAGCCTCTCCTAAAGGTTTGGGAAGTGTACCTAAGATATGGAGCATTTCCTTCCCATGGGTGTAAAATTTACTAAAAAAAATTGATGTAAATGGACTTAGAGTTACGCAGACGTATAAAAATAATTAAATTGTGTATATATTTATTTATTGGGTTTTGACTAGAGACTAGAGTAAACACATTCTGTCGAGAGATATGTAAATTTTGATTGTTTAATTTTTGGATTAAATTTGTTTTGTTAAATTGCTTTTATGTAAATATTTTTAAAGAAGGAAAATAAACTTCTTTTTTTTTTATAAGTTCTGATATCTATTATTTTGTTTAAAATAAATGTGTTTATACTATTTCTAATAAATTATTTAATAAGCAAAATAACAAAAATCATCTTAACTAATTGTCAAAATCCATCTTATTGATTAGAAGCAATAGCGCTGAATAATTCAACCTTCAAGATACAAATAGCGTTATGTATTCTGATAACTAAAAGGATAGTCAAAGTGTGTGTGTGTGATAGAATGGTCTTTCTATAAATTAAACAGTGATAATCATATCTTTGAGTCAAAAGGCGATCCAACAATTAAGTTTGTATAAATGGGCCTACCTGAATCTGTAAAGAAAGAAAAGAAAAAAATATATTTTCTCATAAAATTTCGAGAGATTACTCCCTCTTTATCAATTTATTGTACATTTATTGAGAAAAAAATTTTTTTTTTCTTTCTTTACAGATCCAGGAACGCCCTTTTATATAAACATAGAATCATATACAATATAATATAATGCGGCCTATGATTGTAAAACGACATTTGAAAATTATCCCACATGTTTCTTTTACATGTCCAGGGTAGCCTAGTGGACATGGCATCTGCCCGTTAAGCGGAACACTGTTGGTTCGATTCCCATCCCTGGATACTTTTATTTTTCCATTTATCATTACTCTTCACAATTCATCCTTTCATAATTCATCACTAAGGTTGGAAATAATCGTTATTTCTTATTAAATAAAAATTTTGATTTTTCGTTTAAAAGAAACGCATGTAGGATAATTTTCAAATGTCGTTTTACATAGAATCATATATTTGTTGTAACACTGCAGTTTGACGTACAGACTTGAGTATAGTTAGCCCACTATACATTGATGTAACGGATGCTAGAAGACAGAGTTGTAGAGAAGGAACCCACCTTAGCTCGCGGCAACCACTCAGCCAACAGAGAATGGAGCAGTGCCAGCTGATAGCCTAGATCTATGTGAGGGTCACATTCCGAGTAACGGTCTCTGGGGCCGTTACATGAGCTCTGCAACCACATCATTTATATGTTACAACATTGAGAAAAACTATGTACAATACTGAAATACATTTAACATCTCTAGGGGGTCGGTGGAAGGCTGGTTGAACCGTTTGGTTTTCGACCACTACGACCCGGGTTCGATTCCCGCATTGGACACTTTTTTTCCGTTTATAAAAAAAAAATGCTCCAATGGCCCCTGATTCTTGCAAAAGTCCAACCACACCAGCGAGTGCAAGTAACCAAATGGGGCTCTGGCACATTTGTAAGTGCAAAGTCGAACTGCTTTTCACATGTGTAGACATGTGGTATACTTACAGTAAAAGCAGTCGCCTACTTCTACCCACCATGATTATCATGGCCTATACCACGTGTACTAGGGATAAGCAAAAAAAAAAAACATTTAACATCTTGACTATGGTTCAATAAACGATCATCATTACATTATAGTAAATGGTTTAGTTTTCAATATAACATATTTATACTTAGAATAAACACAGGTCGGGGAAAAGAGATTCTTTTATATGAGGAGGATCGTACAAGATTTCGAGCAAGACCTGTAGAAAGCCATCTTGCCCGAAAACTTATACGATCGCCCTCGAATAAAAGAATCTCTTCTTCCCGACTTTGGTTTCTTCTTCTGAAGTAAATAAGGAGATTATCCTCGTCTTAATATTCGTACTTGTTCTTTCTGGAGGAGCTGCATCTGTACTCATGTTAGAGTCGGCAGCAAAGGTTTCCATGTTAGGAACAGCCTCAAACTACAGGCAAAGTCAAAATTTTACCAAAGTGTGCCATGGTGCTATGATCAACAAATGCTGCACCCCTACATTCCATTCTCATGGAATTCGTGTAATCTTTACACAAGGGGATAAGAAACAACAACAACTTGTTCTTTTCAATATAATCGTCCTTCTTTTACAGATATCGAACTACTGGAGATCAGAGAAAGGTGTCTCTCAAAAATTCATTAGGGGGGGGAAAGGTACTTGATGCTTTAAGCTAGAAACCATTTTTTAACGAATTAACAACCATATATACGCAGAAATTACTCAAAAATGAATCTGACATGGATGTTGTTGGAATGTCCAATAGAACCTCTTTTTTTTTTGGCTTGGATAGAATCAGAGAGTTGTTGGAGACTTTATCTATCGGCTTTGCACTTGGTTCGGTGTGTTAGAAATGTCTTGTAGTTGCAAGATTTGAAACATTCATTCACGAATCAAGAAATTTATTACTATTCCTCTTAGGGTTATGTATTACACGTTGTACAGGCCATGATAATCATGGTGGGTAGAAGTAGGCGACTGCTTTTACTGTATGTACACCACATGTCTACACATGTGAAAAGCAGTTCGACTTTGCACTTACAAATGTGCCAGAGCCCTGTCTGGCTACTTGCACTCGCTGGTGGGGTTGGACTTTTGCAAGAATCGGTGCGCCATTGGAGCATTTTTTTTTTTAAACATAAAAGAGTGTCCAATGCGGGAACCGAACCCGGGTCGTTGTGGTCGAAAACAAACGGTTTAGACCATCCTTCCACTGACCCCCTAAGGTGTGTTAGTAATGTCTTGTGGTTGCAAGATTTGAAGCATTCATTCACGAATACAAGAGATTTATTACTTTTCCTCTTTACATAGGGTTATGCGAGTTTGGTTATGAGGGAACGTGGATGGGGGGGGGGGATGATGGTCGTCACATGTTAAAGATATGGTCAAGATCTGATCATACTCACCGAAATCTGCCTCAAAAACGCCTTCATCGAACTCCATTCCCGTTGAACAAACTCGTTCATAAATTCCATGAATTCTTCTTTGCCCCCAAACCTGTTACATCACAGAAAGGTTATTGCTAAGCGCTCATTTCTCCCTAAAGGACACTTTGGCTCTGCAATTAGGCGTTGTCCTTTACAGGGAGGTTCTACTGTATAGAAATATATTTATTTTAAAATATCATCATTAGGACATAGCATCGATGAAAATTATAAACATATTTTAAGTCGACTTCTAATATATATTGAGACGTTACAAAAAACAATTTTCAATTGTACATAAATTCCTTTAAAATGTTACTTTAATTTTTCATATGTTTATTTTCATTTTTATTTTCCATTCATTAAAAGTCAATGATGTACATACTAATTTGGTAAAAAAACTCAATAAAAACGATATGTAAAAAAATACATAAACAAATGGCTTGTAAAAGAAAGCAGCAATAAATGAGTTTAGGCAAAATGTCTATTTCATTAACAAACATTTCACTTTTAAAATAATAAACTTTAAAAATAAAGTTTTACTAAACTAAAATTAGCGTTTTAAAAAATAAAAACGTGGCAATATATATAATTGATATTTATTGTTACAGCCCTTGACCTGTAATGAATAAATTATTACAGTCGAAATTAGATAATTCAAAGCTCAAGGGACCAAAAAAAAAATCGAATTAAAAACAGAAATTTCTCTTCATAAGGAGAGTCTAGGGACCAAGATAAATATTCGAATTAAAGACATTTGAATGATCCAAATTCTACTGTAAACTTATTTCAAGAATCAAATCAGGTTGATATTGAATAGAGAATCAACTGTAGAGAGATGTACTTACTGGGTGAAGTTGGCCAGAGTCTGGATGGTCTTGGCAATTAGGGTCAGGTTCCTTGCCGCTCGACCTTGGGGGTATTCTGCACCAGAAAATTCATTCTTTAACCATCTCTTTTTTACAAATACCAACAAATAACTCCTTCTTTGCTGGTCCCAAGCCCGGATGAAAAAGGAGGAGGGAGAGCAGTAACAAGCTCGCTAAAAAAACCTGGGTTCAGCTGGCTCGGCTGATAGTAGCCTGTAAGGGCTCCAGCGATACAGGATGAGTCTGTACTCTATGTTAGGAGCGGCTACATATGGCGTCTGTTCCTCATGTCCGATGCTACCATTTCTTTTAGAGCTAAGTCGGCCTGCTACTGAGTAGTGCTCTCAGTCTTAATGACAAAGGCAGACCTGATGGCTGGAGATAAGAAAGAAGAAGACAAATATCAATTGTAAATGTTTTCTTAAGGAATTCTTAAACTATCTATATTTTCCAAATGTAAAATGTACAAAAATATCAATTTGAAATGTACACTCATGGACAAAACTTCAATCGTCTCCAATTGTCTGTTTTTTTGTTTTTTTTAAAGGAGACAGAGGAAATTTTGGTCATACATGGTTATCTCATGTATCTTCAATAAAGATCACTTGTGTATCAACTGCTATAACCTAACTGAACGTGTACAAAGTGTGGAGAACGATATATAGTACCTTGAGTGAGGTTGAAGAGACTGGGAGACAAGATGGCGGGACACAGGAAACGCAGGAAGATGGATGCACTGATGAGGTTCTCGCCAAGTTCTTCTTTTCCCATTGATCGCAGGCGATCCTGGTACTCGTGAAATACTTCCTGAAGTTCCCTGTACATACAAGACAATGGTAAACACTCAGTTATTAGGAAAACATCAGTTTTGTGTTAAACGATGTTTACAATTGAAGAAAAATAGCGTTTAAGCAAGTATCTGTTGAGAAGTAAAAGCTTCAAATGTATTTATGTAAATACATTATGCAACCTAGTAATGCAACTGTGGGGGCCGAGAGACTTCCTTTCAGCCTGCTGGGATGCCGGACCACGCCGTCAACAAACATACAAGCGGCGCCATGAAATAAGAGATGACCACCGCTGCGCGGCGCGGCACAGCGGTGGAAACCAGAAAGGACCAGAATAGACATTCTAGGATGTTGTTCTTTTTGTCTTCCTCTAAAAATGTAGCTAATAAGTAATACCAATAAAACACTAACTTTGAGAGACTTTCTGAGTTATCGCTAGACTAATAATTCGACACACCACACAACCTTCCAAGAAAGATTAAAAAAAACTTGGATACACCTGACTTTCTTTTTGTACTTATGACAAGAACACATGGTACAGGCCATGATAATCATGGTGGGTATTTAGTATCAACTTTTATTGTGGCTACATCACATGTCTACCCATGTAGAAAACAGTTTGACTTTAGGTAGGGTCGAATTTCGGTAAGAATCGGGGGTATTGAGAGAGAAGCAATTTTTTTCTATAGGAAAAAAAAAAAGCCTGATGCAGGATTCTATCCACTCTACACTCATGGATAAAACTGAAAGAAGTGGAAAGTCTTTGATATCGCCGGTCATCTGTTTTTCTTTTCCTTTATTTATTATTTTTTTTTTTAAGAAGAAGAAGACAGGCGATTTTGTTCACAATTTGGTTATCTCGTGTGTCTTCAATAAAGGTCACTGTAACATCTTTCAGAGTTATTGTCTGAATCCCGATAACATGCTAAAAGGTAAAACTATCTTAAGTTTTGTCCATGAATGTAAATATTGGCGAATAAATTCAATATTGACCCGTGTTATATGCCTTATTTTCATATAAAGGGAAGAAGCTATAAGATCAGATGGAGAATTTAAGGTAAGAAAAAAAAACAATATTCTTATTTATTCCGATAGATGACGCAAACTATCATCATCAACTTTCAATGATAGTTTGCATCATCTCAGAAGCATGGACAAATTCCTGGATCAGCTCCGATATCCCAAACAAGAACCTCATCACAAGCCCAAGTGTCAAGATCTCAGGTTTTTCCCTCCCTCGACGAGAATGGGTGCTTCTAAACCGCTTTAGGACAGGTCAGGGAAGGTGTGCTGAGCTGATGAAGTTATGGGGTTACACCAAAGATCCAAATTGTGCCTGCAACGTCCCACAATCAATGTCCCATATACTAGATGACTGCCCGCTGTACAAATTCAATGGAGGAATCTCCAATCTCCATTCTGTCACCCTGGAAGCCCTGAACTGGCTGAAAGCCTTGCCTCTCAGACTTTAATGACCGATATGTCCTCACTTCTTTTTTTCTAGATTTAATTCATTTTGTCTCCTCTCTAATTGTAAATACGCTGCTGTATCACCTCATAAGCATAAATAAATAAATCATCTATCAGAGTAAATATCAGCTAAACGTTAATTATTATCCTTCAGTTAATTAGCCGTAAACATATACAGTATATCAAAATACGAAACTATTATAGACGCGTATGATTCTTTTCAAAGCCAGGCCCTCCCATTAATTTTCCATTGCAGTAAGTTCAGTATAAATAGTTTTATTTTGAAAAGAATCATACGCGTCTATAATAGTTTCGTATTTTGATAACAGATGGCGCGCTAATGCATCTTAATATACAATATATGGTATAGCGAAATGAGATTAGCCATGTATAAGAAATAATTCCATTAATCTCATTGAAGAACGTTCAGTAGAAACTAAAGTACACATAAACAAATTTAATTAATTAATTAAAAACACGACAACAATCCCAAAGGAGATCCTTGGCTTATATTTAATTAGTTTTATTTGTTTCATTGTTAGATACATTTAATTAGATAAAATCTCTCTCTCTTGAACAAACCATTTAAATTATTTATTTGTAATTCAGTAGCGTGTATTGTATATTAGTAATTCTTTAATCAGCTGGGCTTCTTCTTTTTAATTATTCCTAGTACACGTGGTACAGGTCATGATAATCATTGTGGGTAGTTAGCGACTGCTTTTACTGTAAGTACATCACATGTCTACACATGTGAAAAGCAGTTTGACTTTTGAATTTATAAATGTACCAGAGCCCCGTTTGATTACTTGCATACGCTTGTAGGGTTGGACTTTTGCAAGAATCAACGGCCAAAGTGCTCAATGTGCGGAATTCATTCCCGAGTCGTAGCGGTCAAAAACCAACGGTTTAGACCAGGGGTTGGTAAACTGCGGCTCGTGAGTCACATGCGGCTCTTTGGATGTGAAGCTCTTTATATAGTTCCATACGTAAATATTATTTATGTGAGTACTGTTTATTGTTGGCAAGAAAAAATATTGTGGCTCTTTAAAAACTTTGAAATTTTGTAAATTGTAATTTTTGATTCTTCCGACTCAAAAGTTTGCTGACTCCTAGTTTAGATCACCATTCCCTTGTGTTTCTCCTTATTGACTGGTCCATCTATGTAAATAGAAACGTACCTGGGGAAGTGAGTGGAGGAATTGATGATATTGGACCAGGCCATCTCCACGAAGGTCATCAGACTGGCTTGTTGACGTTGCAGGTTGGCCGTGTTGGTGACCTTCATGTCATCCACCTGGACACTCTCAAGGTCATATATCGAATCAAATATTGATAGCTATATAGGCAGATCGGCGGAAGTCAATCAGAACCGAATAGACATTCTAGGGTGTTGTCCTTTTTGACTTCCGATAAAAATGTAACTAATAAGTAATACTAATAAAAAAAACTGACTTTAAAATACTTTTCTGAGGCATCGCTGTACTTAATAAATCGACACACCACATTGGATTGGCTTCCGCCGATATGCCGCGCCTCGCAGCGGTGGCCATCTGTACTATTTCCAGGCCCTGCTTGTATGTTTGCCGTGGTCTGTTATCCCAGCAGGCTGGAAGGATGTCTCTCGGCCCCCGCAGACTTATTCTAATGTTTCTGATATAAATAAATAAAACTCAGAGGTGGGTGTCGTATTATTATATCCTTTGTATTTTAATACATATTGAAATTATTAAGGTGAAAACATCAGCCTTTTAGGTATACACACATTTCTTTCTATAATAATAAATAATTTTTTAATAAATATAAATTTATCTCTGGAAGTTTGATGTTTTTGCCTTAATATTGATACAAGGAAATATTTTATTGAAGTCAGAATATAACTAGTATTCTAGGCATTTTCTTGATAAAATCTTCCAAACCTCAAACATTTTGTTCTTTTTTTTTTACACCTAACCCTAAAATATGTAATATCGTCTGCTTACCTCGCAATCTTCGTCTGAATCCAGAACTCTTCTCAGGAAGATTCCAAGTGTATCTTGTAGGTACTGGAACACACACAAAACACATGCTCAACATCCAATATGTTTGAGGGTTGCAATCTAGATAAATCCTTAAAGCCAAGATAAAATGTATGGTAATACACATTTCAACGTAACTAGCGTTTCACCGTACCTTGTAGGTACTGTAACCCAAAGCACATGTTCAACATCCAATATGTTTGAGGGTTGCAATCTAGATAAATCCTTAAAGCCAAGGTAAAATGTATGGTAATGCACACTCCAACCTAACTAGCGTTTCACCGTACCTTGTAGGTACTGTAACCCAAAGCACATGTTCAACATCCAATATGTTTGAGAGTTTCAATCTCTATAAATCCTTGAAGCCAAGATAAAATTTATGGTAATACACACTCCAATGTAACTAGCGTATAACAATCTTTAATAATTCTCAGCAATGCTCAATACAGAAGTGATTTCCCAGTGGCATTGGCCTCTGTGGTCATTCACGGAAGTGAAAGCTGGACTTCTTAGAAAATAAAAAAGAAAAATAATTGATGCTTCGAAATTATAGAAATGTAGAAATCTACACAGAGTGACACCCACATGGACAGTTATAAAATAACAAATATCTTAATTCTATGCAAATTTAATCCTAGTAAATCACTAGATTCCAAAATAAGCAAAGACTGACACACTTCGGCCAGAAAATCTCTCTTAGTTTAAGAAATATGAATGCAAGCCAGGTAACATCTCTCTTCAAGATAAAGACAGGTTGATATTAGGAAAAATTTAAGGAAGAGAGGAAGACTTCCAATAAGCTGGCTTGGAAGGGGACATGAAATCTACCAGAAAGTCACTAAATCAGCTTCGAGTGATGTTCACTAACAGATCAAATTGGAAAATATTTATCCATATAGTCACCAAAAGTTGACTTGATGGACACTAACAACAATTCGAAACTATTATAGACGCGCAAGATTCTTTTTGAAATAAACAATTTCTACTGCCCTTACTGCAATGGAAAAATTAATGGGAGGGCCTGGCTCATCAGTGGTGAACCCTCCCAGCGGTTTCGCCAGTTTAATCTACCATACCGCTGTTTTATTGCATTTTTTCGAACTTCCTTTTATAGTCCCTCCCATTAATTTTTCCATTGCAGTAAGGGCAGTAGAAATTGTTTAATTTCAAAAAGAATCTTAGGCGTTTAAAATAGTTTCGAATTTTGATAACAGATGGCACGCTAGTGCATCATACTAACAACAATAATACAAATTACAATATCTGGGGTAAATGAGACATGGAAATGATAGCATAAAAAAATGACAGGAAATGTTGACGTTTATCATTTTACGTCCTCTTATAATGACGTAGATTTCACAGAATTTTTACGTCTTCAAACAGAAATATTATTTTTATTGTTAGAAATGGTTGACATTCTATGCTCATTCTAAGATCGAAACCATAACGACAGCGCCATTTCTAAACCAAAGTTTTACTCTCTTGATAATTTTGATTGTGATTGATATCATTATTAACATTGGAAAAGTAAAATAATCTATAATACATATAAATAACTAGCCGAATGACCCGGGCAACGCCCGTGTTTTACCTGATTAAATGTTTTGATTCAAATACTATTTGTTGCAATTCTAAATTGGCGCCTTAATTAATTGCATATGTTAGTTAATAACTATAGCCTACCGCCCGCCATGCGCGCGCACAGGGAAGTCACGTGCTCGCCGGCAGCCAACGGGCGCGCGCCGCCGGCAGGGGGGGGGGGGAAAGGTGGCGTGACCGTAGCCAACCAATAAAAGCAAACGGTGACAGAGAGAGAGAGATGACTGATTAGGAGATGAGGAAAGACGCTCATAACTGTATATAGTATAAGTAAAACAGCTTCAGAGGATGAGTATCTTGTTTTATTTTATATTTCATCTCAAGCTTTCGGGAATTACAAATCCTTTTACAGGAGTATATTCCGTCATATACCGAGTGTCTGTCATATCGCACGACACAGGGGAATGGAGTACACCATACTGACCGGAAAGGCTGTGAGAGCCGAGAGACTTCCTTTCAGCCTGCTGGGATGACAGACCACGCCGTCAGCAAACATACAAGCGGAGGCCATGAAATAGTACAGATGGCCACCGCTGCGTGGCGCGGCATATCGGCGGATGCCAAGAGAACCAGAATAGACATTCTAGGGTGTTGTCTTTTTGTCTTCCTCTAAAAATGTAGCTAATAAGTAATACCAATAAAACACTAACTTTGAAATACTTTCTGGGCCATCGCTGGACTAATAAATCAACACACCACAAGACGTCTGAGCGACACATACCTGGACGCCCGCCGACACGTGGACCAATTAAAGGAACTCACTGACTTAACGGTCACCGAGATGGTACATATAGTTCAAGATAGAGATAGCTGGCGTCGCGCATTGTGTTTGGGATGTAATATGTACAGTACAACGTTCGATCGCGTATAAAATGTTGTATTATATACCTGGATGCCCACCGACACGTGGACCAATTAAAGGAACTCACTGGCTTAACGGTCTCCGAGATGGTACATATAGTTCAAGACAGAGATGGCTGGCGTCGCATTGTGTTTGGGATGTAATATGTACAGTGGGCCACAACGTTCGATCGCGTATAAAAAATGATATTACTCCGTATCTAACGGCGTTTATTATTATTCATTTTATGTACTCCTGTAGAAGGGGATAGAGATACCTGAAAACTTGAGATTGAAAAAAAATGAAAAGATATTCATCTACAGACACCAGTGTGTTCTATTATTTAATTAATATGTAGGAGATTTAAATTAATTGGGTATAATATGCAAATATTTATTTAACAGTTGGGAGAGACACGCCATATCCACAATTAGGATAATTGCGTGTATATCTGAAATTATATACAATTAACACAATTGAACATTGGGAAGCATGAAAATTACACGTTCGATGTCAAATTTTGCATATAGTAATTAGAAATAGTAGCTTAAAATATGTACAGTCAACACTTTCGCCTTAAAATATACAGCCTACAGAATCTATTAAACTTGATGTATATGCAAATATGGAAAAAAAGATGTACTCACCCGTAATCCAAGCAGCTTCATATAAGCTTCAGTGGCTTTGGTTGCCAAGGAATTTCCCCTGAAGGTAAGATGGGAGTCATCTGAAACAGTCGATGTCAGTGACAATGGATTCAATGAAGTCCAGAGGTCAAGGATTTGTGGAACTACTGAATGTAAGTACATCCAGGAATTCGTGAACTTGTTTTCCAGGCAAAAAGGAAAATCAAGAAATCAGTGAATGGAGTGAATCAGAAAACCAAGAACTTGAAGATATTCAGACATCAAAGACGAAAGGGGCTTAGGAAGGTTTACAGAGCAAGGGCATCAGAAGATAAGGAACATTAGTAAGTACAGATGGCAAGGATATCTGGGGATCAGAGACTTGCACAATCAAGGAAGGAGTCAGGGATTTGAAGGAATTCAGGGTAATAAGGTCATCAGAAAGTAGAGAGGTAGTAGGGGGGTCATATGTTCAGGTAGTTAGGACATTTCAGGAATTCAGTCAGATATTTGAGTCAAGGAATTGGGAAAGTTCAGATAACAAAGACAAAGTAAAGTACTTGAAGGAGCACATAAAGATATCAGAAGAATGGATTATATCCATAATGCAGGAGAAGGGTAGAGACAGGGTAAGTCCAAAGAAAATGACATGATGAAAAGTCGGGGATTTGAAATCTAATGAATAAGAACATCAGTATATATATCAGGGATTTGAAGTTGAAAGAACAATAACATCGGAAGTTGAGGGACTATAAGTATAAAGATAAAAAATTATAAATTATATATTATAATTATATAAAATAATAAATTTCACATGTGTAGACATGTGGTGCGCTTACAGTAAAAGCAGTCGCTAACTACCCACCATGATTATCATGGCCTGTACCACGTGTACTAGGGATAAGCAAAAAAAAAAAAAAAGAACACCGGGAAATAGGGGATTTGAAGTTAAATTTTGACAATTAAAATAATTTTATTGACATCTTATCAATACATGTAAAAGTACACAGTCTGCACTATTTTAAGAAGATAATTATATATATATACATGATACTATGTACAATGAATATGGCGCCTCTACCACCGCTGCAGAGTTTGAAGTTAAAAGGAAAAGGACATCAGATGGTGAGGGGGACTATAAGTCTAGAAAACACCGGGAAATCAGGGATTTGAAGTTAAAAGGACATAAGAAGGTAAAGGACAATATGTCTGAAGAACAAGTGTATCAATGAATGAGCGAATTGAAGTTAAAAGGATAAGGACATCAGATGGTGAGGGGGGCTATAAGTCTAGAAAACACCTGTATATATATATCAAGGATTTGAAGTTAAAAGGACAAGAACACCGTGAAATCGGGATTTGAAGTTAAAACGACAAGAACACCGGTATATATATCAAGGATTTGAAGGTAAAAGGACAAGAACACCGGTATATATATCAAGGATTTGAAGTTAAAACGACAAGAACACCGGGAAATCGGGATTTGAAGTTAAAACGACAAGAACACCGGGAAATCGGGATTTGAAGTTGAAACGACAAGAACACCGGTATATATATCAATGATTTGAATGTACAAGAACACCGGTATATATATATCAATGATTTGAATGTACAAGAACACCGGTATATATATATATATCAATGATTTGAATGTACAAGAACACCGGTATATATATATCAATGATTTGAATGCACAAGAACACCGGTATATATATCAATGATTTGAAGGTAAAAGGACAAGAAAATCGGAAGGAGAGGAACTATAAGTGTAAGAACAAGAACATCATAAAATGAGCTATTTAAAGTCCAAAAAACAAGAACAGCCACTGACCTATCTTGTCAATTTCGGCCATGACGATGTCCGCCAGGAACTGCTTTGCCAGCCCTTGTCTCTGCATGATCTTCACCAGATACGTGGCCATGTCCTCCTGAACACACCAACTCCGATCTGTACATTGGAATTTAACACCATTCAAATGTAATACAGATAGATACAAACACATTAGGATATTTTATAACAAAATCAATAAGCAATCCAGATCTAGGCCTCTGGGTTCGACTTCTGCGCATTTACACTCATGGATAAAACTAAAGAAAGTGGAAAGTCTTTGATGTCACCGGTCGTCTATTTATTTTTATTTTTTTTTAATGGACAGAGACAATTCTCTCTTTCTGTTCAGACTTGATTATCTCGTGTATCTTCAATAAAGCTCACTGTAATATCTTTCAGAGTTATTGTGTGAATACCGATATACATGCTAAAAGGTACAACTTCCTTAAGTTTTGTCCATGAGTATATCTTTCAGAGTTATTGTTTGAATCCCGATATACATGCTTAAAGGTACAACTCCTTTAAGTTTTGTTCATGATTGTATCTTTCAGAGTTATTATCTGAATCCCGATATACATGCTAAAAGGTACAACTTCCTTAAGTTTTGTCCATGAGTGTATCTTTCAGAGTTATTGTCTGAATCTCGATATACATGCTAAAAGGTACAACTTCCTTAAGTTTTGTCCATGAGTGTATCTTTCAGAGTTATTGTCTGAATCTCGATATACATGCTAAAAGGTACAACTTCCTTAAGTTTTGTCCATGAGTGTATCTTTCAGAGTTATTGTATGAATCCCGATATACATGCTAAAAGGTACAACTTCCTTAAGTTTTGTCCATGAGTGTATCTTTCAGAGTTATTGTCTGAATCTCGATATACATGCTAAAAGGTACAACTTCCTTAAGTTTTGTCCAAGAGTGTATATTTCAGAGTCATTGTCTGAATCCCGATATACATGCTAAAAGGTACAACTTCCTTAAGTTCTGTCCATGAATGTACAATGCGCAAAGAGTCCTGTTTGTTTAATTATACTCATTTGTTGGTTAAGGCAAGTGCGAGAATCGGGGCCCATTGAAGCGCTAATTTTCAGAAAAAAAGTGTCCAATGCGGAATTCGATCACGCGTTGCTATTGTCGATAATCTACAGTGTAACACGACTACAACACCAACCTACAAAAACAGGCTTGTCAGTTTTCCAACGTGAAATCTAATTTATAATCAAACACGCTTACTACATATTGGACCAGTCCAAATTCTTACGAATATAGGTATTCAAAAAAGCACAGTACTTATAAATTCAAAATAATAAAATCGCATAGAGCTACCTATCTAATTACGAAGTAAAACAACACAAATATTTTATTTATTTAAAAAATAGACAAAGCTTTCGAATACTTAGGCTTCTTCAACACCTAGATAAATTTACTACATGTCGTTATTCAGATAGCAATTATGGACAAAACTTAAGGAAGTTGTACCTTTCAGCATGTATATCGGGATTCAGACAATAACTCTGAAAGATACACTCATGGACAAAACTTAAGGAAGTTGTACCTTTCAGCATGTATATCGGGATTCAGACAATAACTCTGAAAGATACATTCATGGACAAAACTTGAAGAACTTGTAACTTTCAGCATGTATATAGGGATTCAGACAATAACCCTGAAATATATTACAGTGACCTTTATTGAAGACAGACGAGGTAACCAAGTGTAAACAAAATTGCCTCCGTCTCCTTTACAAAAAAAAAAAAGCTAAATCAAAGACCTTTTCCTTTCCTTTTGTCCATGAGTGTATATACATATAATTAGACAAAATGAGAACGTTCATTTTTCTTTCAATTTATTATTATTTTTTAGAATAATTATTTCAGAGCATTTCTCAATTCGAAAAAAAAAATAATAATGTGGTTTCATTCCGAAATTAATTTATATTAAGTGAAGAGGAAACAATTGGTTTCTTTAAAAAAAAAAACGGAAAGGGGATTATGTTCTTTTTTCCGCAAAGAATTTTTTTCCATAAAAATAAGGAAATAAGATTTTGTATTTTAAAAAAAAACCATATCTCTAAAAAAATAAGTCAATCAACAAGGAATTAATTTCGAAGTTACCGAAACAATATTGCACAATACTTCCTAGATGTAAGTTAGGTACTGTGGAAAAAAACGAACAAATTATTAAATATTCCTCAATATGGTTTTACTTTCCTCTAATGAAAGTGTCTTCTTCTTCTTTCTTATCTCCACTCAATCATATTAGGGTATCAAGCTTGTAGAGCTTGTTGATGGTGTCTGCTGGGGATGTGTCTTCTTCTTTCTTATCTCCACTCAATCATATTAAGGTATCAAGCATGTAGAGCTTGAGACTTGACAAACATCATGACTGGGTGAAGTATAATGCGTCTGCCTTTGTCATTAAGACTGGGAGCACTACTCAGTGGCAGGCCGACTTAGCTAAAAAAAAAAAAATGGCCGCCTCTGACATGAGGAACAGACGCCATCTGCAGCCGCTCCTAATATGGAGTACAAACGCTGCTCATCCTGTATCCCTTGATCAGGAGCCCTTACAGGGTACTATCAGCCGGGCCAGCTGAGCCCAGGTTTTTTACCGAGCTTGTTACTGCTCCCCCTTCTCCTTTTTCATCCGGGATTGGGACCGGCAAAGGCGGAGTTCTAAGAAAGTGTACTTAGTGTATATGTATGCAAATAATGGCGGTATTATGTTAGATACTGTCCTAAAAGCTTATGTCCATAGTTTACTTAAATAACATTTCTAAGATTCCACTCTTCAGTGTAGCATATAAAAGCAGAATGATCCAATACAGTATTAGAGATCTAAAGAAGCAGTCTGGTAGATTAAATTGGTGAAACCGCTCTTGATGAGCCAAGACTTCCCAATTTTTTTTTTTTCGTCGCAGAAAGGACAGTAAAAGTGTGATCTATTTGTGAAAAGAAACATTCGCGTTTTAATGTTTTCATTTGTTATATCAAGTTAGATATTGATGAGTTTTCAACAATCAAATAAAGTGCACGTAAGTAGATATGCAATTATTAGCGGCGTTAGTCTAGTCCTTGATGAGTTTAACAACTCGAGAGAGTGCGTGTAGTAGATATGCAAAATGTGTGGCGTTAATCTAGTGTTATTGATGAGTTATATAACCCAAGAAGTGTAGTAGATATGCAAAATGTGTGGCGTTAATCTAGCTATTGATGAGTTTGGAAACCCAAGAAACGTACATAGTAGATATGCAAATAATGATGGTGTGAGTATAGTTATTGATGAGTTTAACAAACCAAGGGAAGTTCATGTAGTAGATATGCAAATAATATCGGCTTGAAAATCTAATCATTGAGGAGTTAAACAACCCAAGAAAGTGTACGTAGCAGATATGCAAATCATAACGGCGTTTTAGTATAGTTATTGATGAGTTTAAAAACCCAAGAAAGTGCACATAGTAGATATGCAAATCATAGCAGAGTTAATCTAGTGTTATTGATGAGTTATACAACTCAAGAAAGTGTAGTAGATATGCAAATAAGAGCGGTGTTATTCTAGTTATTGATTAGTTACACAACACAAGAACCTTCACGTAGTATATATGCAAATCCTAGTGTGGGTTTAAGTATAGTTATTGATGAGTTATGCAACCCAAGAAAGTGTAGTAGATATGCAAATAAGAGCGGTGTTAGTCAAGTTATTGATGAGTTTGGAAACCCAAGAAAGTGCACGTAGTGTATATGCAAATCATGGCGGTATGACTCAAGATACTGATGAGGTCCACAACCTTTAGCTAAATATGTTAATGAGAATTTACCTTGACTCGGATGCTGATGAGGGGTTCCATGACTTCGCAGAGTGTCATGAAGTGGGCCTTGATGTACTGGAAATCATATTCAGAGAATTAAACCTTATTTGCATATATCATTAAAAGACATTAAGTATAGGCGGATGAATTTGGTTATTAAAAACTTTACATAAAAATCAGCCCTGCAAAACACTAAAAATGCTTCCTGTCAATAGGTTTTGGGTAATATTTCTTACTATTGTATAGTTATGCAAATATGGAATATGTAAATAAGTCATTCTTACCTTAAAGAATTTTAGTTTGTACCAGTAGAAGAAGTTCTAAAGAGACAAAGGTCACCTCTCCCGTCAAAATAGACGTCAAAACCTGACGCCATCTATTGACCGTCGCCGCAAACTAGCGGCCTCGTTTCGGTGACAAAGCCACAACACCAGCTTTGGTAAACTGAAAAGCGTTCACCTGCTAGTTTTCGGCGACGGTCAATCGATGGCGTCAGGTTTTGAGGCCTATTTTGTCGGGAGAGGCAACCTTTGTCTCTTTAGATCAATATCCTCCCGGAAAAATTTCCATCAGTAGAAGAAGAGATACGTTCGAGAGAAAGCATATACTGATGATGTCTTTTTTAAGAAAAAAACTTTGTGGATATTTTTATTCTAGTGAATCCTCATATTTATCATAGTGGCATCAATAACAAAATATTTAATAAGAATATTTATGTAAACTCAGTGAATCAGGCTAAATTTGCATAGTTTCTACAATATACACTAAGTATATGGAGATTGTATTAAAAAAAAGATCACAATAACAACCTTGAAACGTGTTAATACAAAAGGGTTTATATAACAACAGATGGAAACTTTCCGAATTGCTTCTTTGTTACTGTTCTAAGTAGAGATCAATGGAAGAAGAGAAATGTTTCCAGTAGCATTGCTCTAAGTAGAGATAAATGGAAGAAGAGAAATGTTTCCAGTAGCATTGTTCTAAGTAGAGATCAATGGAAGAAGAGAAATGTTTCCAGTAGCATTGTTCTAAGTAGAGATAAATGGAAGAAGAGAAATGTTTCCAGTAGCAGTGTTCTAAGTAGAGATCAATGGAAGAAGAGAAATGTTTCCAGTAGCATTGTTCTAAGTAGAGATAAATGGAAGAAGAGAAATGTTTCCAGTAGCATTGTTCTAAGTAGAGATAAATGGAAGAAGAGAAATGTTTCCAGTAGCATTGTTCTAAGTAGAGATAAATGGAAGAAGAGAAATGTTTCCAGTAGCATTGCTCTAAGTAGAGATAAATGGAAGAAGAGAAATGTTTCCAGTAGCATTGCTCTAAGTAGAGATCAATGGAAGAAGAGAAATGTTTCCAGTAGCATTGCTCTAAGTAGAGATAAATGGAAGAAGAGAAATGTTTCCAGTAGCATTGTTCTAAGTAGAGATAAATGGAAGAAGAGAAATGTTTCCAGTAGCATTGCTCTAAGTAGAGATAAATGGAAGAAGAGAAATGTTTCCAGTAGCATTGCTCTAAGTAGAGATAAATGGAAGAAGAGAAATGTTTCCAGTAGCAGTGTTCTAAGTAGAGATAAATGGAAGAAGAGAAATGTTTCCAGTAGCATTGCTCTAAGTAGAGATCAATGGAAGAAGAGAAATGTTTCCAGTAGCATTGCTCTAAGTAGAGATAAATGGAAGAAGAGAAATGTTTCCAGTAGCATTGTTCAAGTAGAGATAAATGGAAGAAGAGAAATGTTTCCAGTAGCATTGCTCTAAGTAGAGATCAATGGAAGAAGAGAAATGTTTCCAGTAGCATTGCTCTAAGTAGAGATAAATGGAAGAAGAGAAATGTTTCCAGTAGCAGTGTTCTAAGTAGAGATCAATGGAAGAAGAGAAATGTTTCCAGTAGCATTGTTCTAAGTAGAGATAAATGGAAGAAGAGAAATGTTTCCAGTAGCATTGCTCTAAGTAGAGATCAATGGAAGAAGAGAAATGTTTCCAGTAGCATTGCTCTAAGTAGAGATAAATGGAAGAAGAGAAATGTTTCCAGTAGCATTGTTCAAGTAGAGATAAATGGAAGAAGAGAAATGTTTCCAGTAGCAGTGTTCTAAGTAGAGATCAATGGAAGAAGAGAAATGTTTCCAGTAGCAGTGTTCTAAGTAGAGATAAATGGAAGAAGAGAAATGTTTCCAATAGCATTGCTCTAAGTAGATAACAAAGGAAGAAGAGAAGTAACCAGTACCTGAAGGAAGTTATGGTAGACGCCCAGAGGAAGGACATCGATGGACTGGTATCGGGACTTGATTCTGATGGAATGGGGGTCCTTCACAGTAATGGCTTTGTCTATTACCACGGGATACCTGTACACACACACCACATAGTATTAAAATCCACATTTACCTGCCCATGTAGAAGTCGCTTAAAAGTCTCCGGTTTTGATGCCAAGAAGAATATTGAATTCTTTAATCCCGACATTTGCAGAGTATGCCAGTTTCATACCCGGTCGATAACTATTCTACAATTTCTTTATGATTTTATTTTAGTGATCGCTCATTACCCGTGGAAGCATTTACTGTATAGCAAAGGAAATTCTCTATATATAGGCTAGATAGATGCTATCATGAATATATTTAAAGGAACTCACCAAGGACACCTATGGACAGTGGGCTACCTAGAGCGAAGTCTATATATACCGAAATCACCAAGGACACCGAATGTTACCTAGACAGAAGTCTGTATACCAAGGACACCGATGGCTACATAGACAGAAGTCTGTATACCCAAATCACCAAGGATACCGAAGGTTACCTAGATCGAAGTCTGTATGCGGAAATCACCGAGGACACCGAAGGTTTCCTAGACCGAAGTCTGTATACCGATATCACCAAGGACACCTTTGGACAGTGGGCTACCTAGACCGAAGTCTGTATGCGGAAATCACCAAGGACACCGAAGGTTACCTAGACCGAAGTCTGTATACCCAAATTACCAAGGACACCGAAGGTTACCTAGACCTAGGTTTGTATACTGAAATCACCAAGGACACCTTTGGACATTGGGCTACCTAGACCGAAGTCTGTAGGCGGAAATCACCAAGGACACCGATGGTTACCTAGACCGAAGTCTGTACACCGAACTCACCAAGGACACCAATGGACAGTATACCAATGACATACCAACCAAAGTCCTCTAAAACTTCAAAAAACCCTATGATGGAGAACACAAAAAAAAAGCACTAACGTCCATAATCGCTCAAGACAATTCCACATAAGCACACCGCCATTATATACTCCGCGAGCTAAGTGCGTACTAATGGTCAAAAATACTATTCTTTTCAAAAGTCACGATTTTCTTCCTTCAACTTTTTGTTTCGGGCTGGGTCACGAAATTGTTCTGGGGCGAAAAAAGGTGTGCTAGGCAGATGTCAGAATTGACGGGAAGGAGTACGCCTCGATACTATCAGTTCGTACTACAGCCAACCTCTCATCAACGACCACCTTCTTGAGCGACCACTTTTATAATATAAATCTTTAATGAACGACCAACTACAAAACCAATCAAAAGTATCCATGCTATAGACAACTCCTATGGAAGATCTTACTAAATTTTCTCCAACCCTGGAAATAACCTACATAGATTACATCTCAAGTCAACATCCTTTTGGCAGTAAGCCGATGTTGACATCCATTTAGTTTGTCAATGACCTCAAATTCAAGAACTCATCAATACCTTTGCCATTGGCGAATATAGTCAGTTTCTTCCCTATTTACTGATAACTCATCATTACATACGTCGGACCTAAGGCTGTTGGGTTCTGTGCTGCCTGGAGTATAGGGGCTCTATCTATGTTTCTTTTTGTGAATCTGTATAAGATCGGTGGTCTTAATAAAACTTTGTGTGTATTTGTATCTAAACAACTGGACATGTGTCGGACCTGGAAGCTGTTGTTGGGTTCTGTGCTGCCTGGAGTATAGGAGCTCCATCTATGCTTCCTTCCTGTGGTGAATCTGTATAAGACCTGTGGTATAAATAAAACTGCATGTGTGTTTGTATCTAAACAACTGGACATACGTCGGACCTGGAGGCTGTTGTTGGGTTCTGTGCTACATGGAGTATAGGAGCTCTATCTATGCTTCCTTTTGTGAATCTATATAAGACCGGTGGTCTTAATAAAACTGCATGTGTGTTTGTATCTAAACAACTGGACATACATTGGACCTGGAGGCTGTTGTTGGGTGCTGTGCTGCCTGGAGTATAGGAGCTCCATCTATGCCTCCTTTTGTGAATCTGTATAAGACCGGTGGTCTTAATAAAGCTGTGTGTGTTTGTATCTAAACAACTGGACATACGTCGGACCTGGAGGCTGTTGTTGGGTTCTGTGCTGCCTGGAGTAAAGGAGCTCCATCTATGCTTCCTTTTGTGAATCTGTATAAGACCGGTGGTCTTAATAAAGCTGTATGTATGTATCTAAACAACTGGACATACGTCGGACCTGGAGGCTGTTGTTGGGTTCTGTGCTACCTGGAGTATAGGAGCTCTATCTATGCTTCCTTTTGTGAATCTGTATAAGACCGGTGGTCTTAATAAAGCTGTATGTGATAACTCATCAGGTACTAAGTACAATTTATATCCAGGATTTAAGGAATTTTCCAGGTTTGTGTACTCACATTATGAGCTAAGTGTCTATATAGGATATGGCAAACTATGGAACTTACCATTTTTCCACCAGCATACGTGACTTGATGGAAGTCACAGGTATTGAGACGGTACCTGCATCCACCGTTGTCTTGTATCAACACCAGGAAATTCTAGGAAAAATTAATCAAGCGTTTATTTCTATCTTTTTATATCTTACACAACCCCTTGCAGCAACATGTTTATATAATTTTATATGATACATATGAGAACACCACACAAAAACCTAGGTGCAAATCACAAATATATATATATATATATTTAAATGTATATGCAATCTCAATAACAAATCCTTTCTTGGCGACCATTCTCCAACACAGAATAGTCCAGACCAGAGGAAACATTTATACTCATGGACAGAACTTAATGAAGTGGAAAGTATTTTTTGTGCCTGACGTCGAGTTTTTTCTTTTCTTTTTAGAAACAGAGTCAATTTTGTTCACACTTAGTTATCTCGTGTATCTTCAATAAAGGTGACTGTAATATCTTTCAGAGTTATTGTCTGAATCCCGATATACATGTTATATAAAAGGTATAGAACGGAATTTGGAAATTTTACCGCAAATGTTTCTTTTTAACGAAATTCTAAATTTATTTTAAGGAAAAAATAACGATTATTTCTAAACTTAGGGATGAAGTATGATAGTATGAATTGTGAAGAGTAATGATAAACGGATATAATAATTTATAAGGAAACACTAGTTAACACAATTTCTCACTTTTAAAATAAAACAACTTCCAACTATCCCCTAATTACGATGAAATAATATTCTTTAAATTCCATCAGCAAGAATTCTTCTAGACTGCCAGATATATAAAGGCCAAATACAATAGTAGAGCGGTCTGGTGGATTCAAATTTGTGAAACCGATGGGAGGGTTCACCACTGATATGTCAGGTCGTCCTACCAATATTTTCTCATTGGACTCTGGACAATAAGAGGAAAGTGTAGTAGATATGCAAATAATATCAGCGTGAAAATCTGGTCATTAAAGAGTTAAACAACCTAAGAAAGTGTACGTACAATGATGATGAAGATGATATAAAATGTAAATGTAGGTATTAAGAGATTCCAGCTATGTAATGCTGCTCCACTTATTTACACATTTCCACACAGGCACGCCGTCCCGCGCCGGATCAATTTCAAGAAAGTGTACGTAGAAGATATGCAAGTCATAGTGGCGTTAGTTTAGTTATCTATGGGTTTAAAAACCCAAGGGAAATAGAGAACGCCATCTATATATGAAATTTGAAACTATTTTAGGCGCGAAATTGATATCTTTTTATATTTGTCAACTGTTTCTTCTCTTAGGAATTTCCGGTTAAATGTATAAGTCCGTCTAGATACACAGAAATACTTCTTGATTTCACAGAAATATATATCACTTTTATTTTTGTTAACTGTTTCTACTTAGAATTTTTCGGTTGAATGTATAGGTAAAGAACAAGATGATGTAGGAAATATGGTACTTACCGATAAGTACATTCTTCTCTTTTCTTTTCTTCTTGTCAGCCTCGCGGTAGATGTAAATGTTGACATGTTCGAACGCTGGGAGATGGCTGGTGACATAAGACGTTAGCCAAACATCCAGAAAGATTTAGATCTTAAGACTTACTCAAATTCGAACTGTTCGCCCCAGAAACACATCTCAGCCTTCTGTCTGGAGGAGGTCTTGGCGTAGAGAGTCTTATCGAGGTAGATTTCACAGAAAAACCTGTAGATACACAGACATACTTGTAACAGAAATACCTCTGAATTACACACAGAAGTACTTGTAGAGATACACTTAAATATGTGTAGATGCATAGAAATTACTTTAGATACACATAAATTACTTTAGATACACAGAAATGCCTGTAGATTCCACAGAAATATCCCAAGATACACTGAAATCCCTGTAGATACACAGGATGTAGATACACACCTGTAGATGGACAAAAAATGCTTATAGAACTGAAAGAAATACCCTAGATGCACAGAAATGCCTGTAGAGATTTCAAAGAAATGCCTGTAGAGATTTCAAAGAAATACCTGTAGATGCAGAGAAATTCTTATAGATTTCACAGAAATATCCCTAGATATATAGAAATACCTGTAGATATCAGAAATACCTAATAGTTTAGTTCTCGTGTTTTAATTATTTACAGTCCTATAATGCTAATTCGTCAACCAAAAAATATTTTTCACATAAACTCGAAATTTTAAAGAATCTCAGCCATTTCTCATTGAAACTACACGACATCGTTCAAGGTTCTGGATTCCCCAATTAATATTCGATTCTAAAAATCCAACTTCACTTCGTTCCATATAAATGTATCTCTCTATTTTTTAGATAACTATTATTTGTGTCACCTATTTTAAACTTCTTTACATAAAGATTTACGTTCATAAAAAATACCAAAATTAAAATTTATATTCGACCATCAAAAATCGTATTTCGAGATACAAAAGTATACGTTTTACAGAAAGATAAAATAGAATTTAAATGAGAACACTTTCGCTGGAAGAAACCTCTCTACAAAGAATCGCCAAAATTAGAAATTTTACTAATTAGCAGCTTTCTGGTAAAAGGACGCCTCTTTATAAATAGCAAATTGGCTCTGTAACTAGGTGTCCCTTAGAACGCTTTACGATTTTGCGTATCATCCTTTCGCAGAGGCCATGCTAATCTTCTCTGTATCATTTCTATTGTAGTAATTGAACCACCAAACTGGTATCACAGGGGCCATGCTAATCTTCTCTGTATCCTTTCTATTGTAGTAGTTGTACAGCCGAACTGGTATCACAGGGGCCATGCTAATCTTCTCTGTATCCTTCCTATTGTAGTAGTTGTACCGCCGAACTGGTATCACAGGGGCCATGCTAATCTTCTCTGTATCCTTCTATTGTAGTAGTTGTACCGCCGAACTGGTATCACAGGGGCCATGCTAATCTTCTCTGTATCCTTCCTATTGTATTAGTTGTACCGCCGAACTGGTATCACAGGGGCCATGCTAATCTTCTCTGTATCCTTCCTATTGTAGTGGTTGTACCGCCGAACTGGTATCACAGAGGCCATGCTAATCTTCTCTGTATCCTTCCTATTGCAGCAATTGTGTACCACCGAACTGGTATCACAGAGGCCATGCTAATCTTCTCTGTATCGTTCCTATTGTAGTAGTTGTACCACCGAACTGGTATCACAGAGGCCATGCTAATCTTCTCTGTATCCTTCCTATTGTAGTGGTTGTACCGCCGAACTGGTATCACAGAGGCCATGCTAATCTTCTCTGTATCCTTCCTATTGCAGCAATTGTGTACCACCGAACTGGTATCACAGAGGCCATGCTAATCTTCTCTGTATCGTTCCTATTGTAGTGGTTGTACCGCCGAACTGGTATCACAGAGGCCATGCTAATCTTCTCTGTATCCTTCCTATTGCAGCAATTGTGTACCACCGAACTGGTATCACAGAGGCCATGCTAATCTTCTCTGTATCGTTCCTATTGTAGTGGTTGTACCGCCGAACTGGTATCACAGAGGCCATGCTAATCTTCTCTGTATCCTTCCTATTGCAGCAATTGTGTACCACCGAACAAGGTGTCCCTAGAGATAAGTTGTATAGTATTTTATAGAGAAATACCAATTTAAAAAAGGCTCAAAATGATGGAAAAAATATTTAAGGAACTCAAAAAACAGTTTGTTTCTTACCTTTTCTTAGCGGTTACTCCTTTAGCCTCGAGGATCCAAATCTTGAGGTTATTTTCTGTTCTGCGGATTGCATCTTGGTTTGGTTGGATGGTCTTCCTTAAGCTGAACATACATCCTGTTTAGGTACAGTACATGATAGTACGAACATCCATAGTTTACATCATAATACTATTCAGAGAGAATATGGATTTACGGGATACTAACCAAAGTATGATTTTTGAGCCCAATAATACTATTGAGTAAAAACATCCAGGGAAAATTATATTTTCAAAAACCTTTTTATTCTCTAGATTTCGAGCACGAACGCCCTTCTACAAGAGAAAACATGGTATAATTGATACAAGCGTTTACATTATTGAATTATAATACACCTATCCCCCGATTAACACGGTACTTGTTTTACACGTTTTCGCTTTTACACGGTTTTCCAAATAAGTTTTTTGTTTTTGTTTTTATCGCATTATACTAAATGCTACTGTGATTGAACACATGCGCTGTGTACACATCTCAAGAGGAATCCCGAGCTTATGTGCTGACTCAATGCATTTTATTTTTATTTCTGTGTACACCTATCCCCCGATTTACACGTTTTTCTCAGGAACGTATCTACCGTGTAAATCGAGGGATAGGTGTACTTATTTAAACAAAATGTTCTTCAACGCACGTAAAAAAATCCAAATAAAAACTACAGAAGACAAATACGATTTTACTGAAATTATTTACTAAGAAGTTAATGATAACCATTCTTCAAAATACAGACCATCATTATCTATGATGGTTTGCTACCTAAATGTAAGCATTTGTCTAAGGTACCATGACTCGGAGGCGAAGAAATCATGAAAAGTATACTGTTGATATGCAAAGAAGTATTGCTAATATTTGCCTTATTCTGTCTGTTTGTTTGTCTGAAGCTTTGTCTGTTTGTCTGAAGCTCACGGATAGAATGCGCGCTCATTGGCTGTAGATACGATGTACTAGAGCGCCATCTGTTATCAAATTATAAAACTATTTTAGAGGCGTAATATTCTTTTTATTTTTTTTATTTATTTATTGTTTTTTATTATTATTTTTTTATTTTTTTATTTATTTTTATTTATTTTTATTTTTTATTATTTTTTTATTTTTTATTTTATTTTTATTATTATTTTTATTATTTATTTTTTTTTTATTTTTATTTTATTTTATTTTTTTTATTTTTTTTTATGTAAGTTTGCCTCTCTCATAAACCTGTCTATACAGACCACCCTGACTATAGCGGTCACCTTAGGCAACCCTGTTATCAGCAGTGTGATACATCCACCTGTCTATACAGACCACCCTGTCTATAGCGACCACTCTAGACAACCCTGTTATCAGCTGTGTGATACATCCACCTGTCTATACAGACCACCCTGTTAATAGCGACCACCCAAGTCAACGTTTTTAAAATATATTCGCACTCGGGTAAACCCCGGGCGTTGCCCGGGCCATTCGTCTAGTTGCTAATAAACACTTTCTATTGACATTACAATGTACGTATACAATAACAATGAGTTATTTTACTTTGAAATCATACATTTCCGCATCATAATATAATTTAAATTGGGATATTACAACATAGTTCATTGTTGTTGTTGTTGTCGTGTCCAATGAAGAGCCTCAGATGTCTCCATACATCTCTATCACAGCAGTCGCAATGTCCTCTATCTTGGGTGTGTATACTGTTTTGTTGTTGTCGTGTCCAATTAAGAGCCTCAGATGTCTCCATACATCTCTATCACAGCAGTCGCAAGGTCCTCTATCTTGGGTGTGTATACTGTTTTGTTGTTGTCGTGTCCAATTAAGAGCCTCAGATGTCTCCATACATCTCTATCACAGCAGTCGCAAGGTCCTCTATCTTGGGTGTGTATACTGTTTTGTTGTTGTCGTGTCCAATTAAGAGCCTCAGATGTCTCCATACATCTCTATCACAGCAGTCGCAAGGTCCTCTATCTTGGGTGTGTATACTGTTTTGTTGTTGTCATGTCCAATGAAGAGCCTCAGATGTCTCCATACATCTCTATCACAGCAGTCGCAAGGTCCTCTATCTTGGGTGTGTATACTGTTTTGTTGTTGTCGTGTCCAATGAAGATCCTCGGATGTCATCATACATCTCTATCACAGCAGTCGCAAGGTCCTCTATCTTGGGTGTGTATACTGTTTTGTTGTTGTCGTGTCCAATGAAGATCCTCGGATGTCATCATACATCTCTATCACAGCAGTCGCAAGGTCCTCTATCTTGGGTGTGTATACTGTATTGTTGTTGTTGTTGTCGTGTCCAATGAAGATCCTCAGATGTCTTCATACATCTCTATTACAGCAGTCGCAATGTCCACTATATTGGATGTGTATGCTGTATTGTTGTTGTTGTCGTGTCCAATGAAGAGCCTCAGATGTCTTCATACATCTCTATTACAGCAGTCGCAATGTCAACTATCACATAGTTTATTTGTCAATAATTATCGATACGCAGGGTAAAAAACACGATACGTTTACATTAAAATCATCTAATATCTCAATTCAAAGGAATACAGTGACTATGACCCCCGATATGATCTTTACACTATTTTGACCGTAGCATTGTGTTGCGGTCATGAGCATCTTACAAATCAAATTTCCATCTTTCGGAATAAGTATCAAATATATATATGTCGTATCCGTCGTGGTCGAATGGAAGGGCGCAAGCGTTGTACATGTAAGCTTCGAAAAAGAACTTGTTCCACACTCGTGAGCGCTCGCTCGCTCCCAGATTTATTTTGTACAGATTTATAAATGGATGAATTTGTATTTACAATTAAACATAATAATTATGATGAAAATAAATTATACATTTTGGGTATTATACAAATTATGACATATATATACCAGAAGAGATCCCTCTCCCTTTAATTGTTCTTCAGAACGATGACACTGTAAATCACCCTAGTAAAAAACTTTACTTGTAATAATAAAGAAAGAGAATTCGCCACAACACCAGCTTTGGCAAATTCAGACAAAAAGCCAGCAACCTGTATACCAAGATATCATGCTCGTAGAATGGTATGAAATCGAAGCCACGCCCCTGTACTGATGAGGGCCAAAATCCGAAACCATAGTATACAGGTTGTTAGCTCTTTGTCTGAATTTGTTAAAACTGGTGTTGTGGCTGATTCCTTATCATCACCATTATGTTTTGAGGGGGTCGGTAGAAGGATGGTCTAAACCATTGGTTTTCGACCGCTACCACCCGGGTTCGATTCCCGCATTGGGCACTTTTTTATGTTTACAAAAAAAAAAAATGCCCCATTGGCCCCCGTTTCTTGCAAAAGTCCAACCCCACCAGCGAGTGCAAGTAATTAAACGGGGCTTTGGTACATTTGTAAGTGCAAAGTCGAACTGCTTTTCACATGTGTAGACATGTGGTGCACTTACAGTAAAATCAGTCGCCTACTTCTACCCACCATGATTATAATGGCCTGTACCACGTGTACTAGGGATAAGCAAAAAAAAACCTTTATGTTTTTTACTAAAGTGATACACATAGCCATCGATCTGATTCCTAATTGAAGGGAGAGATACCTCTTCTCGTACATGTATATAAGTTCTGAAATTTATACAAAAATGTAATGCCTTAACGAAGGTTGGCGTTCAGCCAACCGAAATATTGACAAATAAATATTTTATTCAATCCAATATATGCCTTTTTATTATCTAAACATATACAAGTATGAAAAAACAATAGAAAAAAAAAGAAAGATAAGTGGGTCAGGTGTTGATATTAAAAATAAAGAAGGCATTTCCTGACCACGAGCACATATGCTTTTTAATGCGTTCGTGGATCGCTTTTCTTGGTTTATCAAGAAATTGGGTTGGTCAAATATCACGGAGCAAGTTAAATAAACGTTTAGTTTATTTTTTCTACACTAGATGGCACTCTGCCATCTAAAAAGCACATGTGCTCGTGGTCAGGAGATGCCTTCTTTATTTTTAATATACAAGTATATGGTGAATATGTTGATAGTATATAGTGATGCCTTTCTAGATACATGAATATCATCCTGCCGCAACTTTATATTATATATATGGAGAAATTATTCAAATAAGACAGAAGAATGCAGTGAACGGTGTATGTAGACCTGAGGAAATTGTTACTGCGCTCTAAGGACCGGTGAACAGTGAAGTGTCAAGTTGTGTAAAACGACACAATTGGGACGAAATGTCGCCACCCACTTCCGGCAGTTCAAGAAAGGTCATGTCACTTCCGTCACGCAGACATGGAATGTCCCATACGTCCTTGTCACCACACGACAAATCTGATCATTTACAAAATTTTCTGTAGTTTTCATTTCAGTGAACACATGCCACCGAGTGTATTATACAGTTCTAAACCTACTCAAGAAAATAGTTCCATTTATAAAACAACCTAACCTAATTTATTTAATTTTTACCAAAAAACTGTAATCAATAATAGAAGATCACTACATTAATACGATTGGCCATTAAACAAAAGAAAATACGAAAAAGGCATTTCCTTACCGTGCAACTGAAAGTTGCTGATGGCTTGTGCCATCTATCGGGATAAATATCAACTATTCGTTGATTTCTAATTATTCCAGAATTGGCCAATTACCCATTCTTGATTAATCAAGAAAAGCTAACCAGGTACACGTTTCGGGCTGTTGGCCCTCTTCAGTGTAGTGCAAGCTGTACCTCAACAACCAAAAAAACTGGTCCAAAAGAAAATATAACAAGATTTTAAAAAAGACGTGTGATTTTCCCTTGTTGATAAGTAAGAAAGACAAATAATTTCTGGATCTTTTTGACTGGAATAATGTGTACTAATTGCTATCGATACAATAAACTTTAGTATTGTGTGTTTAAAAGTATTGTGCTTATATAATGATTACTATAGTCACAGTATTATATATTATATACAGTATTGTTGTTGTCGTGACCAATGAAGAGCCTCAGATGTCCCCATACATTTCTATCAGAGCAGCAGCAATGTCCACTATCTTGGGTGTGTAAAGCTGCTGTTCTGGGTCCATGTCAATTTTCTGCTGTTGTTGTCGTGTCCAATGAACAGATGTCTCCATACATCTCTATCACAGCAATGTCCACTATCTTGGGTGTGTAAAGCTGCTGTTCTGGGTCCATGTCAATTTTCTGCTGTTGTTGTCGTGTCCAATGAACAGATGTCTCCATACATCTCTATCACAGCAATGTCCACTATCTTGGGTGTGTAAAGCTGCTGTTCTGGGTCCATGTCAATTTTCTGCTGTTGTTGTCGTGTCCAATGAACAGATGTCTCCATACATCTCTATCACAGCAATGTCCACTATCTTGGGTGTGTAAAGCTGCTGTTCTGGGTCCATGTCAATTTTCTGCTGTTGTTGTCGTGTCCAATGAACAGATGTCTCCATACATCTCTATCACAGCAATGTCCACTATCTTGGGTGTGTAAAGCTGCTGTTCTGGGTCCATGTCAATTTTCTGCAAAACTGCGGCCATTGCTGGACATGAGAATATGTGAGTGGGAGTTATTTCCACACCAGGACAGTTTTTACATGTCCTATAGGTTCTTGTGTCATCTGGATGTATTGTCATTCCTTTATTGTGTTTCCTTCTAAGTATTGTTATAGTTTTTGTCAGTTTTCTCCCAGAGTTTATTGTATTATAAATTGTACTGTAAATACTATATTTGAGTTTCACTAAATTAATTGAAAGTTATCAGTATTAGTATCGTATCGCGAATTGTACTTTCGTAATAAAATATAGCATACTAAATAGTGAATTACTACACTATGAATACTACAATTATATTGAAATATATATACGTTGTTATAATTAATAAAACAATAATAAATTATACATATTATGATGCATTAGCGCGCCATCTGTTATGAAATTTCGAAACTATTATAGACGTGTAAGATTCTTTTAAAAAATAAACAATTTCTACTGCCCTTACTGCAATGGAAATATTAATAGGAAGGCTTGGCTTATCAGTGGTGAACCCTCCCAGCGGTTTCGCCAGTTTAATCTACCATACCGCTGTTATATTGCATTTTTTGGAACTTCCTTTTATAGTAATACTGATGCTAGACTCTTTGAATGGGTATTTTAGATGAATTATGGACATAAGCTTTGAGGACAGCAGAATTACATATAATTATACATATATTTATAAAGTAAAACTAACATTTTAAAAATGGTAAAAATAAAACGTTTTATAAAAATTCCATGAGAGTATGTGGAGAAAGGATTAAGTTCTTAGGGTCGCTGACATTGGTGAACTCCAACTTGCTGGCATCGATTGGCTGTGGTTTTGACGGGCATCTCTCTGATTGGCTGTGGTTTTGACGGGCAGCTCTCTGATTGGCTGTATAATACATCTATTTCTCAATGCATTGTGGCGATAGTCCTTTCATTGGAGAACTTTTTTTTATGTTCTTAATTCAAAAACTTCGGTGAAGTCAATCTCTGTCGCCTTTTCATCAATGCTTAACTAATGTTCATTTGCTATTGGTCTTTTTCCTGTGATTGATAAATCTGATTCTTTATTCAGAGAATTCTGAAAGAGAACAATTATGAAAGTACCTTTTCGTATTTATCTACAAATTGTTTAATTTGAATCAATAAAAGTTTATTTTCGTGAGTATATCCTCATAAGGACAACAAAATTGATCTTAATTACATAGCTAAAGTTAGAAATGGAATTAATATTTACATATTTACATAATTGCATATTAAATAGTGATTCTCGTACTTTGCAATATACACTCATGAACAAACCTTAAGGAAGTTGTACCTCTCAGCATGTATATTGGGATTCAGACAATAACTCTGAAAGATACACTCATGAACAAAACTTAAGGAAGTTGTACATATTAGCATGTATATAGGTATTCAGAAAATAACTCTGAAAGATACACTCATGGACAAAACTTAAGGAAGTTGTACCTCTCAGCATGTATATAGGTATTCAGAAAATAACTCTGAAAGATACACTCATGGACAAAACTTAAGGAAGTTGTACCTTTTAGCATGTATATAGGGATTCAGACAATAACTCTGAAAGATACACTCATGGACAAAACTTAAGGAAGTTGTACCTTTTATCATGTATATCGGAATTCAGACAATAACTCTGAAAGATACACTCATGGACAAAACTTAAGGAAGTTGTACCTTTTAGCATGTATATTGGGATTCAGACAATAACTCTGAAAGATACACTCATGAACAAAACTTAAGGAAGTTGTACTTTTTAGCTTGTATATCAGGATTCAGACAATAACTCTGAAAGATATTACAATTACTTTTTTCGAAGATACACGAGGTAACCAAGTTTGAATAAAGTTTTTCTCTGTTTTCTTAAAAATATATATATAGACGATCGAAGACATCAAAATATAAAACTTTTTCAAGTTTTGTCTGTGCATGCAATTTTCTTCAAAATAATTTATTGAAATCTGCAAGAGCTCTTTCGAGTTATGTAATCCTCGACAGGCGTTTCTCCTTAGGTCTCTCTCTATTGAAAAACTATTTTAAAAAATGTATAATTCAAAATACCTTTACCAAGAGGTCAGCTTGAGTATCAGTATAAAATGGAAACAGCTAAATACAATATTACAGCAGAATGATATATAAAACTGGCGAAACCGCTGTAAGGGTTCACCACTGATGAGCCAGGCTCTTCCATTATTTTATAATCGCAGTAAGAACAGCAGGAAATTTTTTTATTTCAAAAAAAAAAAAAAAGAATAATACGCGTCAAAAATATTATATGAAATGATTATCATGTTGTATTCTGCTATTCCACCATATAATGTCTTTCTTAGGAAAGGTATAGAATGAATGTATTCAGGCGTCGGCCATGGTGAGAAGGCATGAAGAAGGCCAGATGGTCTCCACAGCTGTTCTTCCTTTGTGTTTTATGACGTTAGTTCTCCTTTCTACCGACAGATGGAAGTCTCAACCAGGTGGTGTATAGTCATGCTAACCTAATTATATACCGATATACCCAATGTACGTGGTTCAAGTTATGTAGTTTAGTGTATCTTCATCACCAGCGAGTACAAGTAACCAAACGGGGCTCTGACATATTGGTAAGTGCAAATTCGATCTACTTTTCACATGTGTAGACATGTGATGCACTTACACTAAAAGCAGTCGCTAACTACCTACCATGATTATCATGGCCTATACCACGTGTACTTGGGATAATAAAAACAAGTGTATATTGTTTTTGTTTTTTTCTTTCTTGTTGAGGGTACGTGATACGTGGTAGATACTTTACTGGTAAACACACTACATATCTGAATACGATTTTATAATCAACAAAAGTTAAGAATAAAAAAAAGGCATCTTTCCTGATCGTGCGATCTGCGTCATCTGTCGGAACTTTCAAGTAATTTTTCGTTGCAAGAACAGGCCTTTTACCCCCCCCCCCCCCCCCCCCCCTTAAATCAGCCATCTGAACCTAATACAATTTCTCTCTCCCTCTCCCTGTCTCAGTCTTTCACACGGTGGCCCAGCCACCAATGAAGACTGTATATTTATATTTATATATATGTATATTTATAGACTATTTTATCTATTTATTCATTTATTTATCATAATATAATCTTATTTATTCATATTTATATTTATTCTGTATTTATACAATCTTATATGGACCTTGTAATAAATCAGTTTAAAATCAAATCTCTCTCTCTTGTACTATTTCATCACAAAGTTAAGATTGTTTATATTTTTTCTAAAAACCGGCTTTACCCGGGATTTGCCCGAGTGAATGTTAAACCGACCTAGAGAGAGAGAGAGATTGATTCAGTGATTTATTTAGAGCACATTTACCTTAGAACATAACTCATTGTAAATAGCTCAACTTGATCAACTTTTTCTCTCCACGAATTATTACAGATAACTTCATCAACTTCCATCATTGCTTAACATACTGTAAATAACTACCTTGCGATTTCTTCTATCTGCTTATATTGTTGCTTATTTGTTTAATGTATATGTTTATTCAATGCTCTTTTTCTTAATTGTTTATTTTCTTTTTGATAATTCTGTTACCAACTCTACTACAATTATTGCAAATAGTTTCACGCGTAATTATCCAGATCGGATATAGCGTGTCTTGTTTGCAACTGGTAAATAAATAATATACCTTTAAAAAGGCATATATTATTTAATATTATTTCTATAAACCAGACAATGAATAAAATTGACAAAAGGAGGGCATGGCTTCCAAATGTTTCGCCAGTTTAATCTCCAAACCGCTTATTGTATTTGATCGATTATTGGATATAGTCTACATTTGTTAAAGAAATACAGGAAATGGATGTTTTACGGAGAACTCTGGCGATTTCTCTTCTAAAGGTTTTGTTCCTTTTTCATTCTTTTCAAGACATCTTTATTTTTGATGCTGTCAACCCATCTTTCTATTCTCTTCCATATCCAAAATCTTTCAATCTTCTATTATATACCAAATTACAACTTTTAAAATAGAGAAAGTGGAGGTTTTATCCGGAGATTAAGGGATATAGTCGTATCTCTGGGTTGATGACAACTCAATAATCGTTTTAGAAGCTCAAAGACTTCAAGAAAGTATAAGACCTTGGAATGAAGAGAGAGTCAGCCCTACTTCAAACAAAATTGATGAAGGGAGGAACGCAAACGTTAAGGAATAAAGGTCAAACGGAAGGATTTGACACAAAGCAAATGGCCACAGAACCAGAGCCCACTAAAGAGACTGTAATTAGTCATCCTGCCCCTGAAGGGGCCCTCGTGTCGACGGAAGGAGCTCTTAATGGATGGAAGGGCGTCCACCTGGCGTGTCCTGACTCACTGGGTCGTCCTCATTCTGGTGGTGTATCTACTCCTTGTCTATGGTCGTCCTCATTCTGGTATATCTACCTACTCCTTGTCTATGGTCGTCCTCATTCTGGTGTATCTACTCCTTGTCTACATGGTCGTCCTCATTCTGGTGTATCTACCTACTCCTTGTCTACATGGCCGTCCTCATTCTGGTGGTGTATCTACTCCTTGTCTACATGGCCGTCCTCATTCTGGTGTATCTACTCCTTGTCTACATGGTCGTCCTCATTCTGGTGGTGTATCTACTCCTTGTCTACATGGCCGTCCTCATTCTGGTGGTGTATCTACTCCTTGTCTACATGGTCGTCCTCATTCTGGTGTATCTATTCCTTGTCTACATGGCCGTCCTCATTCTGGTGGTGTATCTACTCCTTGTGTACATGGTCGTCCTCATTCTGGTGGTGTATCTACTCCTTGTCTACATGGTCGTCCTCATTCTGGTGGTGTATCTACTCCTTGTCTATGGTCGTCCTCATTCTGGTGGTGTATCTACTCCTTGTCTACATGGTCGTCCTCATTCTGGTGGTGTATCTACTCCTTGTCTATGGTCGTCCTCATTCTGGTGGTGTATCTACTCCTTGTCTACATGGTCGTCCTCATTCTGGTGTATCTACTCCTTGTCTATGGTCGTCCTCATTCTGGTGTATCTACTCCTTGTCTACATGGTCGTCCTCATTCTGGTGGTGTATCTACTCCTTGTCTATGGTCGTCCTCATTCTGGTGGTGTATCTACTCCTTGTCTACATGGTCGTCCTCATTCTGGTGTATCTACTCCTTGTCTATGGTCGTCCTCATTCTGGTGTATCTACTCCTTGTTTACATGGTCGTCCTCATTCTGGTGTATCTACTCCTTGTCTACATGGTCGTCCTCATTCTGGTGTATCTACTCCTTGTCTACATGGCTGTCCTCATTCTGGTGGTGTATCTACTCCTTGTCTATGGTCGTCCTCATTCTGGTGGTGTATCTACTCCTTGTCTATGGTCGTCCTCATTCTGGTGGTGTATCTACTCCTTGTCTACATGGTCGTCCTCATTCTGGTGGTGTATCTACTCCTTGTCTATGGTCGTCCTCATTCTGGTGGTGTATCTACTCCTTGTCTACATGGTCGTCCTCATTCTGGTGGTGTATCTACTCCTTGTCTACATGGTCGTCCTCATTCTGGTGTATCTACTCCTTGTCTATGGTCGTCCTCATTCTGGTGGTGTATCTACTCCTTGTCTACATGGTCGTCCTCATTCTGGTGTATCTACTCCTTGTGTACATGGTCGTCCTCATTCTGGTGGTGTATCTACTCCTTGTCTACATGGCCGTCCTCATTCTGGTGTATCTACTCCTTGTCTACATGGCCGTCCTCATTCTGGTGTATCTACTCCTTGTCTACATGGTCGTCCTCATTCTGGTGTATCTACTCCTTGTCTACATGGTCGACCTCATTCTGGTGTATCTACTCCTTGTCTACATGGTCGTCCTCATTCTGGTGTATCTACTCCTTGTCTACATGGTCGTCCTCATTCTGGTGGTGTATCTACTCCTTGTCTACATGGTCGACCTCATTCTGGTGTATCTACTCCTTGTCTATGGTCGTCCTCATTCTGGTGTATCTACTCCTTGTTTACATGGTCGTCCTCATTCTGGTGTATCTACTCCTTGTCTACATGGTCGTCCTCATTCTGGTGTATCTACCTACTCCTTGTCTACATGGCCGTCCTCATTCTGGTGTATCTACTCCTTGTCTACATGGCCGTCCTCATTCTGGTGTATCTACTCCTTGTCTACATGGTCGTCCTCATTCTGGTGTATCTACCTACTCCTTGTCTACATGGTCGTCCTCATTCTGGTGTATCTACTCCTTGTCTACATGGTCGACCTCATTCTGGTGTATCTACTCCTTGTCTACATGGTCGTCCTCATTCTGGTGGTGTATCTACTCCTTGTCTACATGGCCGTCCTCATTCTGGTGTATCTACTCCTTGTCTACATGGTCGTCCTCATTCTGGTGTATCTACTCCTTGTCTACATGGTCGTCCTCATTCTGGTGGTGTATCTACTCCTTGTCTACATGGCCGTCCTCATTCTGGTGTATCTACTCCTTGTCTACATGGTCGTCCTCATTCTGGTGGTGTATCTACTCCTTGTCTATGGTCGTCCTCATTCTGGTGTATCTACCTACTCCTTGTCTACATGGCCGTCCTCATTCTGGTGTATCTACTCCTTGTCTACATGGTCGTCCTCATTCTGGTGTATCTACTACTCCTTGTCTACATGGCCGTCCTCATTCTGGTGTATCTACTCCTTGTCTACATGGCCGTCCTCATTCTGGTGTATCTACTCCTTGTCTACATGGTCGTCCTCATTCTGGTGGTGTATCTACTCCTTGTCTACATGGTCGTCCTCATTCTGGTGGTGTATCTACTCCTTGTCTACATGGTCGTCCTCATTCTGGTGTATCTACTCCTTGTCTACATGGTCGTCCTTATTCTGGTGTATCTACTCCTTGTCTACATGGTCGTCCTCATTCTGGTGTATCTACTCCTTGTCTACATGGTCGTCCTCATTCTGGTGTATCTACTCCTTGTCTACATGGCCGTCCTTATTCTGGTGTATCTACTCCTTGTCTACATGGTCGTCCTCATTCTGGTGTATCTACCTACTCCTTGTCTACATGGCCGTCCTCATTCTGGTGTATCTACTCCTTGTCTACATGGCCGTCCTCATTCTGGTGTATCTACTCCTTGTCTACATGGTCGTCCTCATTCTGGTGGTGTATCTACTCCTTGTCTACATGGTCGTCCTCATTCTGGTGGTGTATCTACTCCTTGTCTACATGGCCGTCCTCATTCTGGTGGTGTATCTACTCCTTGTCTACATGGTCGTCCTCATTCTGGTGTATCTATTCCTTGTCTACATGGCCGTCCTCATTCTGGTGGTGTATCTACTCCTTGTGTACATGGTCGTCCTCATTCTGGTGGTGTATCTACTCCTTGTCTACATGGTCGTCCTCATTCTGGTGGTGTATCTACTCCTTGTCTATGGTCGTCCTCATTCTGGTGGTGTATCTACTCCTTGTCTACATGGTCGTCCTCATTCTGGTGTATCTACTCCTTGTCTATGGTCGTCCTCATTCTGGTGTATCTACTCCTTGTTTACATGGTCGTCCTCATTCTGGTGTATCTACTCCTTGTCTACATGGTCGTCCTCATTCTGGTGGTGTATCTACTCCTTGTCTACATGGTCGTCCTCATTCTGGTGTAACTACTCCTTGTCTACATGGTCGACCTCATTCTGGTGTATCTACTCCTTGTCTACATGGTCGTCCTCATTCTGGTGGTGTATCTACTCCTTGTCTACATGGCCGTCCTCATTCTGGTGTATCTACTCCTTGTCTACATGGTCGTCCTCATTCTGGTGTATCTACTCCTTGTCTACATGGTCGTCCTCATTCTGGTGGTGTATCTACTCCTTGTCTACATGGCCGTCCTCATTCTGGTGTATCTACTCCTTGTCTACATGGTCGTCCTCATTCTGGTGGTGTATCTACTCCTTGTCTATGGTCGTCCTCATTCTGGTGTATCTACCTACTCCTTGTCTACATGGCCGTCCTCATTCTGGTGTATCTACTCCTTGTCTACATGGTCGTCCTCATTCTGGTGTATCTACCTACTCCTTGTCTACATGGCCGTCCTCATTCTGGTGTATCTACTCCTTGTCTACATGGCCGTCCTCATTCTGGTGTATCTACTCCTTGTCTACATGGTCGTCCTCATTCTGGTGGTGTATCTACTCCTTGTCTACATGGTCCGTCCTCATTCTGGTGTGTATCTACTCCTTGTCTACATGGTCGTCCTCATTCTGGTGTATCTACTCCTTGTCTACATGGTCGTCCTCATTCTGGTGTATCTACTCCTTGTCTACATGGCCGTCCTCATTCTGGTGTATCTACTCCTTGTCTACATGGTCGTCCTCATTCTGGTGTATCTACTCCTTGTCTACATGGTCGTCCTCATTCTGGTGTATCTACTCCTTGTCTACATGGTCGTCCTCATTCTGGTGGTGTATCTACTCCTTGTCTACATGGTCGTCCTCATTCTGGTGGTGTATCTACTCCTTGTCTACATGGTCGTCCTCATTCTGGTGTATCTACTCCTTGTCTACATGGTCGTCCTCATTCTGGTGTATCTACTCCTTGTCTACATGGTCGTCCTCATTCTGGTGTATCTACTCCTTGTCTACATGGTCGTCCTCATTCTGGTGTATCTACTCCTTGTCTACATGGCCGTCCTCTATTCTGGTGTATCTACTCCTTGTCTACATGGTCGTCCTCATTCTGGTGTATCTACCTACTCCTTGTCTACATGGCCGTCCTCATTCTGGTGTATCTACTCCTTGTCTACATGGCCGTCCTCATTCTGGTGTATCTACTCCTTGTCTACATGGTCTTCCTCATTCTGGTGTATCTACTCCTTGTCTACATGGCCGTCCTCATTCTGGTGGTGTATCTACTCCTTGTCTACATGGTCGTCCTCATTCTGGTGTATCTACCTACTCCTTGTCTACATGGCCGTCCTCATTCTGGTGGTGTATCTACTCCTTGTCTACATGGTTGTCCTCATTCTGGTGGTGTATCTACTCCTTGTCTACATGGTCGTCCTCATTCTGGTGTATCTACTCCTTGTCTACATGGTCGTCCTCATTCTGGTGGTGTATCTACTCCTTGTCTACATGGTCGTCCTCATTCTGGTGGTGTATCTACTCCTTGTCTACATGGCCGTCCTCATTCTGGTGGTGTATCTACTCCTTGTCTACATGGTCGTCCTCATTCTGGTGTATCTACTCCTTGTCTACATGGCCGTCCTCATTCTGGTGGTGTATCTACTCCTTGTGTACATGGTCGTCCTCATTCTGGTGGTGTATCTACTCCTTGTCTACATGGTCGTCCTCATTCTGGTGGTGTATCTACTCCTTGTCTATGGTCGTCCTCATTCTGGTGGTGTATCTACTCCTTGTCTACATGGTCGTCCTCATTCTGGTGTATCTACTCCTTGTCTATGGTCGTCCTCATTCTGGTGTATCTACTCCTTGTTTACATGGTCGTCCTCATTCTGGTGTATCTACTCCTTGTCTACATGGTCGTCCTCATTCTGGTGTATCTACTCCTTGTCTACATGGCTGTCCTCATTCTGGTGGTGTATCTACTCCTTGTCTATGGTCGTCCTCATTCTGGTGGTGTATCTACTCCTTGTCTAATGGTCGTCCTCATTCTGGTGGTGTATCTACTCCTTGTCTACATGGTCGTCCTCATTCTGGTGGTGTATCTACTCCTTGTCTACATGGCCGTCCTCATTCTGGTGTATCTACTCCTTGTCTATGGTCGTCCTCATTCTGGTGTATCTACTCCTTGTCTACATGGCCGTCCTCATTCTGGTGTATCTACTCCTTGTCTATGGTCGTCCTCATTCTGGTGGTGTATCTACTCCTTGTCTACATGGTCGTCCTCATTCTGGTGGTGTATCTACTCCTTGTCTACATGGTCGTCCTCATTCTGGTGTATCTACTCCTTGTCTATGGTCGTCCTCATTCTGGTGGTGTATCTACTCCTTGTCTACATGGTCGTCCTCATTCTGGTGTATCTACTCCTTGTGTACATGGTCGTCCTCATTCTGGTGGTGTATCTACTCCTTGTCTACATGGCCGTCCTCATTCTGGTGTATCTACTCCTTGTCTACATGGCCGTCCTCATTCTGGTGTATCTACTCCTTGTCTACATGGTCGTCCTCATTCTGGTGTATCTACTCCTTGTCTACATGGTCGTCCTCATTCTGGTGTATCTACTCCTTGTCTACATGGTCGTCCTCATTCTGGTGTATCTACTTCTTGTCTACATGGCCGTCCTCATTCTGGTGGTGTATCTACTCCTTGTCTACATGGTCGTCCTCATTCTGGTGTATCTACTCCTTGTCTACATGGCCGTCCTCATTCTGGTGGTGTATCTACTCCTTGTCTACATGGTCGTCCTCATTCTGGTGTATCTACTTCTTGTCTACATGGCCGTCCTCATTCTGGTGGTGTATCTACTCCTTGTCTACATGGTCGTCCTCATTCTGGTGTATCTACTCCTTGTCTACATGGCCGTCCTTATTCTGGTGTATCTACTCCTTGTCTACATGGTCGTCCTCATTCTGGTGTATCTACTCCTTGTCTACATGGTCGACCTCATTCTGGTGTATCTACTCCTTGTCTACATGGTCGTCCTCATTCTGGTGTATCTACTCCTTGTCTACATGGTCGTCCTCATTCTGGTGGTGTATCTACTCCTTGTCTACATGGTCGTCCTCATTCTGGTGTATCTACCTACTCCTTGTCTACATGGCCGTCCTCATTCTGGTGGTGTATCTACTCCTTGTCTACATGGTCGTCCTCATTCTGGTGGTGTATCTACTCCTTGTCTACATGGTCGTCCTCATTCTGGTGGTGTATCTACTCCTTGTCTACATGGTCGTCCTCATTCTGGTGGTGTATCTACTCCTTGTCTACATGGTCGTCCTCATTCTGGTGTATCTACTCCTTGTCTACATGGTCGACCTCATTCTGGTGTATCTACTCCTTGTCTACATGGTCGTCCTCATTCTGGTGGTGTATCTACTCCTTGTCTACATGGCCGTCCTCATTCTGGTGTATCTACTCCTTGTCTACATGGTCGTCCTCATTCTGGTGTATCTACTCCTTGTCTACATGGTCGTCCTCATTCTGGTGGTGTATCTACTCCTTGTCTACATGGCCGTCCTCATTCTGGTGTATCTACTCCTTGTCTACATGGTCGTCCTCATTCTGGTGGTGTATCTACTCCTTGTCTATGGTCGTCCTCATTCTGGTGTATCTACCTACTCCTTGTCTACATGGCCGTCCTCATTCTGGTGTATCTACTCCTTGTCTACATGGTCGTCCTCATTCTGGTGTATCTACCTACTCCTTGTCTACATGGCCGTCCTCATTCTGGTGTATCTACTCCTTGTCTACATGGCCGTCCTCATTCTGGTGTATCTACTCCTTGTCTACATGGTCGTCCTCATTCTGGTGGTGTATCTACTCCTTGTCTACATGGTCGTCCTCATTCTGGTGGTGTATCTACTCCTTGTCTACATGGTCGTCCTCATTCTGGTGTATCTACTCCTTGTCTACATGGTCGTCCTCATTCTGGTGTATCTACTCCTTGTCTACATGGCCGTCCTCATTCTGGTGTATCTACTCCTTGTCTATGGTCGTCCTCATTCTGGTGTATCTACTCCTTGTCTACATGGTCGTCCTCATTCTGGTGTATCTACTCCTTGTCTACATGGTCGTCCTCATTCTGGTGGTGTATCTACTCCTTGTCTACATGGTCGTCCTCATTCTGGTGGTGTATCTACTCCTTGTCTACATGGTCGTCCTCATTCTGGTGTATCTACTCCTTGTCTACATGGTCGTCCTTATTCTGGTGTATCTACTCCTTGTCTACATGGTCGTCCTCATTCTGGTGTATCTACTCCTTGTCTACATGGTCGTCCTCATTCTGGTGTATCTACTCCTTGTCTACATGGCCGTCCTTATTCTGGTGTATCTACTCCTTGTCTACATGGTCGTCCTCATTCTGGTGTATCTACCTACTCCTTGTCTACATGGCCGTCCTCATTCTGGTGTATCTACTCCTTGTCTACATGGCCGTCCTCATTCTGGTGTATCTACTCCTTGTCTACATGGTCTTCCTCATTCTGGTGTATCTACTCCTTGTCTACATGGCCGTCCTCATTCTGGTGGTGTATCTACTCCTTGTCTACATGGTCGTCCTCATTCTGGTGTATCTACCTACTCCTTGTCTACATGGCCGTCCTCATTCTGGTGGTGTATCTACTCCTTGTCTACATGGTTGTCCTCATTCTGGTGGTGTATCTACTCCTTGTCTACATGGTCGTCCTCATTCTGGTGTATCTACTCCTTGTCTATGGTCGTCCTCATTCTGGTGTATCTACTCCTTGTCTACATGGTCGTCCTCATTCTGGTGGTGTATCTACTCCTTGTCTACATGGCCGTCCTCATTCTGGTGGTGTATCTACTCCTTGTCTACATGGTCGTCCTCATTCTGGTGGTGTATCTACTCCTTGTCTACATGGCCGTCCTCATTCTGGTGGTGTATCTACTCCTTGTCTATGGTCGTCCTCATTCTGGTGGTGTATCTACTCCTTGTCTACATGGTCGTCCTCATTCTGGTGGTGTAACTACTCCTTGTCTACATGGTCGTCCTCATTCTGGTGTATCTACCTACTCCTTGTCTACATGGCCGTCCTCATTCTGGTGTATCTACTCCTTGTCTACATGGCCGTCCTCATTCTGGTGTATCTACTCCTTGTCTACATGGTCGTCTTAATTCTGGTGTATCTACTCCTTGTCTACAAGATATGGTCTTTCTGGTACATCGACACCTTGTCTACAAGATATGTTCGTATTCTTTCTGGTGTATCTATTCCTTGTGAACAAGATATTTCTTCCTCATTCTGGTACAAGAGTTCTAATACTGTATTGGACTATTCTAATTATATATGCTACACTGAAGGGTGGAATCTCATAAATGGTATTCAAGCAAACTATGGACATAAGCTTTTAAGACAGTAGAATTACATATAAATATTTACATCGAACAATGCTCTTCCGCAAACAATAAGTACAAAGCCAGTTAGGTATATATTAATTATAGGACAATAATAACGCGTTATCTATACATTTCTATACATTATCTATACATAGGTGGCGTGTTTTAAAATGCCCAATGATTGAATAGTGTTGATAGAGAGAGAGAGAGAGGGCATTGCTGTGATAGAGATGTATGGAGACATCTGAGGCTCTTCATTGGACACGACAACAACAAAAACATTGAATAATGTTATATTCAGGAAGGTGTGTGTGTGTGTGGTTAAAATATCTTAATTTAAATGACCATATAAGGTAAAAAGTCAATAAGAAAAGGAGGAGAAAGGCTGTGAATGATTGAAGTCCATCAGGATTCCTTTGAGGTGACAGATGGAAAGTCGAGATATTCCATTACCAAAGAATGCTACGCTCCCCATGGACTTCGTATTGAAGAATACTGAATCCATTTGGAAGGAAGTCGCGAATTTAATTTTACTTCACAGACATTCTTACAACCATCATTCTTTATCTTGCTCTTGTTTTTTGTTTTTTACTTAACACGTTTTTTATTCTTTCCTTTCATCAAAGGTTTTATACGGTTCTTAGACAAAGATAAGACATTTCTATAGAGCTATGGTAGTTAAAATAATTATCAATTATATAAAATGTTGGTTAATTATGAAAATAATTTCAGGTAATATGTTTCTTTATTTATAATAATTAGTATTTTTAGTTAGAGTTAACTAAGCAGGTTCCTGGAGCCATGTAAAGAAAGCGTCAACTACCCGGGCTGTCCTTCTGACACCGAAGTCTTTTTGGTTTTACAATGTCGATGTCTTATATTTACAATATAAGTGGAGATCCAATTTATGAGGTAGCGTCAACCAGATTGATTATCAGGTATTCTTTCTGGTGCATCGACATCTTGTCTACAAGATATGATCGTCCTCATTCTGGTGGTGTATCTACTTCTTGTCTACATGGTTATGGTCGTCTTCATTCTGGTGTGTCTACTCTTTATCGCCTTTGTTCTGATGCATAGACATCTTTTGTACAAAATATGATCGTCTTCTTTCTTGTGTATATATACCTTGTCGTCCTTGTTCTCGTGCATTTTTCAGGGATGATGGACTTAGTTCCATGCTTCCTATGAAGATGGCTGTCGGGAATATTTGGCATTCAAAGGCTGAACAAGTGAAAAGGATTTGGTCTACGGTTTGGTCTTCACTTTGACAATGAATGCAGATTAGATCTCCTTTCAATATGTTTTGCGTAGTCTACCTAGCTAGCTTTCAAACCCGAGTTTTTCTTTCAAGCCAATAAACAATTTTGTTGTTTCTAACCGTGATAAATCTAAGAAAAAGTATTCAAGGAAAAAGTGCATTAAAACATGGGATTTCATGTCACATATATACTTGTATTACCACTAGTAAACAACTGCCGCTCTGTATGCCATGTACATCAAACCCTAAAACTGTCATTCGATCACAAATGTTTAAGAATGGCCTTCCAATTAATTTGCATAGGTATAAACAATGAAATTAACATTCTATATTACCACTAGTAAACAATAACTGCCCTGTACGCTAGGTACATTAAAGAATAAATCTGTCATTCGACCAAAAATGCTTTAAAATAGCCTTCCAATCAATTTGCATAGGTATAAACACTGAATCGAACATCCTTTTACCTCTAGTAAACAACTACCTCCCTGTATGCCCTGTACATCAAACACCAAAACTGCCATTAGAATACAAACTTTAAATAATGGCCTTCCAATCAATTTACATAAGTCTAAACAATGAATATTCTATTACAACTACCGCTCTTGTATGCCATATACATCAAACACCAAAACTGCCATTCGAATACAAATACTTAAGAGAATGGCCTTCCAATCAATTTACATAAGTCTAAACAATGAACATTCTATTACAACTACCTATCTGTATGCCATGTACATCAAATACTAAAACTGCCATTAGTATACAAACGTTTAAGAATGACCTTCCAATCAATTTACATAAGTCTAAACAATGAACATTCTATTACAACTACCGCTCTGTATGCCATGTACATCAAACACTAAAACTGCCATTACACCACAAATGCTTAAGAATGGCCTTCCACCAATTTACATACGTCTAAACAATGAACATTCTATTACAACTACCGCTCTGTATTCCATGTACATCAAACACTAAAACTGCCATTCGACCACAAATGCCAAAGAATGGCCTTCCAATCGATTTGCATAGGTCTAAACACAATGAGAGAGAGATAGAAGCTTGTTTCTATATTACCACTAGTAAACAATTACCTCCCTGTATGCTAGGTACATTAAACACCAAAACTGCCATTCGAATACAAACGTTTAAAAGAATGGCCTTCTAATCAATTTACATACGTCTAAACAATGTACATTCTATTACAACTACCGCTCTGTATGCCATGTACATCAAACACTAAAACTGCCATTCGACCACCACAAGATGGACGATGCACCCTGCAGTGCCTTGACCCCGATCACCCATTTCCTGCGACTAGCAATTCCCTTCAATTCGGTTTCCTCCTTCAGTTGCTTGCTGCCCACAAACGGAGGGTTATGCAACTTTGTAAACCCTGTCATCAGCCAAATTGGCGTCATTAGCTAAGGATGCGTCCTCTCATTTACTGTAAATCTCTATCAGATCTAATAACACCCTAATCTCCCTCAGGCCTTATATGCATACGGTAAACCAGTAGAGGAAAAAGAATAGAAAAATAAAGAATATTAGGTGATTAAAATGATTAAAAAGGCATACCTTGACTGGCCAGATGAACATTAACAATGGCGGATCGCCATCTATCGGAATAAAATCAATAAAACGTTGATTTATTAGCCAAATAGTTCCAGTTTATCCATTAAAAAGGCCAACCGTAGGTGTCTCAGGCTGTTGGACCTGTAGGTTTTTCTGAGACAGAGGAGGTAAGAGGATACAAAGATGTACCCAGAAGTTAAATGGCCCTCACTTGAAATTACAACGCAATTTGATTCTCTTTGCATATTACGTATATATATATATTTGTATTTACATATTGTCTATGCAAATGATATGGTATCGATGCGATGGTTTGATTCTACAAGAATTGTAGGTCTTTATTGGAGGAAGTAAGAGGATACATACAAAGACGTATTCAGAAGGTAAATGGCCCTCACCTGAAATTTCAACGCAATTTGATTTTCTCTATATATTTATACTAATTTACATAATCTCTATGCAAATGATATGGTGTAGATGCGATGGTTTATCCTACAAGAACTGTAGGTCTTTATTAGAGGAGGTACGATTATACAAAGAGGTACCCAGAAGGTAAATGGCCCTCACTTGAAATTTCAACGCAATTTGATTCTCTCTATATATTTATATTTATTTACATATATTCTATGCAAATGATATGGTATCGATGCGATGGTTTGATTCTACAAGAACTGTAGGTCTTTACTAGAGGAAGTACGATTATACATAGACGTACCCAGAAGGTAAATGGCCCTCACTTGAAATTTCAACGCAATTTGATTTTCTCTATATATTTATATTTATTTACACATTCTCTATGCAAATTATATGGTATCGATGCGGTGGTTTGATTCAAAAAAGACTGTAGGTCTTTATTAGAGGAGGTAAGAGGTTACAAAGATGTACCCAGAAGTTAAAAAGCCCTCACTTTAAATTAACACAATTGGATTCTCTCTATATATTTATACTTATTTACATATTCTCTATGCAAATGATATGGTATCGATGCGAAGGTTTGATTCTACAAGAATTGTAGGTCTTTATTAGTGGAAGTGAGAGGATACAAAGATGTACCCAGAAGTTAAATGGCCTTCACTTTAAATTTCAACGTAATTTGATTTTTTTTTACATATTCTTTATGAATATGAATGGTGTAGATTCGATGGTTTGATTCTGCAAAGACTGTAGATCTTTATTAGAGGAACTATAATGATACAAAGACGTACCCAGAAGGTAAATGGCCTTCACTTTAAATTTCAACGTAATTTGATTCTCTTTTTTACATATTCTTTATGAATATGAATGGTGTAGATGCGATGGTTTGATTCTGCAAAGACTGTAGATCTTTATTAGAAGAAGTATAATGATACAAAGACGTACCCAGAAGGTAAATGGCCTGAAAGAACCCGCGAGTACTGAGGTAACAAAAAGTGCTAGAGTACTAGCCAGGGTTGTGAAGCAACGCACCAGTAGCCGCCAGGGGCGGCCGAGCGTCACTGATTCGCCGGGAAAGGAAGGCAGATTTAAAGTTTTTTATCCGACCCTTAACGTTTCTGGAGCGTAGCTGTCTGGAAAGGTGGACCTATACATCTCTTTGTTGGCCCCTTGACCATCTGGGATAATCTCTTGTACATATCCTTGTGTTGGTAGACCTATACATCTCTTTGTTGGCCCCTTGACCATCTGGGATAATCTCTTGTACATATATTTGTGTTGGTGGACCTATACATCTCTTTGTTGGCCCTTGACCATCTGGGATAATGTCTTGTACATTTCCTTGTGTTGGTGGACCTATACATCTCTTTGTTGGCCCCTTCACCATCTGGTATAATCTCTTGTACATATCCTTGTGTTGGTGGACCTATATATCTCTTTGTTGGCCCCTTGACCATCTGGGATAATCTCTTGTACATTTCCTTGTGTTGGTAGACCTATACATCTCTTTGTTGGCCCCTTCACCATCTGGGATAATCTCTTGTACATATCCTTGTGTTGGTGGACCTATATATCTCTTTGTTGGCCCCTTCACCATCTGGGATAATCTCTTGTACATATCCTTGTGTTGGTGGACCTATATATCTCTTTGTTGGCCCCTTCACCATCTGGGATAATCTCTTGTACATATCCTTGTGTTGGTGGACCTATATATCTCTTTGTTGGCCCCTTGACCATCTGGGATAATCTCTTGTACATATCCTTGTGTTGGTGGACCTATACATCTCTTTGTTGGCCCCTTGACCATCTGGGATAATCTCTTGTACATTTCCTTGTGATGGTGGACCTATACATCTCTTTGTTGGCCCCTTCACCATCTGGGATAATCTCTTGTACATATCCTTGTGTTGGTGGACCTATATATCTCTTTGTTGGCCCCTTGACCATCTGGGATAATCTCTTGTACATTTCCTTGTGTTGGTAGACCTATACATCTCTTTGTTGGCCCCTTCACCATCTGGGATAATCTCTTGTACATATCCTTGTGTTGGTGGACCTATATATCTCTTTGTTGGCCCCTTGACCATCTGGGATAATCTCTTGTACATTTCCTTGTGTTGGTAGACCTATACATCTCTTTGTTGGCCCCTTCACCATCTGGGATAATCTCTTGTACATATCCTTGTGTTGGTGGACCTATACATCTCTTTGTTGGCCCCTTCACCATCTGGGATAATCTCTTGTACATATCCTTGTGTTGGTGGACCTATATATCTCTTTGTTGGCCCCTTGACCATCTGGGATAATCTCTTGTACATATCCTTGTGTTGGTGGACCTATATATCTCTTTGTTGGCCCCTTCACCATCTGGGATAATCTCTTGTACATATCCTTGTGTTGGTGGACCTATATATCTCTTTGTTGGCCCCTTGGCCCCTTTTTGATTTTGAACCCCAAAGAAAGTAACTCTTGTAAATAAATTGAAACTATGGGGAAAAAAACATAACGATGGGAAAATATATGGGAACAGGTGGTAAATATTTTTTTTTCAAATCAACTTCTGATCGTGAAACTAAAAGTTAATATATTACGCCATCTATCGGAATAATTATAACTAATCATTGATTTCTTTGAAATTTTCATTGGTCAATTGGTCAAAAATATATACCTACAAAATATTTTTTAAAATCTAAAAAAGTTCAAAGTACAATCTGTCTTTGACAAATATTCTAGAATATATATGCAACGATTATGAAACGAAGTTTGCCAATTATCCCGCATGTGTTTCATTTGAACGAAAAATCGAAATTTATTTTAATGAGAAATAACGATTATTTCTAACCTTAGGGATGAAATATGAAAGGATGAATTGTGAAGAGTAATGATAAACGGAAAAATAAAAGTGTCCAGGGTTGGGAATCGAACCTACAGTGCTCCAGTAATTGTCAAACTTCATTCCAAAATCATAAGCCTCATTATATTGTATTATTACAAATATTAGTTGGTATTTATTCCAATAGATGGCGCAATCCCTTTGAAACTTTCAGTTGCGCGATCAGAAGACTCATTTCCTTAAAATTAATCACGTTTTCCTGTCCAATTCAGCTCAAGCAAACAACAAGCTACTTGTAAGAACAAAATCTTACTGTTTCTACATTTATACAGACATTCATGGTGAACGTAAAAACAATATGTTATAAGGATAGGAAGAATCTGAAACACAGAGGCTAATTCTACTGGTTAATTTACAAGAAAAACTCCGCCTTTGCCGGTCCCAAGCCCGGATGAAAAAGGAGGAGGGGGAGCAGTAACAAGCTCACTAAAAAACTTGGGCTCAGCTGGCCTGGCTGATAGTACCCTGTAAGGACTCCAGGGATACAGGATGAGCAGCGTTTGTACTCCATGTTAGGAGCGGCTGCACATGGCATCTGTTCCTCATGTCAGAGTGGACCATTTCATTTGGAGCTTAGTCGGCCTGCCACTGAGTAGTGCTCCCAGTCTTAATGACAAAGGCAGACGCATTCTACTTCACCCATTCATGATGGTTTCAAGCTTTACAAGCTTGATACCTTAATATCATTGAGTGGAGATAAGAAAAGAAGAAGATTTACAAGAAAGATATCACGGCCTAAACACATAGACTTAGACTACTGGCCAATCTATAATAAACAAAGATGAAGCGATATGAACAAAGAAACTTAAATTACTAGCATTCAACAAGATATAGAGGAAGCAATCTGTACACACACAGGAAGACTTATCCTACTGGTTAATTTACAGGAAATAGATTACGACCTGAACACATAGACTTATAGACACATAGAGTACTGGCCAATCTACAAGACAAAGATGAAGGATAAGAACAAGGAAACTTAAACTACTAAAATGTAGAGTGTTATCCTACAATATATAGCGCGAATGCAATCCGAACATACAGGAAGACATATCCTACTGGTTAATTTACAGGAAAGATATCACGACCTGAACACATAGACTTAGAGTACTGGCCAATCTACAAGACAAAGATGAAGGATAAGAACAAGGAAACTTAAACTACTAAACTGTAGAGTGTTATCCGACAATATATAGCGCGAATACAATCCGAACATACAGAGAGAAATCCTACTGGTTATTTTACAAGGAAAGAGATTACGACCTGAACACATAGACTTAGACCACTGGCCAATCTACAAGACAAAGATGAATCGATTTGAACAAGAAAATACTTGTACTACTAGCTTCCTTCAAGATATAAAGAAAGCAATCTGAATACAGAGAGTTATTCTACTGGTTAATTTACAAGAAAGAAATTAACACAGAGAGACTTCTACACACACACACTCTCTCTACTGGTTTATCTACAATAAAAATATTATAACCTGAACACACAGAGACTTATCCTACTGGCCAATTTACAAGAAAGAGATTACGTCCTGAACAAAGAGCTTTAGACAGCCTAACCATCCAACAAGACATCGAAACTTAGATTTAAACACAGCGCGGATTCCTCAGTCCATTCTCCAAGCTATCTAAAGAAACACAAGATTATTCTTGTCAAATTCCTCAACACAGTCATCGAGCAAGCTGGGGACACAGATTCCATAACTCGCAAAGGCCTGTCTGAACTCAAGACGATTCTAAGCTCCTGATAGGATCTAGACGTCCCTTCGGAGAAGGCCTCGTTTGGTGTATATATTTTCTCTACTATCTAAAGACCCACCTGTATACCCAGCGGTCTCGTTCCTCGTCCGTACGGCAGCAGTAGTACTTGGTGCCGTCCTGGGCGGTGGTGAGCTGGAAGCAGTGCGGCTGTCCCAGGAGGCTGGGGTGCAGGGCGCTCACCGCTACCACCGCCCGGCCCAGCTCCATGGCGACCAGCGGCGTGCTCTGGAGCAGTGACTCGTGGGAGCGCGACGTCCGCAGTCGTGACGGCGCCACGCTGCGGCACAGCTGCCCGTTAGCTCGGTTCAACTCCCTCATACACATTACAATCATCAAATCACAACTCTATACCGGCTTGTGTAACCTTCCGCTGTTTGTTAGTCACTCTTAGCTCGCCGCTCTTTGGTTTATCTTAAATGCTTACTCATATCCCCTTTACCGAATGGGGTCGGTGGAAGGATGGTCTAAACCATTGGTTTTCGACCGCTACGACCCGGGTTCGATTCCCGCATTGGGCACTTTTTTATGTTAAAAAATGCTTCAATGGCCCCCGATTCTTACAAAAGTCCAACCCCACCAGCGAGTGCAAGTAACCAAACGGGGCTCTGGCATATTTGTAAGTGCAAAGTCGAACTGCTTTTCACATGTGTAGACATGTGGTGCGCTTACAGTAAAAGCAGTCGCCTACTTCTACCCACCATGATTATCATGGTACCACGTGTACTAGGGATAAGCAAACAAAAAATCCTTTACCAAAAATACACTATCAACTTATGAGTACATTTCAATAAGAATATGATAAATAGGGAATTATAATTATTAATATTAGCATTGATCATTCTATGCAAAATGCATCATAATACAATTTCACTATATCGCAATACATCTTTCTGAGAAAGCTTATGTACATCAACACTTTGCATATTGACATTGTTGTTGCTCTTCATTGGAAAATGGATACCGTTGCCACGTTAGTCGCCTTGAACCAGAATTTGGTCGAATAGTCCAAGGGTCCAGGGGGAACCGCAGGAAGGAATATTGAAATTAATTTGCATAATTTTGATCGATAAAATGATTATAATAATGATAAAAAAATCTTCTATTATCACCATTACTATATACAGTATTGTAATAGAACCTCCATGAAAGAATACTCCTACTAAAAGATACCTCTACAAAAGACAGTTTTTGAACACTTAAATTATCATTTTTACTATACTCATGAACAAAACTTAAGGAAGTTGTACCTTTTAGTATATATATTGTAACAAAGTATTTATTATTTTATTAACAGAGTATTAATTTTTATGTTTATATTTTGTTATACTCTGTACACTTCCCTCTTTTGCTTATCTTTTATTTATCATTCATAGTTTGTTCTTTCTGCTTGGAGTACAAGACTTCAGCCCGACAGCCCTGCCTCTACTTCCTGACTCCCTGTCGGCCTGGAACTACCTGGTTACCTGGTTCACCTCAGCAATCTGTCCTCCCTCCCCCCATGACTAGACTTCTCTTCTAGACTGCTGTACAGCCCGGGTAGTTAGCGATTTATGCTCCAGGAGACCAGGTTACCTCTATTTTCTCTCTAGTTCGTTCTTTCCTGAAATAAATTGCTGTCTAATCCCGAAGTTGGTCTTTCTTAAATTTTCCACGTGGCAATATATCAGGGAGGGGGGGGGATTCAGACAATAACTCTTGCAATGTAGTTCAACAACCATTAATATTAAGGGGAATTTTTATGGGATATTACACCCAAAAATGCTCAAAACATACATACATTAAATACTTTTTGAGATTATACAAATCCTATTGATATTATTGAAAACACAGAAAGTTTCCGAACGCTTTTACCGCAAGTGTATTACATATCTACACAGGTAGAAAGGCGCAGTTCGACTTTTGCACTTAGAAGTGTACCATAGCCCCATTTGATCACTTGAACTTACTACTGGTGTTGGACTTTTGCAAAAATCGGGCGACATTGAAACAATATCTGTTTGAAGTTTATATATTAATTTTGTAATTATTCTTTTTTTTTTTAAATTCATAGAAGCATTTTTCTGGCAGACATATTCAATTTTTTATCATCATCATTTTTTTGGATATTGTTTTTTTTTTTGTAAGTTAGTTATCAAATCATTTGCAATTGTAATTTCTTTTTTGTTTTGTTCCTTTTTAAGCAATAAAATATATAGAAGTAAGGTGTAATATTCAATTCAAACATATGGAACCAACATCGATTCATTTTTAAAACACAAAGCAAATTTATAAGCTTATACAACTTTCACTTTTTCATACAAGCTCCTGATCCGGACGTGCCCTACGTCGATTGTATATATCTCTCTTCATTCCTACCATTATTATTACCTTATAACTAACTCCCTTTGAGTGTAAAGATTGACGAGATGTCAATAAAGTTGTTTAATTGTCAAAAAAAAATTGTCAATATCTTTCATTAGAGAAAAAGTACCCAAAGAGAGATTCGATCCTGAGTTGTACCTATCGATAAATCAGCAGTTTATAAGTTTTTCACCAACCCATTGAAGAAAAAGTAAACAATCCAGATAGTTGGTGACTTTAGTACGCGGCTCCAGGAATCCCTCAAGAAAGTGAGAGACAAAGTAAACAATCCCAATCAAACATGCCAACATAGAAGAAAGAAATCTCTATTAACATCAAACCTGATTTATTCCATCAAGAAAGAAGAATACGAAAGGAAGAGATGTTCATTTGTTTGCCGCCGTCCAATCTACGGTTGTAGATTTATCATGGGGTAGATTACTTGTTCCCGATGACAGACCATGGATCCTACCATTGGTAATCCCATAGCTGACCATAAATTATAGGGAACAGGAAGGTCTCTGCATTAATATTGGAAGAAAGGGAAATCTGTGTGAATTTTTAGAGGAGATTGGAGTTGGTTAAATGAGCAGTTTTAATTTCTAGTTGTCGTGTCTAATGAAGAGCCTCAGATGTCTCCGTGCATCTCTATCACAGGAATGTTCTCTATCTTGGGTGTGTATACACTATTGTTGTTGTTGTTGTTTTCGTGACCAATGAAAAGCCTCAGATGTCTCCATACATCTCTATCACAGCAAAGTCCTCTATCTTGGATGTGTATACTGTATTGTTTTTGTTGTTGTCGTGTCCAATGAAGAGCTTCAGATGTCTCTGTACATCTCTATCACAGCAATGTCCTCTATCTTGGGTGTGTATACTGTATTGCTGTTGTTTTTGTTGTCGTGTCCAATTAAGAGCCTCAGAAGTCTCCATACATCTCCATCACAGCAATGTCCTCTATCTTGGGTGTGTATACTGTACTGTTGTTGTCGTGTCCAATGAAGAGCCTCAGATGTCTCCATACATCTCTATTACAGCAATGTCCTCTATTTTGGATGTGTATACTGTATTGGTTTTTTGTTGTTGTCGTTTCCATTGAAGAGTTTCAGATGTCTCCGTACATCTCTATCACAGCAGTCGCAATGTCCTCTATCTTGGGTGTGTAAAACTGCTGTTCTGAGTCCATGTCAATTTTCTGCAAGGCTGCGGCCAAATTTCTAGTGAAGAACTTTTAAGAATTTTAGATCTTTAGAGTTATTTTTTAAAAACGTTTTTGTATTTGATTGTATTTGATTAGCGACTGCTATCCTACGCCTTCTCATTGGACGATAGTAGTCATGTTTGTATAGTCAAATCACTTTAATATATAATGCATCTGATATTGGGCTATTCTGCTTCTATACCCGGGGCATTAGAATGGTAATTAGTTAAAGTATTTTGATAAAACTAAGAACAGCATGTGTTTCATTTCCTGTACATAGATGGATATAGATGGAAATTTTGCCGGGAGGATATTGATCTAAAGAGACAAAGGTCGCCTCTCCCGTCAAAATAGACGTCTAAACTAGACGCCATCTATTGACCGTCGCCGCAAACTAGTGGTCTCGGGTCGGTGACAAAGCCACAACACCAGCTTTGGCAAACTGAAAGGCCACATGGTCTTTAGGTGGACGCTTTTCAGTTTGCCAAAGCTGGTGTTGTGGCTTTGTCACCGACCCGAGACCGCTAGTTTGCGGCGACGGTCAATAGATGGCGTCTAGTTTTGAACGTCTATTTTGACGGGTGAGGCGACCTTTGTCTCTTTAGATAGATGGATATATGTTAATATATTTTATATGAGATTGTATCTTTTTTTTTACTTATTCCAAGTATACGTTGTACAGGCCATGATAATCATGGTAGGTAGTTATCGACTGCTTTTGCTCTAAGTGCGCCACATGGCTACACATGTAGAAAAAGTTTGACTTTTGCACTTAAAGGTATGTCAAAGCTTCGTTTGATTACTTGCATTCACTTGTGGGATTGGAATTTTGCAAGAATCGGTGACCATTTGAAGCAATTTTTATCTTCAGGAAAAAAGTGCCCAATACGGGATTTGATCCTTAATTGTGACTATCGAGAATCGAATATTCATACCAATAATCACCAAAAATCTGTTTTTACATCTTTCTTCCGGTAATTTCAACACAAACACTTCTACAAAAGATTTCAGTACGGCGGCAATAATTATGTTTTAGAGGAAATGCGTCAGAAAGGATATGGTTCATTCCATCTCTATAAAGCAACTAACCTCATAGTGGAAAATCACAATTCAATGAAGAATTCCAGCGTATTAGAAATATCAATCACAAAATTCTGTTATCATATGAAAGAAATAAGAAAAAAGATTAATGCCATAGAGACTGGAAAGCAATTTAGTTCAAAGTCAAATCTCATCTTAAGCTTCAATTTTAGGATTTAGCTTGGATTTGGGAAAGTTTTTCTATCATGAAACCCTTTTGAAATTGAATCAGTGAATTTAATAAATCTTCGAAATTTCCTTTGGTAAGTATAGTCTTTGGTAGATTCACTTCTAATGTTAATAATAATTAATTAGTTTTAATTATAAATAACATATACCGACTAATTTACATGTAATAAAAGGAATCATTATCATAGTTAATTAGTATTAATTAGTGAATTGTGTAATCCATGGCGAAATGAGTTAAAAGAAATGCAGTAAACCTAATATTTAACTAATCTGGATAAACTTTTTAAAAGCTTTCATATTTCAATTTCCTACAGGCAAAATTTCCGTCTATATTTTGGCCATAGATTTTGCTTATCCACTTTGATATCTAAACACCTCTTTGGTAGATTGTGAAGATTCCATTAGATCCCATGTGGATCTCATTCACTCAGTGATAGGTCATAAAACCTTGACCTATGGATGAAGGACCTCCCATTTCAGTTGTCCACAAGACCTGCTTATAGCAGAACAATGAAGAAACTCCTGGTTACATTGATTCCTCTTGTGATCGATGGAATAGCCTTCGGGGATCACGTGGTAGGAGAATGATGTCCCCAGAAAGACCCCCAAACCTCCCTCCCCCTTTTCCTTCAATCTTCCATACACAGCCTCCAATTAGGAGTCGTAAAGTGACATCACAGAATGACCCGGAATTAGAAGAGATATGAAGAGATAACGAGAATTTCTTAGAACAAGATGGCGCTTTAAATAATGACTGACTTGTGTTTTAGTATTAGGTGGTGAGTAATGCAACGCCTCGGTGTTAACACGTGTGTATCTTTCAATGGACATACGCCATGGACCATAAGAATCAGTGTCAACATTGAGTAGAAGACTCAAATCTGTACTTTACATTGGTCTCATTCAATCCTATGAAAAAAACAATATAAAAAATAAAAAATAGGTGTTGATATTAAAAATAAAGAAAGCATATCCTGACCAGGAGCACATGTGCTTTACAGAAGGGAGAGCGCCATCTGGTGGAACAGAAATAAACCAAACATTGATTTAGCCTGTTCCCTGATATTTGGCTAACCCAATTTCTTGATAAATCAAGAAAATACATCTACGAACGCGTTTCGCGCTGTTGGCGCTTGTCAGCGTGGAGTAGGCTGTACCACTGAAACAAAAAATAATTTTGGTCCCAGAGGCTTCTTGAGAAACCAAGAAATGGGTATTTAAGGCCTCGCGTTCGTGGATGGCTTTTCTTGATTTATCAAGAAATTGGGTTAGCCAAATATCAGGGAACAGGTTAAATCAATGTTTAGTTGATTTCTGTTCCATCAGATGGCGCTCTGCCTTCTGTAAAGCACATGTGCTCCTGGTCAGGATATACTTTCTTTATTCAACCCTATATTTAGACAAAGAGCTATCTTCCCTTGATATTATTACGGTCAACGTATTTCTGTTCGTTGATACCTAAGGCCTAATTCTTATACAAGTTCAAACCCCACCAGTGAGTACAAGGAAACAAACAAGTATCTTATCATCTTATAAATATGAGATGCAAATATTTAAATGTAATTCTACTATCCTAAAAGCTTATGTCCATAGATTGTTAAATACCATTTCTAAGATTCCATCCTTCAGTGTATCATATAAAAGCAGAATGATCCAATACAGCATTAGAGTTCTAAGAAGCGGTCTGGTGGATTAAATTGGCGAAACCGCTGGGAGGGTTCATCACTGATGAGCTAAACCCTCCCAATATATTTTTTCATCGCAGCAAGAACAGTAGAAGTTTGTATTATGTATAAAAGAAACATTCGTGTTTTTTTTTTTTTGCTTATCCCTAGTACACGTGGTACAGGCCATGATAATCATGGTGGGTAGTTAGCGACTGCTTTTTACTGTAAGCGCACCACATGTCTACACATGTGAAAGCAGTTCGACTTTGCACTTACAAATGTGCCAGAGCCCCGTTTGGTTACTTGCACTCGCTGGTGGGGTTGGACTTTTGCAAGAATCGGGGGGCCATTGGAGCATTTTTTTTAAACAGAAAAAGTGTCCAATGCGGGGATCGAACCCGGGTCGTAGTGGTCGTAAACCAAACGGTTTAACCAGCCTTCCACCGACCTCCCATTCGTGTTTTTAAATTGTCTGAATGGAAAATGCATTAACAAGAAAAATTACAGAGTGGAAATAAGGAAATGAACAAATTCCTGTCGAACGCAATATGACAAAAACAATTGGGTAACGCTCTTGTACATAAGTTTTCACAACTTCCTATTATATAGAGAGACACCTTCAGAATTAATTAAATTCTACTTTGTCCAATTGGAACTCTTTGGATTCTTTACCAGCTAATGGGGTGTTATTTCTGCAGACGAATAAAACAGGATTAACCAATTTACATACAACATATAGAAACATACGAAACAATTTTTTTTTTTTAAATAAATGATATTTTGATCCAATATATGCCTTTTTAATTAAAGATTTATTTATGGATTGCTCTATTTTCAGATCCAATATATGCCTTTTTAATTAAAGATTTATTTATGGATTGCTCTATTTTCAGATCCAATATATGCCTTTTTAATTAAAGATTTATTTATGGATTGCTCTATTTTCAGATCCAATATATGCCTTTTTAATTAAAGATTTATTTATGGATTGCTCTATTTTCAGATCCAATATATGCCTTTTTAATTAAAGATTTATTTATGGATTGCTCTATTTTCAGATCCAATATATGCCTTTTTAATTAAAGATTTATTTATGGATTGCTCTATTTTCAGATCCAATATATGCCTTTTTAATTAAAGATTTATTTATAGATTGCTCTATTTTCAAAAAGATTTCAACCAGTTTTGTTTATGACGCTCTCCGTCTTGTAAGAGGTAAAATAAATGATATTTTGATCCAATATATGCCTTTTTAATTAAATACGAAACAATATGGACAAATACTACCCCATAGATGTAGGCAGTCTTCTATATATAACACAATAGTTCACCAATTTATTAATTTAATTTGAAGTCTCGAGATATCATTCAACCAGCATGTATCATCCACCATGCTTCACGTATATTTTCAAAAAATTGTTTTCAAACAGAAATAATGTAATATATTTTCTCTCAATATATAATAAGTATTTAAAATATGTAAATAATAATATGTTTATAAAAATAATATTTATTTTTAAGTTGTTAACGTGATAAACCTGTTGAAGGACTGACAAGTCCGAAAGCTTGAAAATAAAAATTTGTACAAGAAACTTAACCCTGAAAGTTTGAACTATTTTATAATTTACATACAACTTGGTTATAATATAGCCTGATTTATTTTTATTTATTTGGAAGTTATTTTATTTGTATTAAAATACTGTATATAAATTCTATTTTAAAATTTTAAAGATTCCAATCTCTGTTTGAAGAACTTTTGCTTATGACAAAATGTCTTAATAAAGGCCTATATCTGTAGGTACTGTATGTATATACTTATGTTTTATTCTTTTATTAATTGTATACTTGTAATTATTTATACAAACGTTTCAGTATTGTAAAACGGGGGTCGGTGGAAGGATAGTCTAAACCGTTGGTTTTCGACCTGGGTTCGATTCCCGCATTTGGCACTTTTTTTCTGATTTAAAAAAAAATGCTCCAATGGCCCCCGATTCTTTAAAAAGACCAACCCCACCAACGAGTACAAGTAACCAAACGAGGCTCTGGCATATTTGTAAGTGCAAAGTCGAACTGCTTTATATGTGTAGACATGTGGTACACTTACAGTAAGAGTAGTCGCCTTCTTCTACCCACCATGATTATCATGGCCTGTACCACGTGTGCTAGGGATAATCAAAAGTATTGTAAAACTACTCAGAAAGTATTAATCGATACAGAGTTATTTATTTGTAACACGAGGTTTAAATAAACTTTGTGATAAAAAACACTAATTGACCAATTAATTATCAAAGTGTTAATTAGAAAGGAGATATTTATAGATCGTGTGTTCTAGGTAATCAGGTCATTGAGGTTAACATGCTTTAGCTATATCCAACATTGAAAGGAAACTGTATTCTAACTTTCGTGTTCTATTGACGAATTATCGTGTTTTCTATTGAGGAAGAGCGTTCGCGTGCCCGAAAGCTTGAGATTAAAGATTTTGTAAAGAAAAATTCTCCCTGGAAAACCTAGTTTTTACTTAATGCAGGAAACTCATTGCTAAAAGGTATCTATCTTTATAATGAATTAATTAACCAATTTCATCACTGATGAACCAGGCCCTCCCATTAATTTTTCCATTACAGTAAGGGCAGTAGAAATTGTTTAATTTTTAAAAGAATCATACGTGTCTAAAATAGTTTTGAATTTTGATAACAGATGGCGCGCTAATGCATTATAATATGACTTTTGATTTATAATAAAGATTCTTCCTGCTTTTATACTTTGATTTAACCAATAAGGAATCAAAATTTAATAAACAAAATTTTTAACATTTGTGATAATATACATACTGTGTTTTACACTCATGGGCAAAACTTATATCGATAGCCATCTATTTTTTTAAGGAGACAGGTAATTGTGTACATACTTGGTTATCTCGTGTATCTTCAATAAAGATCACTGTAATATCTTTCAGAGTTATTGTCTGAATCCCGATATACATGCTAAAAGGTACAACTTCCTTAAGTTTTGTCCAGGAGTGTATACACACTTGTTTATCTCGTGTATCTTCAATAAAGGTCACTGTAATATCTTTCAGAGTTATTGTCTGAATCCCGATATACATGCTAAAAGGTACAACTTCCTTAAGTTTTGTCCTTGAGTGTATACACACTTGGTTATCTCGCGTATCTTCAATAAAGGTCACTGTAATATCTTTCAGAGTTATTGTCTGAATCCCGATATACATGCTAAAAGGTACAACTTCCTTAAGTTTTGTCCTTGAGTGTATACACACTTGGTTATCTCGTGTATCTTCAATAAAGGTCACTGTAATATCTTTCAGAGTTATTGTCTGACTCTCGCTAATGCATCATAATACAATTTCACTATATCGCAATACATCTTTCTGAGAAAGCGTATGTACATCAACACTTTGCATATTGACATTGTTGTTGCTCTTCATTGGAAAATGGATGCCGTTACAACGTTAGTCACTTTGAACCAGAATTTGGTCAAATATTCCAAGGGTAAAGGGAGAACCGCAGGAAGGAATGTTGAAATTAATTTGTATAATTTGGAAGCATAAAATGATTATAATAATGATAATATCCTATATTAAAAATAAAGAAGGCATCTCCTGACCACGAGCACATGTGCTTTTTAGATGGCAGAGCGCCATCTAGTGGAGCAAAAATAAACTAAACGTTTATTTAGCTTGCTCCGAGATATTTGGCCAACCCAATTTCTTGATAAATCAAGAAAAGCCATCCACGAACGCGTTTCGCGCTGTTGGCGCTCGTCAGCATGGAGAAGGCAAATTTGGCCTTAAATACCCATTTCTTGATTTTTCGGGAAGCCATTGGGACCAAAAATATTTTTGGTCGCAGTGGTTACAGCCTTCTCCACGCTGACGAGCGCCAACAGCGCGAAACGCGGTCGTGGATGGCTTTTCTTGATTTATCAAGAAATTGGGTTGGCCAAATATCACAGAGCAAGCTAAATAAACGTTTAGTTTATTTTTTCTCCACTAGATGGCGCTCTGCCTTCTGTATAGCACATGTGCTCCTGGTCAGGATATGCTTTCTTTATTTTTAATATCAACACCTGACCCACTTATCTTTTATTTTTTTCTATTGTTTTTTCAATATCCTATATGTGTGATTACCATTACTTGTATTCTTGTAGGACCTTTCCATGATAAAATACTCCCACTTAAAGATACTTCTACAAAGGACAGTTTTCAATGCCTTAACTACCATGTTTACTACACTCATGGACAAAACTTAAGGAAGTTGTACCTTTTACCATATATATCGGGATTCATACAATAACTCTGAAAGATACACTCATGGACAAAACTTAAGGAAGTTGTACCTTTTACCATATATATCGGGATTCATACAATAACTCTGAAAGATAAACTCATGGACAAAACTTAAGGAAGTTGTACCTTTTACCATATATATCGGGATTCAGACAATAACTCTGAAAGATACATTCATAGACTAAACTTAGGGAAGTTGTACCTTTCAGCATGTATATCGGGATTCAGACAATAACTCTGAAAGATACACTCATGGACAAAACTTAAGGAAGTTGTACCTTTCAGCATGTATATCGGGATTCAGACAATAACTCTGAAAGATATTAGAGTGACCTTTATTGAAGACACACGAGATAACCAAGTGTGAACAAAATTACCTCTGTCTCCTTCAAAAAAAAAATAAAAACAGACGATCGGAGACATCAAAGACTTTCCGCCTCCTTAAGTTTGGTCTATGAGTGTATATATATAGAAACACTATCCGGTAAGAGGACATCTCCCCCTAAAGGACACTTGAGCTCTAGGCGCTGTCCTAGAGATTGTGTACTATAATAAGATTATGATCTGACCATAAACATTTGCTAAGCCAATATTCGATGGAGAAACTTTCACTTGGGAAGACGCGGGGGAAAGCCTTAGAGACGTGGTCGTCAAAGGCCCGTGGTCGTTTAAGAGACATGGTCGTTAAAGAGGCGTCGTCGTTAAAGAGACATGGTCGTTAAAGAAGCGTTTACGTTAAAGAGACGTGGTCGTTAAAGAGGCATGGTCGTTAAAGAATCGTTGTGGTTAAAGAGCGTAATCGTCAAAGGCACGTGGTCATTAAAGAGACATGGTCGTTAAATAAGCGTTTTCGTTAAAGAGTCGTTGTCGTTAAAGAGACGTGGTTGTTATAGAGACCTGGTTGTTAAAGAAGCGTTGTCGTTAAAGAGACATGGTTGTTAAAGAGACGTCATCGTCAAAGGCACGTGGTCATTAAAGACGCGTGGTCGTTAAAGAGGCGTTGTCGTTAAAGAGAGAGACGTGATCGACAAAGACACGTGTGTGGTCATTGAAGAGACAGGGTCGTTAAAGAGAGGTGGTTGTTAAAGAGATATATGATCGTCAATGGCACGTTGTCGTTATAGAGGATGGGTCTTTAAAGAAGCGTTGTCGTTAAAGAGACGTTTTATTATATTTTATTAAACAATAGTTTTACAACGCGAATGATTAAATTTAATTACAATACATAACCACATAACTTTGATATGAAAAGAAATCCCAAAAAAAATCGAACATTTGAAAGAAAGAAAAAAACGATATAAGTATCTGAATAAAAGAAAATATATTTTGAAGAGGTAAAATGCCCATTTGTCAAACATTTATTTTTTAAAAAAATATCGAAAATGAAGTGAAAGTTTTGGGAATGGGCCCTAAAGACTTATTGATTTCTCACCCACAAGTTTTTATAGGATTTTGTATTTTGTTGACTTGGGACATATTTGGCTGGGAGCCAGAAGTTTCTACGATGTTTGTTTGTTGCGATTTTACTTTTCAACATGGTCTGGTGCTTTCTTGTAATCTTTCCTGTAGAGATTTGGTTAAATACATTCCAACTTTGAATAAGAGACCGCTCTCAGAGTTTTTTTTTTATACAGCTTGCACCACGCTGATGAGGACCAACAGCCCGAAACGCGTACGTGGTTAGCTTTTCTTGATTAATCAAGAATGGGTACTTGGCCAATTCTGGAATAATAAAAAAAATCAACGAATAGTTGATATTTATTCCGATAGATGGCGCAAGCAATCAGCAACTTTCAGTTACCCGATAAAGAGATGCCTTTTTATTCTTTCTTAAAAACATAAATGTGTGTTAGTGTATAAGCTTATCATTTATGGATATCAATAAAATTGTATTAAATTCTAACATTTCTATAAAGAAATGTTGAAAGTAAGAGGCAAAGAAAGGCAAAAGCTATCTATAAAGCTATCATCAAAAGAACAAACGCAACTAATCATATAGGTAATGATTAGAAAGAAAAAATCTAATAAATGAAAAAAATATAGATGAAAAGAAAGCATGTTGAAGGACAAAAGGACCATGCAATCCTATAAACATTATTCCAACTGGTCTGATGATAGATTAGGTTGCGACAAGCTATCCAATCAGATAAAGAAGGGGTATACAAGGATAGATTTGTATGATAGGGGAAAGCTGAGTCGATCATAGCTTCTGTGGCCGATTCCCTGTTGCGTAGATGAGAAACTGAACGATAGAAGACATTGGGACAATAAGAATTCCGTGGCAAAAGAAAGGTTGTAGATTCTCCTCGACCAATGGTGTAGAAAAGAAACTAAACAATATGAAGAGACTGACACAAGAAGAATTCAGTGACAAGGAAAGGCTTCAGATTCTCCCTTGGAGCAATGGTGTAGAAAAGAAACTGAACGATATGAAGACATTGGGACAATAAGAATTCAGTGACAAAAGGAAAGGTTGCAGATTCTCCCTAGACCAATGGTATAGAAAAGAAACTGAACGATATGAAAAGACTAACACAAGAAGATCTTTGTAAAAGGAAAGGTTGCAGATTCTCCCCTGGACGAACAATGTAGAAAATAAACTGAACGATATGAAGACATTGGGACAAGAATAATTCAGTGACAAAAGGAAAGGTTGCAGATTCTCCCTGGACCAATGATGTAGATAAGAAACTGAACGATATGAAGACATTGGGACAAGAATAATTCAGTAACAAAAGGAAAGGTTGCAGATTCTCCCTGGACCAATGGTGTAGAAAAGAAACAGAACGATATGAAGAGACTGACACAATAAGAATTCAGTGACAAGGAAAGGCTTCAGATTCTCCCTGGACCAATGGTATAGAAAAGAAACTGAACGATATGAAGACATTGGGACAATAAGAATTCAGTAACAAAAGGAAAGGTTTCAGATTCTCCCTGGACCAATGGTATAGAAAAGAAACTGAACGATATGAAGACATTGGGACAATAAGAATTCAGTAACAAAAGGAAAGGTTTCAGATTCTCCCTGGACCAATGGTATAGAAAAGAAACTGAACGATAGGAAGACATTGGGACAATAAGAATTCAGTAACAAAAGGAAAGGTTTCAGATTCTCCCTGGACCAATGGTATAGAAAAGAAACTGAACGATATGAAGACATTGGGACAATAAGAATTCAGTAACAAAAGGAAAGGCTTCAGATTCTCCCTGGACCAATGGTATAGAAAAGAAACTGAACGATATGAAGACATTGGGACAATAAGAATTCAGTAACAAAAGGAAAGGTTTCAGATTCTCCCTGGACCAATGGTATAGAAAAGAAACTGAACGATATGAAGACATTGGGACAATAAGAATTCAGTAACAAAAGGAAAGGTTTCAGATTCTCCCTGGACCAATGGTATAGAAAAGAAACTGAACGATAGGAAGACATTGGGACAATAAGAATTCAGTAACAAAAGGAAAGGTTTCAGATTCTCCCTGGACCAATGGTATAGAAAAGAAACTGAACGATAGGAAGACATTGGGACAATAAGAATTCAGTAACAAAAGGAAAGGCTTTCAGATTCTCCTTGGAGCAACGATGTAGAAAAGAAACTGAAAAATATGAAAATACTGACACAAGAAGATCTTTGTAAAAGGAAAGGTTGCTGAATCCACAGTTCTATTGACCTGACCGTGTAGAAAAAGAAACTGGACGGCATGAAGAGACTGGAAGATCTCAGTAACAAGGAAAGGCCAAAGATCTTCAAATAAACCAACCATGTGGATAAGAAAATAGACGGCATGAAGAGACTTGAAGAACTCAGTAACATGGAAAGGATGAAGTACTCCCAATAAACCAACTATGTAAATAATAAACTGGACGATCTGAAGAAACTGGAAGAACTCGGTAACAATAAAAGCTGATTATCTCCCATGGACAAATCATATGACGATATAAGAGACTGGAAGAACACGGTGAGAACTCGACGATATGAAGAACTTGGTGTGGAACTGGACTCTGTGAAGAGACTGTACGAACTCAGTGACAAGGAAAGGCTGAAGCTCTTCCATAGACCAACCATATGACGCTGTGAAGAAACTGGAATAACTCATGGAGAAGGAAAGGCTAAAGATATTCCGTGAACCAGCTATGTAGATAAGAAACTGGATGATATGAAGAGACTGGAGGAACTTAGTGACAAGAAAAGGTTGCAGATCTTCCATGGACCAACCATATGACGATATAAGAGACTGAAAGAATTCAGTGAGAAACTGGACGATATGAAAAGATAGGAAGAACTCGTTGACGAGAAAGGCTGAAGATATTCCATGGACCAACCATGTAGATAATAAACTGGACACTGTGGAGAAACTGGACGATATGAAGAGCCTGCAAGAACTCGGTGAGAAACTGGACGATATGAAGAGCCTGCAAGAACTCAGTGAGAAACTGGACGATATGAAGAGCCTGCAAGAACTCAGTGAGAAACTGGACGATATGAAGAGCCTGCAAGAACTCGGTGAGAAACTGGACGATATGAAGAGCCTGCAAGAACTCAGTGAGAAACTGGACGATATGAAGAGCCTGCAAGAACTCAGTGAGAAACTGGACGATATGAAGAGCCTGCAAGAACTCGGTGAGAAACTGGACGATATGAAGAGCCTGCAAGAACTCAGTGAGAAACTGGACGATATGAAGAGCCTGCAAGAACTCAGTGAGAAACTGGACGATATGAAGAGCCTGCAAGAACTCAGTGAGAAACTGGACGATATGAAAATACTGCAAGAACTCAGTGAGAAACTGGACGATATGAAAATACTGCAAGAACTCAGTGAGAAACTGGACGATATGAAAAGATAGGAAGAACTCATTGACGAGAAAGGCTGAAGATATTCCATGGACCAACCATGTAGATAATAAACTGGACACTGTGGAGAAACTGGACGATATGAAAGGATTGGAAGAACTCGTTGACAAGAAAGGCTGAAGATGCTCCATGGACCAACCATGTAGATATTAAACTGGACGATATGAAGAAACTAGGCGATATGAAGAGACTGTAAGAACTCAGTGGACAAGGAAAGGAGAGAGGAAGAACCGACCACAGCTTCCTCCATCCAGTGGCCACCACCACCAATTAAACCCCCGCCGGTCTAACAAGCTAGCAGGCAGGGAGGGGGCGATGGCCTACTACACCTGGAATGTTGTCGACGGACCGTGGCCGCTGCTGCCACCTTATCTGCCAAGATATTCACACAAGATATACCGCAGTGGTGGCGTAGTGGTATACATCGTTGATTGTCAACAACGAGATCACCGGTTCGAATCCCGGATTGAACACTTTTTTCTGGAATTTTGCGATCGTCAACTTATTTAAATACAAATCTATAAAGTCGTCCCCTTCTATAACACGATCTCAAGACAGCATCAAAGTATTTTTTATTACTAAAAACTGTTTTTAAAAAATACTTTCAAAGCTCTGTTCTATTCGTTTCTAATTTCCAATCCTACTAAGATAAGTGCAAGTCGCTAAGCTGGACTCTGTAACGTTACGATTTCTACATTATTAGAGTTTGATTTGTGTTTGGTGGTCGGTGGAAGGGTGGTCTAAACCATTGGTTTTGACCGCTACGACCCGGGTTCGATTCCTGCATTGGGCACTTTTTTCTGATAAAAAAAATAAATAAAATGCTCCAATGGCCCCCAATTCTTGAAAAATTCCAACCCCACCAGCGAGTGCAAGTAACCAAACGGGGCTCTGGCATATTTGTAAGTGCAAAGTCGAACTGCTTTTCACATATGTAGTCATGTGGTGCACTTACAGTAAAAGCAGTCGTCTACTTCTACCCACCATGATTATCATGGCCTGTACCACGTGTACTAGGGATAAGCAAAAAAAAAAAAAAAAGTTTGATTAGCTTTCATTTTAGAAGGCTTCCAGCTCTCAATCCATATTATAAGCTATGATATTATTAGACATGTCAACAATATATATTAGTAAATCAAATTTAATTGCCATCTATCGTTAAAATTTTACACAAATAAATTTACTGGCAATGCGTTTCTTTCAAATATCATCAAATATTATCTCTACAGACCTTACTGCAATGATATGAGTTATTGAATGAGAGGGCTTGGCTCATCAGTAGTGAATCCTATAAACTTATGTCCATAGTTCACTAAACACCCCAAAGCTGCCTGCCATAGAAAATACAGGGTATACTCCAAACCAATCCAATACAATAGTAGAGCGATCTAGAGATTAATTTGGCGAAACCGCTGAGAAGGTTCACTACTGATGAGCCAAGCCCTCTCATTCAATAACTTATATCATTGCAGTAAGGTCTGTAGAGATAATATTTGATGATATTTAAAAGAAACGCATTGCCAGTAAATTTATTTGTGTAAAATTTTAATGTCAAACAATACCACACGTCTCTGGAGATAAATTTCTTTTCATTTTATTAACGTAGTTTCAAGTTTTCAGGCTTCTATATCCTTCTACAGGAGAACGTACATAAAAGAATAAAACGTCGCCTGATACTAAACTATAATTCATCAGGCGACGTTTTATCCGTTTATTTATGTACTTATTTATGTAGAACGACAGAGATTCCCGAAAGTTTGAAACTACGTTATCCCTTTAAGCACCAGGCAAGACGATGTATCGTTTTGATGTGATCGTGTTGATTGTAACCTTTTCTCCTTAAAATAATCTAATGAAAATTAATTAATTGTATTTTAAAGCGTATATTCTGTTGCATTGTGTTTCATATGTTTGTATAAATTATAAAAGCGTTTATTTTAAAAAAATCATAATTTGAAGAATAGTTTGATGTCTTTTGAAGGCTAACAATAATTAGGAATGACCTTGAAAACGGCCGGCACCTAAAGGGTTAATAAAAGGGAAAAAAACTAATTTCCATAAACCTGTGGTATTGTTTATGTCCAGGAGATTTGAGTAAATTGATTATTAGACATGTGGTACACTTACAGTAAAAGACAATCATCAACCCTGACAAACCATGATTATCATAACTTGTATTATGCATACTTTTAGAATAGGTAAATAAAGAATTTTCTCCGTGGTAAATCCATGTATAGCAACTTTCTTTGCTTCCAATTTGCCCAGATTAATCTATTAGCTTGATTGTCTCTATATAATTTTCTCTGTATATGAAATTTATGTTACCATTAAGTTCTATCATTGTTTTCCCTGCATGTATCCTATATTTCTGCTTGGAGAATCTGTATAAGACTAAAAGGTCTTAATAAAGCTTTTGTTGTTGTTGTTGAAATAAAGACTTTTCATTAATTAACAAGTAGAAAATATGCATATAAGGAAAAGGAAGCATATAAGAAATACTCTACAATTTTCTATAGAAAACGGTTTTCAAAGGCTAATTTCTATTTCTTAATATTTGAGATAGGTTAGGCATGGTATTGTTTCTGAGATTACGAAACGTCTCTATTTGCACAATTCTTTGTTTCTCATAATACCCCCATCTTATTTACAAAGGTGAGATGTGGAAAGACCAAGCGACTGAGAAAATGTAGGAAAATTTGTGGATTGTTTGCAACCATCATTTCTGAAGAAATATTCGCAATTTTCTCGGTCTAGTTCCAAACGAATCAGGACAATTCCATGTTTATCTTGTGCTTGCTTATTTACACTTAATTCCCTACCTGTTTGAAGCTAACTCTGTATTCGATTTCTTGATTTGTTTCTTTAATGTAAGGGGGGGTCGGTGAAAGGATGGTCTAAATCAGGCCTGGCCAACCCGCAGCCCTCGGGCCTCATGCGACCCGCCGTAAAAAAAATTGCGGCTCGCCATTTAACTTTAAATTTCTTTTGTAACTTTCATTTCTCGTCTGTATATTCAAAAACAGAAAATATATTGAAATAATTATAATATTTTTTTTATTTAAAATATGTCCCACAATTTTTAAAATACATATTTGATTCCATAAAAAGGAAGAAAAAAGTTAGGAATAATGGTAATTAATAGAGAAATATTTTTTTTATTTTAAATTGTTGTTATTATTTTTATTTTAAAAAAGCAACCGAAAAATAGTAAATAAAAACATTAAGCATCAAGGAAGTATTAAGTATTTTTTAAAAATACATTTTAAATTTAAAACTTTGATATAGTTAAAGTTTTTAGACCTTGTTTACGATTCCGTGCGGTCCGAATCGTCATTTAGGTTGGCCAGGGCTGGTCTAAATCGTTGGTTTTCGACCGCTACGACCCGGGATCAAATCCCACATTGGGCACTTTTTTATGATTAAAAAATGCTCCAATGGCTTCCCATGTGTCGACATGTGGTACACTTACAATACAAGCAGTCGCCAACTTCTACCCACCATGATTATCATGGCTTGTACCACGTGTACTAGGGATAAGCAAAAAAAATCTTTAATGTAAAGCAATAACACCCCATCTCTATATAGGAAATGAAAACATTAAGGAGCTAATGTTTCCTTCACATATAACACGAACTTCTACTGTCTTTATAAAAGTAAAATTCGTGTCTTAATGTTTTCATTTATTAGATATAGATGGTGTGTTATTGCTTTGTATTAATTTATGTTTAACTGATTTTGTCTTTATTGTTTGTGGAAGAGCATTGCTCAATGCAAATATTATATGTAATTCTACTGTCCTAAAAGCTTATGTCCATAGTTTACTTGAATACCATTTCTGAGATTCCACTCTTCAGTGTAGACTGTAAAAGCAGAATCGTCCAATACAGTATTAGAGCTCTAAAAAGCGGTCTGGTAGATTAAATTGGCGAAACCGCTGAGAGGGTTCAATACTGATAGGCCAAGCTATCCCAACATGTTTTGCATCGGAGTAATAATAGTAGTTTAATGCTTCCATTTCTTATCTCATTATCGAGTTCTTATGTGAAGGATCCAAAGTACTGGAAGAATCTTGGAAATACCTTTTTATAAGTTTCCATCTCCTAGGAAAGGAAATTCCTAACCCGGCGTCTCCACGTGGAGAAGGGGACTCACTTACCCCTGAAGTCTAAAACTGATTCAAAGGGGCGGATGAACCCATTATTAAGTCAACATAACATGGAAGTGGAAGATATAGGGAAACCACCACATTATTTATATTTCCCACACAAGTTTAACTGTGGGTTTGAACTCAATCATGTTTTCCAAAAAAAGAAACGAAAATTTAGGTTACCATTCTTAGAGAACAACACAACCACAAAGAAACCCTGCGTTTATATCAGCAATCCAACTAGTAACACTAAAACTAAATCAAACTCCGAAATTTCAGGTCCAAATGCAGGTTTCAAATAGAAAAGAGGAGTGGTAACACGCTTGGTAAAACACCTGGGTCTATTTTGGCCGGAAGATAACATTCTGTAGATACTTTTGATCCAGGTACACAGGATCAAAGTCTGTATACCAAGTTAGGAACAGCAGCTGATGGCATTTGTTCTTCGCATCAGTCGCGGATATTTCATATTAGAGCTAAGTCGGCCTGCTACCGAGTAGTGCTTCCAGTCATAATGACAAAAGAGGCAGACGTATTTTACTTCTCTCAATCCTAAAGCTCAAGACAATTTATAATTAAAATAAATTTATTGACATCTTGTCAATACATGCAAAAGTTCACAGTCTGTACTATTTTAAAAAGATAATTATATATATGCATGCTACTATCAAAATTCGAAACTATTATAGACGCGTATGATTCTTTTAAAAATAAACAATATCTACTACCCTTACTGCAATGGAAATATTAATGGGAGGGCCTAGCTCATCATTGGTAAACCCTCCCAGCGGTTTCGCCAGTTTAATCTACCATACATACATTTATAAATATATATTGATTAGAAGAAATCATAAAATTGTTTAAATTGTCAATTGTCTAAGAGTGAACTGCCGTGTTACTATGTACAATGTACATGACGCCTCTACCACCGCTGCAGAGTTTGGCGGAGAATCACCAGCAGGTCTCCAGCGATACCACGTATTTCGTGATCTACATAGAATACGTAGATTGCGTGTCCTGAAGCTCAAGATACACAAACACGACGTCTTCAAATAATCGTGAGAGAATAAGAAAAAAAAAAGAAAGAATAAGAGAATCAAACAAAAGTTCTATATACTAATCGAACATTGAATGACCTGAACTCTAGCAAAAAACCAACCAAACGTTAACAACTTCAATGAAGACCCGGATTTTAAGTCACGAATCCTGCTTGCGCATGCTCCGATGGTCAATATTGACACGTCACTTCCGGCACAATATTTGGCTAGCCTCTCGTCCATTGTTGTTACCAATTCCCCCCTCAATGTCACGTGCTGAAATATTTTCTTTAGAATGGTAGCGGCGCGATGGTGGGAACAAATCAGAAGGTTTGAACAAAAGTATATTTTGAAAAAGGCAGTTCTCTCTGTTAGCACGTTTTCTTTGATCTTTCTTCTAGAAAAAAAAACGAGCTGATTTACTTCGATTCAATTCGATTTATTTCAAACAACAAAAAAAAGAATTACACTAAGATTTAATGTGATTTAGTTGTATTTATAACATTTAAAAAAGCTCTATTTACACAAAAAAAAAAGAAAAAGAAGAAAAACAAAACTTAAGGAAGTTGTACCTTTTAACATGTATATCGGGATTCAGACAATAACTCTGAAAGATACACTCATGGACAAAACTTAAGGAAGTTGTACCTTTTAGCATGTATATCGGGATTCAGACAATAACTCTGAAAGATACACTCATGGACAAAACTTAAGGAAGTTGTACCTTTTAGCATGTATATCGGGATTCAGACAATAACTCTGAAAGATACACTCATGGACAAAACTAAAGGAAGTTGTACCTTTTAGCATGTATATCGGGATTCAGACAATAACTCCGAAAGATACAATCATGGACAAAACTTAAGGAAGTTGTACCTTTTAGCATGTATATCGGGATTCAGACAATAACTCTGAAAGATACACTCATGGAAACAACTTAAGGAAGTTGTACCTTTTAGCATGTATATCGGGATTCAGACAATAACTCTAAAAGATACACTCATGGACAAAACTTAAGGAAGTTGTACCTTTTAGCATGTATATCGGGATTCAGACAATAACTCTGAAAGATACACTCATGGAAACAACTTAAGGAAGTTGTACCTTTTAGCATGTATATCGGGATTCAGACAATAACTCTGAAAGATACACTCATGGAAACAACTTAAGGAAGTTGTACCTTTTAGCATGTATATCGGGATTCAGACAATAACTCTGAAAGATACACTCATGAGCAAAACCTAAGGAAGGAAGAACCTTAGAAAAATGTATGCAAAAACTGATATAGAGAAGATTCAAATGGCATGAAAGATTAGAACAAAGGGGAAGAATGTACGAGATCCGATGGTAAAATTAAGAAAAAAAGCCATCACCTGATTGTGTAAGTGAATGTTGATGGTTTGCGTCATTTATTGGTTCATTCTAGATCACCTGATTCGGTACATTTCCCCAACATTGTTCTATTGTATATATTTGCTATAGATATCGAATTTTCTTCACAAAAGTCATGTAATGTTGACATTGTGTTTGCTGACAAAATAGCAAGATCTTAGATTTCTTCTAATCAAACTTCTTTACCATTTTTTCAATTCTTCTGTTTTTTGTTTGTTTGTTTATATAATAGTTTTAATTTTTTTGATACAAGTAGTGTATTTATATTTACAAAAACAGTACGTATATGTATGTTTAGAATTATAATTTTAAAAATACAACAAATTTTTACAAATATTTGTTACCTCAAATGTTTTTTTGATTGTTGTTGATGTTGTTGAACAAGTGTATGACGCTCTAAGAGCCGAATCTTGATTCCGTTGTTAAATCTTACTGTTAAACATTTAAAATATTTGAAATATAGCCACCGGAGAAATAAAAATATAATTTTTCTTTACTTAATCTGTTTATTTTACTTACTCTTCATAATTTTTAATGTATATGGCTCCATCTCTCTCTTTTTTTTTTAAATATAGTTTTGCGTTTACGAACTTTTGACCTTAAATACCCTTTATTATTATTATTTTTTTTAGGAAATCTTTCAGTCCATTTTTTTTTTGTCGTTGAGGTACAGCCTGAATCATGATGACTAAAGCCAACAGCCTGAAAAAATGTTTGAAAGTAGCTTAAAGCCAAAGATAATTACCAAATAAGAAAAAAATGAATAATATATATATTTTTTTAATGTTGAAGAAAGAGAGATCCATTTAGTGTACACACAGCAACGACAACAATAAAAATGACAACAATGTAAGTAATAATTAGGCATAATTTTGATTATAAATTATAAACACAAGGTAATAAGACCAAATCCAAATAAATAAATAGTGTGTGATATTTCAGAAACTACTTTCATTCAGTACTTTTGTTTGAAGATGGTAACAACGCTGTTACCGAAACGTCACACACTATTTATTTATTTGGATTTGGTCTTATTACCTTGTGTTTATAATAATAGTAATAATAATAAAGAATGAAAAATACATTTTCGAAATTGGAGTATAAGCGAAAAACATTTTGTTTATATGCATTATATTTAATTCTTATTTTTAAAGCCACTTGATAACTCCAGCTATAACCATAATAAATAAATACGCATTTTTAAATTCATTATTGAATGTTATAGTTCTCTATGCATTAAATAAAAAAATGGCAAAAATTTACTAAAAATAATCATTTTTATTATGAGAATGCATAAAATATACATAGAAATATAAAATAATGGTCAAAAGTTTAAAATATCAATTTATTAGGCTATTTATTTTATCTATATCTTTAATGCTGTATAAATAGATGCTTTGTAAGAAGAAAAGGAAGAATTTAAGTAAAGATTAGAAGCAGTATAAACAATTTGTATCAATCCATTTATAATGCTAATAACACAATTCGCTCTATTTTACCAAACGGAATTTCTACACAGTTCCATCCAAATTTTATATAGTCACTCAATTTGTCACATTACACGGCCAGAAATACTTATATAAAAGAGGTCTATCAGAAACACCAAATTGTTCCTGCGGAGAAACTGAACAAACTTCACCTTATCTATGACTGTCCGAACTTTACAGAAGTGAGATATCGTTTGTTCCCTGATTTATATGATCTAACTCTTTCACATCAGCCACAATGTCTATATAAATTTTATGAACTCTGTAGAATAATACATGTAAATTTGTAAATATTTAATTCTAAATTCTAATTTGTTTGTGTTGTTTCCTCTGTATTAGACGCAAATATTTCAATATCACGCCTGGTTAATTAATAAATAAAAATAATGAAATTTATCAAAAAGAATATATCCCTGACTTACCTATTTAAGAAAGTTTTCAGTTAGATGCTGATATCCACGAGGCAGACGATGTAACACCTGAAGAACATCTGCTGCTTCCGTCTGACCTGTAGCCCCCTAGCGGTGTGGGTTAGAATTAAACCCCCTCCCCCTATATTCCAGGTCGCGGCAGCTTAGGTTGTCACCTTTTCTTCAGCGTCGATCCAAACAGCCCTCTACAGTACCTAATTCCTTTACTTTATTGTTTAAACCTTAATGCAAAGGTACAGTAAATTCTTACAGTATCTCATTTAATCCAAACAGCGCCATCTATCTGAAAAATTTGTAATTATTGTTAATATTACCATCATAATATTTTTTCATCGCAAATTTTATGAATTCTGTCGATTAATACATGTAAATATTTGATTTTATAACTTTGAACTTGTTTGGTGTTGTTTTATTTGTTTCCTATGTAATATAGACGCAAATAATCGATTCCATAAACCCAACATATATTACAAATTTTCTCATTTGTGGAGTCTTTAAGTTTATGGCTTGGATTCTATAGAGAGCGCATTTTTCTCTCTGACATTGTGTTACAAAGACACTTACACTATACTATTTAAATACAAACACTAAGCTAAACGATACGTCTCTTCATTACAATAATATTAGGCTATGAGCTTTCAAGTCAAATAAGATTTTCCTCTTTCACACGGCCCTAGCTTATAGACGCAAATACAAGGTATGTCCCATAAGTTCCCGGACTAGGTCCATAAAAAAAAAAAGGTAAGATATTTTTTTAAAAAATTATTAAAACTTTTTAAAGTAATCCCCCCTTGCTTCAACGCACCAGCGCCATCGTTTCCCCAAATTGTCGAAACAGTTTTTATAGAGCTCTTTTGGAATGCTCTTCAATGCCAACAGCGATTTTTCTATTATGTCATCCCTGGTGTCAAAATGTCTTCCTTTTAGAACTGCTTTAAGTTTGGGGAACAGGAAAAAGTCATTTGGTGCGATGTTTGGGGAATAGGGTGGTTGAGGTAGGATTTCTGTCCCGTTTTTAGCCAAAAAAAACTCGTCACCAAGTGCGCTGTGTGAGGGCGGGCATTGTTATGGTGTAGGATCCAGTCACCATTAGGCCATTTTTCTGGCATTTTTTTTCGAATCGCTTCCCTTAGATGGCGAAGAATGTCCAAATACATTTCCTTAATAACCGTTTGGCCTGCAGGAAGATACTCGTGATGAACAATGCCCTTGTTATCCAAAAAAGCGACCAGCAACACCTTGTTTCTGGATTTCAATATCCTGGATTTTTTTGGTCTAGGCTCACCCTGACCTCTCCACTCGGCATATTGACGCTTGGTTTCAGGGTCATAGTCATAGACCCATGTCTCGTCGCCTGTGATTATCTTGTCTTTCCATTCCGGATCCGTTCTTGTCATTTCCAACATGTTCTCACAGGTTGCAAGCCGACACAGTTTTTGCTCATTAGTGAGGAATCTTGGGATGAATTTTGCAGGAGTCTTTTTGAGCTTCAAATCTTTGGTTACGATCCTTCCAATCGTTGTTTTAGAGATGCCTGTGTCTTGCTCTAGCTCCAGCAAAGTGGTTCGAAGATTTTCTTTTATCAAATCGGTGATTTTTTGCACATTTTGGGCGTCCTTGCCGTGGTTCATCTTCAATGGAAATTCTGCCAGCTTTAAATCTAGAATGCCATTCAAAAACAGTTGTTCTCTTTGGAGAGTCATTGGGGAATACTTTATTAAGCATTTCAAAAGTTTCGGTTGCAGATATTTGAAGTTTCACACAAAATTCTATGCAAATCCTCTGCTTCAATTTTTGTTCCATCGGAAAATCGCCGCAGCGCTAGGTGTGACCTTTAAATAAATCAGAATGACCTTGGCGCGCGCTAATGTACCGCCTCGATATTGGTACCACCGTGTTGCCTGATATTTTTTCTATAATAAACGGTCAAATTTATTTACATTTTTCATTTATATTTTTTTTTTATGGACCCAGTCCGGGAACTTATGGGACATACCTTGTATTTCAATATCGCGCCTGGTTGATTGGTAAATTGTAAAAAATCGAAGTAAGGTCAGAAGAGAAGTTTGTTTTATGTTTAAGATAAACATTCGTGCTCTGATGCTTCCATTTCTTATTACCATTATCTATTGAATAAATGATAATCCTTTTTTATTATATCAGATGTGACAAATGAGCATCGTTGTGGGATAAATTAATTTTGATATTCAATCACATATCTAGTTTTTTAGGATTTAGAGACTTCTGTAGAAGGGAATTATATACTCTTAGACAAAACTTAAGGAAATTGTACCTTTTAGCATGTATATCGGGATACAGACAATAACTCTGTAAGATACACTCATGGACAAAACTTAAGGAAATTGGACCTTTTAGCATGTATATCGGGATTCAGACATATACTTCAGTGTAACATATATAAGCAGAATCCTCCAATACAGTATTAGAGCTCTAAAAAAGAGGTTTGGTAGATTGAATCGGTGAAATCGCTTTGAGGGTTCACCACTGATGATCTAAGCCCTCCCCCTATTTTTCATCAAAGTGAGGACAGTAGAAAATTTGTTGAATTTTTAAAATAAACATTTGTGTTTAATAGTTTTATATTTTCTATATATATAGATGGCGTGTTATTGCCTTATAATTAATGCATGCTCATCATAATGGTATGGTTGATAAAACTGGCCAAACCGCTGGAAGCCAGGATATCACAATAGTCTTCCGTTGCAATAATGATAATAGAAAGGATTTCATTTGTAAAATAAAAAACAGAGTTTTCAAGTTTTCTCCTGTAGAAGGACGTCCGTGCCCGAAAGCTAGAGAATAAAGATGTTTTTAAAAGACACTTTTCCCTAAAGGAATGATTAATTTTACTCAAAAAACAGTGTGCTATACACATACAGCTTCATTAAGACCACCGGTCTTATACAGATTCACCACATGAAGGAAGCACATATGGAAATCCTTGACTCCAGACAGCACAGAACCCAACAACAGCCTCCAGGTCCGACATATGTCCAGTTGTTTGGATACACACATACAGCTTTATTAAGACCACCGGTCTTATACAGATTCACCACAGGAAAGAAGCATAGATGGATCTCCTATACTCCAGACAGCACAGAACCAAACAACAGCCTCCAGGTCCGACATATGTCCAGTTGTTTTGATACAAACACACATACAGCTTTATTTAGACCACCAGTCTTATACAGATTCACCACATGAAGGAAGCACATATGGAAATCCTTGACTCCAGGCAGCACAGAACCCAACAACAGCCTCCAGGTCCGACGTATGTCCAGTTGTTTAGATACACTAACATACAGCTTTATTAAGACCACTGGTCTTATACAGATTCACCACAGGAAAGAAGCATAGATAGAGCTCCTATACTCCAGGCAGCACAGAACCCAACAACAGCCTCCAGGTCCGACGTATGTCCAGTTGTTTAGATACATCCACATACAGTTTTATTAAGACCACCAGTCTTATACAGATTCACCATAGGAAGGAAGCATAGATAGAGCTCCTATACTCCAGGCAGCACAGAACCCAACAACAGCCTCCAGGTCCGACGTATGTCCAGTTGTTTAGATACACTAACATACAGCTTTATTAAGACCACCAGTCTTATACAGATTCACCACAGGAAAGAAGCATAGATGGATCTCCTATACTCCAGACAGCACAGAACCAAACAACAGCCTCCAGGTCCGACATATGTCCAGTTGTTTGGATACACTCACATACAGTTTTATTAATACCACCGGTCTTATACAGATTCACCACAGAAAGGAAGCATAGATAGAGCTCCTATACTCCAGGCAGCACAGAACTCAACAAAAGCCTTCAGGTTTGACTGTGCTATAAAAGGATCATTTCTTCACAATCTTCAATCTATTAACGTTCTTTGGATCAGTAATCTGTGATAGTTATAGTGCAGGAGGGTCCATGAATCGTCAAAATACCGTTTGAAAAAAGATTTATAGAAAATGAAATTATTTTATACACAAAGCAAACTTTTCTACTGTCCTTACTGCGATGAAAAAATATTGAAAGGGCTTGGCTCATCAGTGGTAAACTCTCCCAGCGGTTTCGCCAATTTAATCTACAAAACTGCTTCTTAGAGCTCTAATACTGAATTGGACCATTCTGTTTAAATATGCTGCACTGAAGGATGGAATCTTAGAAATGGTATTCAATAAAACCATGGTCATACGCTTTTAAGACAGTAGAATTACAATAAAGATTATATTTGGTGTATTTATGTGGTGGAAATGGGAATTTTCTGAAAACTTGAAAATATTTAAATAAAATAACTAGCTATTCTTATTTCTTGGGGGTAGATAGTTTTAATCTTCCTCAGGGGAAGGTGAGAGGTTGAAAGATAACTGTAAAAATATCTATGTGTGCGAGGTTTAAAAATACTGCTCTAAGCAGAGATGGAGTGTTAGATATACATTGCAGAAGGTGTGAAGTGCGTTTCACACATGTGTGCCCGCTGTAGGAGATGTAGGGCGCAGGGCAGAGCCGGGAAGTTGGTGGGGAGAAATAAGGCCACGCGGTCTGACCTTGGACTGGACTGGACGGAGGTCACTGGTGTCGCTCGGTGTGTGTAGTGGTTGTTTGTTGTGACGTATGGGTGTGTGTTGTTGTTGTTTGTTGTGACGTATGGATGTGTGTTGTTGTTGTTTGTTGTGACGTATGGATGTGTGTTGTGGTTGTTTGTTGTGACGTATGGGTGTGTGTTGTGGTTGTTTGTTGTGACGTATGGGTATGTGTTGTTGTTGTTTGTTGTGACGTATGGATGTGTGTTGTGGTTGTTTGTTGTGACGTATGGGTGTGTGTTGTGGTTGTTTGTTGTGACGTATGGGTGTGTGTTGTGGTTGTTTGTTGTGACGTATGGGTATGTGTTGTTGTTGTTTGTTGTGACGTATGGATGTGTGTTGTGGTTGTTTGTTGTGACGTATGGGTGTGTGTTGTGGTTGTTTGTTGTGACGTATGGGTATGTGTTGTTGTTGTTTGTTGTGACGTATGGATGTGTGTTGTGGTTGTTTGTTGTGACGTATGGGTGTGTGTTGTGGTTGTTTGTTGTGACGTATGGGTATGTGTTGTGGTTGTTTGTTGTGACGTATGGATGTGTGTTGTTGTTGTTTGTTGTGACGTTTGGTGTGTGTTGTGGTTGTTTGTTGTGACGTATGGGTGTGTGTTGTTGTTGTTTGTTGTGACGTATGGATGTGTGTTGTGGTTGTTTGTTGTGACGTATGGGTGTGTGTTGTGGTTGTTTGTTGTGACGTATGGGTATGTGTTGTGGTTGTTTGTTGTGACGTATGGATGTGTGTTGTGGTTGTTTGTTGTGACGTATGGGTGTGTGTTGTGGTTGTTTGTTGTGACGTATGGGTGTGTGTTGTGGTTGTTTGTTGTGACGTATGGGTGTGTGTTGTGGTTGTTTGTTGTGACGTATGGGTGTGTGTTGTGGTTGTTTGTTGTGACGTATGGATGTGTGTTGTGGTTGTTTGTTGTGACGTATGGGTGTGTGTTGTGGTTGTTTGTTGTGACGTATGGGTGTGTGTTGTGGTTGTTTGTTGTGACGTATGAGTGTGTGTTGTGACGTTTGGTGTGTGTTGTGGTTGTTTGTTGTGACGTTTGGTGTGTTGTGGTTGTTTGTTATAACGTATGGGTGTGTGTTGTGACGTTTGGTGTGTTTGCTGTGACGTTTGGGATGTGTTGTAACGTATGGGTGTGTGTTGTGGTTGTTTGTTGTGATGTATGGGTGTGTGTTGTGGTTGTTTGTTGTGACGCATGGGTGTGTGTTGTGGTTGTTTGTTGTAGCCGAGACTTAGGGTGTCACGTATGGATGTATGTTGTTTGTTATGGCTGTCACCTATAGATGTGTGTTGTGTCTATTATATAATTTACCATTTCTTATTTGTGTCATTTGTATTTTGCACTAGTACTGTAAAACTCCCTTAAGAATATAAAATAGAAAGTTTTATCAAGTTTCAAAAAGCTCCAAATTGTCATTGATAGCTAACGGCAACCTATCCTCCAGTTTTAATAGAGATACTTGGCAAAAAAAGAGATATTTGTCTATCGAAAAATATTGGGCAAGTTAGAAACGAAGAGAGCAATACTCCAATAATAATAAAAAGGAAAGGAGGAATGTATGGCAACAAAAACGATTTATCCAATAAATGGCGTATTAAGTCAGACACACTTCTAACCATTTGTCTCCTTCTGTCACGTGATTAAATACACTTTCTGGAAGGAAGAGGGTTGATTCTTAATTGTGGGCGCCTCCTGCCATCAATTACAGTGGGACCAGGTCGTTTTTTGTGAACTGTGAGGGAACAAAGACGGGAATTATGGGGCTGGTCGTTGAAAGACACTGATGCTTGACCTGCCGATAGTTCTGGAGGTCAATGAACTTGGAGGGGAGTCATATGGTAGCTGGGAGTGTTCGCTTACAGAATATGGTAGCTGGAAGTGTTCCCTTACAGAATATGGTAGCTGGGAGTGTTCGCTCACAGAATATGGTAGCTGGGAGTGTTCGCTTACAGAATATGGTAGCTGGGAGTGTTCGCTTACAGAATATGGTAGCTGGGAGTGTTCGCTCACAGAATATGGTAGCTGGGAGTGTTCGCTTACAGAATATGGTAGCTGGGAGTGTTCGCTCACAGAATATGGTAGCTGGGAGTGTTCGCTTACAGAATATGGTAGCTGGGAGTGTTCGCTTACAGAATATGACAGCTGGGAGTGTTCGCTTACAGAATATGGTAGCTGGGAAAGTTCTCTTACAGAATATGGTAGCTGGGAGTGTTCGCTTACAGAATATGGTAGCTGGGAGTGTTCACTTACAGAATATGGTAGCTGGGAGTGTTCGCTTACAGAATATGGTAGCTGGGAATGTTCGCTTACAGAATATGGTAGCTGGGAGTGTTCGCTTACAAAATATGGTAGCTGGTAGTGTTCACTTACAGAATATGGTAGCTGGTAGTGTTCACTTACAGAATATGGTAGCTGGTAGTATTCACTTACAGAATATGGTAGCTGGTAGTATTCACTTACAGAATATGGTAGCTGGGAATGTTCACTTACAGAATATGGTAGCTGGGAGTGTTTAAATAAGGAAAATTTGAAAAAAGAAAAAATTTCATGGGATTCCTATAATCTGCCGAGTTCCTTCATTTCATGGCATTTTAAATAGGTTCTGTACATTTCTAGCAGAAAATTTTAACAAACGATTAAAGTCAACTTATAATACAGATGGCCTACAAAAATACAAAAAAAAGAACACAAGCTATAAAATATAAATATATGAAAGAATAACAAAATGAATAAACATTCAATAAAAAAGTGAACCGTTGAATATTGATCCTATATACATATTATAAATAAATAAAAAATTTCAGCTTGAATTTAGATCATGTTGAGGATTATGGTATGGTAATGCAGTCGTGGTTGAAATCCTTAAATTATGATAATGAAAATAGTTTTGATCAGTAATTTAATTGAGTTAAAGGGATATATAAAAAGACATAATTTGATAAAAGTATTGCCTGGCTTAAGGCGAGTAGAATAAGGAAAACAAAGGATTATTTACATAATGTACAAAAGTTTTGAGCCGGCAAACGAGAAACAACAACAACGGGTTATATAAAGAAAAAAACGCGACCTCTAGCGGTCGATTTAACAGGGTATTTGTATCTATGAAATATAATTTTAAATGAAATAATATTTTTATATAACATATATATAAACAAGAAGCAAACAAGGAATATTCTATTCACCCAAGAAACAAATGGATATGTGAAAATCATCCAGAGAGAATATAGGGAAATAGATAAACTTGTAAAAGAAGTAGAAATAATCTTGAGGAAGCACATGTCAGTTTTTGGCCCCAAAAACCTGTAGGTCAGGTCATGCACGGGTTAGAGTGGTCCAAATTTGCATATGGTACCTGACGGGATATCTCTCCTTCCTTCAATCCTATTGTGATGTCGGTCAGAGGTTTTTTAATCTCATCTATATCATTAGCATTTCTTCAATAATAAAAATATCATTAGGAGATTTTAACTTTGTAAAATATTTATCTTTCGCCTATATACTATGGTTTTTCTCTACGTCTATAGATAACATACCTATGCAGAGAGGACGCAATAGACAATATTCCAGGATTTTTTAACAATTTACTAACATGTAATGTAGAAAGGTACCGTTATAGCTGATATGGAGGTTATGTTCAAGTTTATCTCACAATGTGTAATCGTTAAATGTATGTTGGAACGCGCGTTGAATGCTATATACGAGTCTTCATTTCAACAATGGGTAATTGTCTTTATCGCAATAATTATCGTTGTATCCAAGTCTAAATTACAAGGTAAAACGTTAAATCCAAGTCTCATCGCAACAATCAACATTTATCCTAGTCTATATAGCAACAATGAACGTTATATCCAAGTCTACATCGCAACAATAAACATTGTATCCAAATCTACGTTACAACCTCAAAGGTTATATCCAAGTCTACATTACAATGTTAAAGGTTAATTCCAAGTCTATAACGCAACAATTAACATTGTATCCAAGTCTACATTACAATGTTATATCCAAGTCTACATTACAATGTTATATCCAAGTCTACATTACAATGTTAAAGGTTAATTCAAAGTCTATAACGCAACAATTAACATTGTATCCAAGTCTATATTGCAACGTTATATCCAAGTCTACATTACAATGTTATATCCAAGTCTACATTACAATGTTAAAGGTTAATTCAAAGTCTATAACGCAACAATTAACATTGTATCCAAGTCTACATTACAACGTTATATCCAAGTCTACATTGCAACGACAAACGTTATAACCAAGTCTACATTGCAACAACAAACGTTATATCCAAATTTACATTGCAACAACAAACGTATAACCAAGTCTACATTGCAACAACAAACGTTATATCCAAGTCTACATTGAACAACAAACGTTATAACCAAGTCTACATCGCAACAATGAACGTTATATCCAAGTCTATATAGCAACAATGAACGTTATACCCAAGTCTACATTACAACGTTAAAGGTTAAATCCAAGTCTACATTACAACAATCAACATTTATCCAAGTCTTCATCGCAACAATGAACGTTGTAACCAAGTCTACATTGCAACAACAAACGTTATAACCAAGTCTACATTGCAACAACAAACGTTATATCCAAGTCTACATTACAACAATTAACATTATATCCAAATTTATATAGCAACAATGAACGTTATATCCAAGTCTATATAGTAACAATGAACGTTATATCCAAGTCTACATTACAACAATAAACGTTATATACAAGTCTACATTACAACAATGAACGTTATATCCAAGTCTATATAGCCACAATGAACGTTATATCCAAGTCTATATAGCAACAATAAGCGTTATACCCAAGTCTACATTACAAAAATCAACATTTATCCAAGTCTTCATCGCAACAATGAACGTTATATCCAAGTCTACATCGCAACAACAAACGTTATAACCAAGTCTACAATTACAACGTTAAATCCAAGTCTACTTCGCAACAACAAATGTTATAACCAGGTCTACATTGCAACAACAAACGTTGTAACCAAGTCTACATTGCAACAACAAACGTTGTAACCAAGTCTACATTGCAACAACAAACGTTGTAACCAAGTCTACATTACAACTTTAAATCAAAGTCTACATAGCAACAATAAGCGTTATAACACCAAGTCTACAATTACAACGTGGTATATCAAAGAATACTATCTCACAATGTTATATCCAAGTTCATGTCACGGCTATAAACGTTTCCCATTGTTACTCCCCCCCAAGGTACATCCTAGAAGTATGTAACTGATCCTACAATAAGTACTATCACCACGTACCATGGTAGCACAAGTGACGACATACCGTAGCTATCCTGGAGGCCACGACACAAATGACACTCACGGTGACCTAGACTCTGTCGTCAAGGAAACCCAAGCGACACCAAATTGTCTCAACCCTTTTACGCCATCTGTGAATGGATCTTTTAAATTTGTCAACTAACCTTCTCACATTGACTTTGTAAAATTGTCAAAAAGTTTAGAAAATTCAGAAATATCTGAAATCGATTTTTTTTTTTGATACTACACGTACAAATAAAATAAATCAGGTTAAAGCTCGTTGAATTCCTAAGAAAAACTTTATTATAATCAAGAATGGGTATATTGATCAATTTTCTGGAATAATTTTTAAAAAATCAACGAATAGTTGATATTTATTCCGATAGATGGAGCAAACCATCAGGAACTTTTAGTTGTACGATGAAGAGATGTCTTTTTTCTTAAAATAGGGAAAGTGTTGAAGAGATCCGGGAGACAGGACAAGAAGATGACAAATGGTGACAAATCTACTAGGGGTTGTCACAGCCACGCGCCAAGCAATTATCCAATTGCTTTCCTTCCTTTTGATCAACTTCCATTGTTCAGTCGGATGGTGAGGCACCAAGACTAGAAAAAAAAAAGCCAATTTCCTTAGAACCTGTTCTTGTCTCTTTAATGACAGGTTATCTCCATATAAAAGTCCCTCATTCAAATCCTTCAATGTGACATTCTAAATGTCGTCTTTAGGTGACCTTTTTTTTTTGTGTCCATTCTGATAAGTCTTCTGCTGTATATTTTAAATTCTTCAGGTTACTGGTCAAAAATGATAATTGTAATTCTCTATGATTCGATTTTTGTATGTTTATAATGATTTCTTTTTTTTTACCTAAGCGACTTCGGTTCTAGCAACGATAGATAGGAATCTTTGCAACTTCCTTTGTCTATAAGCCTGGTTATTACTTTATGTTTTGGTTTGGCGGAATGTGGACTGTAACTAGATAAGCCATTTCTTTCCAGCTGATTATTACCCTTGAATTAGAGCCGTTCGATTGCTGTCTACACATACCTTTTTGACTGACTACACCCTTTATTTATCCTGCTAACTATTGTTACGCCTTCTTGTCAAGAAACTATACATTTCTTATAGCAGAAAATCCTATTAGTAATGCCATCATAATTTTTGGTACTATATTGTAACAAAGTATTTATTAATTTTATTATTTTTTATTAACAGAGTGGTCATTTTTATGTCTATATCTTGCTACTCTGTAAATTTCCCTCGTGGCTTATCTTTTGTTTACAATTCATAGTTTGTCCTTTCCTGAAATGAATTGTTGTCTCCTCCTGAAGTTTTTGTCTTCCCAATTTTCCACGTGGCAATATTAACATTTAAAAAATCGTGTATTGATTTCAGCAGTGTTTTTCAAACATTAAAACTATTTCACAAAATCACATCTAAAAAATATATTTTTGCTACATGTTTAATTTGCATTTACCTATTTTACCTTTATTTATCCAGCTAGCTGTTTTTATAGTTAAACTTTACATATCTAATTATTCACATAATTTACAAAGAAGAAAAAGTTTAACTAGATTTTTATGTAATAGGCGCGAACACTTTCATTATATTCCTATATAGGTAATCAACCAGTGACCTAAGGATACAATCAACACATTGATAGAATAATAAAAAAAAAAGAAATCTTCAGGGAATTGTTGGCAGTCGACTTCCGCAATCATTTTGTTAGTCTAGTCATAAAATAATTAGATTGGAAGTCAGAGAAATTGGGAAACTTCCTCTCTGGCCTTGCTCGCATGGAACAAGGAAGCAATGTTTCCTGTCTCACAGCCCTGCAAATTCGAACATGCTTACTTTTTTCTTTTAATTATCCCTAGTACACGTGGTACAGGCCATGATAATTATGGTGGGTAGTTAGCGACTGCTTTTACTATAAGTGCACCACATGTCTATACATGTGAAAAGAAGTTCGACTTTGCACTTACAAATATGCCAGAGCCCAGTTTAGTTACTTGCACTAGCTGGTGGGGTTGGACTTTTTCAAGAATCGGGGGCAATTGGAGCATTTTTTTTTAATCAGAAAAAAGTGCCCAATGCGGGAATCGAACTCGGGTCGTAGCGGTCGAAAACCAACGATTTAGACCATCCTTCCACCAACCCGCTACATGCTTACTTGAATCAGTATAGACCAGGGGTTGATAAACTGAGGCTTGTGAGTCACATGCGGCTCTTTGGATGTGAAGCTCTTTATATAGTTCCATACGTAAATATTATTTATGTGAGTACTATTTATTGTTGGCAAGAAAAAAATGTTGTGGCTCTTTAAAAACTTTGAAATTTTGTAATTTGCAATTTTTGACTCTTCCGATTCAAAAGTTTGCCGATCCCTGTCTTTAACATATTGTCATGTTTTAAGATAAAATTATGAAAAGCGTTTAAAAACTACAAAAATATCATAATGGGTTTCTTTTTTATCTTAAAATGCTAGTTTTCAAGCGATAATCTCTCTTCAACGGGCTTAATAAAAAACATTGACTATATCTTACAAGAAATTTTGTAGTTTTTTTTTAACATTGTCAATATACCAATGCCTCTATATATTCAACAATACTTGTTAAACTAAAACTTTGTCTCATATAAAACTGAATTTACTGTGTGTATATAGATATGTGTATCAAGCTTGGACAGCTTGATGAATTTGTAGACGAAAAAGAGAAGTATAAAAATTTTGATCAATTTTGTAAATTCATATACAACTTTCTTTTGAATTGGAAAAAAGAGAAGGAAACTTAGAAAGAAAAGAATTGCGATTCTTGCTTTGTGTGTTTTGTTTTGTTGTTTGTTTTTCTCTTTGGACAATTTTCTTTAGTTAATTATATAAAATAATGAATTGAACAGGATTGTATATAGCCGATTTGTTGTGATGTAGTGAAAGGTATTGACGCAAATATCCCTGAGTTTGGGATATCGCGTTTCATGATTTTAATAAATATATGTGTATATAGCTATGGATATTTTCATATGTAAATACTACAATGTAAGGAATACTATGTAGTTAATAGTAATGTCTGAATAGAGAGTTTTAAAACGTATATGTGTAGCAATATTGTGTACTTACAGTACAAGCAGTCAACAACCCTCTACCCATCATGGCCTTGCAATGCATGTATAGACATATTGTGTACTTACAGTACAAGCAGTCACAACTCTCTACCTACCATGATTATCATGGCCTGGTACTACATGTGTAGACATGTACAGTAGAACTCCTCAAATTCGGAAAGCTTGGGGCGCAAGGTATTCCGAATTTGAGGATTTTCCGAATTTGAGAGAGTTAGATTTGTGAATATTTATGTGGCATAAATAGGCATTTAGATGACTGAGACAAAGATTTTGAAGCATATGAACATTTTTAGGTTAAATATTATATGTAAATTACATAATTTTAATTACGATTTTTAATCAAATGTTCCTTGACTTTTATGAGTTTTGAGCATGAAACCGATGAAAAATAGTAAAATATTTTATTATGTATGTAATGCAATTGATGGCCAAGTAAGTTATGGCTTGGCAAAGAAGTTGCTGATTGTTGTCTGTTTCTTTGGCTTGTTTAACAAAGCTTCTTCTTCTCTCGTAAGCATAGTTCGAAGACTATTGATGGTGTTGTAGCTTGCAAGCATTTCTGGTTCATTGCGCTTTTCCAAATATTTTAATTAGCGATTATAAATAATCGGTAAAAGTAAATTAATTAAACACTTAAATTAAAAATAAATTACTAATAAAAATTAAATAAAATAAAATAAAAGCAAAGCAAAAGTAAAAGTAAATAAAATAAAATAAAATAAAATAATGTTGAAATATCAACAAAATAAAAGCATGTGAAAATTGATTTTTTGTATGTAAAAAAAACATTACAATACTTTCCGAATTTGGGAGTTTCCGAATTTCAGAATTTCCGAATTTGAGGAGTTCTACTGTAATGCATTTACAGTACAAAAGCAGTGACAACCCTCTAACTGCCATGATTATAATGACCTGGTACGACATGTGTAGACATGTAATATACTTACAGTACAAGCTGTCATAACCCTTTACCCATTATCATGACCTGATACTCGAATGTGGTGTACTTAGAGTAAAAAAATAAATCACAACCCTTTCTACACAACATGATTATCATGGGATGACACTAAATATGGTGTATTATAATAAGTAAAAAACGCTTCAGTATCACATACCAAGTTATAAAATGTACATTCAACAGTAGCAACAGGCTGCAGAGAGCTACTGGAAGGATGTTATATAACAACAAATGATTGTCCAATCAGCTGGTGATCAGCTAGCTGCTGATTGGCTAGAGATAGGCTCCCATTGTTGCCCAAACGACGTCAGATACTCATTGGCCAACCGTCGTGTTCTATTTGATACCAACTTACCACACAAAATACATAAACCTCAGTATCTTTCAGAGTTATTGTCTGAATCCCGATATACAAGCTAAAAGGTACAACTTCCTTAAGTTTTGTCCATGAGTGTATCTTTAAGAGTTATTGTCTGAATCCCGATATACAAGCTAAAAGGTACAACTTCCTTAAGTTGTATTCATGAGTGTATCTTTCAGAGTTATTGTCTGAATCCCGATATACATGCTAAAAGGTACAACTTCCTTAAGTTTTGTCCATGAGTGTATCTTTCAGAATTATTTTCTAAATCCCGATATACATGCTAAAAAGTACAACTTCCTTAAGTTTTGAGGATGAGTGCAGTTATTTATATTGTTAAAATTGGTATTTTATATATTTCAAAAGTAAATACAAGATTATAAACCTTGCATATGATGGCTTAAATAATTATTTCTGCAAACTGGGAGAATTCCACGAACTGGGACCTTAATGCCATTTTAAATACTGCGAATGCTCACTGGATAGATACCACTTTGTCCATTGCTCTTTGAGAATTCTTTTGAAGTGCAATGTAAGAAAATATTGTTAAGTACATATACACTCATAGACAAAACTTAAGGAAGTTTCATATTATGTCATCGGTCATCTGGAGCAGAATTGCTGTTGGTACAACACGGAAAGGATAAAAGAACAGACTTGCTGTTGGTACAACACGAAAAAGATAAAAGAACACTTTCTGTTGGTTCAACACGAAAGGATAAAAGAACAGACATACTGTTGGTACAACACGAAAAGGATAAAAGAACAGACTTGCTATTGGTACAACACGAAAGAATAGTTGCGCTATTGCACCGAAAGATAACAGCCTGGCTGCAGGCAAGATTCCGTCATATCCGGGAAAAAAGTTCCAGCGACCGACTGTAACATTGATGGAATCCCGGGACAGATTTTCCTGATACCCATTCAATGGTTGATGACGAGGTCTTACACGAGTGTCTGCAATGTTTCGTCCAGTAGCTGGTGTATCATCGCCTACTTACCTATAGACGGTTACTACGGTTTTCTTTCATAATTCTATTTTTCCAGTTTTCTTCTGAAAAAGAGACGACGCAAACTTTATTCTAAGGTCAACAAATTTACAAGTTCAACCTGAGCCGTGAGATGAAAGGAGAAAATGAAGACCTCCCGATAATCTGAAGGAGTACTCTTTGGCGTTGAGGGGAAGGCCTCCTTGAATTTACACTCATATCGGGATTCAGACAATAACTCTGAAAGATACACTCATGGACAAAAAGAAAGTTGTACCTTTTAGCATGTATATCAGGATTCATACAATAACTCTGAAAGATACACTCATGGACAAAACTTAAGGAAGTTTTACATTTTAGCATGTATATCAGGGTTCAGACAATAACTCTGAAATATACACTCATGGACAAAACTTAAGGAAGTTGTACCTTTTAGCATGTATATCGGGATTCAGACAATAACTCTGAAAGAAACACTCATGGACAAAAATAAAGGAAGTTGTACCTTTTAGCATGTATATCGGGGGGTCGGTGGAAGGCTGATTAAACCGTTTGGTTTACGACCACCACGACCCGGGTTCGAACCCGCATTGGACAATTTTTTCTGTTTAAAAAAAAAATGCTCCAATGGCCCCCCGATTCTTGCAAAAGTCCATCCCCACCAGCGAGTGCAAGTAACCAAACGGGGCTCTGGCACATTTGTAAGTGCAAAGTCGAACTGCTTTCACATGTATAGACATGTGGTGCACTTACAGTAAAAAGCAGTCGCTAAACTACCCACCATGATTATCATGGCCTGTACCACGTGTACTAGGGATAAGCAAAAAAAAAAAAAGCATGTATATCGGGATTCAGACTATAACTCTGAAAGATATTATGGTGACCTTTATTGAAGACACACGAGATAACGAAGCGTGAACAAAATTGCCTCTGTATCGACATAAAAAAAAAAAAGACTGGCGACATCAAAAACTTTCCACTTCCTTAAGTAAATAGTCGTATGTATAGTTTATTCTTTTATCCTAACACTAGGTGTATAATATTTATTGACAGAGGTCAATAAAATTGATTTTAAACCAAAAAATTAATCCCATGGACAACAGGCAAAAATGGCATATTTCGGATTATTATCTTTTAGTTTTATTTTAGCTAAATATGGACAATTAGTGTGTGACGTTTCGGTAACAGCATTGTTACCATCATCAGACAAAAGAATCATTTATTCTTTTGTCTGATGATGGTGACAATGCTGTTACCGAAACGTCAAACATTATTAAATAATTTGGATTAGGTCTTATTTCTTGTATCTATAATCCAAATTGTGCTTTATCATATTGCCAGATACTTCTTTATTTTGTACACCGTTCTTTTTTCTCGTTTTTTCTCTCTCTTTCTCATTGTTAACATCATATGACTATTCTATTCACGGCCTAAAATTATTGTATATATATGTATAGACAAATGTTCAGGCATACATGTATGACAGCGCAAGTGTCCCTAGGGGGACATAGCGCTTTAAATTGAAATAAATTAAAAAATCATAAATATATTGAAGTTTACAAGAAGAGGAATTGCCAGATTTCATATTGAAGAAGGAATAAATCTGACGCGATCCTTTATTATAGCGATATCATCTTGGCAAGCTTTCTTACTATAACTTCCTTCAACGGGCTACTACACGAATACAAGAAACTAGAGAATTGAAGTTTATTGAACATATTAAGACCAAAAAGTAGAGTTCCCATCCCTGGACACTTTTATTTTTCCGTTTATCATTACTCTTCACAATTAATCCTTTCATACTTTATCCCTAAGGTTAGAAATAATTGTTATTTCTCCTTAAAATAAATTTCGATTTTTCGTTTAAAAGAAACATTTGCGGTATAATTGTCAAACTTCGTTCTACAAACATATAAGCCGCAATTATATTGTATTATAGAGTATGGAGTTCCATAAGTTATCAAACTTCTTGGAAGCACGTAGCAATACAATACGAAATGACAACGCATAAAAATGTCAAAAAAAGATCCAAACTGACTTAGTTCATAAAAGAATTGATCCCAAACTATATTGTTTAAAAGCTAGAATATATTAGGGAGTGTCTAAAAAAGAAGTTACGGCTACATAGAAATCCTAAGGATAGAGCAATAGGACAAAGATGATGTTTCTTCTTAATTTGAAACGTCAAGAAAAACATCCATAAATTTCACAAAAAAAAAAAAAAAGATTTATAGACAGATATCTATTAAAACGTCATAAAAACAAAGAAATACAAGATCATCACAATCTACCCTTAACAAACCAAACCGGATATCTAAGCTTGAAGAGAATTGAGGAGGCGTCAAGTCATCATTCTATTTATCATCATCTTACCGTTAACATACGTCAAGGGAAATGTTAGTAAGGTATGTTACACGAAAGCTTGAAACGATATTCAATAAATAATCCCTTGAATCAAAATTGAGTAAAATCAATCATTCCTCCAGGGAAAAGTATCTTTTCAAAACTTTTTCATTCTCTATCTTTCGGGCATCGATGCCCTTTTACAGGAGATATACAAAGTGCTATGGAAAATGCCTTGATCACCAAAATTTGAGTTGTTTCACAAAGAAAATCTTTATCCTTAAAAAAAAAAAAGCTATTGTATTTTATTCTCGTTACTGGAATGATGTCCAATGGACGTGTGCTATTGTCGAGGAATTAATGTCACCATTGTAGCAATTCTACCTGTGCACGGCAACATTTAGCTTTTTTTACCTACCACAATTACATATTACACTATTTATAGATATGTTGTGCATTTACAGAAGGGCTACTTCCTGTAAGAAAGGCGTCCGTTCCCGAAAGCTAGAGAATATAAATGTTTTGAAAAGATACTTTTCCCTAGAAGCTTGATTAATTTTACTCAAGAAACGATGTAGTACAGGGAGTTTATGGAGTAATTGTACTCTTCGTCAAATTTAGAAAAACTACGATCCGATATGGAATCCTACATTGAGCATTTCCCCCCTTTTTGATGGCTACTGATTCTTGTGATAAATACAACTTCACCAGTGAGTGAAAACAACCATACAGTATTTTGACACTTTGTAAGTGCGAAAGTCAAATTTTTCTACATTTTTTTGACATGCAGAGTGTTTATAGTATAAGCAAAACCTATCTAATTATGATTAACATGGCTTGTACTACGTATTTTTATTATTATTATCCTTTGTACACGTAGGCCATGATACTGGCCAATATAATCATTGCGGGTAGTAATACTGGCCATGGTAATCATAGTGGGTAGAAGTTGGCGACAGCTATCACTGTAAGTGCCACAACATATCTATAAATAGTGTAACATGTAATTGTGGTAGGTAAAAAAAGCTAAATGTTGGCGTGCACAGGTAGAATTGCTACAATGGTGACATTAATTCCTCGACAATAGCACATGTCCATTTGCCATCATTCCTGTAACGAGAATAAAATACAATGGCATTTTTAAAGGTTTTTCTTTGTGAAATAACTCAAATTTTGGTGATCAAGGCATTTTCCATAGCACTTTGGTAACTTTGTAAAACTGGAATATTCCAAATACAGAGGGTGTTCACACTTATAGGAAACAAGTTTTATTATAAAATATTAAAAATTAACACCATATTTGAAAATTTCAAATGTTGTATTTGAAAGCATTTTTGTTTATTTACAGAACGGCACCTGATTTTCCACGATAGCAGACACTTTCTGATCATGGTCATACTCAAAAGATCCCATTCTTCCTTTACCACTTTCCAGAGCTAATCTTACCTATTTGGACATAATTAAAATATGCAAACAAGATGATATCAACATTTCTAAAAAAGGTATTTATAATATTATTCACGACAAAAATATCAAGTTTTTTATTCAAAGAACCTACGGAGAAATGGACAAAAGATTATCACCCTATATCTGTGAGAACTCCTGCAACTGTCAAAAAAGTGAAAAAATATATTACAAAAGAAAATCCTATGCCACAAAGAGATATAGCCAAATTAATAGGAACATCAGTGTCAACAATAAATAAAATAATAAATAAAGATTTAGGCCTAAAAGCTACAAAAAACATGCGGTTCACAAATTGTTTCAGAGCCATATTCGTCAGCGACACACTATCAGCAGATATTTTTATTAAAATATTTTGGCTGCTGATAGATGGAAATTTATTGTTACATATGACGAAGCATGGGTATATTTAACCGATTGCGACAGAAAAAGAGCTATATACTATCAAAAAAGGGTGGAAAAATCTAGGCCAATTTGGTTGAAGGAATGTGCCGAAAGTTACCACAAAGAATTTATGAAGGCATGCGGTATATCATATGAAGGAAAATTAAAAATAAGAAAGGTTGAAAGAAATGCCAAAATAAACTCGGAGTACTATCAAAACAACATTTTAGAACCTATATTTTTAAATGATATTCCCTCTATCTATGGAAAACAGAGCAACAAAGTCTGGCTTCACCATGATAACGCCACAAGTCATACCTCATCTTCAACCCAAGCTTATTTGGAAGATCTAAGGCAAAGAACAGGAATCAACACTATTCCAAAGAACAGAACCCCTGTAAAATCTCCTGATTTAGCCCCGATGGATTTTTGCATTTTGGATGCCTTAAAAGAGCACTTGGAAAGAGACACCCTAGGACAATTGAAGGTCTCTGGAAAGTGGTAAAGGAAGAATGGGATCTTTTGAGTATGACCATGATCAGAAAGTGTCTGCTATCGTGGAAAATCAGGTGCCGTTCTGTAAATAAACAAAAAGGCTTTCAAATAGAACATTTGAAAAATTTCAAATATGGTGTTAATTTTTAATATTTTATAATAAAACTTGTTTCCTATAAGTGTGAACACCCTCTGTACAGTTATAATACGATTATCTATATCCTTTGGAATAGAGTATGCTCGGATAATAGGAAAATATCGAGAATTTGTAGTAATTTTTGTTGTTATTGATGGAGATGTTGATGTTACTATTATTGTTAAGGTTGTTTTTAATGTTGCTGCGGATGTTGTTACTTTTGTTGTTGAGGTGATTTCAAAGTTGTTGTTGAGATTGTTGTTGTTAAGATTGTTGTTGATAATGATATCGATGCTATTTTTGATACTGTTCTCTTGATGTTATATTGCTATTGTGGATGATATTGTTTTTAATGTTGCTGTGGATGTTGTTATTGTTGTTATTGAGGTGATTTAAATGTTGTTGCTAAGATTGTTGTTGATATTGATGTTGTTGATGTTGACAATGTTGTTGATAATGTTATCTATGCTATTTTGTTAATTATTGTTGTTATTGTTTCCGTTGAAGTTATTTTGCTATTGTTGATTATATTGTTTTATTGTTGTTGTTAACGTGATGTTATTATTGTGTTGTTTTATGAGTTTTAATGTTATTGCTTAGATTGTTGTTGGTATTAATGATGTTATTTTGTTGTTGTTGTTTTTTTAGTATTGTTGTTAATGTTGTTGTTGAGATTTTGATTGATGATTTTTAATTATTCTAAATTTGCCAATTACCCATTCTTGATTAATCAAGAAAAGCTAACCACGTACGCGTTAACGTGACATCATACCAGAAGACCCTCAATTGGATTCGTCTGATGAAAATAATATTTAGTTTTACTTTCTTTTTCTCCTATTAACCCTCTACAATGTTATAGGCACGATTAATACAAGTATATACAATCTCAATATCTCTCTCTCTGTCGGAATAAATATTGTTGCACCAGGCTGCAGTTTGGCAGATTCTTCAGTCTTGATTCTCTCCTCTGACACTTCTTGTATCTTTCCAGAACGTGTTTCAACCATCCTACAAGGTTAAACCAGTCAATAATAAGACAACTATATATTTAGGTAGCACCTAAAATATCTCTTTATTTATCACATCAAAGTTTAAAGCAGGTGGTGTATTTAGTGTATCAAAATACAAATGTTTTATAGTACATACTATTTTATAGTAATAATCTGTTTTATATAAAATAAATAAATATACAATTTAAATTTTAAATATATTAAAAATAATTTTAAAAATACGCGCATTAATCATAATAAAACAGTATCAACTAATCGTTGATTTTTAATTATTCCAAAATTTACCAAATATCTATTCTTGATTAATCAAGAAAATCTAACCACATACGTATTATTACAAATAATTTATATTTATTCCGACAGATGGCAGTAAATTTTTAGTTGTCCAATCAGGATATACCTTTTTCTTAATTTATCTACCAGATCCCAATATAATTTCACGCATGTATTATGTTTTTCATAAAGAAAGAGTCTTCGTGAATTTGGTAGTTGAATACAATAAGGTATCGTTTTGAAAATAGAGCAATCCATAGATTATTCTTTAATTAAAAATACATATATTGGATCAAAATATCATTTATTTTACTAATATTTCAGTTGGCTGAACGCCAACCTTTTTCACACACACAAGGTATTATAACATATTAATCTTAATTATAATACTCTGATAAAGGTTGGCGTTCAGCCAATTGAAATATTGGTAAAATAAATGATATTTTGATCCAATATATGCCTTTTTAATTAAACAATCAGGTATTTAACAGAGATACAAAAGATAATATTATAAAGTAAATAAAGCTTCCAGGGTTAAGTTTCTTGTTCAAATTTTATTTTCAAGCTTTCGGACTTGTCAGTCCTTCAACAGGAGTATCACGATAATATATCGTACTCCTGTTGAAGGAATAACAAGTCCGAAAGCTTGAAAATAAAATGTGAACAAGAAACTTAACTCTGGAAGCTTTATTTACTTTATAATATTATAAATCAGGGAAGAACTTTTATATATAAACAAAAGATAATACCAAAATGATAGAGATACAAAGAGAAATAGCTCGGTTAAAGATTTAGGATGTAGGAAAAGATTGATTGCACAACTCGGTGTTACAATCATGTTTACCGGGGAAAATTGAGGTGGCAAGTTCCGTATCTGTAGGAAAGATTTAGTACAAGCTATGTGTATCGTCAAATAGTATATCTATATTACCAATCAAGCGTTGTATATTCCTTTAGAAAGGTACAATACCCGAAAGCTTGATAGAATATGTCAATAAAGCTAGAAGCTTATCATCAAAGGTAGTGTATTTTTACAACAATAAAAATACTAAAAAATACTAAAAATATTGCTTAAACTATCAATACTATCACTTTAGTATAGGCTTTCATCATTTTATTACTAAATACGATAATAATAAACTTATTATGACTATCATAAAACGATCAACCACTCTTTTAGTATATATATCATTAGTATTATTATCTATTAATAAAAAACACGAAATAGTGAGATGAAAGGTTTTCTTATTACCAGTCAAGCGTTGTATACGCATTTAGAAGATTTTACAATACCCGAAAGCAAAAGAGAATATGTAAATAAAATAAGAATCCTATCCTCGAAGGCTGTGTATTGTTACAACAATAAAAATACTAAAAAATACTAAAAATATTGCTGAAACTATCAATACTACCACGTTAGTATAGGCGTCCATCATTCTGTTTACTAAATACGATAATAATAAACTTATTATAACTATCATAAAACAATCAACCAATTTTAGTAAATGTCATTTTAGCATTATTATCTATTAATAAAAACACTAAATCGTGAGGAGAAAGGTTTTCTTTTAAAGTTTTTTATTATTTTGTCAAGCTTTCGAACATTTATACCCTTCCACAGGATAAAATAGAAAAGGTATAAGATGAATTGTTTATATATATATACATATCTGCATATTAAATCTATTCACGAATGGTTGCAGGGTTTTCCCACTATGTACTAAGTGTCAACCTACAACCCCAAGACATATTATTGACTGTATTGACTTATCCATTGATGAGCTCTACTCTTCCCCGGCAGACACCATCAACAAGCTTTACAAGCTTGATACCTTAGTGTGATTGAGTGGAGATAAGAAAGAAGAAGATATCTATTCACACATATATGCAAAATCTTTTATTAAGACATATAGTCTTACACACGGATTTAACACGGAGAGAGAGTCTGAAAATGATAAAAATATCTGAAAATGAAAATAATAAAAAGTAAAAGTTAATCACATTTAATGGTAATAATGAAATGTATATACATGGAAATTAAGACAATCTCATAAATAGATTTTCTGGGTAAATCCAAGGAAAAGAAATTTCTCTCATACATGGATTTACCACGGAATCTATAAAAAATTCCAAGTAGGAGAAAACAAGCCAACGAATCAGAAATTACACGAGGAATACGAAATGACAACGCATAAAATGTCAAAAAAAGATCCAAACTGAATCATTTATATAAGAATGATACCAAGCTATATTTTTTAAAAGATAGAATACATTAGGGAGTGTCTAAAAAAGAAGTTACGGCTACATAGAAATCCTAAGGATAGAGTATAAATAAGATAAAGATGAGGTTTCTTCTTACTTTGAAACGGCAAGAGGTTTTTCACATCCATAAATTTCACACACACAAAAAGGATTTATAGACAGATATCTATTATAACGCCATAAAAAAACAAAGAAACACAATATTCTCGCTTACTTTAAAGACCAGAATCCACCTAAACATCTGACAATCCAAATAACTAAATACAATAAGAATATTGCGTATTCAGATGACAAGACACTTCTCTAGATATCCGACACAACCATCACGCTATAATGTCAAAGAGAAAGGTAAAAAAGAATGCTAAGAAGTATGTATAACTACCTATACATCAAAGACAATAAACATTTCTAAAGGTGTTCAAAATGTCTTATTGTTCAAAAAGACAAAGAAACATCACAAGAAGAGTCTTGTCTACTTCTAAGATAAGGAACAGCCACCTCAACATCCGACATTGCAATCATGACGCTAGAATAAAAGAAGAAACACAATGTGAACATGCCTACTTCAAGACAAGAAACACCACTACAATCGTCTTAAATGTTAAAATAACAGAAGAAACATCAATAAAGAAGATTGATGCCTACCTGAAAGACAATGAAACATCCTACAGCGATTACAACACTAGAATAACAAAGAAGAGATGCACAAGTAGATAAGACCACTACCTATCTCAAAGACAAGAAATCTTAAGTTATCCAAAGAGATATTCTATAATATTGTAATACCAAACAATAAGAAGACTGCTTACTTCGAAGACAAGAAACATCCTACAAAGTGATATCAACACTAAAATAACAAAGAAGAAATACAAGTAGATATGAACATTGTTTATCTTGAAGACAAGCCAAAGTTATCCACAAAGATTCTCTAATATTAAAATTACAAATAAACAAGTAAAGTAGACAAACTTCTTAACTCGGAGACAAGAAACATCCCTAAACATCTCACAAAGTGATCACAACACTAGGATAACAAAGAAGAAAAACTAGAACACTGTTTATCTTAAAGAAAAGGATCATAAAGTTATCCGCAAAGATTCCTTAATATTAGAATAACAAAGAAACTAATAAAGTGGACGAACTTCCTACCTCGAAGACAAGAAACATCTCTAAACATCTCACAAAGTGATCACAACACAGAATAACAAAGACAAGTAGATAAAAACATTGTTAATCTTGAAGACAAGCCAAAGTTATCCACAAAGATTCTCTAATATTATAAAAACAAAGAAACAAGTAAAGTAGACGAACTTCCTACCTCGAGAAGACAAGAAACATCCCTAAACATCTCACAATGTGATCGATAAAACGTAGATAACGCCTTGGCTATATCTCGAAGACAAGAAACACAAAGTTATCTGAAAAGAGATGGCCTAGTAATGAGAAACCTACCTCGAAGGTAGTAAACATCCCAAGAGGTGTCGCAGAGAGCACCACAGACGTTGAGCCGCCATTCTGCATCCTGCCAAATGACGATAGCTGCATCCGCCCAGACAACACCGCAGTCTTTCCTTCCAGCTGGGCAACGGCTAGCGTTTCCCGGTTGGACGAGTGGAAGCACCTGTCTGCCTACCAAGGCCGACGATGGCGAGGTAATTCCACTCAGGCTGCCCCAGATATCACCCACTTGTCGCTATTATACCCCGGAGATAACCATTTCCACGGAAAACGTGTATTTTACTTGTTGTCTAGACCAAAATTTTTTTAAAAACATTGTTCAAATGACAGGTTATTGAATAGAATGTTTCATGGCTGTGTTCAGTATCAACGAATCCTTGATGTATAAGAATCACGTCATCTCTGACAGCTGTGGAACATCCTCGTCTATCACAAGACCAAGGACTAACATCAAAGAAATTATAAGGTATTTAACAACTATGAACTTTCACTGTGCCCCTTGGGCAGAAGTTAAAAAATGTATTGTTACCATTATTATTATAATTAAGATATTTGATACGACAAAAAAGTCGATAACATTATAAAGTCCTATTTAAAGGTTGACTAATAAAACTTAACAAACAGGTAAAACAACAAGAGAAATGAATACAAAACTTTGGATTCTCGAACGCCAACTACCCGAACTGTCCTACAGCGCTGAACGCCAACTACCCGGGCTGTCCTACAGCGCCGAACGCCAACTACCCGGGCTGTCCTACAGCGCCGAACGCCAACTACCCGGGCTGTCCTACAGCGCTGAACGCCAACTACCCGAACTGTCCTACAGCGCTGAACGCCAACTACCCGGGCTGTCCTACAGAGCCGAACGCCAACTACCCGGGCTGTCCTACAGAGCCGAACGCCAACTACCCGAACTGTCCTACAGCGCCGAACGCCAACTACCCGTACTGTCCTACAGCGCCGAACGCCAACTACCCGTACTGTCCTACAGCGCCGAACGCCAACTACCCGGGCTGTCCTACAGCGCCGAACGCCAACTACCCGGGCTGTCCTACAGCGCCGAACGCCAACTACCCGGACTGTCCTACAGCGCTGAACGCCAACTACCCGAACTGCCCTACAGCGCCGAACGCCAAATACCCGGACTGTCCTACATCACCGAACGCCAACTACCCGAACTGTCCTACAGTAAATAAGAAAACTCTAGTCATAGCCGGTACATAGACAAACCAGTTGACAAACGGGTTATTTCAAGCCGACATTGTGTTAGGAGTTCAATGCAACATGGTCAAGGTGAACCGGTACAAGCAAGAATACCATGTCTATTCTACAAAGCCTAGTTGGTGTGTAAATAAGATATTATTTACACGTGTTTAAAACATTTCGACATTCTACCTACAGTGTATATTTTGTACAGGGTCCTGTTAATAACCAGGATATTCACACCTGTAGACACCAGTTCGATGTTATAGCAAACAAAATGCAACGATTTCTCCATATTTGCATAGAAGCACGAATAGAAAAAACAAGGATGAATATCTACTTTATGTAGCGATGCATTTTTTCAGGATTAATATATCCATTAAAATAAAATTCACTTCGTCCAAAAAATTGTCTTTATTTTATTAACGTTTCGATAAATATCTTTTGTCCTCATCAAGGAAAAAGAAAAATGATTCTCAGGTATTGCTATACTGTTTAGCATTTATATGCATATATATTTGATGGAATATAAGTCTATGTTCTTTTAGAAAACCATTGTATTAAGCATTATGACTAAGGGAGTCGGAATATTATTTTTTCTTATTTCTTAATTAATGTAATTTCCTGGTTTAAGAGGTTTGGCAAGTCGGCCAAGAATTTCAAGTCGCTGAAACCAATGCCTAGGTCTTCTTCTGAAGAGGCCCACCATGATTGATTCAAACAACTTCCCATAACAAATATGCAACATCTGGTCTACACTAAGGACATACACCAAAGATTCAACAAATTCTGCAGAATGTACTTAACTAAATAAGTGACTACTAATGTAATCAATTTGCATACTGATATGTAAATATGTATATATCCCTTTAAACTACTTTTCTTTTTTTTCATTCAAATTTATATATTTCACACGCAAATATCCGAATTGTGGATATAGCGTGTACTCTGCAATTGTTAAATAAATAGAATGATTGATTTATAATTGTAAAATCTATCTACCAAAGTGGATAGAGTACAAAAGTGAAAGTGTATTTTGATCAGGTGGATAAATTAAGGGAGAAGAAGGCATCTCCTATTTGTCCAATTCTGGAATAATTAAAAATAAACGATTAGTTAATATGGTAACAAAGTATTTATTCGAAATTATTTTAAAGGCGTAAGATTCTTTTTGAAAATAAACAATATCTACTGCTCTTACTGCAATGGAAATATTAATGGGAGGGCCTGGCTCATCAGTGGTGAACCCTCCCAGCGGTTTCTCCAGTTTAATAAAAGAAACAATTTGATATTTGAGGAAGAGCGATTGCTCGAAGCATATTTTATATTTATAAATGTAGGTAGATTAAACTGGCGAAACCGCTGGGAGGGTTCACCACTGATGAGCCAGGCCCTCCCATTTAATTTCCATTGCAGTAAGGGCAGTAGAAATTGTTTATTTTCAAAAAGGATCTTACGCCTTTAAAATAATTTCGAATTTTGATAACAGATGGCGCGCTAGTGCAAAGTATTTATTATTTTAGCAGAGTATTATTTTTTATGTTTATATTTTGCTATACTCTGTAAACTTCCCTCTTTTTACTTATCTTTTGTTTATCATTCATAGTTTGTTCTTGCCTGAAATAAAATTGTTGTCTCATCCCGAAGTTGGTCTTCCCTAATTTTCCACGTGGCAATATTTATGGACAGAAGCCGCGAGCCATCAGCAAATTTTAACTACACGATCAGGAAATGCCTTTTTTTCCCTTAATCTATCTACCAAAGTTATTATTATTTTTATAATTGACTTGTGTATGTGTCTCTGCGAAAGGTTTTTAATCAAGACAGTCTATTTCTCACTGTATTCTGTATTCTCCAAAAGACAGATGGATATTGAATAAGAAAATATATCTAAAAAGAAAATCTTCGGTTTTTCTGCTTTTAAGCAAGGCATAGTGTTCAATGGCGTAATGGTTTTAAATCTTCATTTTTTCCCCTTGTCTTCTGTATTCTCCAAAAGACAGATGGATAGTGAATGAGAAAATTCATCTAAAAAGAAAAATCTTCAGTTTTTATGCTTTTAAGCAGGGCATAGTGTTCAATGGCGTAATGGTTTTAAATCTTCATCTTTTCTCTTGTCTTCTGTATTCTCCAAAATACAGATGGATGTTGGATGAGAAAATTCATCTAAAAGGTAAATTTTCTTCAGTTTCTCTGTTCTTTATCAGGCCATAGTGTTCAATGGCATAATGGTTCTTTATCTTGAACTCGTCTCTTTAGTTCTTCATAGCTTCTTACCCAATCCATCAGTCCAATTTTTCCTTCTACCATTCTCTTTACATTCATATTTACCTTCTAGCAACTTTCTTCAGCAGACCATTTCCTCTTATAATCTATCTCATTCAGTCTATCTTTCCTATACATCACTATCTATCCTAAAAATCCTGAATTCAACTGACCCGGTACTCCAGGAATACGGAGGAGTTGCGTCTGTACTCATGTTAGAGTCGGCAGCAAAGGCTTCCATGTTAGGAACGACCTTAAACTACAGGCAAAGTCAGACTTTCACCAAAGTGTGCCTGGATCATGGTGCCATGATCAACGAAGGCTGCACCCCTATACCCCATTCCATGAAATCATGAACTCATGGAATTCGTGTAATATTTACACAAGGGGATAAGAAACAACAGAAACAACAACAACTATCTATCCTATCATCAGTATAATTATTCTTCCAAACTTTATCTTCCACATAGATTACCCTCTAGCAACTTTCTCCATCAGTCCATTTTCTCTTATAATCTATCTTAACCAGTCTATCTTTCCTATTCAGTTATTATTCTAATTCTTCTTCCCACTTTTTCCTTTCCATGTATTTTACCATTCTGAGCTTTCTTCATCAAACCATTTCTCCACATTACAAGCCCCATTCAATTTGTCTTTGTCTTATTATGTTCAACACTAAGTGAAACATTAACAGAGAATTAACAACAACAATTTCAAGAATAAGAACAGAAAACTGTTGACAGTGACATCGAAATATCTCTATCTTGGCTATCCCCTCACAACAACAATCTCGTTTAGTCAAGTGGCTTCATACTTTAAAGGCAAAGCGCTTGCAGCTACCGGCGAAGTATGGAAAATTATGGAGAAATCCAGGTTGAATTCATTTGGTTCATCAATGAAACTATTAGACTCGATTATCCTGTCAACTCTGCTGTATTCTGCTCCAATTTGGGCAAACGAAAAGTACAAAATCTTGGACCAAATTCAGAATAACTATCTCCGACGACTATTGAACTTGCCGAGTAACACACCAGGCTACATACTACGCATGGAAACCGGACGCTTCTCACTAGGAGTCACAGCAACCAAACTAATTCTAAAGTTCTGGTTAAGAATATTAAAAATGGAAAAATCCAGATTGCCCGCAATCTGTCTAGCCCAATTATGGGAAACATCCACTCTAACGAATACCTTTATAGGTTTCACAGAAAATTTAATGAATATCCTAAACTCAACTGGATTCATGTGGTTAAAAAATTGTTCAAATCCCAATATTCTACAGAAAGCAATACCTCAAATTATCAGAATCACTATAGAACAGTCTATCCAAACCGATCAATCAAGAATAACCAATTCGAAGCTACACACACACTACAAATATTTACATAAAACATTCGCAGCAGAGAACTATCTACTAAGTGAACTCCCACTGCCGACTAAACGCCTCATTGCGCAATTGAGAATTCTATTTTTTTTATATCGAGAAGACCATATAAAATATCTAAGGACAGAAGACTTGTATTGCCAACTATGCAAAAAAATAGAACCGAAAATGAATTAGAACATTATATATTTGAATGCAAGCCTCTTGACACGGAAAGAAAAATACCCTTTTCTAAGATAGGCCATACACACTTCACATTATATTCTTTATTATCCAACTTTATAGACAATAGTTCAGTAGCTCTGAATCTATATAACTTCCATAAAAATGCTGAAAAAAAGAAAGACTTAACCGAACATCCAAACATACCAAAAAATTCTATTTGATGAGAAGGACAGAACCAACATCCAATTATTTGTTTAGGCAGACATTTTCCTGGAAAATCTCTTGAAGATTTCTTGAAAAAGCCATGGTCCACTGCAGAAGAACTTAAATTGACTTGTTCCATATGTAAATACCTGCTTTCTTTCCTCTCTTCGCTCTCCACTTCTCCCATCCATATTTCCAAATTTATTTATTTATTTATTTTTTTTTTTTAATTCTTCTTATTTCTTTATTCTTTCTTATAATCTGTATATATTTACCATATGTATATATTCTTTCACCATTTTTATTTCCCACTTTCTCCGTTTTGTAACCCCAAGGAGAATCCACTGTAAGACCTGTGTGTCTTAATAAAGGCTTTTGTGTGTGTGTGTGTGAATAAGAACAGAACATTTTAAAGGAATGAAGTTAAAACCCAGATATGATTTGATCCTACAGGAACTGTAATAACTGTCACAACACCCAACTCACTCCGGACCATAGATACCCGGCCATCCTTGCAGCCCTCTATATGGCAGATATCAATCCAGAAAAGGACATCCATACGGCACCTCAGTTGGCCGGTATTAATGGGGCTCTGGTACATTTGTAAGTGCAAAGTCGAACTGCTTTTCACATGTGTAGACATGTGGTACACTTAGAGTAAAAGCAGTCGCCTACTTTTACCCACCATGATTACCATGGCCTGTACCACGTGTACTAGGAATAAGCAAAAAAAAAAGCATGTATATCGGGATTCAGACAATAACTCTGAAAGATATTACAGTGACCTTTATTGAAGACACACGAGATAACCAAGTTTGACAAAATTGACTCTGTCTCCTTCAAAAAAAAAAAAAAAAAATAGACGACCGACGCGACATCAAAGACTTTCCATTTCCTTTTAAGTTTTGTCCATGTGTATATTATGGATGTTTATTGTTCTCTTATACAAGGAATTTATATGTAATTATAACTGAGTAGACTAATGAAAATATCCAAAGGTTTACGTTTAAAAACTCCAAACGTACACTTTCATCCATTGAATAAATCTTTCTAATATTCTATATACAGTTACGAGCGTCATGCGTGGCCTCTGTCACGGTTTGCTTTTTTTTTTTTGGAATGGCGCCCTCCTATTGGTCGGCTACGATCACGCCACCTTTGCCCATTTCTGTAACTATTGTGTTGGAGTGGGTCGCTCCTTAAATAAATGCATATATTAGTTAATAACCAAATGGAATCCTCTCTTTCTTTTTTCCAGTAAGAGACGCCTACGGAAGCCAACAGTACATAGACAGATAAAGCACATAGGCTATAGTTATTAAATAAAATATGCATTTATTTAAGGCGCCAATTTATAATTGTAACAAATAGTATTTGAATCAAAACATTCAATCGGGTAAAACACGGGCGTTGCCCGGGTCATTCGGCTAGTATGACTCATATCGTTCAGTAAGTTACAACGTTCAGTGTGGTACTGAAAAAGAAAGAATGAATCGTGAAATGATTGCTAATCGAACACGTAACATGGAAGGTTAACATCAAGGTTAGCGTGACGAAGGAATAAATTTACATGAAAGGTAATAATAGCATTCACAGTATTGATTTTTTTGTTCAGTTATAGGGTCAAGGAAAACACCATCACGACAGTACAAATGTTTCTTATAAGAAAATATTGTAAAATCTTTTATAAGGTTGTCCCAAAAGTTCGTGTTTTTCTTAAAACGTTGTTTTTATTATTACTTGGCGAATAATATTATTACGGCGAATACATAATACAGTAATACATAATACAATTACTTTATACATAATACAAAGACATTATACATAACGGCGAATACTATTGGTATTTCAGTTTTTTTGCAAGTGTTTACGAACTTTTGGGACAACCTTGTAATTAAGAATATTAGCGGACAAAAGAAGACGCTATGGTGTTTTTATATACACTGCGTGACATTGAAAATAAACACCAAGAAATAGTGGCCAGAAAGTGATGAAACTCGGCAGACAGAGAGAGACAGGGACGAACAATAAGTGATCTTTATTTCAAAATGATAGTCATAATACAGAGCGAGAACGGCGTCGGCTTAGTAGCAAGTAGGACCACCGCGGACGGCGATGCACGCAGCAACACGTCTAGGTAGAGAGTCAATCAGAGTACGGATGGCGTCCTGAGGGATGGCTCTCCATTCCCTCTCAACCATTTGCCACAGTTCGTCTTCTGAACGCGGCTGTGGCAAGGCATGTAAACGGCGTCCAATGATGTCCCAGACGTGCTCGATTGCTGAGAGATCAGGAGATTACGGTGGCCAGGGAAGCATCTGTACATCTTGCAGAGCTTGTTGGCTAATGCGAGCAGTGTGCGGTCGGGCGTTATCCTGCTGATAAAAGGCATTGGGTACCCCCTGAAGGTAGGGGAGTGTCACCGGTCTCAGCACATCATCAACGTATCGTTGGGCCGCCATAGTGCCCTGAATACGAAGTAAAGGTGACCTGGAATCATACGCGATTGCGCCCCAAACCATGATTCCACGTTGTCGCACGGTGGGGCGTTCCACAATTGCTGCCGGATTGGACCTTTCTCCACGTCGACGCCACACGCGTACACGGCGACTATCACTGGACAAGCAGAAACGCGACTCATCTGAGAACACGACCCTGTGCCATTCCGTCATCCACGTCGATCTAGCCCGGCACCATTCCAAACGTTGGCGCCTATTAGGTGGGGTAATGGCAGTCTTCTTTGCGGACGGCATGGGTGCAAGCCATTAGCAACCAATCGACGGGAAATGGTTCTGGTCGAGATGGAATGAACTAGGGTGTCTTGCACATGTTGCAGGATGGCGGTACAAGTGGCTTGTGGAGCCGCCACTGCTTGTCGAAGGATACGCCGATCCACACGTGCTGACGTCACTCTGGTTTCACCGACATTCCTATAAATTGCCACATTTCCTTGTTTCAACCATCTTCTCCACAGTCGGTGCACCGTGGACGCACCAAGGTGTGTATCAGCTGCGATTTGACGTATGGACCAACCTGCCCTTTTCAGTCCGATCACCATGCCCCTCGTAAAAGCGTCTGTCTGCTTGAACTGCCTCCGTTTACGATGACCTGGCATTCTCTGTTATTACACGTGTCTTTTGACACAAGAACAAAATTTCTACAATGATTTTCCTTGAAGAAATAACGACACGAATACTGTCCTTTCTGCAAGTTCCTTCCCTTATATCTTACTCCATGTGCGCACGAGAGCTGCGCATTTTACATCATTTGCATAACTCGGTTAGGCGCGTCTACCCTGAAATTTGCATAATTTTCTGGCCACTATTTCTTGGTGTTCCATTTTCAATGTCACGCAGTGTATTAAACAAAACAATAATATAAAAAATCTCTTATCATAATTCACAAAGTGTTCATTATCACTCTATCTTTATATAAAACACGGTTTTTTAAAAAAGAATTTATTTTGATAAAAAAATCCGCTTTCTCATTTAATTTTAGACTCTTTTATAAAGTATATTATAGCATGTTCAAACATGCTTTTAGCCTTAAACATTCATTGGTAGAATTGTAAAAATACGGTGGCCCCCTTTAAGTTACAGCTTACACCAAAAAATGATAAGACGTCGGTGGACGAGTGGGTAACACCCTCGATTCCCGACAGCCATGAACCGGGATTATATCCCGTGTTAACATTTTGTTTAACCTTCACATATTATTCATTGTTGTAAATATCATAAACTAGGTTGCTCTTTTTGAGCGGTACCTAATAAAGTGATTTTGAAACTTGGCTTGCACCAAAAAGAGTTAGTGGACGAGTGGGTAACATCCCCGATTCCCCACAAACTGCCTAGCAATACTTAAAGCCGTTTGAAAACAAAAAGAGAATTCAAAATCACACAGAAAATAAATTCTAAAAATAAAAAAGGCATATCCAGGAGCACATGTGCTTTTCAGAAAGCAGAGCGCCATCTGGTGGAACAGAAACAACTAAACATTGATACAGCCTGTTCCCTGATATTTGGCCAACCCAATTTCTTGAAAAATCAAGAAAAGCCATCCACGAACGCGTTTCACGCTGTTGGCACTCGTCAGCGTGGAGTAGGCTGTACCACTACAACTAAAAATATTTTTGGTCCCAGAGGCTTCTTGAGAAACCAAGAAATAGGTATTTAAGGCCAAACTTGCGTAAATACGCTTAACAAATGAAAAACAATGAATTCTATTTGAATGATGCTAGTTTCTGCCTTGTACTGAGTGGAGACTTTATGTACATTCAATTTAGATTTATGACAATCATGTCCTACCTGTCACCATCTAATGTGGATCTCTTCCTCTCCAGCTTGGTGACACTTTTTGTCCTCTTCAGAGGATTGGTCGTGCTCTTGAAGGATCGCTTGGAGAAGAAAGTCTGCCAAACACCCAGACACAGAGAGTTAGAAACATTTGAGGGGATATGCAACAATGTACAGGACATATGTAAATAAGTAAAGAAATATTCGTTAATGGGAAAATAGCATTCAGGTTGTAAAATGGTACCATTTATTCATATGGTAAATATGCATATCCCCCTGCCTTTACAATATAACAAGGGGTTGGTAGAAGGATAGTCTAAACCGTTGGTTTTCGAAAGCTACAACCGGGGATCAAATCCTGGATTGGGCTTTTTTTTTCTGATATAAAAAAAATGGTCCAATGACCACCGATTATTGCAAAAGCTCAGCACCACCAGCGAGTGCAAGTAAATAAACGGGGCAATGGCACATTTGTAAGTGCAAAAGTCGAACTGTTTTTCACATGTGTAGACATGTGGTACACTTACAGTAAAAGCAGTCGCTAACTTCTACCCACCATGATTATCATGGCCTGTACCACGTGTACTAGAAAAAAATAAGATTAACTCCATTAGTTTGTGATGGCTCAATAGTTTGATTATTACAAAAACTCTTGGATTATCCCAATAAATCTTGTGTTTGGAGGTTTGGATATATTCAAGGATTCAAATATTGAGGGAGTGGCATTTATTTCAAAACAGAATCTGACAAAAAATCGGATTAACTCTATATGTTTTGATGGCTAAATAGTTGACTAATCACAAAAAATCTTGGATTATCCCAATAAATCTTATTTGGATGTTTAGATACGTATATTCAAGGATTCAAATATTGAGGGGAGTGGCATTACAACAGGTATTATAAATGGCCACACCAGATAACCATTACATACTCCAGAACAAGAAGAGATAACAAGTACAAAAGTAAGCCAGTACCTTGTCACCGAAGGGACAACAGAAAGACGAGACCAGGATCACCGAGGGCAGAACGGGATACGGAGCCATGTGAAGAGATCTGCTTATCTCTCATTTTTTTCTTAGCGTGAGATAAGATTAGGGAAATCGGGAAGTATTATCGGATGTTATAGAGCCGCGCTTATTGCTCGAAAACATCAGAGGAAGCTTTCAGAATTTGAACATATAGGATTGGCCATTCAGACTTCACACAGAATTCTTTGCCATTACGTTCAATAGATAATCGAATTCACATGTTTATAACTTCCATGAAGTCTCTCTTCACTCGAAATTTTAGCTGAATTTCACCAATCTTTACCTTTCTTGCTGTTTTAGTCAGGAGAGCCCTGACTGACGGCATTGATAAAAGGTTCATGCGTGTTTTTAGACTTGAAGACTGTTGTATCTTGAGATGCATTTGCATACACACAATTTGAAAATTAACATAATTTCATTGACATCTTGTAAATATGCAAAATGCACAATTTTCACTATTATTTTATATGTATTTGCATAGAGCAGAGTTTACCTGCAGGAAATAAAAGAGATAACTGCTCTAAATATTCAGCAAATGTATGCACTCACACATGCAACTGACTAATACATTAGAACCTCCCTGTAAAAGATACCTAATTACAGAGCCAAAGTGTCCTTTAGAGAGAATTGTCCCCTTACCGGAGAGTTGATACAGTAGAACCTCCCTGTAAAGGACACCTAATTACAGAGCCAAAGTGTCCTTTAGAGAGAGGTATCCTCTTACCGGAGAATTGCTAAATAGTAAAATAGGTAATTTTGCCAAATGAAAACTGTCCTTTGTAGAGAGATGTCCGCTAGCGGGGTATCCGCTAAAGGAAGGTTCTACTTTACTACAAAATATATCTCTAAAAACAATAAAAATTGAGAAAATCAAATCAAGAAGATAAAGAATCATGAAAAATGAACTTCCTTTAATAAATCTTCACCTTATCTCTGCGCTAAGAAAGGTAAATGGCTCGTATAATGACCAAAATCACAGATAAAAAACAACAAAAAATATATAAAACATGGGTTCTCTAACCTGTGTTCTTAATAACTCTAATAACTTATAATCCCCCGTCATAAAGTTATGCAACTCAACAGGTAAATATGTAAATTTGGAGTAATTATTTATATTTCCTTTTTTATATAGAGAGTGGTCGTAAAATACGATCGTGTCTGCATGGCGAAATCCTTGAAATGGAAAGTTGAGATATTAGAGCATTCAACTTTTTACCTAATCTAATTCAGAAAAAAAGCATCTCTTGATTGTGCAACTAAAATTTTCTGATAGCTTGGGCCATCTGTCGGAAAAAATATAAACTAATCGTTTTTTTTAACTAATCGAATTTTAATCGAATTTTTAACTATTCTATAATTGTGTCGCTTTTTTAAGGCGCCTGTTGAAGGGCTTTTACCCGAAAGCTTGCTCTAATGCATCAATAAAAGAAACTCGTGTTCCTTCGCCATGTTTTTATCGTCTATATTCTATAATTGGTCGGATACCTTTTCTAGATTAATCAAGAATTTATATTTATCCCGACATATGGCGCCAATTCATCAAGAAAGGGTTTTTGGCAAATTGGAGAATAATTAAAAAGCAATGAATAGTTGATATTTATTCCGATAGACAAATGACAAATTAAACAATTTTATTAATTCTTTCAATCAAATTTTACAAAGGAGAAAATATAAAAGAGTAAATGGGCATATAAAGTGTAGGGGAATATATATACAAATATCTTCAGCAAGGAAGGCTTCCCCACCTTGAGAGAGTTCTCCTCCAGACAAGGTCTTCTTGTACACTCCTCAGTTCCGCGCCGAGGAAGTACCTTTAGATGTGTGTCTTGGCAGACGCCAGGATTATTCCGATAGATGACGCAAGCTATCAGGAAATTTTATTTGTACGATCAGGAGATGTCTTTTTCTTCATTTATCCATCTGATCCCATTACAATTTCACTCTCTCTCCATGTTGCAACCCTGAACACCGGCGGTACCTGCCCACCTGGCGACACCAATGAAGCCTTGTGTGGATTTCATTGTGTATTTTTATCCTTGTCTTTTTTACTTATTGTTATTATTTCTTTTTCGTTTTTATTTGTCATTATAATTTCTTATGAATGAGGTAATAAGAGTAGTTTCAATCTCAATCTCTCCGAACTCTGCGACTTGCCCCTGGATTTGCAGTCCTGGCTCTTCGGCGTCGGCCTCCATCCCGAGGCAGTGAAGCTAACAAGTGTGGCGAAGGCTACCATCTACAAGTACCATCTTGGTCTTGAGGTGGGTAACGCCAGCCATCACCTCGACCTGCCCACTCTGTGGGAAAGAACTCTCGCAGTCCATCGTTGGCGGAGTCTTTCCCGCGGTGGGCCCCACCAATGAAGACCTTGTATATCTATATTAATAAAATGCAAATTTCATAAGTGGTGTTCGCTAAAAACTTTCGTTACAATGCATCAATTTCGACCAAATTTTCAACATTTATGTAAAACGAGATGGAGCAGGTTTTGCTTAACATCAAAATATTTTTCCTAACTTTAACATGCGTAACTTCGCTGTTATCGATTAAATACCAAAAAAAATCAACAGAGTTAATTTTATTTATATATAAATACAAAAAAAAAAATCAGCAATTCATTCAACTCAATCTAAAAAAATATTCAAAACAAGCAATTTTAAGATAACACCATATGTAAAACAGTCGGCCAAGAAAACAACAACGATATTACATCTTTCTCACATATTCACACACAATCTTGATTAAAAATTAAAACTAATCTTTAACTCTTCACAATTCATCCTATCATACTTCATCCTTAAAGTTAGAAATAGTCGCTATTTCTCTTTAAAAATAAAAATTTCGATTTTTGTATAAAATAAACATTCGCGGTATAATTGCAATTTTCGTTTTACAATCATCAGCCGCGTTATATTGTATTTTAAATTGTTTATTATACTTCATAATATATAATATTCGTTAGGCAAACTTTCACTCGGATAAAACCCGGGCGAAGCCGGGTACACATCCGCTAGTATTTTATATATATGTATATTTATCAATTATTTTTTATCTATTTATTCATATATTTATCATTATATAATCTTATTTATTCATATTTATATTTATTCTGTATTTAACCTTATATAATCTTATATGGACATTGAAATAAATCAGTTTCAATCTCTCTCTCTCTCTCTTGTACTATTTTAATTAAATAATTAATTAAATTATTCTATAATATCTCTCAAAGTGAAACCATATTGCTTCCAAGGATACATTTTTCAAAGTGATTTCACTTGACGACAAGAGAGTTCATTGAGTTCGTAATTCAATAAATTAATTCCCAATATCAAGGTATCAGAAGAAACATATCCCCTGATGTTTTCATCACACACACACACAAAAGCCTTTATTAAGACACACAGGTCTTACAGAGGATTCTCCTTGGGGTTACAAGACGGAGAAAGTGGGAAATAAAAATGGTGAAAGAATATATACATATGGTAAATATATACAGATTATAAGAAAGAATAAAGAAATAAGAAGAATTTCTGATGTTTTCATCTTGATAGTCTTAATTTGATCATCAATTATAATGACAAATGATAAAATAATAAAAGTAAATTCAATAGAGAACATGCGACACCTCCCTTGAACGACCATTTAAACTTGTCTCTCTAAGACGTAGTGTTTTTTTTGGAAGTTGGATATTAAACAGATTCACTCTTTGATTTTAAAAAAACTGATCATTCAAAAAATAGCCTTATTCTGGAGCTTTTTCTGTCGCTTCAAAATATGATTGAATTAATTTTTTAATTTTACCCGTATTTTTATTCATTTAGTACATTTTTTTTAACTTGCGTTAAACAAATATGTGTATGAGACTGTCTTAATTAGGCTTTGTATGGACAAAACTTAAGGAAGTTGTACCCTTCAGCATGTATATTGGGATTCAGACAATAACTCTGAAAGATACACTCATGGACAAAACTTAAGGAAGCTGTATTTTTAGCATGTATATCAGGATTCAGACAATAACTCTGAAAGATACACTCATGGACAAAACTTAAGGAAGTTGTATTTTTTAGCATGTATATCAGGATTCAGACAATATCTCTGAAAGATACACTCATGGACAAAACTTAAGGAAGTTGTACCTTTCAGCATGTATATCGGGATTCAGACAATAACTCTGAAATATACACTCATGGACAAAACTTAAGGAAGTTGTATTTTAGCATGTATATCAGGATTCAGACAATAACTCTGAAAGATACACTCATGGACAAAACTTAAGGAAGTTGTACCTTTTAGCATGTATATCAGGGTTCAGACAATAACTCTGAAAGATACACTCATGGACAAAACTTAAGGAAGTTGTATTTTTTAGCATGTATATCGGGATTCAGACAATAACTCTGAAATATACACTCATGGACAAAACTTAAGGAAGTTGTATTTTTTAGCATGTATATCGGGATTCAGACAATAACTCTGAAAGATACACTCATGGACAAAACTTAAGGAAGTTGTATTTTTTAGCATGTATATCAGGATTCAGACAATAACTCTGAAATATACACTCATGGACAAAACTTAAGGAAGTTGTATTTTTTAGCATGTATATCAGGATTCAGACAATAACTCTGAAAGATACACTCATGGACAAAACTTAAGGAAGTTGTATTTTTTAGCATGTATATCAGGATTCAGACAATAACTCTGAAAGATACACTCATGGACAAAACTTAAGGAAGTTGTATTTTTTAGCATGTATATCGGGATTCAGACAATAACTCTGAAAGATATTACAGTGACCTTTATTGAAGACACACGAGATAACTAAGTGTAAACAAAATTGTCTCTGCCTCCTTAAAAAGAGAAAAAAAAAAGACGACAGGCGACATAAAAAACTTTTCCCATCCTTAAGTTTTGTCAATGAGTTTATATTCATCTGTATTATTATCATTGTATGTAAACATTTAACTCTTTACAATTGCAGTCTCTGCAGTGATTCCTCGTATAAGACTAGATGTCTTAATAAAGGCTTTTATTTGAATCTTTTAAAAAATCTGTTAGCTTTTTTATAAGTTGTTTTTCATAGATTTATATATTTATATTTTTGACCAGATGACCAGACTACTTTACATGTATATATTTGGTTTTAAAAGATGTAAGTTAGTTAGTTAGTTATGAAAGGAAATTAAAAGTGTTAATTTCTTCGTGGTGTTGGTGATTACTCTGCCCGATGGTAGAATAGGAAAGTCTTAGCTCCCAACGAAATCAGATCAATTTTATACAATCAATAAACTTCTAATTAGAATTATCCAACTAATTATGTCACCCTATTTAGTATTCACCAGGTGAAGTCGGGATATGTAGAGGTAATTGTATTAATTAAGAGATAATTATAAATGTGGTTGTATTTACCTTAGTACTTACATCTATAGCTCAACCTATGGAGGTCATGAATGTAGGTGAGTGTTTGGTCGCCATCATTTGTACCTGTGGAGGGATTCCCTCTAATGTGGTTAGCATAAGTTAGAGGAACGTAAGGAAAAGTTGAAGACCAACATTCCAATACTGACAATAATTCAACCAGATATAAATATTTTTTGAAGCAGACAGAAGCAATTTTGTTCACACTTGGTTATCTCACTTGGTCACTGTATCAAATATCTTTCAAAGTTATTATCTGAATCCCGATATATACATGCTAAAAGATACAACTTCCTTAAGTTTTGTCAATGAGTGTATCTTTCAGAGTTATTTTCTGAATCCCGATATACATGCTAAAAGGTACAACTTCCTTTAGTTTTGTCCATGAGTGTATCTTTCAGAGTTATTTTCTGAATCCCGATATACATGCTAAAAGGTAAAACTTCCTTTAGTTTTGTCCATGAGTGTATCTTTCAGAGTTATTTTCTGAATCCCGATATACATGCTAAAAGGTACAACTTCCTTAAGTTTTGTCCATGAGTGTATCTTTCAGAGTTATTGTCTGAATCTCGATATACATGCTAAGAGGTACAACTTCCTTAAGTTAGTCTATGAGGGAATGTATATATGTAAAACTTTTCAACGCGCAATTTCTACTTTTTCAAATTAACCAACTTCTTTCTGTCAAGACTGTGATGGAAAATATTGGGAATACGCCTGACTCATCAATTTATCGGATATAAAAGTAGAACAGCTAATACAATATATGAGCGGTCTGATATAATAAACTGGCGAAACCGCTGGGATGAGCTAGTCCCCTGACCTCGACACACCCAACCCCACCCCTAATATTTGTCATCAAAATAAGGACGGTAGGGGATTAATTTATTTCTAACAATGTCTCGTTCTATATAGTTGCCTCCCTTATAGTATTTCAGATATAATTGGAACATTTCTAACTCTTTATTTACATAGAGAGTAGTTTTATAAAGTATAATAACTTCGCCTTTGTCGGTCCCAAGCCCAGATGAAAAAGGAGGAGGGGGAGCAGTTACAAGCTCACTAAAACACCTGGGCTCAAATGGTCATGCTGATAGTACCCTGCTCCAGGGCTCCAGGATGAGCAGCGTTCGTACTCCATGTTAGGAACAGCTGCACATGGCATCTGTTTCTCATGTCAGAGGCAGCCATTTCTTTTGGAGCTAAGTCGGCCTGCCACTGAGTAGTGCTTCCAGTCTTAATGACAAAGGCAGACGCATTCTACTTCACCGAATCATAATGGTTGTCAACTGTATTGACTCATCCATTGATGAGCTCTACCCGTCAGACACCATCAAGGGTCTCAAGCTTTACACCCTAATATGATTGAGTGGAGATAAGAAAGAATAAGAAAGTATAATTTAAATTAAAAGGAAATACATTTTTATATAAAGAAGGGAATTCGGAGGAAAAATAGAAAAATAAAAGTAAAGATTAAACTGTTTGGGGAAGTACTGTCCATCCTAAGTATGTTTTTATAAAAATATGTTAATCTTTTAAAAATATTATTCTTCTAGTACGCGTGTTACAGGCCATGATAATCATGGGGGGTAGAAGTTGGTGATAGCTTTTACCGCAAGTTCCCCACATGTCTGCACATGTGAAAAGAAGTTCGACTTTTGCACTTACAAGTGTTTCAGAGCTCACAGGGGCCATGCTAATCTTCTCTGTATCCTTCCTATTGTAGTAGTTGTACCGCCGAACTGGTATCACAGGGGCCATGCTAATCTTCTCTGTATCCTTCCTATTGTAGTAGTTGTACCTCCGAACTGGTATCACAGGGGCCATGCTATTCTTCTCTGTATCCTTCCTATTGTAGTAGTTGTACCGCCGAACTGGTATCACAGGGGCCATGCTAATCTTCTCTGTATCCTTCCTATTGTAGTAGTTGTACCGCCGAACTGGTATCACAGGGGCCATGCTAATCTTCTCTGTATCCTTCCTATTGTAGTAGTTGTACCGCCGAACTGGTATCACAGAGGCCATGCTAATCTTCTCTGTATCCTTCCTATTGTAGTAGTTGTACCGCCGAACTGGTATCACAGGGGCCATGCTAATCTTTTCTGTATCGTTCCTATTGTAGTAGTTGTACCGCCGAACTGGTATCACAGAGGCCATGCTAATCTTCTCTGTATCGTTCCTATTGTAGTAGTTGTACCTCCGAACTGGTATCACAGGGGCCATGCTAATCTTCTCTGTATCCTTCCTATTGTAGTAGTTGTACCGCCGAACTGGTATCACAGGGGCCATGCTAATCTTCTCTGTATCCTTCCTATTGTAGTAGTTGTACCGCCGAACTGGTATCACAGGGGCCATGCTAATCTTCTCTGTATCCTTCCTATTGTAGTAGTTGTACCGCCGAACTGGTATCACAGGGCCATGCTAATCTTCTCTGTATCGTTCCTATTGTAGTAGTTGTACCGCCGAACTGGTATCACAGAGGCCATGCTAATCTTCTCTGTATCGTTCCTATTGTAGTAGTTGTACCTCCGAACTGGTATCACAGGGGCCATGCTAATCTTCTCTGTATCCTTCCTATTGTAGTAGTTGTACCGCCGAACTGGTATCACAGGGACCATGCTAATCTTCTCTGTATCCTTCCTATTGTAGTATTTGTACCGCCGAACTGGTATCACAGGGGCCATGCTAATCTTCTCTGTATCCTTCCTATTGTAGTAGTTGTACCGCCGAACTGGTATCACAGGGACGATGCTAATCTTCTCTGTATCCTTCCTATTGTAGTATTTGTACCGCCGAACTGGTATCACAGGGGCCATGCTAATCTTCTCTGTATCGTTCCTATTGTAGTAGTTGTACCGCCGAACTGGTATCACAGGGGCCATGCTAATCTTCTCTGTATCCTTCCTATTGTAGTAGTTGTACCGCCGAACTGGTATCACAGGGACCATGCTAATCTTCTCTGTATCCTTCCTATTGTAGTAGTTGTACCGCCGAACTGGTATCACAGGGGCCATGCTAATCTTCTCTGTATCGTTCCTATTGTAGTAGTTGTACCGCCGAACTGGTATCACAGGGGCCATGCTAATCTTCTCTGTATCGTTCCTATTGTAGTATTTGTACCGCCGAACTGGTATCACAGGGACCATGCTAATCTTCTCTGTATCGTTCCTATTGTAGTAGTTGTACCGCCGAACTGGTATCACAGGGACCATGCTAATCTTCTCTGTATCCTTCCTATTGTAGTAGTTGTACCGCCGAACTGGTATCACAGGGGCCATGCTAATCTTCTCTGTATCGTTCCTATTGTAGTAGTTGTACCGCCGAACTGGTATCACAGGGGCCATGCTAATCTTCTCTGTATCGTTCCTATTGTAGTATTTGTACCGCCGAACTGGTATCACAGGGACCATGCTAATCTTCTCTGTATCCTGCTATTGTAGTAGTTGTAACGCCGAACAGGTATCACAGGGGCCATGCTAATCTTCTCTGTATCCTTCCTATTGTAGTATTTGTACCGCCGAACTGGTATCACAGGGGCCATGCTAATCTTCTCTGTATCCTTCCTATTGTAGTAGTTGTACCGTCGAACTGGTATCACAGGGGCCATGCTAATCTTCTCTGTATCCTTCCTATTGTAGTAGTTGTACCGCCGAACTGGTATCACAGGGGCCATGCTAATCTTCTCTGTATCGTTCCTATTGTAGTAGTTGTACCGCCGAACTGGTATCACAGGGACCATGCTAATATTCTCTGTATCCTTCCTATTGTAGTAGTTGTACCGCCGAACTGGTATCACAGGGGCCATGCTAATCTTCTCTGTATCCTTCCTATTGTAGTAGTTGTACCGCCAAACTGGTATCACAGGGCCATGTTAATCTTCTCTGTATCGTTCCTATTGTAGTAGTTGTACCGCCGAACTGGTATCACAGGGGCCATGCTAATCTTCTCTGTATCGTTCCTATTGTAGTAGTTGTACCTCCGAACTGGTATCACAGGGGCCATGCTAATCTTCTCTGTATCGTTCCTATTGTAGTAGTTGGACCGCCGAACAAGCGTGTACGTGGTGCTAATTATTGGCTATATGATGCTTCTATAGGCCATGATTATCATCACCAGTACCTTGTTGTGTGTCGAACAGGAAGACCATCAAGTCACTAATTGGTCCTGGAAGCCAATTAGACCCCTGACCCACATCTCAACTAATTAGAGTCACGTGACGATGTTATGTTTTGCTGGGAAGTGTGACGTCAGAGGGGGGAGAAATAGTTCTGATGTGCCTTCGTGGAAAGGTCCATTGTTGAGAGGAACACGTGTGGAATTCAGCCATTGTTAGGACATACATGGAAGGGAATATACTCAGCGCTCTTTCCTCACACCCTCAACTCACACGGAACCTAAACCTTTAAACATATATCTCTATAAACCTTTAGATCAGTGCCCAGATATAATGATATATATGTAATTCTACTGCCCTATAAACCTATGTCTATAGTTTACTTGAATACCATAACCAAGATTATATCCAGATGGCACAAGAACCTATAGGACATGTAACAACTGTCCTGGTGTAGAACTAACACCTACTCACATATTCTCATGTCCAGCAATAGCCGCAGTCTTGCAGAAAATTGACTTAGACCCAGAACAGCAGCTTTACACACCCAAGATAGTGGACATTGCTGCTGCTGTGATAGAGATGCATGGGGACATCTGAGGCTCTTCATTGGCCACAACAATAACATAAAATTGACATGGACCCAGAACAGCAGCTTTACACACCCAAGATAGTGGACATTGCGACTGCTGTGATAGAGATGTATGGAGACATCTGAGGCTCTTCATTAGACACAACAACAATAATATTATATAATTCATTGCAGCATATATAACCAGAATGATCCAATACAGTATTAGAGCTCTAAGAAGCTTTCTGATAGATCAAATTGACGAAACCGCTTTTTTTTCCAAATCAATGAGAATTCTAATAAAATAAACAATTTACATATCTTTTTTGAGAACGATAAGGTAGTTTTGTATGATCTTTCTGTTAAATATGCTAAGTGTAGTATTAAACATGTCAATTTTTTTTGAATGATTTAAAAAAGATATTTCCGAAAGTTTAATATTTTTATTCTTTCTTATCTCCACTCAATCATATTGAGGTATCGAGCCAGTCTAAGGTATCAATTACATTCAAATATTCATCGCAGTAAGGACAGTAGAAGTTGGATTTATTTGTGAAAAGAAACATTCGCGTCTTAATGTCTTCATTCGTTATATATAGATGGCATGTTATTGCTTTGTATTAAGACTATATGTCTTAATAAAAGTTTTTGTGTATACATCACCAACATTGTTAACGCTATATATATACAGCTTTTAACTTTTTTCACTCTTTTCCTTTGTAGATTCCATGGTGATTCTGTATATAAAACTGTATTTTTAATACAAGTTTTTGTGAATGCTACCGTCCTCAAATTGTTATCGAAGCCGACCAGTTCAGAGTATAGTAATCACGACAATTGACTTGGCTCTGACCTTTCTAATTTGTCGTCAACATGATTGGCAGGCAGGCAGTCTGATTGGTACGAATCTCTTGCAGGACATAGCGCTTTGCTTTTGAGATAAATACACTCATGGACAAAATTTAAAGAAATAGAATGTCTTTGATGTCGCCAGTTGTCTGTTTTTTTTTTTAAGGAGACAGAGGCAATATTGTTCAAACTTGGTTATCTTGTGTGTCTTCAATAAAGGTCACTGTAATATCTATCAGAGTTATTGTTGGAATCCCGATATACATGCTGAAAGGTACAACATCCTTAAGTTTAGTTCATGAGTGTATATATGCTAAAAGGTACAACATCCTTAAGTTTTGTCCATGAGTGTATATGCTGAAAGGTACAACTTCCTTAAGTTTTGTCCATGAGTATACATGCTAAAAGGTACAACTTCCTTAAGTTTTTTTCCATGAGTATACATTCTAAAAGGTACAACTTCCTCAAATTTTTTCCATGAGTGTACATGCTGAAGGTAGAACTTCCTTAAGTGTTGTTAATGAGTATACATGCTAAAATATACATCTTCCTTAAGTTTTGTCCATAAGTGTACATGCTAAAAGGTACAAATTTCTTTTGTCCATGAATGTACATGTCATAAAGTCAAGGAAATTGGGCGAAGCCACATTGAGAACCATATCAAGTAATAGAAATAACGAAACAAAAGTGAGAATTAAGTGAAACGTCTGGAGAGGAGATAAGGAAGAGATGGTGTAAATAAGGGAGAGACCCCGGGGCAACCAGATGCCATTGCCCCCGCCGCCCGCCCGACCCACGGGATATATTTATCTCGCAGCTGTTGCAGGTGTTCTCACGCTTGCACTGTGGGCCTCACTGCAATATGTAAATTTGGATGGAAACACGTGTGTGTTAACTATGCAACTTTTAGAATATCTGCACATATTTCTGACAACCAACAAGTTTGTACATCACTGAAATATGGAAATTTGGATATAAACACGTGTTAACTATGCAACTTATATAATTTTTGCATTGTTCACAACACCAACAAGTTTGTAAACCACTCCAATATGCAAATATATATATGTGTGAATCTAAACTATGCAAAATTTATATCATCTGTGCACTTCCCACTGTAAAATATAAATGTAGATGTGAATACACAATTGTTGTAGCTATGCAACTTTTACAATATGCACATTTCTCGCAATCGAAGTTTGCATATCACTGCAATATGCAAATATATATGTAAATAAGTGAATCTGAACTATGCAAAATTTATATCATTTGTGTACTTTCCCACTGAAAAATGTAAATGCATTAGCTATGCAAATTTTAATTTTCAATCTGTGCGATTCGCATGAACGAAGTGTAGACCAAGTTACAAATTGTGAATGTAAATTAAACACATTTGTGTTACCTATGCAAATTTAATAATATTCTCTGTTTACTTCTCACATACAACCGAAGTATGGCTATCACTGCATGTAAACAAATATATGTAAACTATGCAACTTTTATCATATAGATCACGTCAAATAAATCGTTTTCGATCGATGTGTGAAGGTCAATACAATATGCAGATATATATTTTTTTGCTTATCCCTAGTACACGTGGTACAGGCCATGATAATTATGGTGGGTAGTTAGCGACTGCTTTTACTGTAAGTGCACCACATGTCTACACATGTGAAAAGCAGTTCGACTTTTGCACTTACTAATGCCAGAGCCCCGTTTGGTTACTTGCACTCGCTGGTGGGGTTGGACTTTTGCAAGAATCGGGGGCCATTGGAGCATTTTTTTTCTTTAAACAGAAAAAAGTTTCCAATGCGGGAATCGAACCCGGGTCCTAGTGGTCGAAAACCAAACGGTTTAACCAGCCTTCCACCGACCCCCTATATATATGCAGATATGAATATATATATATATTTTTAAAAGATGCATATATTGAATTTCTAATTATTTTATTGTTCCAATATTTCGAGGGGCAACTCGCCTCTCTTTATCGAGGATGTTTGTGTTTTTCACTAGAACATGCGAGCACGCGTACACCACTCTCGTTCTACAAGGCCAATGAAAGAATTGTATCTTTGATTTAACTATTGTATTCAGTATATATACAGCAAATAAAATATATTTAATATTATAGATTATTATTTTATCTATGAAAGATAGAGAAATTTATATACAACAGTGTAATTGTAAATAATTGTGTGTATATATATCGACATATTATGCAACTTTTTAATAAACACCAGACGTAAATTTTTATAAATAGAGATTGTGGAATACCTTTTAACACCAACTTCTATATTTACACTTTTGAACTATCAGCTATGCCTGCTCTATTCTTTACCTGCAATATGTAAAATAGATGTGAATCATGTCTTTTAAGTATGCAACTTTTAGAGTGTCAGTCGTGAGCTTGAGCATTTAAATGATAGAAATGTGAACCTGACTGAAGTATGAAATTGGCATAGGTGAATGAGAGCTGTTACACGATAAATTCCTTAGAAGCCTTTCTATAGAATTCTTATTGGAAAGAACTATAGATGGAAATCTTGGCGGGAAGAAATTAATCTATAAAATCATAGGGCACATCTCCCATCAAAACTAGGCTCCATCTATTGACCATCGCCGAAATCTAGCGGCTTCGGGTCGGTGACAAAGAATAGACTGAAAGTTACACCATAAATTCCCTAAAACCCATTATATAGTCTTCTTATCGGAATATGCGAAATAAACTCTGAGAGAAGAATTACAAAAACTCTAACAAGACTCAGAACGAAACACTATAAATGAATGACAATACATCCAGATGGCACAAGAACCTACAGGACATGCAACAACTGTCCTGGTGTGGAACTAACACCTACTCACATATTCTCATACCCAGCAATGGCCGCAGCCTTGCAGAAAATTCACATAGACTCAGAGCAGCAGCTTTACACACCCAAGATAGTGGACATTGCGACTGCTGTGATAGAGATGTATGGAGACATCTGAGGTTCTTCATTGGACACGACAACAACAACAGAAAATTTACATGGACCCAGAACAGCAGCTTTACCCACCCAAGATAGAGGACATTGCGACTGCTGTGATAGAGATATATGGAGACACCTGGGGCTCTTCATTGGACACGACAACAACAACAGAAAATTGACATGGACCCAGAACAGCAGCTTTACACATCCAAGATAGAGGACATTGCGACTGCTGTGATAGAGATGCATGGAGACATCTGAGGCTCTTCATTGGACACAACAACAACATCATCGGAAGAAGATATATCCATAAGTAGGTAGAAATGGCCAAACCGCAAGTTATACTATAAATTCTCTAACAACCATTATAGAGTCATCTTATAGGAAGTAACTCTATCCATAAGTATGTAGAAATGGCCGAACCGCAAGTTATACTATAAATTCTCTAACAACCATTATAGAGTCATCTTATAGGAAGTAACTCTATCCATAAGTATGTAGAAATGGCCGAACCGCAAGTTATACCATAAATTCTCTAACAACCATTATAGAGTCATCTTATAGGAAGTAACTCTATCCATAAGTAGGTAGAAATGGCCGCGTATAGATTGATATTTGACCATAAATTCTCTAACAACAATTAAAGTGTCTTCTTATCGGAAGAGGCTCTACCCATAAGTAGGTAGAAATGGCCTTATATAGATTGTAAGTTACACTATAAATTCTATAACAACCATTATAGATCCAAAGAGACAAGGGCCGCCTCTCCCGTCAAAATAGACGTCAAGAAGTCCGCCCTAGACTGACGAGGGCCATTAGCCCGAAACTATGGTCTCTAGGTGGTTGCTTTTCAGTTTGCCAAAGCTGGTGTTGTGGCTTTGTCACCGACCCGAGGCCGCTAGTTTGCGGCGTCGTTCAATAGATGGCGTCTATTTTGACGGGTGAGGCGGCCCTTGTCTCTTTGGATCATTATCCTCCCGGGATAATTTCCAACCATTATAGTCTTCATATCGGAAGGAACTCTATCCATAAGTAGGTAGAAATGACCGCGTATAGATTGAAATTTCACCATAAATTCTCTAACAACAATTATAGAGTCTTCTTTTCGGAAGGAGCTCTACCCATAGGTAGGTAGAAATGGGCGCTTATATATTGAAATTTGACCATAAATATCTAACAACAATTATAGAGTCTCCATATCGGAAGGAGCTCTATCCATAAGTAGGTAGAAATGGCCTTATAGATTGAAATTTGACCATAAATATCTAACAACAATTATAGAGTCTCCATATCGGAAGGAGCTCTATCCATAAGTAGGTAGAAATGGCCTTATAGATTGAAATTTCATCATAAATATCTAAAAACAATTATAAAGTCAACAGAAAGTTCACTATAGGTAAGATGGCAGAATAAACAGGGATATAAAACCCTGCGGTGATCTAACATGGGGAAGCATGTGCGTGCGGTCACAAGAGACAATGGCTGGATGATTGGAAGTAACATTCCAGAATGAAGCTAAACGGGCATTTGACGTGAGGACAATACCGCCAGCATAGCATTGTTTGCCAACCCTTTTTTTATTTCCCATTGAGTAGATCATTGTGACTTCCTTCCAGGAGTTTACAACATCGTGATACCACACCCAGACTTTAGGGAGATTGAAATTAGAAACAAATTTTAAAGATAAACCAGTTTATACGCATTGTTACATCAACTTTAATGCGCCTTAAATTTATTCAAAATATTCTATGATATTTACTAATTATTTAAAACAGGTTATATACAAAGGCATAATTCCTTTTTATATAGATGGAAATTTTGCCGGGAGGATATTGATCTAAAAGGACAAAGGTTGCCTCTCCCGTCAAAATAGACGTCAAAACGTCCGCCCTAGACTGACGAAGGCCATTAGTCGGAAACCATGTTCTCTAGGTGGACGCTTTTCAGTTTGTTAAAGCTGGTGTTGTGGCTTTGTCACCGACCCGAGGCCGCTAGTTTGCGGTGACGGTTAATAGATGGGGTCTAGTTTTAGACGTTTATTTTGACGGGAGAGGCGACATATAGATGTGTGTCTTGGCAGACGTCAGGATGGCCAGGGTGTTATAATTAAAATATATACTGTTGTATAGGTACATATGTATTCAGTAAGGAAGGTTTCCCCACCTTGAGAGAGTTCTCCTCCAGACAAGGTCTTCACTCCTCAGTTTCACACCGAGGAAGTACTTATAGATGCTTGTCTTGACAGACGTCAGGATGGTGTTATCATTAAAATATATACAGTTGTATAGGTACATATGTATTCAGTAAGGAAGGCTTCCCCCACCTTGAGAGATTTCTCCTCCAGACAAGGTCTTCACTCCTCAGTTCCACGCAGGAGAAGTACTTATAGATGTGTGTCTTGGCAGACAATAGAAGAGTATGATGTTGTAATGGACACAGAATGTTCCCAGCAGATGAACAAATATTTGACATCCGAACAAAGGATTAGCCTTCCAATCACTCCCCAATAACTTAATTAGAATTTTAATTGGACGCGAACAAACAATCTTTGTGTGTATATAGGAATAAGGGAGCTTATTAATCATTCTTGTATGAATATTGCCCTATACATAAGTATATTCATGGACAAAACTTAAGTGGAAGGTTTTTGATGTCGCCGGTCGTCTATTTTTGTCGTTGTTGTTGTTTTTGAGAAGAAGACAGAGGTAATATTGTACACACTTGGTAATCTCGTGTGTCTTCAATAAAGGTCACTGTAAAATCTTTCAGAGTTATTGTCTGAATCCCGATATACATGTTAATAGGTACAACTTCCTTAAGTTTTATCCATGAGTGTATCTTTCAGAGTTATTGTCTGAATCCCGATATACATGTTAAAAGGTACAACTTCCTTAAGTTTTGTCCATGAGTGTATCTTTCAGAGTTATTATCTGAATCCCGATATACATGCTAAAAGGTACAACTTCCTTAAGTTTTGTCCATGAGTGTATCTTTCAGAGTTATTTTCTTAATCCCGATATACATGCTAAAAGGTACAACTTTCTTAAGTTTTGTCCATGAGTGTATCTTTCAGAGTTATTGTCTGAATTCCGATATACATGCTAAAAGGTACAACTTCCTTAAGTTTTGTCCATGAGTGTATCTTTCAGAGTTATTTTCTTAATCCCGATATACATGCTAAAAGGTACAACTTCCTTAAGTTTTGTCCATGAGTGTATCTTTCAGAGTTATTTTCTTAATCCCGATATACATGCTAAAAGGTACAACTTTCTTAAGTTTTGTCCATGAGTGTATCTTTCAGAGTTATTGTCTGAATTCCGATATACATGCTAAAAGGTACAACTTCCTTAAGTTTTGTCCATGAGTGTATCTTTCAGAGTTATTTTCTTAATCCCGATATACATGCTAAAAGGTACAACTTTCTTAAGTTTTGTCCATGAGTGTATCTTTCAGAGTTATTGTCTGAATTCCGATATACATGCTAAAAGGTACAACTTCCTTAAGTTTTGTCCATGAGTGTATCATTTCAGAGTTATTGTCTGAATCCCGATATACATGCTAAAAGGTACAACTTCCTTAAATTTTGTCCATGAGTGTATCATTTCAGAGTTATTGTCTGAATCCCGATATACATGCTAAAAGGTACAACTTCCTTAAGTTTTGTCCATGAGTGTATCTTTCAGAGTTATTGTCTGAATCCCGATATACATGCTAAAAGGTACAACTTCCTTAAGTTTTGTTCATGAGTGTATATGTACCAGAAGGGGGAACCTGTTTATCACACCAGTGGAGAGCGTATAGGTGATGATAAAATGAAACAACACCAGTTTTAACAAATTCATACAAATGCAAACAACCTGTATACCATGGTTTCAAGCTATAGTCCTCATCAGTACAGGGACGGCTTTGATTTCATAACATCCTACAAGAGGAGTTGTAAAAATTTGTCGAATTTAACAGAAAGGTGTTTACACTGGTGGAAAGTCAGATTTACGCCAAATTGAGAGAAAATTTTTATATAAAAATTTGGTAACAAATATTTTTAAATATACACTCATGGACAAAACTTAAGGAAGTTGTACCTTTTAGCATGTATATCTGGATTGAGACAATAACTCTGAAAGATACACTCATGGACAAAACTTAAGGAAGTTGTACCTTTTAGCATGTATATCGGGATTCAGACAATAACTCTGAAAGATACACTCATGGACAAAACTTAAGGAAGTTGTACCTTTTAGCATGTATATCGGGATTCAGACAATAACTCTGAAAGATACACTCATGGACAAAACTTAAGGAAGTTGTACCTTTTAGCATGTATATCGGGATTCAGACAATAACTCTGAAAGATACACTCATGGACAAAACTTAAGGAAGTTGTATCTTTTGACATGTATATCGGGATTCAGACAATAACTCTGAAAGATACACTCATGGACGAAACTTAAGGTAGTTGTATCTTTTAACATGTATATCGGGATTCAGACAATAACTCTGAAAAATTCACTCATAGACAAAACTTAAGGCAGTTGTACCTTTTAGCATGTATATCGGGATTCAGATAATAACTCTGAAAGATACACTCATGGACAAAACTTAAGGAAGTTGCACCTTTTAGCATGTATATCGGGATTCAGACAATAACTCTGAAAGATACACTCATAGACAAAACTTAAGGCAGTTATACCTTTTAGCGTGTATATCGGGATTCAAACAATAACTCTGAAAGATATTACAATGACCTTTATTGAAGACACACGAGATAACCAAGGGTGAACAAAATTTCCTCTATTCCTTAAAAAAAAAAAAAAAAAATAGACGACCAGCGACATTAAAAACTTTACATTTCTTTAAGCTTTGTCCATGAGTGTAATTATTCGATTATATCGTTTAAAACTCGTATTGATTCGTTAACGATGGATAGTTGATATGAAAACATAGAGAAAATACGAGGAATTTAAGAAACATTTATAATGAGAGATTTTACAAATACACACACACATGGTAATAATCTATGTTAAATATTTTCATTGAATAATTAAATAATAAATTATTTCTTCGATACAATATATATAAATCAAGCTATTCACCAAAAATCGTGTAAAAAAACAATGCGTGTGGGAAACACATGCAATTCCAACAACTCACGATAGGGCCACACGGCTAAATATTGGATTGACCTGGAAGATTGACCTGTTTTGACCTGAGTGAAAGTTTTCTGCCTTTCCGGGGAGGTCCTTGTGGAACGTTGCTCCATTTGAAAGTGATCGAATATATATCAATTTGTTATAATTATTACGGTTTTTTAAATACGCAATATGTATTGTATTTTAGTAATTATATATATGTACACCAATACCTCGTTTTGCGTTTTTTTCGAAGTTGCGTCGCTGCTTAATTTTTACTGATTTTCACTGTGCGTCGTTAGATTTTCGAAGTTGCGTTGTTTTGGATTCGAGTCTTAAATCTTTTTTTTTTTTCCTAAAATATGGCAACACCTTTGTTTTTGATTGCGCCTTCACATATTTTCACTTTGCGTCGTTTCAATTTGCCTCGTGTTTTTTTAGAACGTAACCCCGACGCAAAGCGAGGTATGGGTGTATCTTATAAATAAAAGATAATATTTTCTGCTGTTTTTTGATTCTTATTTTTATAGAATTATTATTTGTTGCTTGATTTTGGTATCCATAAGTATTTTACGATATTGTTTTGCAGTCGTGGCAATAATTAAATGAAATTAGTTATCAAAAATAATGATGATTATAAAATAGCTTTAATTGAGCTAAAGGAACATATAAAAAACTTAATTTTATAAAGTTACTGCCTGACTTAATGCGAGTAGAACAAGGAAAACAAAAGATTATTTACATAATGTACAATAGTTTTGAGCCGGCCATCGGGAAACAGCAACAATGATTTTTTATAGGGAAAGCGTGACCTCTGGCGGTCAATTTAACAGAGTATTTGTATCTATGAAATATAATTTGAAATAAAATAATATTTTAATATAACATATATATATATATACTAGCGGACGTACCCGGCTTCGCCCGGGTTTTACCCGAGTAAAGGTTTGTTTAACGAATCTCTCGATAAAGTGAACATTTTTTTCCCGGTCCCTTGAAAAATACTCGATAAGTTGAATAAAATCAATATTAATTGGTTCCCTCGGTTATTGGAAGTTAAAGGAATAGTATCTTGCCTTTGAATTGTATCATTATTCTTGTCTCAAATAAATTACCGTGTCATCCTGAATTTTGTCTTTCCTAATTTTCTACATTACAAAATCATCGTATCATCATGATAATATTTAGAGCAGATTGTTGAATTATAACAGATAAATTAGAATATTTATCTTGATTATTTCTAGGCGAAAAGTTATTTCAAAAATTTTATTTGCTAGAAACCTTCCCAGTACTATACTAAATAACTTCCCAAAGTTTCATGGCGATCCAATGAGTGGTTTGGTCAGGCATAAAGGACAAACAGACATACATTCATTTTTATATATATAGATATATATATATATAGAATTATATATTATATGAAAAATAGTTGGTGATAGAGATGGAGTGATGATAATTAAAAAAATTAGATAAATATTATTTTTAAAGTTTAAGTTTTGTATTTTACGTAACAACATAGGGTTATATCAAGTTCACGCTGTAGCCTCGGCAGTTACGCGTCATAGTAGCAGAACAAAGGAAAAAAAGAAGGAAGAATTGAAGGTATTAGGATAAGAAAAAGAGCAAAGAAAGAGAACCATGTTAACCTTTTAGCAAACTATATAAATGAATAAATCTTCGAGGGTTAAGTTTCTTGTTCAACTTTTTATTTTCAAAATTTCGGACTTTATCAAATCCTTCAACAGGAGTATCACATTAACAAATTGATGATAAATACTATTTTTATATATACATATTATTATATACATATTTTTAAATACTTATGATATATTGAGAGAAATATATTACATTTATAATATTGCCACGTGGAAAATTAGGGAAGACAAACTTCGGGATGACACAGCAATTTATTTAAGACAAGAACAAACTATGAATGATAAACAAAAGATAAGCAATAGAGGGAAGTTTGCAGAGTAGAAAATATATACATAAAAAATAATACTCTGTTAATAAAATAATAAATAATTTGTTACATAGCTCCTTCCCTATGGGAGCTGTGACCCACAGCTAGCAATTATTGTAGTTACTGACATGGATCTGACGTGCTTCTGTCAAGGATTCCATCGAAGTCTTGGAACTTTGTCCCTAGTACCTTCGCGTATTTTTCTTGCGGCGTGAAGAGCGGCTTTGTCGTCGTATCGTCGTCTATAGGGACATCGTCATCTTGGAGGGAAGTCTTGTGTGATACTCCTGTTGAAGGACTGAAAAGTGCGAAAACTTGAAAATAAAAGCGACTAAATTGAACCCTCGACTAAAAATAACAAAATAAAACGAACGATTGAAGAGTGTCTTACAAGAACTTTATTCGCAAGCTTTCGGACGTCCTTCTACAGGCTTTCCAGTTGATATCGAGGACCACGCCATCACCATCTCTTAAGCGGTGAAGTACACAATCTACGTATTCTTCGTAGATCTCGAAATACGTGGTGTCGTTGGAGACCCACTGGTGATTCTCCACCAAACTCTGCAGCGCTGGCAGAGGCGCCATATTCATTGTACATAGTGTATATAATGCATATTATCTTTTTTTAAATAGTACAGACTGTGTGCATGTATTGACAAGATGTGAATAAAATTATTTTAATTGTCAATTGTCTACAGGCTTTCACAATGACAAAAAGAAAGAAATCTGAGATGATTATTAATAGTGTTGGATCGTATTTGAAGACAACTCTCAGATTTATAAAATTAATTTATTAAACATTAAACATTTTAGATATAGAGAGATAAACGAGTTAATTATCTCGTATTTAAGACAACAAAAGATTGATCTAATTTACATACATCGTTCTAGCCAAATTCAACTTGTGAAAACAGACGACAAAGCAAAAAATAAACAAATTAATAATAGAGGGTAAGTTCCTATTTTTTACAAGCTTTCACACTCAAAGAATATTCAACTTCTTGCTTCAAATAGTTTGAATTTAAAATAAAAGGTTTGTACAAGAAACTTAGCTCTGGAGAAGCTTTATATATATATTATAATACACAAACTATATATATCTGTCTACACACATCAGTACTGTAAACGTAGAACCTGGGAATGTTTATCCGGGTACACTAGGCAGACATGTTATGTCATTTAATACCTGATGACGTCAGCCACTTCCGCTGGTATTAACTTCGCTTATCATCATTCTGTATTCTGTTTACCTTTGGGGATATAGTGTCAACCCCCCCCCCCCCCCCTCCCCGGAATATTCCTCATTTATATTATCAAAATTGAAAAAGAATTATTTACGAAAGCTCACCGCGTCTAACATCATCATATATATATATATGGAAAATTTGCCTGGGAGGATATTGATTCATAGAAGCATAGGGCACCTCTCCCTTCAAAATAACGTCAAAACCTGACGCCATCTATTGACCGTCGCCGCAAACTAGCGGCCTCGGGTCGGTAACAAAGCCACAACACCAGCTTTGGCAAACTGAGAAGCGTCCACCTAGAGATCATGGTTTCGAGCTAATGGCCCTCGTCAGCTTAGGGCGGACTTTATTCCAGGTCTCTAAGTTGTTTCCCGTTGGCCGGCTCCAATCTTTTGTAATTTTGTAAATATGTAATATTTATTTTCTTTATTCTTACGCCTTAAATCAGGCAGTACTTTCTCAGATTATGTATTTTATAAGATTAATTAAAACAAGCTAGCAAATAATGATTTAAAAGGTTTTATTATTTCTACCACAGCTGCAATATCACATACTCATGGATTCCAAGATCAATCAAATGACCAATAATTCCTCTACAAACAAATAAAAGCTTATCTCAATAATTCGGTTCCAAAATCACTTTATTAGGTACCGCTCAACAAGAACAACCTAGTTTATGATATTTGTAACAATGAATGTGAAGGTTAATCACATATTAAACAAAATGTTGACGCGGGATTCAATCCCGGTTCATCTTATTCTTCTTCTTTCTTATCTCCACTCAATCATATTAAGGTATCAAGCTTGTAAAGCTTGAAATCTGTTGGGTGAAGTAGAATGTGTCTGCCTTTGTCATTAAGACTGGGAGCACTACTCAGTGGCAGGCCGACTTAGCTCCAAAAGAAATGGCCGCCTCTTACATGAGGAACAGATGCCATGTGCAGCCGCTCCTAACATGGAGTAAAAAAACTGCTCATCCTGTATCCCTGGATCAGGAGACCTTACAGGGTACTATCAGCCGGGCCAGCTGAGCCCAGGTTTTTTACCGAGCTTGTTACTACTCCCCCTCCTCCTTTTTTCATCCGGGCTTGGGACCGGCAAAGGCGGAGTTTTCCGGTTCATGACTGTCGGGAATCGAGGGTGTTACCCACTCGTCCACCGACTTTTATGCGTTTTTTTATATATCAATAATATTCAAATCAACAGTAGAAAATATATTTTTTATAATATTGTAGTGAAGTATTCATTATTTTACAGGAGAAGAACTACAAACTGGGTAATATGTAAAGGTTTTTTTTGTTGTTTTGCTTATCCCTAGTACACGTGTTACAGGCCATGATAATCATGGTGGGTAGAAGTAGGCGACTGCTTTTACTGTAAGTGCACCACATGTCTACATATGTTAAAAGCAGTTTGACTTTTGTAGTTGTAAATGTGCCAGAGCCCCGTTTGGTTACTTACACTCGCTTGTGGGGTTGGACTTTTGCAAGACTCGGGGGCCATTGGAGCATTTCATTTTTTTTTAACAGAAAAAAGTGCCCAATGCGGGAATCGAACCCAGGTCATAGCGGTCGAAAACTAACGGTTTAGACCATCCTTTCACCGACCCCCAAATGTAAAGGTACATATTGCTACCCGAAAAGGAGAATCTCTTTGTACAGAAACTTGGTAAAACGCAGGGCTCATGGAATACTCTGATTAACACTATAGTGAATAATTTACTTCTACAAATTCAGAGTACGATGAGGACAACAGAAATGTAAATTGAAACATGTGTAAATAGTTTTATTTTTTTGGGGCTCATGTTGAATTGTATATAGTACTTGATTTATGTTCAATAAAACCATTGCTATACTGGGAGAATCCTGTATGGAGCTTGATCCCTAATAAAGGTGTTTGTGTATGTGTGTGTTTATTATTTTACACTTGTATTAACAGAGTATCATTTTTTTTATGTTTATATTTTGCTACTCTGTAAACTTCCCTCATTCCTTATCTTTTGTTTATCCTTCATAGTTTGTTCTTGACTTAAATAAATTGTCTCATCCTGAAGTTTGTCTTTCCTAATTTTCCACGTGGCGTGGCAATATGTATAACAGCGGGGTACAAGAATAGTTGAAATATCTTATAGATACAAACTTGTAAAACGACATTTGAAAACCATCCCGCATGTGTTTCTTTTACAACAACAAAAAGCCTTTATTTAGGGTCACTGACCCTATACAGAATTCAGCAGAGGTATGCATAAGAACAAAGCAGTGAGACAAAGGAAATAACGATATAGACAGAAGAGTGTTTCTTTTAAATGAAAAATCGAAATTTATTTTTAAAGAAGAAATAACGATTATTTCTAACCTTAGAGATGAGGTATGAAAGGATGAATTGTGAAGAGTAATGATAAACGAAAAAATAAAAGTGTCCAGGGATGGGAATCGAACCTACAGTGTTCCGTTTACCGGGCAGATACCATGTCCACTAGGTTACCCTGGTCACTTGGTCACTATTCAGCCAACAATCAAACTTGTCGAATTATAGATGTGGGGACAACAGCTGTGCTGAGTGAGATGTCAACGTAAATGACATCATGACCCGGATGTCATCTTGTCTGATCTCTTAGATAGTAGAGGAGGAGATTTATATCATGATGATAATCCACTCCCGTTCATCATCATTCTCCAGTTGACGTATTCGCGGTGACAAATGAGAGCAAATGAATAAAGATATTTTTTAAAGAAAAAGGCAATCTCATGATCATTCTTCGTAAATCAGGAAATTGTCGCTGGAGACCCGCTAGCGATTCTCCACCAAACTCTGCAGCGGTGGTAGAGGCGTCATGTAAATTGTACATAGTATTATGTATAAACAATGAAAGCTTTGTGCATGTGTGATAAGGAGATGCCATTTTTCTTCATTTTTATTAGATTACAAGTGAAAATAAACACATATAAAGGTATATTTAAACCATCGATGGTTTGAAAAATGTTTCACTTTGAATAAATCTCTATAGTTTAATTAAAGTTTTAAAAGGAAACGACAAGTTGTACATCTCAATAAGGAAAGATACAACCAGGATGTTTAAAACCCTTAAATTTGGTAGTTCCCCCTTATCGCAGAGATAGAAAAAACATCAATTCAATTGGCTATGGGAATTTACCTTTAAGAAGATGTATAGTTTAATGCGAATTGTGATTTAAGTTACGAATTGAAAGTTTAGTTAAGCTTCCAACAAAGTCAATAACAGCATAAATAAAAGAATGGATATAGTAAAAGTTAAACAACATTCTTTCGAACGAAAAATCGAAATTTATTTTAAGGAGAAATAACGATTATTTCTAACCTTAGGGATGAAGTATGAAAGGATGAAGTGTGAAAAGTAATGATAAACGGAAAAATAAAAGTGTCCAGGGATGGGAATTATAGCAAAAGTATACCTACATCAACTATATATTTAGTTATTCTCGTCACTAAAACGTGAATTTCTTGTTTCCTTGTTTCTTTAAGAACCATTTCATTTAGTGTACTGTGTATTTATTTATAGTGAAGAAAGAGGAAAAACTCTTTAAAAAAAAAACAACAACAACAACAAAAGCCTTTATTGAGGACCTCTCGTCCTATAAAGGATTCGCCAGTTTACAGAGTAATTGAAGAGAAGAGAACTAAGAATACAGAGAGAAACCTATATGTAGTAGGTATAGTATAGTATTTTCTACACTGTGACTATATACAACAGCAGCAACAAGCCTTTTACTGGAATCAAAGTCCCATACAGGATTCGTCATTCTAATCCTGACAAAGATTATTTACATATAATTATTTACATCAATTAGATTATGTATATAGCTTCCTTTTCTCTTCAGCCGTCTTCCAAAATTTGAACATCGCAAAACTCTTAAAGATACCTTCTGGAGATTTAGCAACCCACTGAAGACGCTGAGAACTATTTCAGAAAAGAAAAATATAGCAATAGAACTCTATAATTTCTACAGATCAATTGTAAATAGATTAATACGCAAAAGAGGTAGTGAGGAAAGTTTTAGAAAAGATGTGTAAATAAATCCTTTTTCAAATAAAGGTTCAAGTGCACATGGGGAAAGGGAGGAAAAAATTACTGTATTATTTTGTTGTTGTATGGTGAATCCATACAGGGCAATGGGCTCTAATAAAAGCCTTTTTGTTGTATTCATTTATATATAGTTTAATATTTGATATATTACTTGTTCATTATTATTATTTTATTCTTATTTATTTCTTCATCAATTTTATCATATCATGGTTTTAAGAAAAAAAATTGCTCTAATGGCCCCCGATTATTGCAAAAGTCCAACTACAGCAGTGAGTGCAAGTAACCAAACGAGGGCTCTGTCACATTTGTAAGTGCAGATTTCGAACTGCTTTTCACATGTATAGACATGTGGTGCACTTACAGTAAAAGCAGTCGCCTACTTCTACCCACCATTATTATCATAGCCTATACAACATGTAATAGGGATAAGCAAAAAAAAAAAAAACTACCGTAACAGTAACCAAACGGGGCTCTGGCACATTTGTAAGTGCAGATGTCGAACTACTTTCTACATGTATAGACATGTGGTACACTTATAAGAAAGGCAGTTCGTCAACTACTACAGACCATGATTATCATGGCCTATACTATGTGAACTAAGTATAAAATAAGTAAAAAACAAAACAGCGCAGAATCAGAAAATTTATACAAATGTTAACGCTACTTCACAAAATTTTAAATTCTTTCTACGGAGATCTTGTGTGTGTGTGTGTGTGTGTGTGTGTACTGGAATGATCAAAATTGATATAGTAGGGTATGGCTCATCAGCGGTGAACCTTCCCAGCGGTTTCGCCAGTTTAATCTTGAGACTTCTCTACTATTGTATTAGGCTGTCTTATATAGCTTAATACAATACTAGAGAGCAATCTAATGATTAAATTGGAGAAATCGCTGGGAAGTTTCACCACTGATGAGTCATCCCTTCCCAAATATTGTCTATCCTCGGTCAACGAACTGTACAAAATTGTCTTAAACTAGAGGTCGGCAAACTTTTGAGTGGATAGAGTCAAAAATTACAATTTACAAAATTTCAAAGTTTTCAAAAAGCCACAACATGTTTTCTTACCAACAAGAATTGTACTTACATAAATAATATTTACGTATGGAACTATATTGTAGCGTAGAAATCAAGTCTCTGTATATCTGAAGATGTGAAAGTATTTATTGATGACGTCAGCACAACTAGTCGACAATTATCAACAAAACTATCTACAGCTAGAGAATATCGAGCAAGCAAGCTAGGCAAATAAATGATGATTTTACAAATAATAAATCTGTTTCCAAATATTTTCATTGAATAATTAAATTAAATAATAAATTATCACTCACTCCTCACTTTCTTACTGCTACTCATTTTGTGTGGTTTTTCTTGCTTCCCTCTTTCTCTTTCTTGTTTTTTTTTCTTTTTCTTCTGTCTATATCGTTGTTTCCTTTGTCTCACTGCTTTGTTCTTATGCATACGTCTGGTGAATCCTGTATAGGGTCAGTGACCCTAAATAAAGGCTTTTTTGTTGTTGTTGTTGTTGTAATAATAACTTATTTCTTCGTCACAATATAAAGAACCACAGAGACGCATGTAGCTCGCTAGCTGCAGTTTACCAACCCCTGAACTAAATGTCCAAAAAAGAGAAATAAAGATAAATAATTCTATTTACAGGTACTGGAGCAGTGAAGTCCGTGAGAATCCTGAAGATCTGACAAATGGAGAGGTCTAGGAATGTAATTAGAAGATCCGGAAGCCATATTAACAGGGGGTCCACGTAGCCTCCAGTTCTCTCTTGGTAAGCCAAGCGCAGATGGACTGAAATGATCTTGTTGAAGATATCTTTCCTCATTTCGCTGGAAGAATGACAAACGTATGGGCGTTGTCGTCTTACATCGCTTGAGAGAACTTCAATGCTTTTCCTTTTTGTCTTTTTCTCTTTATACAGACTCTTTGTAGACACAATCATAGAATTACACACAGAAACCTTGGGTTCACTGTTTCAGATAATAAACTTTAATTATAGTTCTACAATTAATAGATTTTTATTAATACAACCAAACACTTATCATACTATACCTATTTCTTTATTATATTGTAACAAAGTATTTATTAATTTTTATTATTTTTATTAACAGAGTGGTCATTTTTATGTTTATATTTTGCTACTCTGTAAATTTCCCTCGTGGCTTATCTTTTGTTTATCATTCATAGTTTGTCCTTGCCTGAAATAAATTTTGTCTCCTCCTGAAGTTTTTGTCTTCCCTAATTTTCCATGTAGCGATATTTAATAAAATACTAAACTGGCGAAACCGCTAAGAGGGTTCATAAATGATGAGCCAGGCCCTGATTATATTTATCCATCGCAGTAAGGACAGTAGGGAAAGTGTTTCCTGACCACGAGTACATGAGCTTTTCAATGGCAGAAAGCTATCTAGTGGAACAGAAGCCAACTAAACATTTAATTTACATGCTACAAATATCAAGGAACAGGTTAAATCAATGTTTAGTTGATTTCTGTTCCACTAGATTTCTCTCAGATATATAAAAAGCTCATGTGAAGTCAGGAAATGCCTATATTTTGTTTTTAATATCGTCATCTGACCTTTTTTCTATTTTAAATTAATTTTCACGTTATATTCTGTGTTTGGCTAGCTTTTTGACCAAAAAACCATTCAACAGGCCTTATGTCGATGTACATTCTTCTGTTTTTAAGTTTCTTGAAGGACTTCTTGGATCGAAAGTTATCTAAGTGCAGAGAATCTCTCATTTATAAACGCACTCGTTGCATTAAAACGATGTATATTGGAATATTAATTAATTATATATAAAACTAAATAAAGAATTTCATTCTCCATTATATATTATAATTCTTACAAATCAAATAAGATAATTATAGATTTTTTAACCATTACATCACTATATTCAACGTAGACTGTTAAACTATCATTTTGAAGGGCATAAATCCATTTGTTTCGAAACCCATATGAGGGTGCATTGTTTACAAAACACAAAAGAATCCATTTCAATTGAGATAATAGTGTTTTGTTTATTTGATTCTATTTATAGAAGGAGAACCTATTCACAGTATCTACCTGGGTTCAACGTAGCTACTTATTGGTCTACCCGGGAGTTTATTGTTCACCAGAGAATGCAATAGCAACGATCCGTGGAAGCATAACGATGTAACAGAATGGATAGTTAGAGATCACACAAAGCTTTTGTTGAGCATTCAGCGTGAAAAACGTCAACATTTTTTTTTCTAAACCTATCTTAAAGCCTTTTAATCTACAAATTGTCATAATATAGTATATTTTTGAAATTATATACACCCATACCTCGCTTTGCGTCGGGGTTACGTTCCAAAAAAACATGACGCAAATTGAAACGACGCAAAGAGAAAATATGTGAAGGCGCAATCAAAAACAAAGTTGTTGCCATATTTTAGGAAAAAAAATTAAAGACTCGAATCTAAAACAAAGCAACTTCGAAAATCTAACGACGCACAGTGAAAATTAGTAAAAATTAAGCAGCGACGCAACTTCGAAAAATAAAACGCAAAACGAAACGACGCAAAGCGAGGTATTGGTGTATACTCACGAACACATAGGGAGGGTTCACCACTGATAAGCCAAGACCTCTCAATATTTTTCTCATCGCGGTTAAAGACAGTAGAAGTTTATTTTATGTGTAAAAAAAGTATTCGTGCCTTAATGTTTTCAAATCTTCTTTATATATACTTAGTCTAGCCATAAATATTGTTACAAAACCAAATCAGTGATAAAAAATTAAATTTGACCACGTGAAGTATTCAAAATACAGTAGTTGTTATTTGAATATCTCGTGCACACGTGTTTAGAAAAAAAATCAGAATATATTTGTTTTTTTTTATATAATGGATTGGGGTGTTAAAGAAAACTGTATAGCTGTAATAACCTTACACAAGGTAGGCCAAAGTCACACACACACACACAAAGCCTTTATTAAGACATTAGTCTTATACAGATTCTCCGTACAAGGTGCAATATCAGGAAAAGAGCAGCACAGGAAACCAGTAGTTCCGCAACTATATACAATTATTAGTAATAAGGAAAAGTAAGATTTAATATGAAAGGTCGACGCCATCGCCCCAAGTCTTCAATTCCATAAGCGCGGAGCAGAAATAGGGACTAAGTTATTTAGTTCGCCATAAATATAGCATCCAGACACAAAAAAAGGAGGTTTACTCCAGCACAGAGGTAGGCCAAAGTCATTTATCCATTTTTTAAACTTTTACAAAATTTGAATATTACGCGTTAATTTGTTTAATGAACCATTGAAAGGTTCAACATGGCTGGCACTATTAATGACCTTGAATGATCTGGTCGACCGCGCTGGTCTACTTTCTTAAAAGATTATGCCCATAGTTTATTTGAATACCATTTATAAAATTTCACCCTTCAGTGTAGCATATATAAGCAGAACCCCCCATATATATATATATATATATAACTGATCATTTATATCCTCAGCTACCGTTTATGCAGTAAGCCAGTGTTTAGCTCGCACAGACAAGACCGATATACAGAACGGTACAGCTTCTCCTGGCGATTGGTCGGTGGGACGCATGCGCGCGCTCACTAGTTAAGTGTTACGCAAACTCGCTAAGTGTTTATAATCATAATTGGCTCCGTGTTTTTAAAAAGTTAAATTGAAACAAATATTCAGTTCCCAACCTGAAATCAAGTTTCGATAATAAAAATACAAGTTACTACTATCAGTTCTAAGTTGAGGATTTAAACAAATTTATGAATAGTTTCGATTTTGTCATATTTGATTTTTTTAGCGTTGCATGTGTGACCGGTTAATTCTCTAGTATCTACACATTTTTTTTAAATTACGAATGAAGATATTAAGACGCGAATGTTTCTTTTCACAAATAAATCAAACTTCTACTGTCCTTACTGCGATGAAAAATATATTGGTACGGTTTGGTTAATCAGTGGTGAATCCTCCAAGCGATTTCGCCAATTTAATCTACCAGACCGCTTCTTTAGAGCTCTAATACTGTATTGGATCATTCTGCTTTCATATGCAGCACTGAAGGATGGAATCTTAGAAATGATATTTAAGCAAACTATGAACATAAGCTTTTAGGACAGGGAATTACATATAAATACATTTATATATACTAGTCGCCAAGGGAAACTAGACATAGTAGGTGCCATGAGTAGACCTGGAAGACATAAAACGATATGGATGAAGAACATCAAGGATTGACTGAACTTGCAATCTTTACAAGATAATTGATGTTGCACAAATAGAGCCTCAAACAATTTGTCGTTAACACCCATGGTAGCATTCGAAGAAGAAGAAAGCGAGACGACCAAAGTAAGAACATTGTCACAAAGATTTGTCGCAGTTTTCTTCAACAAGAAAGTGCGATATTGCCAAGGTCGCAAGTGTCCCGTCACTTCGTTGTCACAGCCGCTAAATTTGGCCTTTCCTCAATTGTCCTTAATTATGTCACAACTGTCGTGATGAAGCGACGCCCTGTTTTTTACAGAAACACGCCATTTTAACGCCAGCTACTGGGATGGTTACAGAGGTATAAACACGCCATAAACATACAACAACAACAACAAAACCTTTATTAAGACACTATTGTCTTACAAGGGGATTCCCCTAAAAGGTTATATATGTACATGAGTGAGGAGGAAAAACAATTTAGAGGGGAGGGGGAGCAATCAGCCGTTGTCTGTGGAGTTGTATTCGATTTGATGATACCATGGCTGTACCGGAAGTAAGAAGTTTGTGGGTATTGGTAGTGTAGAGCAAGGGACGTAATACGGATCCCTGTGGGACTCCACATTCTGGTTATTTTTGTGCTCTTATATCGTACTTGGGATTTCTTATCCTTCAAGAAGTCGACTATCCAGACCAAAGGTTTTCCTCTGGAGCAACTATCTTAACACAGGGCAATAAGGCGACATCTATATTGTTGCGTAAAAAATTAAAAAAGAAAGTTGTCTGTGGAGTTGAGCACTTCTTCCCTCATTTTATTTATCGCCTTGAAAATTTTTTAAATATTTATAAACACATTTTTTATCCAGCAGGAAACACACAATATATAAAAAGAACGATTTCATAGTTCTTTAATTACCACCATGGCTTACGTCATTTATCAAAATAAATATCAACTAAACTTTGATTCTTTTAAAATACCATTTACAGTAGAACTCCCTGTAAAGGACAACACCTAATTTCAGAGTCAAAGTATCTTTTAGGGAGAGGTCTCCTTTTACCAGAGAGTTTCTAAATGGTAAAAATGGTACAATATAATATAATGCGGCTTATGATTGTAAAACGACATTTTAAAATTATCCCGCATGTGTTTCTTTTCAACGAAAAATCCAAATTTATTTTAAGGAGAAATAATGATTTTTTCTAACCTTAAAGATGAGATATGAAAGGATGAATTGTGAAGAGTAATGATAAACGGAAAAATAAAAGTGTCCAGGGATAGGAATCGAACCCACAGTGTTCCGCTTACCGGGCAGATGTCATGTCCACTAGATTCCCATCCCTGGACACTTTATTTTTCCGTTTATCATTACTCTTCACAATTCATCCTTTCATACTTCATCTCTAAGGTTAGAAATAATCATTATTTCTCCTTGAAATAAATTTGGAATTTTCGTTGAAAAGAAACACATGCGGTATAATTTTAAAATGTCGTTTTAGAAAAAATGGTAATTTTGTAAATGAAAACTGTCCTTTATAGAGAGGTGTCTGCTAGTGGGGTGTCCGCTAAAGGGAGGTTCTACTGTATATATCTATTTTAAAATATAAATAACTAAAAAACCTTTCATTATATCATAAAAAGCAAACTATTCACGTGTTTCAGACAGTTGGTCCTCTCTACGTAATAGACGGAGACCCACTGGTGATTCTCCACCAAACTCTGCAGCGCTGACAGAGGCGCTATTATACATAGTGTATATACATATGTATATACATATGTACATTGTGTCGCGGTCTCACGCAATTCTGACCTTAACTAACCGTTTCATTATTTTTTCAGGATACTTGAATGAGCAATTTTTTGGTCGTTGAGGTACAGCTTGCACCACGCTGATGAGGGTCAACAGTCCGTGGTTAGCTTTTCTTGATTAATCAAGAATGGGTATTTGGCCAATTCTCTGGAATAATTAAAAATCAACGAGAATAGTTTATATTTATTCCGATAGATGGCGCAAACCATCAGCAACTTTCAGTTGCACGATAAGGAGATGCCTTTTTTCATAATTATGAACCTTATCCCAGTACAATATCACATTTGTACTATTTTTTAACATTGTGTATATAATGCATATTATCTTTTTTAAAATAGTACAGACTGTGTATTTTGAATGTATTGACAAGTTGTTAATAAAATTATTTTAAGTGTCAAATTGTCTACGTAATAAAGGTGGGGCTTTTCTCAGTAGAACGATTCAATCAGATATTACCCTGAGGAAAGAGACAAGAAATCACTGATACGTCGAGAGCAATATAAAGGTTGGTTAATGTAATGCTGTAACTTTATCAACCAATTCTCCAACCATCAATTGATGCTCAAAAGTAGAAAATATGTTTTATTCGGAAAACGAACAATCGTGTTAATTGATCTTATTTTGTATATATACACTCATGGACAAAACTTAAGAAAGTGGAAAGTGTTTGATATCGTCAGCCGTCTTATTTTTTTAAGGATATAAAGTCAATTTTGTTCACACTTGGTTATCTCACGTATCTTCGATAAAGTTCACTGTGTATCAAATATTTTTCAGAGTTATTGTCTGAATCCTGATATACATTCATGGGCAAAACTTAAGGAAGTTGTACCTTTTAGCATGTATATCAGGATTGATACAATAATTCTGGAAGATATTACAGTGACCTTTATTGAAGACACGTGAGATAACCAAGTGTGAACAAAATTGCTTCTGTTTCCTTAAAAAAACAGACGACCGGCGACATCAAAACTTTCCACTTCCTTAAGTTTTGTCCATGAGTGTACATGCTGAATGGTACAACTTCTTTCAGTTTTGTCCATGAGTTTACATGCTAAAAGGTACAACTTCCTTAAATTTTGTCCATAAGAGTACATGGGTACAACTTCTTTAAGTTTTGTCCATGAGTGTACATGGGTACAACTTACTTAAGTTTTGTCCATGAGTGTACATGGGTACAACTTCTTTAAGTTTTGTCCATGAGTGTACATGGGTACAACTTCTTTCAGTTTTGTCCATGAGTTTACATGCTAAAAGGTACAACTTCCTTAAATTTTGTCCATAAGAGTACATGGGTACAACTTCTTTAAGTTTTGTCCATGAGTGTACATGGGTACAACTTACTTAAGTTTTGTCCATGAGTGTACATGGGTACAACTTCTTTAAGTTTTGTCCATGAGTGTACATGGGTACAACTTACTTAAGTTTTGTCCATGAGTGTACATGGGTACAACTTACTTAAGTTTTGTCCATGAGTGTACATGGGTACAACTTCTTTAAGTTTTGTCCATGAGTGTACATGGGTACAACTTCTTTAAGTTTTGTCCATGAGTGTACATGGGTACAACTTACTTAAGTTTTGTCCATGAGTGTACATGGGTACAACTTCTTTAAGTTTTGTCCATGAGTGTACATGGGTACAACTTCTTTAAGTTTTGTCCATGAGTGTACATGGGTACAACTTCCTTAAATTTTGTCCATAAGAGTACATGGGTACAACTTCTTTAAGTTTTGTCCATGAGTGTACATGGGTACAACTTCTTTAAGTTTTGTCCATGAGTGTACATGGGTACAACTTACTTAAGTTTTGTCCATGAGTGTACATGGGTACAACTTCTTTAAGTTTTGTCCATGAGTGTACATGGGTACAACTTCTTTAAGTTTTGTCCATGAGTGTACATGGGTACAACTTCTTTAAGTTTTGTCCATGAGTGTACATGGGTACAACTTCCTTAAATTTTGTCCATAAGTGTACATGGGTACAACTTCTTTAAGTTTTGTCCATGAGTGTACATGGGTACAACTTCTTTAAGTTTTGTCCATGAGTGTACATGGGTACAACTTCTTTAAGTTTTGTCATGAGTGTACATGGCTATGTTACCTTGTATAAACCACCAACCAGTGTTCCAATCAACTGGTGACAATTCCAAGAGAAGCTACAAAATCCAAACAGTCGGTGGCACGGAAGAGCAATTTTATTTTTAGAAAAGAAAAAAGAACTCTGGATCCCACCCCAGTAGCTATTCATGGAGTTTACAAAGTGTAATTAGTTCCTTGATGGATTTGTTACCAATTCATCATCATTTTGAATTATAAATAATGATTAAATATATCAATTATCTGTTAATTAAATAGTTTCAAATAGTTTATATATATTTATAGGGATATTATTAGTATAACAAGATTTAATTGATGAGTAGTTTGTATCTTTAGAAAGTAGAACCAATAAAACGACACCAATTCGATGTAGAAATTCAAAACTTGTTAGATAGCTTCATTTGATGTTTATAAAATGTGTTGTATTGTGTGTGTTATTGTGCGTGTTGTTGTGTTGTGTCTAATGTGTGTTTTGTTTGTTGTTGTTTTGTGTAATGTTGTGTTTGTTGTTGTATTGCGTGTTGTGTGTTTGTTATTGTGTTCTTTGTTGTGTGTTTGTTGTTGTGATCTTTGTAGTGTCTTTGTTGTGTGTTCGTTGTTGTATTCTTTGTTGTGTGTTTGCTGTTGTATTCTTTGTTGTGTGTTTGTTGTATGTTCTGTGTAATGCTGTGTTTGTTGTTGTGTTCTTTGTAGTGTCTTTGTTCTGTGTTTGTTGTTTTGTGTTTGTTGTTGTATTGTGTGTAATGTTGTGTTTGTTGCGTGTGTTTGTTTGTGTTTATTGTTGTATTGTGTTATGTGTTATTGTGTGTGAAAAAATGATATTTTTGATTCTTGAACAAAAAGATTTAAGCTTAGTTTTGGAAGCAATTAGAAAGGGGTTTAGCTTATATTTCTAAATAAATATATTAGTTTTGAAAATAGAATAATACGTCATTCAATTTATAGATATAATTTTTTTCAATGTTTGTATTCACAATAAAGGTAAGTGTGTATATCATAGTTAATTTCACAATCCAGATATACATGCTAAAAGGAACAACTTCCTCAAGTTTTGTCCATTAATGTATATTGTGACGAGTTTGATTAAACCTTTAAAAAAATTATGTAATTCACTTCCATAGATTTCTGTGACTGTATTTGTATTATATTTATGTTCATGCAGTTCTCTTTGAAGTATTTTACTAATTCTCTATTACTTTACGTTATCCCCAAAAACTTGAATATGAAAACTGAAGTAAATTATTAATATCAGAACCGTACAACAACGAAATCTCCAGTTATTGTATTTTCTATACAAAAGTCAAGTCGTTTTCTGAATCTCAATCTGGAATGATATTTGTTTCCAACGTTTTTACCGCTATTATTGTTTTTATCCCAAATCAATTATCGATAATCGATCGCTATTGGAAATGGTGTCAGGAAGGGGTCGATCCATTTCAAGGTTAGCATTGATTCCTATTCTCTACCACTTCAAGTTGGATCAATTTCTCTCGGCAGGTTCTGACACCTAGTTCGCTAAAAGCTCTAATATATCTTACAACCCAAACAGAGAGTCTAGTCATGAGGAGTCTTTTACCCCAAACAGAGAGTCTAGTCATAAGGAGTCTTTCACCCCAAACAGAGAGTCTAGTCATGAAGAGTCTTTTACCCCAAACAGAGAGTCTAGTCATAAGGAGTCTTTTACCCCAAACAGAGAGTCTAGTCATAAAGAGTCTTTTACCCCAAACAGAGTCTAGTCATAAGGAGTCTTTTACCCCAAACAGAGAGTCTAGTCATAAAGAGTCTTTTACCCCAAACAGAGAGTCTAGTCATAAATAGTCTTTTACCCCAAACAGAGAGTCTAGTCATAAGGAGTCTTTTACCCCAAACAGAGAGTCTAGTCATAAGGAGTCTTTTACCCCAAACAGAGAGTCTAGTCATAAGGAGTCTTTTACCCCAAACAGAGAGTCTAGTCATGAAGAGTCTTTTACCCCAAACAGAGAGTCTAGTCATAAGGAGTCTTTTACCCCAAACAGAGAGTCTAGTCATAAGGAGTCTTTTACCCCAAACAGAGAGTCTAGTCATAAGGAGTCTTTTACCCCAAACAGAGAGTCTAGTCATAAGGAGTCTTTTACCCCAAACAGAGAGTCTAGTCATAAGGAGTATTTTACCCCAAACAGAGAGTCTAGTCATAAGGAGTCTTTTACCCCAAACAGAGACTCAGCTAAGAGGTCACTTCTAGGAGAGAGATTTGAAATATTTTATTGACCTCATACACAAGTCAATGGTAGTAATATATAATAATCATAAAAAGAGGGATTAAATAAAAGAGTAAACTATATACAGTTATGTACAGTCCAGGAGACAACGACTAAGAATCCTCCTCCAGACAGTAAGTCACGTTCTCCCCTCATCTCAAGGCTCAGAAAGAACCTGTGTAGGAGAGAGAGAGAGGTCACCAAAAATTGCCGTTAGCCGACGGTATTGCACGTCGTCAAGGCGGGGTATTGGGTAAAGTTTTCAACTAGCAATAATCGCGCCTCGGAAGCTCCTCATTTGGCTATGATATCGCCTCTGCGCAAAGAGAGAGAGACAATTGACATATTTTTATTGACATCTAGTCAATACATGTAAAGTGCACAGTCCGCACTAATTATGAGAAAATGAGAAATTTATAATGAGGATGATGGTTATAATAAAAAATGATTTTAAAAATGATTAAAAAATACAACTATGTACATGGCGCCTCTGCCACCGCTGCAGAGAGAGAGAGAGAGAGATTATTATAAAATATATTGTATTTTCTAAAGAAATGTAAAAAAATATGGAACGCTTCACGATTTTGCGTGTCATCCTTGCGCAGGGGCCATGCTAATCTTCTCTGTATCGTTCCAATTTTAGTATATGTACCGCCGAACAAGCGTGTGAGAGAGAGAGATTGAAACTGATTTATTACAATGTCTATATAAGATTATATACGATTAAATACAAAATTGATTTTTGACCAGTGACAAGCTGGAAATACGTCGTATTTTAAACAAGATGAAATATGAAATCTACAAGTATTTTATATTTCTTCAAATAAAAGACACTTCGGCCAGTAAATCTTTTTATTGTCTCGACGTTTCGACAAAAATCTTTTGTCCTCGTCAGGAGCGAACAAAAATTAAAACATTAGGCAAAGCGTTAAAAATTATTCTATTTTATAGATATCGAATTTAATAATACCCCCCCCCCCTCGCCTACTAACAATAGAGCTGTAACGGCGTTTATATGACTTAATAAAGATAGGTTTTGTTGAATAAATACGAATATAAATAAGATTATATAATGATAAATATACATATATATACACCCATACCTCGCTTTGCGTTGGGGTTACGTTCCAAAAAACACGACGCGAATTGAAACGACGCAAAGTGAAAATAAATTTTCACATAAATAAATTACAAAATATTTCAAATAAAATTATATTAAATTTGCGTTGATTTTTAGTTAGAAAGGGAATCCCAAATTTTGATGGCATGGCGCAATCAAAAACAAAGGTGTTGCCATATTTTAGGAAAAAAAAAATTAAAATTAAAGACTCGAATCCAAAACAACGCAACTTCGAAAATCTAACGACGCACAGTGAAAATCAGTAAAAATTAAGCAGCGACGCAACTTCGAAAAAAAACGCAAAACGAAACGACGCAAAGCGAGGTATTGGTGTATAAATATATACAAGGTCTTCATTGGTGAGAGAGAGAGAGAGAAAGAGAGGCTGGGTGGGTATAGCCGTGGTTTTACACCATGATATCTCATGGAAGCCAGCGCTACCATTGTAATATCAAATCAGTATTTCGGAGACGTATCGTTGTTGGAATTAAGGTGGAGAGACAATGGGATCATACATTGTTGGGCAAAATTGTGGAAAAATAGACAGAAGAGGCATCCTATTGTTTGAATAACTGGTATTGTATATGTCCTACTTGGGATAATTGTAAAATTGCCATAGAGGGGGCCCTTGAAATGTGATTGGTGGGTTCACCAGACCTTACGGAACTGTTTTGGGGGATTGGCGAATATGATAGAAATAACTTACCGCAAGGTGTCAAAATATATACTCATAGGACAAAACTTAAGGAAGTGGGGGTCGGTGGAAGGATCGTCTAAACGTTGGTTTTCGACCGCTACGACCCGGGTTCGAATCCCGCATTGGGCACGTTTTTTTTCTTATATAAAAAAAATGCTCCAATGGTCCCCGATACTTGCAAAAGTCCAACTCCACCAGCGAGTGCAAGTAACCAGACGGGGCTTTGGCACATTTGTAAGTGCAAAGTCGAACTGCTTTTCACATGTGCAGACATGTGGTGCACATACAGTAAAGCAGTCGCTAACTACCTAGAGATAAGAAAGAAGAATGAAGTGGAAAGTATTTGATGTCGCCGGTATATGCACGTTATAGATTAGATCAAGTTTAATACTTTATATATATATATATGAAAATAACAATAATTAAAATAATCAAAAAGGTCAGTTGATTGGTATTAAAATCAAAATTCATGATTAGCGTATTTCACGCAAGTTTGGCCTCAAATACTCATTTCTTGATTTCTCAGGAAGTCTCTGAGACCAAAATATTTTTGTTTGTAGAGGTACAGTCTGTACCATTCTGGCGAGGGCCAACAGCCCGAAACGCGTTCGTGGTTGACCTTTATTTGATTTATCAAGAAAATGGGTTGGTCAAATATCAGGAAACACGTTAAATCAACGTTTAGTTTATTTCTGTTTCACTAGACGGCGCTCTGCCATCTAAAAGTTCTTGTGAATGTGGTCAGGATATGTCTTTTTTGATTTTAATATATATATATATATGCATATATATTGTTCTGAAAATAAATAAATCCATACTTAAATCATTAGATAATAAAAAAGGCATATATTGGCAAATAAATCTTTTATTCAATCCAATATATGCCTTTTTTATTATCTAATATACTACTCTGGATGACCCTCTGTGTTCCCCCAACCCCCCTACAGTTCCAGATTCGGCCCCCTGCGACTTCTTCCTTTTTGGAAAGCTCAAAAAAAAAAAGTTAAAGGGTCGAAATTTCAGAGCATAGAAGAGATCAAAGTGGAATCGAAGAAGGCCATGAAGGCGATCCCGAAAACAGACTACCAGAGGTGTTTTGCCGACTGGAAAAAAAGGTGGCTGAAGTGCATCGTGGCCAACGGGGACTACTTGGAAGGGGACAATTTGAATTTGGTAGAATAATATATATATTTTTTAACTTATGAGCAAAGTTTCGAAACTTTTTGATCAGAGTAGTATATTACAAAGGTGGCTGATAATTGAGGCTATAGGATGTCGTTCATGAGAGGTTCTACTGTACATCTTCAAGTTAAATTCTACAGATGAAATAAAAGACAACGTACCCAACCGGTCGTTCCCATCGTGTGAACCAACGGACAGCGTGCTTTGGTTGCTAGGCAACGGTCGCGTGCACACTCCACCCTAACGAATGACCCCTAACTGAATGGGTCGCCAACACGATATATCCAGGAAATTGGCAATATTGGGGATAACCTTGACTTGCCCCGTTATTTGTCACTGTATACTTACTCATGATAAAGATAGAAAGGTATTGTTGTCACTGTAAGGTGTCAAGGTAAGATATAGAATTAATGTTGTCACTTCTACATGCTCAAGATAAGATATAGAATTAATGTTGTAACTGTACATGCTCAAGATAAGATAGAAAAGTAATGTTGTCACTGTACATGCTCAAGATAAGATAGAAAAGTAATGTTGTCACTGTACATGCTCAAGATAAGATAGAAAAGTAATTTTGTCGCTCTCTCTGTACCTTACCTGTACCTCTTTACTTATAGAAAAGTAATGGTGTGACAGTACATGATAAAAATCATAAAATGTTATTATAAATAATATGTTGTCACTGTATACCTGCTAAAGATAAGTTAGAGAGACGGACAATGTTGTCACTGTACCTGCTCAAGATAAGATTAAAAAAATGCTCCAATGACCCCCGATTCTTGCAAAAGTCCAACCTCACCAGCGAGTGCAAGTAACCAAACGGGGCTCTGGCACATTTGTAAGTGCAAAGTCGAAGTGCTTTTCACATGTGTAGACATGTGGTGCACTACTTTACCTACTTAATGAGAGAGGTGAATTTACTTTTTATCAATCAACTTTATATATAGTCATGGCTCAGGTGTTTCGGGGACAGCTCAAAGTTGACCTTCCCACTGAGAGACATGGGGACACATGTTCTAGGGGTTGGGGGAACCTACCGCGAAACGCGAGGGAGTATCCATTGGACGAGGGGGGCCAAGCACAGGAGTCGTGGGGGCGCTTCCACGACGAGGGACCGCGCTCTTTTCATATGTGGAACACTCTGGAGACACACGGGGGAGTCAGTGACACAACGACACAACTACAAGGACAATATTTGTAGATCAACTGTTCCTTGTTCTTGTCCAAACATCATTTTATTAGGTACCACTCAAAAAGAGCAACCTAGTTTATGATTATGAAAAATACATCTCTTAATCGTGCAACTCAAAGTTGCTGATGGCTTGCCCCATCTATCGGATTAAATATCAACTATTCTCGTTGATTTTTAATTATTCCAGAATTGGCCAAATACCCATTCTTGATTAATCAAGAAAAGCTAACCATGTACACGTTTCGGGCTGTTGGCCCTCATCAGCGTGGTGTAAGCTGTACCTCAACAACCAAAAAACTGGTCATTCAGGCATCCTGAAAAATCATGAAACGGGTAGTTAAGGCCAGAATTGCGTGAGACTGCGACACAATATGAAAAAAAAATAGTACAAATGTGATATTGTACTGGGATAAGGTGCATAAATTATGAAAAAGGCATCTTCTTATCGTTCAACTGAAAGTTATGATATTTTATTTCATTCATTTTAAGGGAGGCATCACATAAGACTCAGTAATTTAACGAATGACCCTGGAGAAACTTCAGACCAAGTTCTCTCAATCTTCTTCTTGGAGTCAAGAATTCATTCAAACTTTGCCGGGAATGAGAATCATGAAGCTCATAAGTTTCTCTCAAAGATTATAAAATCAGACTGAGATTAATAATTCTTATATAACCTTGTTTATGATATTTGAAACAATGAATAATATTAAAGATGAAGAAGGCATATCCTGACCAAAAGCACATGTACTTTTTAGATGGTAGAGCGCCATCTGGTGGAATATAAATCAATTAAACATTGATTTTAACTTATGAAAAAGGGAATCAAGAATGGCAATTTGGCCAAATCTGGAATAATTAAAATCAACGAGAATAGTTGATATTTATTCCGATAGATGGCGCAAGCCATCAGCAACTTTCAGTTACACGATAAGGAGATGCCTTTTTCATAATTTATGCACCTTATCCCAGTACAATATCACATTGGAACTATTTCTTCACATTGATTTTAACTGTTCCCTGATATTTGGCCAACCCATTTTCTTGATAAATCAAGAAAAATCATCCACGAATTATTAAATATATTAAAACAAAATGTTAACGCGGGATTCAATTCCGGTTCATGGCTGTTGGGAATCGAGGGTGTTCCCCTCTAGTCCACCGACTATTTCAATTGTTCTTCGGGTACATCTCCTATCATGTGAAAAAATAGTAAAAAGCGAATTTTTACTAGAATTAGATGGATAAAAATTAAACGCATTAAATATGTTATTGATTTAAAAAGCTTCTCTAGCCAAAGTGCCGTTTTTTATATTAAAAAAAATATATATTTTGATGCATTAGCGCGCCATCTGTTATGAAAATTCGAAACTATTATAGACGTATATGATTCTTTTAAAAATTAAACAATTTATACTGCCCTTACTGTAATAGAAAAATTAATGGGAGGGACTGGTTCATGAGTAGTGAAACCGCTTGGAGGGTTCACCACTGAGTCAGGGGGGCCCTCCCATTAATTTTTCTATTGCAGTAAGGGCAGTATGAATTGTTTAATTTTTAAAAGAATCATACACGTCTATAATAGTTTCGAATTTTCTTTAAAAAATATATTTATAATGCTGTATTACGGTTGATGTGTATATTTGAATTCATTATTTTTATTATTATTATTATTATTTGTTGGATAGATTGTTAGAAGATGTAGGGAGCTGGCGTGTGAAGACGAGGAACACCGGACATGGAGCACAGGACGACCATAGAAGAGATCTCGGAGAACGACCTAGAGCAGATGACACGAGACCTGACAGACAAGAATGGATCAAGGTCAGGGGACCATTTTATCGAGGAGCCTCCAGTCATAGAAAGACTGCTGGAGAGCTCCAGGACATCAGGGGACCATAACTGTCCACAGCACTGACCAGGAGTCAAGATAGCAAATGTAAATATCTTTGTTTACTTTTACTGTTGTTATTTATTGAAGTTGTAAATAAAAATATGTAAATAAGATTGACCATTCGTTACACTTTTTAGAGAAAAACTTGTAACCTTTTTGAGGTACCTTGTACCTGCTGGATAAAAAATTTGATTATAAATATTTTAAAATTTTCAAGGCGATTGATAAAATGAGGGAAGAAGTGCTCAACTCCACAGACAACGGCTGATTGCTTCCCCTCCCCTCTAAATTGTTTTTTCTCTTCACTTATGTACATATATAACCTTCACTGATATATTCGATAGACCGATCATATTAGTTTTGAAGATTATTTGTTGATTGGAAGTTTGGAAAAAAGATATAGCTACTTCACAACCAAATTTTATATTTAGGTTCACACGTATCAATGACTCGTTGTCTCTAGTGAATCATTTTCCTGAGGAAAGAGACAGCACAAGTAACGGAAACATCGGGGACTAAATATAACTAAAGTAGCTACATCTTTTTCTAAAGATTATATTAGTATAAAATAAAAGGATTTAAAAGCACGAATGTTTATTTTTATACATAATACAAACTTCTATTGCCCTTACTGGGATGAAAAAATATATTAAGGAGGGCTTGGCTCATCAGTGGTGAACCCTCCCAGCGGTTTCGCCAATTTAATCTACCAAACCGCTTCTCAGAGCTCTAATACTGTATTGGACGTAGTAACAATTATTCCGCCTTCTACATGCTATAAGATAAGCATTTTAAGGCTCGATACTGTATTGGACGATTCTGCTTATATACGCAGCACTGAAGGATGGAATCTCAGAAATAGTTTTCAAGAGAACTATGGACATAAGCTTATAGGACAGTAGAATTATATAGAAATATTTGCATCGAACAATGCTCTTCCGCAAACAAAAAAGACAAAGTCAGTTAGGCATAAATTAACACAAAGCAATAAAAGCGCCATCTATATATATAAAATAAAAGGACTTAAAAGCACGAATGTTTCTTTTAATACATAATTATATTAGTATTATTTTATTATAGTATTAGTATCAATTATTATCAATTATTTTATTTCCAAATCGCTATATCCCGCAAGGGATACTTGTGTCAAACAAGGAGAAAAGTTTATTTACATAAGTTATTTACATTATTCAACGCATGAAAACATTAGAGATCCAGATTTTGTAGAAAGTTTAGAATGTATTTACAAAATGAATTGAACTTTAAATATGATTTTTTATCGGAAATCAAATCGTTAAGTTCACAAACAACTAGTTCATTCTTCATTCTATAATCTTGAAATGCTGGGCATTAGATCAGTAGATTTAGTATATATGTGCTTTTGGTCAGGATATGCCTTCTTTATTTTTAATATCAACACCTGACCTTTAAAATTGTCTATTGTTTTTCATGTGTTAAGCGTATTTACGCAAGGTTGACCTTAAATACCCATTTCTTGGTTTCTTAAGAAGCCACTGAGACCAAAAATATTTTTAGTCGCAGTGGCACAGCCTGCTCCACGCTGACGAGCGCCAACAGCGCGAAACGCGTTCGTGGATTCGCACCTTTTAGCATGTATATCGTGATTCAGACAATAACTCTTTAAGATACACTCATGGAAAAAAACTTAAGGAAGTTGTACCTTTTAGCATGCATATCGGGATTTAGACAATAACTCTGAAAGATACACTCATGGACAAAACTTGAGAAAGTTGTACCTTTTAACATGTATATCAGGATTCAGGCAATAACTCTGAAAGATTCACTCATGGAGACAAAACTTAAAGAAGTTGTACCTTTCAACATGTATATCGGGATTCAGATAATAACTCTGAAAGATATTACAGTGACCTTTATTGAAGACACGAGATAACCAAAGTGTGAACAAAATTGTCTCTGTCTCCTTACAAAAAAATAGACGATCCGACATAAAAGACTTCCCACTTCCTTAAGTTATGTTCATGAGTGTATATCAAATAATCCTCTCAAACCTTCTTTATTCCAGATTATTCTATCCAGGGACAGATAGAGAACAGTCTCGTCACACAAATTTCCCAATTCCTTCAAATCAGCATATTTAGATACCATTGTTCTTATCACTTGGCAAATAATAAAAAAAAAAAAACTAACGACCTTGCTACATCATCATTGTTTGTTTCTCTTTATTTTGTCAATTTAAATATTCCTTGTACAAATAGAACTCTTATTCAAATCCCACATTACCCAGTTTATATGTGTTAATTTGCCAAAGCTGGTATTGTGGCTTTGTCATCGACCCGAGGCCGCTAGTTTGCTGCGACGGTCAATAGATGGTGTCTAGTTTTGACGTCTATTTTGACGGGAGAGGCGCCCCTCTGCTGTGATATAGATGTATGGAGACATCTGAGGCTCTTCGTTGGACACGAAAACAACAACAGAAAATTGACATGAATCCAGAACAGCAGCTTTACAAGTCCAAGATTGAATACGACAGCTGTGATAGAGATGTATGGAGATATCTGAGGCTCTTTATTGGACACGACAACAACAACAACATAAAATTGACATGAACCCAGAACAGCAGTTTTACACACCCAAGATAGTGGACATTACGACTGCTGTGATAGAGATGTATGGAGACATCTGAAGCTCTTCATTGGACACGACAACAACAACAGAAAATTGACACGAACACAGAACAGCAGTTTTACACACCCAAGATAGAAAACATTGCTGTGATAGAGATGAATGGAGACATCTGAGGTTCTTCATTGGACACGACGACAACAACAACAGAAAATTGACATGGACTCAGAACAGCAGCTTTACACACCCAAGATAGAGAACATTGCTGTGATAGAGCTGTATGGAGACATCTGAGGCTCTTATTGGACACGACAACAACAGAAAATTGACATGAACCCAGAACAGCAGCTTTACACACCCAAGATAAAGAACGACTGCTGTGATAGAGATGTATGGAGACATCTGAGGCTTTTCATTGAACGCGACAACAACAGAAAATTGACATGAACTAAGAACAGCAGTTTTACACACCAAAGAAATTTTGTAAATTGTAATTTTTTGACTCAAAAGATTGCCGACCCCTGGTCTAACCCTATTCAATAATAGAACTCTAGGAGAAGCGGTATGAGAGATGAAACTGACGAAACCGCTGTGAGTATTCCCTACTGATGAGACACCCCCCAATATATTTTCCATTGCAGTAAAGACAGCGGGAAGTTTATATTACTATTCACTAGCGCGCCATCTGTTATGAAAATTAGAAACTATTTTAGACGAGTAAGATTATTTTTTAAACTGGCGAAACCGTTGGGAGGGTTCACCATTGATAAGCCAGGCCCTCCCTTTAATTTTTTTCCATTGCAGTAAGGGCAGTAGAAATTGTTTAATTTCAAAAAGAATCTCACGCGTCTAAAATAGTTTCGAATTTTCATCACAGTAGAAGTGTTTTATTTGTAAAATAAATGTTATCATTTTGTGTATGTGACAATTAAAACAAGTGTATTGACACCTATTCAACAGCAAAATGAGATTTTGAAATTAGATTTAAAAATAAAGAGAAATATTTACACCAAACGAAGCCTTCTCTGAATGAACGTCTGGATCCTATCAGGAGCTTAAAGCCGTCTTGAGTTCAGACAGACCCTTGTCAATTCTGGAGTTCTTGTCCACAACATGCTCAATGGCAATGTTGAGGAATTTAAAGAGAATAATGTATGTTTGTGATATTCAAGTACCAAAAAGAAGAACATCTTCCTTTAAAAAGTCATTGGTTGAATGCATTTGGTAGAAATGTATCTTTTGGTAGTATTTGTGCCTATTACATAAATATACAAGGTATGTCCCATAAGTTCCCGGACTGGGTCCATAAAAAAAAAGGTAAGATTTTTTTAATTTTTTTTTTATTAAAACTTTTCAAAGTAATCCCCCCTTGCTTCAACGCACCAGCGCCATCCTTTCTCCCAATTGTCGAAACAGTTTTTATAGGCCTCTTTTGGAATGCTCTTCAATGCCAGCAGCGATTTTTCTATTATGTCTTCCCTGGTGTCAAAATGTCTTCCTTTTAGAACTGCTTTGAGTTTGGGGAACAGGAAAAAGTCATTTGGTGCGATGTCTGGGGAATAGGGTGGTTCAGGTAGGATTTCTGTCCCGTTTTTCGCCAAAAAACTCGTCACCAAGTGCGCTGTGTGAGGGCGGGCATTGTCATGGTGTAGGATCCAGTCACCATTAGTCCATTTTTCTGGCCTTTTTTTTCGAATCGCTTCCCTTAGACGGTGAAGAATGCTCAAATACATTTCCTTAATAACTGTTTGGCCTGCAGGAAGATACTCGTGATGAACAATGCCCTTGTTATCCAAAAAAGCGACCAGCAACTCCTTGTTTCTGGATTTCAATATCCTGGATTTTTTGGGTCTAGGCTCACCCAGACCTCTCCACTCGGCAGATTGACGCTTGGTTTCAGGGTCATAGCCATAGACCCATGTCTCGTCGCCTGTGATTATTTTGTCTTTCCATTCCGGATCCGTTCTTGTCATTTCCAGCATGTCCTCACAGGTTGCAAGCCGACACAGTTTTTGCTCATTAGTGAGGAATCTTGGGATGAATTTTGCAGGAGTCTTTTTGAGCCTCAAATCTTCGGTTACGATCCTTCCAATCGTTGTTTTAAAGATGCCTGTGTCTTGCTATAGCTCCAGAAAAGTGGTTCGAGGATTTTATTTTATCAAATCGGTGATTTTTTGCACATTTTAACCAGTCCTTTGAAATTTTGGGCGTCCTTGACTAGGATCATCTTCAATGGAAATTCTGCCAGCTTTAAATCTAGAATGTCATTTGATGCTTTATTAAGCATTTCAAAAGTTTCGGTTGCTGATATTTGAAGTTTCACGCAAATTCTATGCAAATCCTCTGCTTCAATTTTTGTTCCATCGTAAAATCGCCGCAGCGCTAGGTGTGACCTTTAAATAAATTAGAAAAACTTTGGCGCACGCGCACGTACCGCCTCGATATTGGTACCACCGTGTTGCCAGATATTTTTTCTATAATAAACTGTCAAATTTATTTACATTTTTCATTTATTTATTTTTTTATGGACCCAGTCCGGGAACTTATGGAACATACCTTGTAGTTACAAATTTTCTTCTTTTGTAAATTTTGTTAATAGTTTAGTTAGATATGTAAAGTTTAACTATATAAAAATAGCTAGCTGGACAAATAAATAGACAAGGGCCATTAGCCCCAAACCATGGTCTCTAGGTGGACGCTTCTCAGTTTGCCAAAGCTGGTGTTGTGGCTTTGTCACCGACCTGAGGCCGCTAGTTGCGGCGACGGTCAATAGATGGCGTCAGGTTTGGGCGATTATTTTGACGGGAGAGGCGCCCTATGCTTTTATGAAATAAAGAGTAGTCAGTCAAAAAGGTGTGTGTAGTTAGTCAAAAAGGTAGGTGTATTCAGCAATCGAACGGCTCTAATTCAATGGTAATCTTCAGCTGAAAAGGTCTGGCCTATACAGTCTCTGCCAAACCAAAACATAAGTTACTAACCAGGCTTATAGATAAAGGAAGTTGCAAAGATTCCTATCTATCGTTGCTGGGACCTATGTCCGCCCAGATAGACTATATATATATGTTATATAAAAAAAAAATATGTTTTTCAAATATATTTCATAGATAAAATACTGTGTTAAATCGACCGCCAGAGGTCACTCTTCCCCTATAAAAACTCGTTGTTGTTCTTTTCCGATGGCTCAAAAATCATTCATTTTGGTTAGCAGACCCGTAAAATAAAGATATTTTCTCTCTCTCTTTCCCGATGGCCGGCTCGAATCTTTTGTAAATTATGTAAATAAGCCTTTCATTTTTTTTTTATTCTTACGCCTTAAGTCAGGCATTATTTTTCTTAATTTATGTTTATATATTTTGATAAGCTCAATTAAAACAGACTAGCAAATAATGATTTAAACAGTTTTATTATTTCTACCACAACTGCAATATCACATACTCATGGATTCCAAGAACAAACAAATGACCAATAATTCCTCTACAAGCAAATAAAGGCTTATCTCAATAATATTCAAAAATCAACAGAATTATTTTTTCATAATATGTATGTTATAAAAAAAAAAAGAGATTTTCTGTTGATTTTTGATTATCTTGAGGATTATGCTATGGTAATGCAGTCGTGGTTAAAATATATAAAGTATAATAATATAAATAGTTTTGATCAGTATTGTATCAGTATCTTTAATTGAGCTCTAAAGGAATATATTAAAAACATAATTTAATAAAAGTAATGCCTGGCTTAAGGCGTAAAGAAGAAAATAAAATATTACATATTTACATATCTACAGAAAGATTTGAGCCGGCCAACGGGAAAAGAGAAAATGTCTTTATTTACGGGGCTGCTAACCAAAATGAATGATTTTTGAGCCCCGATGGACGCATAAAGCGGAATATAGATAAAGCACAGTTGGAGGGGCCTGGAGATGGGTAGCCAGGGAAAGAAGAGAGAGAGAAAATATCTTTATTTTACGGGGCTGCTAACCAAAATGAATCCAGGGGCCAGGGAAACAACAACAATTAGTTTATATAGGGGAAGCGGCGACCTCTGGCGGTCGACTTAACAGAGTTTTTCTAGTAATTATAATTTTTAAATAAAATAATATATTTATATAACATATGTATATAAGTAGACAATGTTCCTATGTAACTAAGTGTAAGACGGATGAGTCAAAGATGTAGAACAAAGTGGAGTAGATAAGTCACATTGTGTTGGTGATAAGATTGTTCGATGATAACAATGATAAAAAAAAACTTTTGGCAAACTTTGGATCTTTCATTTGTTACGAAACAAACCTTCCAATATTCAATCGTTGAATCAACATTTCAATCCTGATACCAATATGTAGATATCGAACATTTGGTTTTAATAAGAAATGGAAGCGACAAAGAGCACAAATGTTTCTTTTAAACATAAAAACAAATGGGGGTCGGGGGGAGGATGGTCTAAACCGTTGGTTTTCGACCGCTACGACCCGGGTTCGATTCCCGCATTGGGCACTTTTTTCTGATTAAAAAAAAAATGCTCCAATGGCCCCGATTCTTGCAAAAGTCCAACTCCACCAGCGAGTGCAAGTAACCAAACGAGGCTCTAGCACATTTCTAAGTGCAAAATCGAACTGATTTTCACATGTGTAGACATGTGGTGCACTTACAGTTAAAGCAGTCGCCTTCTTCTACCCACCATGATTATCATGACCTGTACTATGTGTAATTAGGGATAAGCAAAAAAAAAAAAAAAAATAATAATAAAAACAAATTTCTACTGTCTTTACTGCGATGAAAAAAAATATTGGGAGGGCTTAGCTCATCACTGGTGAACACTCCCAGCGGTTTCGCCAATTTGGTTTTATATAGATGGTAAGCTTGAGTTTATCAACTCGTTTTCATATATTTATAGAAAAAATAATAAACTTATATGGTATTTTTCGTTTATGATATACAGCCAGATTCGACCGTAACGAAATCCTTTTTTTTCAAGACAATTCTTCTTCCATAGTTAAAGAAGTAGAAAACTAAAGTAAGATAAAACAGGCTAACATTGCTTGTTTTTTAATCTTTCTTGAACTCCGGGACGAGTCTAGTGTAAGGAGAAGAATCGATATAACAATCTTCTGTTGTAAATTTAATAAGTAGTGAGTCGTGACAGAGGAACTGTTATCGTGTCCAATGAAGAGCCTCAGATGTCTCCATACATCACTATCGCAGCAGCCGCAATGTCCTCTATCTTAGGTATGTAAAGCTGCTTTTCTGGGTCCATGTCAATTTTCTGTAAGGTTGCGGCCATTGCTGGGTATGAGAATATGTGAGTAGGTGTTAGTTCCACACCAGGACAGTTGTTACATGTCCTATAGGTTCTTGTGTCATCTGGATGTATTGTCATTCCTTTATAGTGTTTTGTTCTAAGTCTTGTTATAGTTTTTGTAATTCTTCTCTTAGAGTTTATTCCGAATATTTAATCTTTTCTTATTTTTTGTTGAATTATTTTGTATTTTGTCGAAGCATCAGCGTCAAATACTGACAATTGTGTTTTCCTCTGGCTTAACTCTCTGACTTCCTTTGTTATGAGGAACTGTTCAGTATTTAAATAAATAATCCAAGACACTCCTTGTAGTGACCAACAGTACATCACTACCGACCTTACCTTTAGAGACATTTTTTAAACTGAAAGCTACTTAACGACCTTCCATTTCCAGTAAAACGCTACAGTTAAACCTGCCTATAGCGCCCCCTCTTGGAACTCACCAAAATAGGATGCTATAAAGATGAGGTGCTATAGACAGGTCACTTTTAATGTAAATCGCATCGTACAACGTATTTAAAATCTGGTGCTATAGAGAGGGAGGTGCTATTTAGTGTTGTGATATGTTAAATAACATATAATAATGTTACGTATTGTATTTTTTATTGACTATGAAAAATCATGGCATTTGTCAATTGTTTTAACTTTATGTAAAATATTTCCTTTTTACCTCTATTATTCTATTTTGTATAAAAGGAGATTACTGGATTAAATGAACATTCAGTTCAACTTGTAAAGCAGAGTCTTATTCAGATAACAATAACCATTACAACATGGCGCGGTCGACAGGATTCGAACCTGTGCGGGAAAATACGGCAGCCGTTAAAACCTTTCCCAGTTCCAGATTATCCATGGCAGACAGTGTCATTAGACTTTTTTTTTTATTCAGAAAAAGCCCTATTTGTTAGTGGTCGACAGATATATTGGCTCCCCGGAGGTATTTACATTAATCGCCGTAGGTGGGTTAACTGTATATTGCACAACAGAAAATATTCCTTTTTTTTTTTTCAGGAGAACCATACCAAAATCTTCAGTGAAGGGAATACAATTTCTTTTCAAACTGCAGAACAGTTCGGGCAGTTGTCCATCAATGGTTACGACCAAGAATATCCATAAGTTACTAGTGGTATCATACTGAATACGTTAGTTTAACCTACCACACACTGTAAGTAATTCTAACCTAAAAGTTTAAAATGTAAAAATGTAGGAAAGAACACGTGTGAGGTTTATAGCTACATGTAGTCCTATCAAGGCATTTACCATCATTTTCCCTAACCTGCAGGGCTTGGTCTTCGGGCATGGCCTAGACGATAATGTCCTGACCATCCTGGTGTCTGTCAAGACCCACATCTATAAGTACTTCCTAGGTGTGGAACTGAGGAGTGAAGACCTTGTCTAGAGGAGGACTCTCTCAAGGTGGGGAAGTCTTCCTTGCTGAATACATATGTACATATACAACTGTATATATTTTAATGATAACACCATCCTGACGTCTACCAAGACACACATCTATAGGTACTTCCTCGGTGTGGAACTGAGGAATGTTCAAGAAGACCTTGTCTGGAGGAGAACTCTCTCAAGGTGGGGAAACCTTCCTTACTGAATACATGTGTACACATATACAACTATATATATTCCCCTACATTTTATCTACCCTTTATTTACTATTTTAATATATTTTATACATTTGTAAAAATTGATTAGAAGAATCAATAAATATGTTTAAATTGTCAAATTGTCTAGTCCTATCAAGAAAGATAAAGTCGATATATCGTCCTATGACACCGCGGATCCATTTTCTTGAGGATCTTGGGAGAGATTTACGGTTCGGAGATTTTATGAGGCTAGAAGTGTTTTCCCATTTGGCTGAGTGAAGATACCTACAGCATCATCCTGATTGCGAGTCTTCCATAAAGTGAGAACACGTCGGTAGATGGGGGCCTATTTTGGATGAGCGATTGGTGGTTTCACCTTGATTGGATGCTAGCAGAGTTGATCGATTTTACACACACATACAGGTTTTTTTAAGACCACCGGTCTTATACAGATTCACCGCAGGAAGGAAGCATAGATAGAGCTCCTATACTCCAGGCAGCACAGACCCCAACGTGCGACGTATGTCCAGTTGTTTAGATACGAACACATACAACTTTATTAAGACCACCAGTCTTATAGAGATTCACCACAGGAAGTAAGCATAGATAGAACTTCTATACTCCAGGTAGCACAGAACCCAACAACAGTCTCCAGGTCCAACGCATGAATCTAAGTTATTTTTCCTTCTCAGTGCTTTGTAAAAGTTATACAGGGACAGAAAAACCATTCGACTTGATATAGCGCTGGTTAAAATAAACGATATTAAAACATAATATCAACATTAAAAACAATTTTCAATTTTGTTTTACAATCACAAGCCGCATTATATTATATTGTATTATAAATTACTTATGTATTATTTACGAACGGAAAAATATGTCCAGGGTAGCCTAGTGGACATGGCATCTGCCCGGTAAGCGGAACACTGTGGGTTCGATTCCCATCCCTGGACACTTTTATTTTTCCGTTTATCATCACTCTTCACAATTCATCCTTTCATACCTCATCCCTAAGGTTAGAAATAATCGTTATTTCTCCTTGGAATAAATTTTGATTTTTCGTTGAAAAGAAACTCATGCGGGATAATTTTCAAATGTCGTTTTACAATCACAAGCAGCATTATATTATATGGTAATTTAAAACACTCATTACCCAACGTATTTACACATTTTCGAAATATTATTATGTAATTAGAAACGGGTGGTTATACGCACAGAGAAGAAGGAACACAAGTCGGGGAGATGAGCTTCTTTTATAAGAGAACGATCATTAAAGCTTTCCGACAAGATGTCTTTCTACCTATTGTATAGCAAGTCTGAAGAATCTGTTTCTTTCGAAATTTTTTTGGAGGATAGTAAAAATCTATGTATACACTCATGGACAAAACTTGAGGAAGTTGTACCTTTTAGCATGTATATCGGGATTCAGTCAATAACTCTGAAAGATCCACTCATGTACAAAACTTAAGGAAGTTGTATCTTTTAGCATGTATATCAGGATTCAGACAATAACTCTGAAAGATACACTGATGGACAAAACTTAAGGAAGTTGTACCTTTTAGCATGTATATCGGGATTCAGACAATAACTCTGAAAGATACACTCATAGATAAAACTTAAGGAAGTTGTACCTTTTAGCATGTATATCGGGATTCAGACAATAACTCTGAAAGATACACCCATGGACAAAACTTAAGGAAGTTGTATCTTTCAGCATGTATATCGGGATTTAGACAATAACTCTGTAATATACACTCATGGACAGAACTTAAGGAAGTTGTACCTTTCAGCATGTATATCAGGATTCAGACAATAACTCTGAGAGATACACTGATGGACAAAACTAAAGGAAGTTGTACCTTTTAGCATGTATATCGGGATTCAGACAATAACTCTGAAAGATATACTCATGGACAAAACTTAAGGAAGTTTTACCTTTTAGCATGTATATCGGGATTCAGACAATAACTCTGAAAGATACACTCATGGACAAAACTTAAGGAAGTTGTACCTTTTAGCATGTACACTGGTCCGCAAAATTAAAGGAACACATATTTTTTTCATTTATCTGAAATTTTATTGAACATTTATCAATGAAATTTTATACACAAATTTATTATTCCATTATTTATTAGAATACCCGAAATCAAAGAATTCTAACACGTATTTTATGCAAATTAGCCGGTCAAGCAATGATCTTCTTGCAGTCAGTGCATAAATATCTTGGATATTGTTGTTAATATGGGATGTGATCACCTTTAACTGATAGACAGGCTCTACATCGGTGACCCATACTAAGAATTAGGGAGTTTATCAGCTCCTGTGGAATCAACGCCCACTCTTGTGTTAAGGCTGTTTCTAGCTCATGAGTGTTTCTAGGAGGGGGTTGGAGGGATGAGATCCGCCGTCCTAGGTTGTCCCATACATGCTCAATGGGATTTAGGTCTGGGGATCGAGCTGGCCAATTCATCCGAGCAATTGCATGGTTTTGGAGAAAAGTGTCGACCACACCAGCCCTATGTGGACGGGCATTATCATCCATTAGAAGAAAGTTTTCTCCCATTTCCAATGCTTGAGGCATCACATATGCTGCCAAGATCTCGTCCCGATACCTCTGTCCAGTCAGGGTTCCTTGCCGAAAAATATGGAGTGCTGTGCGACCGCCCAAGAAGATTCCAGACCATAAAACCTTGGCTTCTGTAGGGATCCCTTTCAATCATATTTCGGGGATTATTTCTGGTTCCTACCTCTCTCCAGACAAAGACACGACGATAATAGCTGTTTAGAGAGAATCTGGACTCATCAGTGAACATTACACGTCTCCATTCATCTGGATTCCAGGCGACATTTTGTCTGCGCCAAAGTTCCCTTGCTCTCTTTTGAGGTGGTGTCAACGGCACACAAATTATGGGTCGTCGAGCATAGAGGCCCTTCATGTGAAGCCTTCTGCGTATTGTATCAGTTGAAATGGGAGAAAACTTTCTTCTAATGGATGATAATGCCCGTCCACATAGGGCTGATGTGGTCGACACCTTTCTCCAAAACAATGCAATTGCTCGGATGAATTGGCCAGCTTGATCCCCAGACCTAAATCCCATTGAGCATGTATAGAACAATCTAGGACGACGGTTCTCATCCCTCTAACTCCCTCCTAGAAATACTCATGAGCTAGAAACATACTTTTAAAAAAGAGTGGGCGTTGATTCCACAGGAGCTGATAAACTCCCTAATTCTTAGTATGGGTCGCCGATGTAGAGCCTGTCTATCAGTTAAAGGTGATCACACCCCATATTAACAACAATATCCAAGATATTTATGCACTGGCTGTAAGAAGATCATTGCTTGACCGGCTAATTTGCATAAAATACGTGTTAGAATTCTTTGATTTCGGGTATTCTAATTAATAATGGAATAATAAATTTGTGTATAAAATTTCATTGATAAATGTTCAATAAAATTTGAGATAAATGAAAAAAATATGTTGTTCCTTTAATTTTGCGGACCAGTGTATATCGGGATTCAGACAATAACTCTGAAAGATACACTCATGGACAAACTTTAAGGAAGTTTTCCCTTCAGCATGTATATCGGGAATCAGACAATAACTCTGAAAGATACACTCATGGACAAAACTTAAGGAAGTTGTAACTTTTAGCATGTATATCGGGATTCAGACAATAACTCTGAAAGATACACTCATGGACAAAACTTAAGGAAGTTGTACCTTTTACCAGGTATATCGGGATTCAGACAATAACTCTGAAAGATACACTCATGGACAAAACTTAAGGAAGTTGTACCTTTTATCATGTATATCGGGATTCAGAAAATAACTCTGAAAGATGAATTGACAAAAAAGACAAAATTGCTTCTGTTTCCTGAAAAAAAAAAAACCAGACGACCGACGACATCAAAGACTTTCCACTTCCTTAAGTTTTGTCCATGAAGGTTAGATATAAATAGTTAGATGGAGCATATATATAATTCAAATAAAGATATATTCATAAAGAAACATATATGTATAATATGGAAAATTTGAATAGATATATTTTCCATTTTTTAAGGCAGATCACATACACCAACCTTCCTTCCAACATATTTCAAAGAAATTACCTATTTAATATTTAGAAGAGGAAGCGGTCCATCTTTAAGAATACACCACTTGAATTTCAAAGCATTCATTTTAATAAATTAGTTATTTTTTCGCATCGATTTTTTTAAAGAAGTTTTTTTTTATATTCTTTAAACAAAAAACTCTCTTCCCCATATACTTTTTTAAAAAATCATTCTACAGATACTATAATACATTCATAGATAAAACTCAAAAGTGGAAAGTCTTTGATATCATCGGTCGTCTATTTATTTATTTATTTAACAATTGCAGAATACACGCTATATCCACAAATCGGATATTTGCGTGTGAAATATATACATTTGAATGAAAAAAAGAAAAAGTAGTTTAAAGAGATATATACATATTTACATATCAGTATTGATTACATTAGTAGTCAGTTATTTAGTTAAGTACATTCTGAAGAGATCGTCTATTGGATTCAGACAATAACTCTGAAAGATATTACAGTAACCTTTATTCAAGATACACGAGATAACCAAGTATGAACAAAATTGCCTCTGTCTCAAAACAAAAAAAAAATAATAATAATAAAAGGCGACCGGCGATATCAAAGATTTTCCACTTCATTAAGTGCTGTCCATGAATATAAATGTCTATACATGGTGAGAACAGTGGGATGAGGAGATAGAAGAAGTAGAAGAGGAGGAGAAAAGGATCTCTGCGGCGGAGGAAGAGGAGAGTGAAGCCTTCTGACTACATCATCGAAGCTCATCCATGTCAATACGCGCCCCGAACATCTCAGCAACTTGTTTCTCGTAGTCATCTATGTTCCTCTTCATGATGTCCATGCACGGGCCCAGCAGCCTCTCGAAGGCTTGTACATCCAAGGCTGTGTACACATTCCTTAGTTCTCCTACAATAAACTGTGTGCGCTGGCTGGTATCAGACGGTGTTTTATTCGTTTATTTATGTTCTCCTGTAGAAGGACAGAGATGCCTGAAATCTTGAAACTGCTTTATAATAAAATAAAAAGATATTCATCTCCAGAAATCTTTCTAATTATTTAATAATGTTACGTAAGCAAAAATGGAGCATTCTAGAATAGAATGTTTTAGAACGTTCAAGAAAAATGTAGAAAAAATCGGAGAACAACTGATTGGTCAATCTAAAGCGATTGCGCAAGGCTAAGCGCTGACGGCTTTCTGATTGGCTAACCAACCATGACCGTTCTGGAAAGATCTACTCCGGTATATATAGGGATGATAAACTCATGCAAGAAGAAGAAGAACGAAGCTACGTGGTGTATTCCAAGCAAGCTGCTGTCTCAAGAGGTCGGACTGCTGCTTAACGTTGGTGTACTTTGTGGAAGATTCAAGAAGGTTCTACGAACTTCTGTCTCTTATTCTGCTCCTGTTTTCCTTCACTGTGCTGCAGTTGGTGAGTTTGTAACTGCTGTTTTCTTTATTATTGTTTTATTTTTGTATTATTCTGTTATTATTTTATCGATTAGACTTAAATAAAGTCCTAAAGATCCTTTGTACCCACGGAAGTTATTCTTTGTCAACCAACAACACAACAATACTTTTAAAGTGCCAGAGGCTTGTTTGGTTCCATATACATTCCAGTAAAATTGGCCTTTAGCAAGATGAAAGAAGACTCCATGGTCATGAATGTTTTTATTACATTATAAATTTTAAAAAACTACTTCCGTTCACGTGTTCGACCTCAACATCTAGTAGGTCAAATGAAGCAAGTGATCTACAAACGGAAATTTTGATTAAAAAAAGGTTTTCAACTGGACATAAGATCGAGATTGGTATTTTTTACATGTCCATTGTGTAGATAGAAAATAGGACAAAAAGAAATGGGAAAACAAAAAGACATTTTGAGATCGTGAAACTCAACTTGTCTAATGACTTACATCAACTATTCGCATACATAAATAAATATAGATGGAGATTTTGCCGGGAGGATATTGATCTAAAGAAACAAAGGTCACCTCTCCCGTCAAAATAGACGTCAAAACTAGACGCCATCTATTGACCGTCGCCGCAATTAGCGGTCTCGGTTCGGTGACAAACCCACAACACCAGCTTTGTCAAACTGAAAAGCGTCCACCTAGAGACCATGGTTTCGGGCTAATGGCCCTCGTCAGTCTAGGGCGGACTTTATTCCATGAGATCCACATGGGATCTAATGGAATCTTGACAATCTGCCAAAGAGGTGTTTAGCTGGCAAAGTGGCTAGGCCAAATCTATGGCTAAAGATGGAAATTTTGCCGGGAGGATAATGATTTAAAGAGACAAAGGTCGCCTCTCCCGTCAAAAGTTGTCACCGACCCGAGACCGCTAGTTTGAGGTGACGGTCAATAGATGGCGTCTAGTTTTGACGTCTATTTTGACGGGAGAGGCGACCTTTGTCTCTTTGGATATATATATATGATGAATTAGCGCGCCATCTGTTATAAAAAATGTAAACTATTTTCGACGCATATGTTTCTTTTTGTCGCTAAAATGATGCTTAGTTATAGCATCTGTTTTAACCTAAGATGTAATTTATCATTTATATTAGATCAATGTTTCCTCCCGGGGCAAAATTTCCAACAATTTTATTTAGAAAACACATCAGCCAATAATTTATTTAATTCTCGAAATCTCAGTGACTTCCTGTCAATCTCCTCAGGGGAGAATGAGAAGAGAATTAAATATATTATAATACATACAAAGTCGGTGGATGAGAGTGGGTAACACGCTCCATTCCCGACAGTCATGAATCGGGATTGAATCCCACGTTAACATTTTGTTTAATATGTGAATACCCTTCACACATATTATTCACTGTTTCAATTATCATGAACTAGGTTGCTCTTGTTGAGCGGTACCTATTAATGTGATTTTGAACCAGAATATTATAATATTATAATAATAAATTATAAAAATATATTTTTTGCCCAAACCATTTTTAAACCAATAAATGATATTCTAAATTTTCTTTTCGCTCTCCACTTCTCCCACCCATATTTCCAAAAAAAAAATTCCTTTTATTTTTCTTATTTTCCATAGGATTATACAAATAATAATCTGTATATATTTACCGTGTGTAAATAATCTTTCTCCATTTTTACCCCTTTGTATATTTCCCACTTTCATGGGTTTCTCCGTCTTGTAACCCCAAGGAGAATCCTCTGTAAGACCTGTGTGTCTTAATAAGGTTTTTGTGTGTGTGTTTCTAAATTTTATTAAAATAAAGCATTTTTTGTTGGCTTGCCCTCTGACTAACCAAATTGTACTTGCTTACTTTGACATAATGCCATCTTTCTGTATATACTCAATCTTATGAAAACTTTGGCAAGTTTAGAGCAATTTGTACACAGATTTATAAATCACTACTAATTCATCGTGTAAATAATTAAATATATATATGTAAATAATTCTAATATAGCACAATAGTCTGATAGTGTTTCTGTAATAATAAAATAAAATATCTATAAAATATTATATAGAGTTACAGTAAGCTCTCCTATAACGCGATTAATGTGTTCCCTGTTGTATGAAATCGCGTTATAGGAATTCGCGTTGTACGAAATAAAACTTGTACAACGCGAATGTTGTTAGGGTAAATTGTTAGTGACAAATATCATGTAAAAATGTATTGTATAAAATGATGTATATAGGAAAAATAATTATATACTAAAACAAAACTAAATGTTATATTATTTTATATGCAAATGTATTGTACAGTTGTCAATAAGGAAAATACCGCATTTTATTTTATAACGCGTTATAGGAAAATTCGCGTTGTATAAATAAATTTGTCGCAATTTTTTTTATCGCGTTGTAAAAACTCGCGTTATAGGAGAGTCTACTGTATGTATATATATATTTTTTAATAAAGTGAAAAAAACTTTCTGAAAAAGCATTTAATAAATATCTGGTAGGGGAAAAAATGTGGGTGAAAATTTTTCAAAGCTAATATAATAAATTAATGAGATATATACTTGAAATTTAGGGTTAAACAAAAAGCTTTTAAAGTAAAATTAATGTTGTCAAAGATGAAAAAACTGCGCGCTTTTAATTTTTTAAATAAATCTTCGCTTTTTTAACGGAGTGTCAAAAGGTTTTGTATAATGCTGAGTAATTTAGGCATCACTCCCACTTTGTTAATATACACTCATGGATAAAACTTAAGGAAGTTGTACCTTTCAGCATGTATATCGGGATTCAGACAATAACTCTGAAAGATACACTCATGGATAAAACTTAAGGAAGTTATACCTTTCAGCATGTATATCGGGATTCAGACAATAACTCTGAAAGATACACTCATGGATAAAACTTAAGGAAGTTATATCTTTCAGCATGTATATCGGGATTCAGACAATAACTCTGAAAGATACACTCATGGACAAAACTTAAGGAAGTTATATCTTTCAGCACATATATCGGGATTCAGACAATAACTCTGAAAGATACACTCATGGACAAAACTTAAGGAAGTTGTACCTTTTAGCATGTATATCGGGATTCAGACAATAACTCTGAAAGATACACTCATGGATAAAACTTAAGAGATTTGTACCTTTTAGCATGTATATCTTTCTCTTCAGGGCTCTTCATTGGACACGACAACAACAACAACACTACAGTATACACACCTAAGATAAAGTACATTGCTGTGATAGAGATGTATGGAGACATCTGAGGCTCTTCATTGGACACGACAACAACAATACAGTATACGCACCCAAGATAGAGGACATTGCTTCTGCTGTGATAGAGATGTATGGAGACATCTGAGGCTCTTCATTGGACACGACAACAACAATACAGTATACGCACCCAAGATAGAGGACATTGCGACTGCTGTGATAGAGATGTACGGAGACATCTGAGGTTCTTCATTGGACACGACAACAACAATACAGTATACGCACCCAAGATAGTGGACATTGCTACTGCTGTGATAGAGATGTACGGAGACATCTGAGGTTCTTCTTTGGACAAGACAACAACAAAAACATAGATGTCTGTGTAATTTACGACCTAATAAATGATGGCGTTATAATAAAAAAGATATTAGATACCAATAGTCAACTACTTGAGGAGCTGCGACCTCCAAATTGGAGGAAATGTTTCGCCTCGGTGACTTCACCTCAAAATTTCCTCAGTTTTGGGAGAGTTCAACCAAAGAAACTTATTATCCTTGTTTTTTAAAGATGTTTTGTTTTTAGTTATTTCCTCTCTCACTAGAATTACTTATAGAGACGATACGTAAATATACAAACCTCTCTATTTTATAAAAACTTCACAAAAGAAGTCACAACAAGTTTCCATTTTTATTCGTGACAAACAAACAACCTTTCGAAACAAGACAGTCTTCAACGGATTTCTAAATATATACATATAATAATAAAAAAATGTGCTCCTGATCAGGATATGCCTTTTTTATTTTTAACATCAACACCTGACCTTTTCATTTTTAAGCTATTTCTATGTTTTTTCTATATTTTTTCATATATATATTGAGACGTTACAAAAAAAAAAACAATTTTCAATTGTACATAAATTCCTTTAAGGTGTTACTTTAATTTTTCATATGTTTATTTTCAATTTCTTTTTCTCATTCATTAAAAGTCAATGATGTACATGCAAAATTAGTAAAAACTCAATAAAAACGATATGTAAAAATGGAGATAAACAAATGGCTTGTAAACAAAGGCGGCAATAAAAATGAGTTGAGGTAAAATGTCTATTGCATTAACAAACATTTCACTTTTAAAATAATGAACTTTAAAATTAAAGTTTTACAAAACAGAAAATTAGCGTTTTAAAATAAAAACGTGGCAATATAAATAAATAAAGAAGGTATTTCCTGACCACGAGCACATGTGCTTTTTAGATGGCAGAGCGCCATCTAGTGGAGCAAAAATAAGCTAAACGTTTATTTAACTTGCTCCATGATTGGCAACAGAATATTGTTGGGATGCATTAGCGCGCCATCTGTTATCAAAATACGAAACTATTATAGACCTGTATGATTCTTTTAAAAATTAAACAGTTTCTACTGCCTTTACTGAAATAGAAAAATTAATAGGAGGGCTTGGCTTATCAGTGGTGAACCCTTCCAAAATTGCAATATAACAGCGGTATGGTAGATTAAACTGGCGAAACCGCTGGGAAGTTCACCACTGATGAGCCAGGCCCTCCCATTAATTTTTCCATTACAGTAAGGACAGTATAAATTGTTTAATTTTTAAAAGAATCATACTCGTCTATAATAGTTTCGTATTTTGAGAATATTGTTGCAATTGACTATGTTATTTATAATCATCCTATATGTATATACAGTTACGAGTGTCATGCGTTCTTCATCTCTTAATCAGTTTTCATCTCTGTCACCGTTTGCTTTTTTTTTTTTGGAATGGCGCCCTCCTATTGATTGGCTATGATCACGCCACCTTGGACTCATTTAGTGTCATTAAGTTCTCATCGAGATATTCTTTCAGTATTTTGATCTTCTTTTGGAGGTTCATCCTGGACTCACCTATAATTGCTATGTCGTCGGCGTACAGCAATAAATGGATATCTCCAAATTGACATTTTTCATTTTAATTTCTAATAATTTAATATCTAAATTAAAATGAAAAATGCCTAAATTAAAATGAAAAATGTCTAAATTGAAATGAAAAATGTCTAAATAAAAATGAAAGTGTCTAAATTAAAATGAAAAATGTCTAAATACAAATTAAAATTGTCTAAAAACCTATAAATACTTTCAATCAATTTGATTGTTAAACATATTTGTCTTCAAACTTAATTCTTTGTGAAAATTTCACACCTTCAAACCAATTAGATCCATTATAACACAAAAATAATAAACTAAAAAAACGGATACATATATTACACCTCTAATAAAATTCAATTTCTAAATTACAACACAAAACTATTCTAAATTTTATTGAAATATCTAACATTAAATTACAATTTTATTTCTAAATTTTATTTTTTATTGGGTAATAAAAAGTAACAAATTATAACCTAGTTTTATTCAATAGCCTATTTAAAATACAACATTTAGTTGGGAAACGTTGTTTTCGAGAGTTTTTAAAAATGGCGACTCACTAATGGCGCTATTCGTCTGAACTTAATTAAAAACAGAAATGGCTGCTCCATTAGCAAAACTCGTAGAGTAATTATTTTCACTGAGATATTAGTCTATCTAGCTCAAACATGGATCAGTGGCATCAAAATTAGAAATTTTGTTCTCTTTTGTTTTCTTTAATAACCATGTAATTTAGTGTACTGTGTATTTATTTATATAGTTTAATATTTTATTTTATTATTGTAATATATAATATGTAAATGTGATGATGAGTTGCTGTCGACTTATCTGTGATGAGATCCTGTCGACTCATGTAATAAGAGATGAGAATTCCAGTAGCTTTTGTAGAGATCCTGTCGACTACTGAAATAATTGTTGAAGTCCTGGTAGCTCTTGTTGTACTGTGTTGACCGAGAGGAACAGTCAGGATGTAGAGTTTTCCAGTACCTCTCTGCACCTTGGAAGACCTTTAAAAGTTCTCACAAAATACAGGCAGTCGTGGTCGAGGCAGAGTGGAAAGCTGGGGATATCCACACAAAAAACGAAGACACAGTTGCACTAAGAAAGTTCCGTAAACAGATAAAAGTTGAGCCAGGAGCGAAAGATGGAGACATAGAAGTTTCTTACTCGTCTACATGATAGTTGAGATCGACATAAGGTACGACCGACGCGGCTTGCGCTAAGGGTGAACTAAACTCAACTGACTGAACTGTACTGAGCTGTCAAGCCACTGTAAGGTGATGATTTATAGGTTAAAGACGGGGTGACCTTATGTGACATGGGCGTTTCTGAGAAAAGGGGGGCCTTGGCATGTCCAGGTGTGAGAGGGGTCTCTGCATTCCACCACATGTGACAGTGTGGGTGGCCTTGTTTGTGGGAATTGTAAATCTACCTGATTTATGAGTTCCATCTTTAGACTGTTGTTTTGGCAATACTATGCTCGATCTCTGCTTTAGCTCAACTCTTAAATCTATTACAGATTTTATTTATTTATCCACTTTGTACAAATTACATTACATAGGGTGATGTAAAGACACAGATTAATCATGCGCATAATTACTTATAGATGTGTCTCTATATACAACATGGCAATCTTGTTATAAGTTATCTACACCATATGAGGTTGTTGTTTTAAATTACCATATATATATGGTTTTGACCAAGGACTTGGTTGTTGTTATGTGATGTAATCAATATATAGCGTGAGATGCTATAGAGAGGGAGTGCTATAGACAGGTCACTTTTAATGTAAATCGCATCGTACTACGTAGTTAAAATCGGGCGCTATAGAGAGGGAAGCGCTATTTAGAGGGGGCGCTATAGACAGGTTTAACTGTATTTGCATCGAGCAATGCTCTTTCGTAAACAATAAGAATAAGACCAATTAGACATAATTAATTATAAAGCAATAACGCGCCATTTATAAGAAATGATGGCATTAAAACATGAATGTTATATAGAGCTCTAATACTGTATTGGACGATTCTGCTTATATACGCAGCACTGAAGGGTGGAATCTTAGAAATGGTTTTCAAGAAAACTATGGACATAAGCTTATAGGACAGTAGATTTATATTTCTTGATATTTTACATATATCACTTCTTATCTTCTCTCAAAACTGCGATTTCAAAATGATTATAAGTTTTCATATATCATTGATTGTCTTATGATTGAACTACTGTAATATGGAGACAAGTTTAATGAATTTACCACAAAAAAAAAACAACACAACACAAACAAAACAACAAACATCTACTATCCTTAGTGCGCGATGCAAAAATATTGGGAGGGCTCACTCATGAAGGACGAGCACTGATGAAAGATTTATTGATGGAAAATTTGACAATTAAAAAAACAGTTTTTTGAAATCTAGTCAACAGTAGGGAGAGAGGTTACAGGTCAAAATAGGGAGAAATATATACAACAGACGGAGCCCTCTCCAAAGGGACGTCTGGATCCTATCAGGAGCCGAGAGCGGTCCTAAATTTGGACAGGCCCCTGACAATTCTGGGATCCATTCCATTTATTGATGGATGTAATTCGATGGTGAGATATTAGAGTGGAAGAAGGATGGAATCTCAGAAATTGTGATTTTTTTTTTGCTTATCCCTAAGTACACATGTTACAGGCCATGATAATCATGATGGGTAGTTAGCGACTGCTTTTTACTGTAAGTACACCACATGTCTATACATGTGAAAAGCAGTTCGACTTTGCACTTACAAATGTTCCAGAGCCCCGTTTGGTTACTTGCACTCGCTGGTGGGGTTGGACTTTTGCAAGAATCGGGGGGCGATTGGAGCATTTTTTTATTATCAGAAAAAAGTGTCCAATGCGGGAATCGAACCCGGGTCGTAGTGGTCGAAAACCAAACGGTTTAACCAGTCTTCCACCGACCCCCCCGTGTTTGTTATTATAATTATTAATAGAGGCCAAAAAGAGAGTGATTGGCTGGTGATTTAGCTATTCAAAGAACTTCCATCAAAGAAAGTAACGGAGTATTCCATAAGATCTCTATCACATGTCTAACAATCAGCTTGGAGATAGGTCCATCAAAGTTGATAGAATCACGCGCTTTATCATGGGCTCGAGATAAGTCAAATAATGGAATAACGAAATTTCCAGAAGATGCTTACGTCACACCACTCTTCAATTATAATTCTTGATATTTTACATATAGCACTTCTTGTTCTGTGTATATTAAGAACAGTAAACAATTGATCCCAAAGCTAAAGATATAGATAACAAAAACATAAATTGAATTATAAAGTTGTTTTATTTACCAACATCTATAATGATTGAACGCCAATAGGTTTTTATACCAAGGTTGATATTCAGCTAATTAAAATATTGGTTTAATGCTGATGCTTTGGCAAAATACAAGATAATCCAACAAAAGACAAGGAAAGGTTAAATAAGCGACATAAGCGCTGAGAGAAGAATTACAAAAACAATCACAAGACTCAGAATGAAACACTATAAAGGAATGGCAATACATCCAGATGGCATAAGAACCTATAGGACATGTAACAATTGTCCTGGTGTGGAACTAACACCTACTCACATATTCTCATGCCCAGAAATGGCCGCAGCCTTGCAGAAAATTGACCCAGAACAGCAGCTTTACACACCCAAGATAGAGAACATTTTGACTTCTGTGATAGAGATGTATGGAGATATCTGAGGCTCTTCATTGGACACGACAACAACAACGTAAAATCGACATGGACCCAGAACAGCATCTTTACACAACCAAGATAGAGGACAACTACTGTGATAGCGATGCATGGAAACATCTGAGACTCTTGGACACGACAACATCAAAATATTGCTAAATAACACCAATTTATAAATAAAACATGCCTTTAATCCTAAAATTTCCTAAATGATAACGAATTAAAAAACGGTATTTGCTTCGATCATTCAACTTGGAATCAAAATGAGACAAAGCGATCTCAAAGATAAACCTCTCCTATATCAAAAAGGTAAGTAATAATTCCTAAGAATGACAAAAGAATTCCCCAAAAATATCAAAGAAATGACGACATAGTGGATACAATATGGTTCAATTTTAGAACAAAAGAGATAAAAGATAATTTTATAACTGTCATAAAGCTTTAAATTCATATAAAAATCGGTTATGGCTATCCTAATAAAGGCAAATAATTCAACAAATCAAATAGAGACAAGGGCAATCAAAATAACAATAAACTTATAAGCGAAATGAACAAATAACCATTGTTTACGACAATAAAGAAGATGATCAAAGAAAACCTGTTTTTTTTTCTTCTATCAGAAAGAAACGCTACACGCTTGTTCGGCGGTACAACTACTATAATAGGAAGGATACAGAGAAGATTAACATGGCCCCTGTGATACCAGTTCGGCGGTACAACTACTACAATAGGAAGGATACAGATAAGATTAGCATGGCCCCAGCGCAAGGATGACACGCAAAATCGTGAAGCGTTCTATCAGAAAGAAGTAAAATAAAGATACGTTTTACCTATTTGATGAAAAAAGACAGTTAAAACTAAAATACAATCAGCTAGGAATCAAAAGTGATTAATAAGAGCTCAGATTTCATAAATGAGGCCTAACGTACCTGAGCTGAAGAGCATCCATCTTGACTTTCCTGTGAGAGAAAAACTCCGAGCGCCGGAAATGGCGACCAGGCGGAAACAATGAGCCAATGGGACGAATGCAAGCTTGAGCGGTTCTATGAGGAAAACCCCATCAGCGGCCCACATACCCATCTTTACCTGCTGAACACTTCTCAGTCCATATCTACTGCAGGGGAGTCCTACATTTCTGATAGATTCAATACAACATAATTGTATTCATGATTAATAGCTAACTCGTTATGTCTCTTCATTGTCTTGAAACAACCTGAGCTTATAGGGAGGGAAGCATTACCTATTGAAGACAGTTCAGTTACTGTAAAAGTGCAGGAGTCCTACTTTTTTTCATATAGATTCGATACAAAATAATTGTATTAATGGTGAATAGATAAGTAGTTATGCTTCTTCAATGTCTTGAAACACCTGAAGCGTATAGGGAGAGAGATTTACTTATGGAAAATCTATTCAGTTACTGTAAAAGTCCATACTTACTGCAGAAGTCCTACATTTTGTTAGATATATTGAATACAACATAATTGTATTATTGATGAATAGCTTTCTCATTTTGCCTCTTTATTGTCTTGACACACCTGAAGCGTATAAGGAGTTTTACCTATTGAAGACGGTTCAGTTACTGTAAAAGTTCATATCTACTGCAGGTGTCCTATATTTCAGATAGATTCAATACAACATAATTGTATTAATGGTGAATAGATAGGTCTTTATGCCTCTTCAATGTCTTGAAACACCTGAAGTTTATAGGAAGGTTTATCTATTGAAGACCAGATCAGTTACTGTAAAATTCCATTCCTAACTGCAGGAAAGAATGCTACATTTCAGATATATATTCAATATAACATAATTTTATAATGATTAATAATTAGCTCATTGTGTCTCTTCATTGTCTTGAAACAGCAGAAGCGTATAGGGAACTTTAAGATTTGTCCAAGAGTGTAAATGGCTGCTTTATATTTGTTCTAATTTCAATCCTGATGAAGATGAACGGATGTTTTCCGAAACATCATGTAAATAAATTAAATCATCAAGTATACTCCAAACTATACAGGAATTCAAGCACAGATCTTCGATTTTTAAATACAATCTAAAAAGAACAACCTATTAATTTTCCTAAAAAGGGAAATTAATTCAATATTAAAACATTCCTTCATAATCCCATTAAAAGAATTAAAGATAATTTTTACTAATTAACCAATTTATAATTACGTCAAATTATTAGTACAACAAACGGGGAAAAGAAAGAAAAAGTTTAAAAATCACCCATCCAATCAGTAAACAGAGATATCTCGTCTGTTTTTTTCAAACGGTCAAATTTAATTAAATCCTATTTCTTTACCAGGTCCCCCAGGCGGGGAGATTATTTGCCCAATAAATAACAACTTTAACGTTTTTTTAAACCAAGTTTAACATCAAATCTTCGAGTACTTCCTCTTGGGCAAAGTTGGATAAAATCTTTAAGCAAGTAAAAAGACGAGTAAATATGTTTTGATAGAAATTCTAGTAAACTTCTTGTTTATAGAGTACACTCATGGACAAAATTTCAGAAAGTTGTACTTTTTATCAAAGGATTTTTCGTAATAGAAAGATTTTTTTAGTCCCAGTGTACACGTGTACAGGCCATGATAATCATGGTGGGTAGAAGGCGACTGCTTTTTACTGTCAGTGCACCACATGTCTACACACGTGAAAAGTAGAAAACTAAATGTAAATTGCAATAAGTACACTAATGGACAAAAATTTCAGAAAGTCGTACCTTTTAGCAAAGGATTTTTCGTAATAGAAACATTTTATTATTATCCCTAGTACACGTTGTATAGGCCATGATAATCATGGTGGGTAGAAGTAGGCGACTGCTTTTACTGTAAGTGCATCCCATATTTACACATGTAAATATATATAAACAGAGAAAATATGTATTACAAATGTATACATATCTACATAAGTGCAAAAGTCTAACTACTATCTACAAATGTAGAAGTTAGAAGTTCGACTTTTGCACTTACAATTGTGCCAGAGCCCCATTTGGTTATTTGCACTCGCTTGTAGGGTTGGAATTTTGCAAAAATCAGAGGCCATTGGAGCGTTTTTTTTTATATATAAAAAAGTGCCCAATGCGGGAATCGAACCCGAGTCATAACGGTTGAAAACCAACGGTTTATATCATCATTCTACCGACCGACCCATATACCATGTAGTAGACACAGTAATCAGAAACACAAATGTCTCAGATCTCCGTTTGGTTACTTGCATTCGCTGGTGAGGTTTGGACTTTTGCAAGAATCGGGGGCGCCCATTGGATCTTTTTTTTTTTTTTTTTTTAATCAGAAAAAAAAAAGTGCCCAATGCCGGGATTGAACCAAGCTCGTAACGGATGAAAACCAATAGTTTAGACCATCCTTCCACCGATCCAATGTAGTAGACACAGTAATCAGAATCACAAAATAACCCTCGACACAGAATTACAAAATTGGCCAGGTGGTCGGACAAGATTTCAAGGTTCGCGCCATCCACAACCTGTTCCCTCTCTACACCTCAGATACTAATAAGAATTTTGTCGGGTGAATTTGGAGATTAAAAAAGAAAAGATTACCTCTTCCGTCAAAATAGATGCAAAGACTATACACCATCTATCAAACGTCTTGCAACCTAGCAGACTCAGGTCGGTGACAAAGCCACAACATCAGCTTTAACAAATTCAAAATGTCAATCGTGACCATTGTGTTAAGCTATGTCACTTTTCAGCTCAGAGAGGAAAATTCGCTTTAGGTTTCTAGGAATATTCATGTTTTGGAGGCTGTCTTTGATGGAAGCTAGACTTTATTATATAGAGAGGGGGAGACTAAGAAAAATATATATAGGAAATTAAATCATTAAGGCACGAATGTTTATTTTACATATACAACAAACTTTTACTGTTCTAATTACGATGAAAAATATTGGGAAGGTTTGATTCATCAGTGGTGAACCCTTCCAGCGGTTTCGCCAATTTTTTTAATCCACCAGACCACTTCTTTAGAGATCTAATGCAGTTATTTACAGCTTATATATGCTACACTGAAGGGTGGAATCTTATAAATTGTATTCAAGGAAACTATGGACATAAGTTTTAGAACAGTATCTAATTGTATATATGATACTAGGCCTCACTACTAAGAAATAAGAAAAATGAGCATCTTCTAATAGTGCAACTGAAAGTTACTGATGACTTGCGCCATATCACCTTCTTGATTAATCAAGAAGATTTGACCGATATTCTGTAATGACCAACGATTAATTGGTATATATTCCGATAGATGGCGCAAACCAACAGCAACTTTCAAGTTGCACGATCATGAGAAAGGTTTTTTTCTTAATTTTCAAACTAATCCTAGTACAATTTCAATATTTAATCTATTTTTTACACAAGGATTAAGACGAAATCTCGAGATATCCAATACCCCTTTTTATCAAAATTCGAAACTATTTTAAAGGCGTAATATTCTTTTTGATATTAAACAATTTCTACTGCCCTTACTGCAATGGAAAAATTAATAGGAGGGCCTGGCTCATCAGTGGTGAACCCTCCCAGCGGTTTCGCCAGTTTAATCTACCATACCGCTGTTATATTGCATTTTTGGAACTTCCTTTTATAGTGATACTGTTGATAGAATCTTGGAATGGGTATTTTAGAAGAACTATGGACATAAGCTTTGAGGACAGTAGAATTACATACAATTATAAATATATAATATGCTTCGAGCAATCGCTCTTCCGCAAATATCAAATTGTTTCTTATATCAGATCTAAGAAGGCTATACCCCCAGTCAAAGGATCATTTTCTGAGGAAATTCCTCTCAAAGCCCAGGAATAGATTCCAATGGCTTGTGAAACGTCCAATGACGTCACCGATAGAGAAGGTTGTTGTATATTCATCAGAGGCAACAATGGCTTTCACATCTGCCGGTTGAATCTCATGACGGGGCGGATACAAGAAAATTCAGCCATTGATGTGAAGGCTACGATGTAATATGAAGAGATTAGCAAATCTTAGAATAATTAAAGTAAACACAACATATAACAGAGTTATAAAAAATGATGAGGGCCAACAGCCTGAAACGCGTCCGTGGTTAGCTTTTCTTGATTAATCAAGAATGGGTATTTGGCCAATTCTGGAATAATTAAAAATCAACGAGAATAGTTGATATTTATTCCGATAGATGGCGCAAGCCATCAGCAACTTTCAGTTGCACGATAAAGAGATGCCTTTAAATAATTTATACACCTTATCCCAGTAAATATCATATTTGTACTTTTTTTTTTACATTACAGATTGCTTCCTTTTAACAGCAAACTTTCGAGGGCAAACTCTTCGTCATGCCTAACGCTCGAAAGCTAGTCATTTTACAATAAAAGGAAGCATCTAGTTAGTCAAATTTTAATTTTGACTCGTATAACGTATTTTAGAGGTATCTCCAGACCGCTCTACTATTGTATTGGAATGGTTTTGTTATATATCCTGTATTTACTATGGAAATCAACTTAGTGTTGTTTAGGGAACCTATGGACATAAGCTTATAGATATGTAGAGGTGCATACATATTGTTGCATCATGGTTAATGCGTCTATTTTTAAAATTATTTATAATATTATTTTCCACGTATTTCAAATTTAAATTTTATATTTATTTATTTTTATAAAACAGAATATTACTATAAAATATTATGTACTATAAAATCATTTGTATTTAGATACACTGAATACGCCACCTACTTTAAATTTTGATGTGATAAATAAAGAGATATTCTAGGTGTTACCTAAAAATATAGTTGTCTTATTATTGACTGGTTTAACCTTGTAGGATGGTTGAGACACGTTCTGGAAAGATGCAAGAAGTGACTGAGGAGAGAATCACGACTGAAGAATCTGCCAAACTGCAGCCTGGTGCAACAATATCAGTTAAAAGAATTGCAAACATATTGCCAATAAATTTAATTATTATAAATTTTATCGATGGATGGCAATTGAATTTATAAATATATATATATCTTCAATTTGTAAATATTACCCATTTATCAATAAAAATGTTTACTATATTCATTAATCATTATATTTAATAAACAACAACAAAGCTTTATTAAGACCTTTTAGTATTATACAGATTCTCCAAGCAGAAATGTAGGATACATGCAGGAATAACAGTAATAGTACCAGTAATCAACAACAACAAAAAGCTTTATTAAGACATTTTAGTCTTATACATATTCTCCAAGCAGAAATGTAGGATACATGCAGGAATAACAGTAATAGTACCAGTAATCAACAACAACAAAAAGCTTTATTAAGACATTTTAGTCTTATACATATTCTCCAAGCAGAAATGTAGGATACATGCAGGAATAACAGTAATAGTACCAGTAATCAACAACAACAAAAAGCTTTATTAAGACATTTTAGTCTTATACAGATTCTCCAAGCAGAAATGTAGCATATATGCAGGAAAGAAGTAATAGTATCTTAATGGTAATATGATATTTATATACAGGAAAAATTATATAAAGACAATCAAGCTAATAGATTAGTCTGTATAAATTTTAGGAAAAGAAATTTATTATACATGGATTTACCACGGATTCACAACAAATGAAAGTTAAAAAAGCAAAAGCTAATTACAATTGTCGTATATTTATATTTTAATTATATAATATTGTATATAATTTATTAATATAATAATAATATTAAATCCACAGATTCTGCGATATATTGTATATATCATAACATACAATTTATCATCATATAATACTATTGTTAACTTGTAATTCTTAAACTTACATCTAATACAAGGTGTAATATAATAAAAGTCATTTAAATAAATAAAGCCTAAAATATATTTCTACTTTTAAATCAACCTAAATACACCACAGTTGTAAATATTGAGATAATGAAATATATTATAGTTAATCTTTATAAAGAAATATATCAAACCTCCCTTTGAAAATTAAACGATTTATAGCCCGTCAAAGGATTCTATGGCTACTTTTCCGCGAGGATATCACGAGATTTTGGAACAGCGACCCTTTAAATTGCTACTTCTGCAATGTTGGCATCCAAGACAATTTGGTCCACTATCTATTCCATTGCCCATTCCTAGTTAAAAAGAGACTGGAAATTCGCTAAATTTCGGGACCAACTCACTACAATGAACAACATGTATATAAAAATCTTCACTACTCTCCTGCTGGATAAAACATCCGTTTATAAATGTTTTAAATTTTTCAATGCGATTGATAAAATGAGAGAAGAAGTGCTTAACTCCACAGACAACGGCTGATTGCTCCCCCTCCCCTCTAAATTGCTTTTCCTCCTCACTCATGTACATATATAACCTTTTAGGGGAATCCCCTTGTAAGACAATAGTGTCTTAATAAAGGATTTTGTTGTTGTTGGTTTTTTTTTTTTAAAACACTCAGGCTAAGTTTCGAACCAAGGTTGTGGAAATACGAAGCCGTACACCTAACTATTAAGCTACGCTTGTTTTTGTTGTTGTTGTTGTCGTAAAGAAATCTGCCTCACGTTGGATTTTGAATTTAAATGGTAATCGTCTTTAGAAAGTATAAATAGACATATATCTCTATTGGAAGATGTTTAGAATGGAAGTGAATGTCATCTCTTTCCATAGTCTTCCCCATAGTTTCTCTATATATGGAGATAAATATAGCCTTCTCAGCAATACACACACACTATGGAAGAGGACACTTGTACAGTGGGGAAGACTCCCCGGCTGAAAATTTAAATTTGTAAATATCAATTCTTCTTTAAATTATCATAAGATAAGGCAAAATATCCTAGCTGCGAAAGCTTTAGACTTTAGAACTTGATGTCCCTGGTTCGAACACGCTTTTCGCTATCTTTTTATTTTCTCTATTTTTGTTATCTCTTCCCCATTTTATAAATATTAACTAAGTTGTCGATAAATTTGTTTTAATTGTCAAAAACACACACACTTACAACACACAACACAAACTACACAAACACAACATACAACCCAAACAACATTTGAATTACGTATCTAAACATACATTTCTGAATTGCAATAGACTGTCTAGAGAGGGCCAGGATCTCTCTAGAGACCAGGAAGTTAGCTATAACATCTAAACAGGGTAAATGATCATATTTACGTCAAAGGAAACGTATCTTTTAGTGCGGTTTTAGCTATTATGTTAATGGAATTCTATAAATATATTGGAAATATCCCTAAATCCGTTGTTTAATGCAGATAGTTAGGTGAAACAACGCCTGTGCATGGAGAGTAAGTTGCTAGGCGTGTTATATAGGGTTGCTATAGTGTGAAGTGTAAGACCGCAATCTAACTCTTGTAGAGATCTGAACATACATTTCTGAATTGCTATAGACGGTCTAGAGAAGGCTAGGATCTCTCTAGAGATCAGAAAGTTAGCTATAACATCTAAACAGGATAAATAACCCTATTTACGTCAAAGGAAACGTATCGGTTGATGAGTTTTTAGCTATCATATCATGTAAAATTATTAACCAATCAAATTCATTTATCGTCGCGGCACCAAGCGGTTAAAGGCTGGAACTAACGCTTTTTGGTTTTACATTTAAAAAAAAAAGCACATTAACCTTTATAGTTTTTTGAATAGCCTATATGTTAAACGAAATCTTCAGCTATCTACATGCGAAACTTCATAATGATTGATTCTGTAGATTTTGCGTAAGGCGATAACAAACATCGATTTTGGATTTCATTTTTATAGATATAAGGAAAGGATTGGAGATATCCCTAAATCCGTTGTTTAATGCAGATAGTTAGTTGAAACAACGACGGTGCATGGAGAGTAAGTTGCTAGGCGTGCTATACAGGGTTGCTATAGTGTGAAGTGTAATATCGCAATCTAACGAGGGTTACAGGGTATGTGCTTGACGTATGTATATGACGGACAGAAGAGAGAGGAACGTACCGGAGTGGCTGCAGTGACAGCAGCTCAGTTCCATCGGCATCAGCACGGGTGATAACACATGCCGCCACCGCCGCATCACGTTATCTCCTGGCTCTACATCTGTGGCAACCTCTACTGTCTGTCTACACTTCTATACTGTCTGTCTTTACTTATCTACGGTCTATCTACACTTCTCTACGGTCTGTCTTTACTTCTCTACGGTCTGTCTTCACTTCTCTACGGTCTGTCTTTACTTCTCTACGGCTGTACTTCTCTACGGTCTGTTTTTACTTCTCTACGGTCTGTCTTCACTTCTCTACGGCTGTACTTCTCTACGGTCTGTCTTTACTTCCTTACGGTCTGTCTTCACTTCTCTACGGTCTGTCTTCACTTCTCTACGGTCTGTCTGTACTTCTCTACGGTCTGTCTTCACTTCTCTACGGTCTGTCTTCACTTCTCTACGGTCTGTATTCACTTCTCTACGGTCTGTCTTCACTTCTCTACGGTCTGTATTCACTTCTCTACGGTCTGTCTTCACTTCTCTACGGTCTGTCTTCACTTCTCTACGGTCTATCTACACTTCTCTAAAGTCTGTCTTCACTTCTCTACAGTCTGTCTTCACTTCTCTACAGTCTGTCTTTACTTCTCTCTACGGTCTGTCTTCACTTCTCTACGGTCTGTCTTCACTTCTCTACGGTCTGTCTTTACTTCTCTAAGGCCTGTCTTCACTTCTCTATACGGTCTGTCTACACTTCTATACTGTCTGTCTTTACTTCTCTACGGTCTATCTACACTTCTCTACGGTCTGTCTTTACTTCTCTACGGTCTGTCTTCACTTCTCTACGGTCTGTCTTTACTTCTCTACGATCTGTCTTTACTTCTCTACGATCTGTCTTTACTTCTATACGGTCTGTCTTCACTTCTCTACAGTCTGTCTTCACTTCTCTACGGTCTGTCTTCACTTCTCTACGGGCTGTCTTTACTTCTCTACGATCTGTCTTTACTTCTATACGGTCTGTCTTCACTTCTCTACAGTCTGTCTTCACTTCTCTATGATCTGTCTTCTTTACATATATAGATTAAACTGGCGAAACCGCTGAGAGGGTTCACCACTGATGAACCAGGCCCTCTCATTAATTTTTCCATTGCAGTAAGAACAGTAGAAATTGTTTAATATCAAAAAGAATCTCACGCCTTTAAAATAGTTTTGAATTTTGATAACAGATGGCGCGCTAGTGCATCATATATCTTCAAACTGTTTCACACTGTCGCAAACCACTATACAGCCTATCTTCCACCGCCTCTACACTCCACCAGACCTCTCCAATGACACAGAGCTCCACAACGACCACCACGGAAGCCCCATCATTCACCGCCCTACGCTATTTCTGGACCTGTGTGTTTTTTTACAGCCGCGGGGAACGTCGGCTTCTTTCGTGCTCCTCAGGGAGAGGCTCCTTGTCTGGTCCCGCGGTATTCCAGTACAGCATGGCGGGGAATCCTAACTTCTGGAGCCTCCTCTCTGTAGACTATGGAAGTTCTCTGTATAGATACCGTTTAGTTGATTACTCTTTAACATTCTTCTTAACATGAAAAAATGAAAGAAAAAAATAAAAGATAAAAATTCGTGGATAGCTTTTCTTGATTTATCAAGAAATTGGGTTGGCCAAATATCAGGGAACAGGTTAAATCAATGTTTAGTTGATTTCTGTTACACCAGATGGCACTCTGCTTTCTGTAAAGCACATGTGCTCCTGGTCAGGATATGTCCTTTTTATTTTTGATTCTTCTTAACGTGGTCTCTTTGTACAGAGAGATGTACGGGAATGAATTATTCTAAAAGAAAAACAAAGGGTATTCAATTTATGTAATTTTCATGGATTTCTGTTATTTGAGAGAAAGGATTGATTGTATTACTTAATACTATTTCTTAATTATCAGTTAGGTTTAGTTTAAATAACCTATCTGGGTGTGTCATGATGAACATGTTTAAGACATATAGATATATCTAACCCTGTACTTAATTCAACACTTGAGTTTATTAATATAAGCATTAACGCGATATCTATTTCTTGAAAATAAAGATACTTCGGCCAGTAAATCTTTTTATTACCTCGACGTTTCGACAAAAAGCTTTTGTCCTCGTCAGGAGCAAACAAAAATTAAAACATTCGGTAAGGCAAATCATTCTCTGAAATATTTGCTGTATATACATGGTGCGTTTTTACTTTATATTAATATATGCTTGTCCTTATTGTTTGCGGAAGAGCATTGCTCGATGCAAATATTTATATGTAATTCTACTGTCCTAAAAATTTATGTACATAGTTTACTTAAATACTATTTCTAAGATTCCACCCTTCAGTGTAGCATATATGAGCAACATGATTCAATACAGTATTAGACCATATATTAGACCAATAGGTCATCCTGGCGTCTACCAAGACACACATCTATAAGTACTTCCTCGGTGTGGAACTGAGGAGTGAAGACCTTGTCTGGAGAAGAAATCTCTCAAGGTGGGAAAACCATTCTTACTGAAGAAATTTGTACACATACACAACTATATATATTCCCCTACATTTTATCTACCCTTTATTTACTATTTTATTATATATTTTTCACCTTTGTAACAATTGATTAGAAGAATCAATAAAATTGTTTAAATTGTCATTGTCAATACAGTATTAGAGCTCTAAAGAAGCGGTATGGTAGATTAAAAATTGGCGAAACCGCTGGGAGGATTCACCACTGATGAGCCAAGCCCTCTCGATATTTGTTCATCGTTGTAAGGACAGTGGAAGTTTATTGAAGTGTAAAAGAAACATTCGTGTTTTAATCAAGTTTATGTAGCTAAGTGAACAGCCCTAGAACTATGTACTTAATTCAACAATAAAGTTTATGTAACTAAGTGAATCCTGTACGTAATGCAACAATACAGTTTATGTAACTAAGTGAATAGCCCTAGAACTATGTACTTAATTCAACAATAAAGTTTATGTAACTAAGTGAATCCTGTACGTAATGCAACAATACAGTTTATGTAACTAAGTGAACAGCCCTAGAACTATGTACTTAATTCAACAATAAAGTTTATGTAACTAAGTGAATCCTGTACGTAATGCAACAATACAGTTTATGTAACTAAGTGAATAGCCCTAGAACTATGTACTTAATTCAACAATAAAGTTTATGTAACTAAGTGAATCCTGTACGTAATGCAACAATACAGTTTATGTAACTAAGTGAATAGCCCTAGAACTATGTACTTAATTCAACAATACAGTTTATGTAACTAAGTGAATCCTGTACTTAATTCAACAATACATTTTATGTACTAAGTGAACAGCCCGAGAACTCTGTACTTAATTCAACAATACAGTTTATGTAACTAAGTGAATCCTGTACTTAATTCAACAATACAGTTTATGTAACTAAGTGAATCCTGTACTTAATTCAACAATACAGTTTATGTAACTAAGTGAATCCTGTACTTAATTCAACAATAAAGTTTATGCACTAAGTAAACATCCCGAGAACTCTGTACTTAATTCAACAATACAGTTTATGTAACTAAGTGAATCCTGTACTTAATTCAACAATAAAGTTTATGCACTAAGTAAACATCCCGAGAACTCTGTACTTAATTCAACAATACAGTTTATGTAACTAAGTGAATCCTATACTAGCCTGGCTGGATTGAGCTACCAAGCGAGTACCCAATCTGTCCGTGCCCTACAAACGCCACCTGTTGACAAGTGTGGTCCTGCAGTTGTCATCTGCAACATCTATTACAGTTTATCAGCCAATATGTAATATAGTGGATTTAGGTGTATTTGCATAATCCATCTCTTACATATCTGAGTGGTGATGCCTTGTCTATGGAACAGGCCTTATAGGTCCATGTACTCTGTACACAATTTTGACTAAATGAGGTAATCTGTCTATAAGAAGGTTTTTTTTTTTTTTTGTGTTCTCCATGAAGATGGTCGCAGGGATGGCTGGGCAGCTAAATATCTGGAGGAAGCTGAATGCTGTGGCAGTTGTTGCAATTTCTGTAAGATCTTGTCATATCTTGAGCTTAGTTTTTTACATATGTAAAAAGTTGTTTTGAAAATAGAGCAATCCATAAATAAATCTTTAAATAAGAAGGCATATATTGGATCAAAATTTAATTTCTTTTTACCAATATTTCAGTTGGCTGAACGCCAACCTTTATCAAGGTATTATAACATTTTAAAGTGTGTGTATAGTGTGTATATTGGTAAAAATAAATTATATTTTGATCCAATATATGCCTTTTTATTTAAATATGTAAATATGTATAATATAAATAATCATTTTTAACGCTTTTCCAAATGTTTTAAATTTTGTTCGCTACTGACGAGGACAAAAGATTTTTGTCGAAACGTCGAGATAATAAAAAGGTTTACTGGCCGAAGTATCTTTAATTTTGAGAGATATGTAAATACGTTTTGAATACTCCTTCATTGTTTGGAGTAGTACTCATTGTTGTGTATATAGCATAGGATTAATATTATAAAATAAATAAAGCTTCCAGGTTAAGTTTCTTGTTCAAATATTTATTTTCAAGCTTTCGGACTTGTTATTCCTTCAACAGGAGTATCACGATAATTAATAGGGTTAATTTGTGTATGTGCCATTGTCATTGAAAAGTCGACTCTAACATCTATCGGATTTAAGACATACCACCTGACAATGACCTAAAAATGAATACTCACTGTCCTAACATTAGACAACCTAAACTAACCTATGAATATACAAACGAAATTCGAAAATAATAAACCCCACCAGCGAGTGCAAGTAACTAAATGGGGCCCTGGAACATTTGTAAGTGTAAAGTCGAACTGCTTTTCACATGTGTAGACATGTGGTGCACTTACAGTAAAAGCAGTCGCTAACTACCCAACATGATTATAATGGCCTGTACCACGTGTACTAGGGATAATATTAATAAAAAAGAAAGGTAAGAGGTAATGACGTAGCCAAATATTTTAGTTGATAAACTAATAACAGAGTATTATTCAAAATAATTATTCAGTGTAACAATATTTTCCCATTAAAAATATTACATTTTCTTTTCCGATAGTTCGAAAAAAAAAAGTTTTACGTGAGTTGTTTTCTTAGTAAAGTTTCTTAGGTCAGGAGTTCAGATTACTCTAATTAAGAACTTTTAGTCTTATACAGATTCTCCAAGCAGAAATGTAGGATACATGTAAGAATAACAGTAATATTACCAGTAAAAGGCTTTTTTTTAAAGCTTATCACATTTAATGGTAAAACAAGTATGAAACTTCTATGAAATGTATATACAGGAAAACTTACTTAAGACTTCTGGGTAAATTGGAGGGAAAAATAAATTTCTTATTATTGTTGACTTTACTTAGAATTATTAATGAAACTGATTCCAATAATTTAAAATATTTTCGATATTTCGATGAGGCTATTCGCCTATCTTCCTCTAGGAATTCTAATTCCTTATTAATTATATTGATATTCAGATATGCCTTTATTTTAATGTTATTAAAATGGATTGTTCAATTTTCAACATATATTATTATTACTCTGTATAAACTTCATTCATTGCTTTTCTTGTAATTTTATCATTTTTAATTTTTGAATATGCCTTAAATAAATTGCCGTGTCATCCTGAAGTTTGTCTTTCCTAATTTTCTATGTTAGAATATTGTAACAAAGTATTTATTATTTTATTAGCAGAGTATTATTTTTTATGTTTATATTTTGCTACTGTAAACTTCCCTCTTTTTACTTATCTTTTGTTTATCACTCATAGTTTGTTCTTGCCTGAAATAAATTGTTATCTCATCCCGAAGTTGGTATTCCCTGATTTTACACGTGGCAATATTAATAATGCAATTTATAAACAAGAAACCCTAGTTAAAAGACAATTAAGCTCATAAACAGAGATTTTTATGGATGAAAATCCTAAGAAAATCAAATTTTATAAAAGAGATTACTCAAGTTCTTAGTATAAAGGATCGTGTTATGGGAAAAGAGAATCTGAACTAATTGGGATATAAAAAACAAGAAGAATAAGAAAAAAGGAGGGGGAGATTAGGAACTTGACATGGTTTGACACGTCCTTTCACCTTCCGTTTGCTAAAACAAACACTGGCAATAGTGGTGTTGACAGGATAGGATCTGGCAACCCTGGTAGCTATGGGGGGAGGAGTTTTTTTGGTCGTCTGCCCAAGATTTCTTTATAGACTCCCCTCCTAAGAAAACTAGTTGGGAGACAGTTTCCCTAGTCTCTCATAATGATGATAAACCACAGCGAGAAAATCTGTGATATTTTAAAATATAATTACTTTTCTGACTTATATAAGAATAAATTGGTAGTTAAAAGGATATTTGTACCTTTAAATATACCTAATAAATAAAGAATAAAGCAAATATTTGCAAAACCTTTCATTTTATTAATACTCATAGACAAAAACTTAGGTAGTGGAAAGTCTTTGTTGTCGTTAATCATCTGTTTTTTTCGAAGGAGACAAAGGCAATTTTGTTCACACTTGGTTATCTCGTGTGTCTTCAATAAAGGTCACTGTAATATCTTTCAGAGTTATTGTCTGAATACCGATATACATGCTAAAAGGCACAACTTCCTTAAGATTTGTCTATGAGTGTATCTTTCAGAGTTATTGTCTGAATCCCGATATACGAGGTTTTGTCCATGAGTGTATCTTTCAGAGTTATTGTCTGAATTTCGATATACATGCTAAAAGGTACAACTTACTTAAGTTTTGTCCATGAGTGTATATTATATGCCTTTTCAAATCCATCAGACTGATAAAGCGCGACAGGGTGAAAAAGTAGACCTTTTTAAATAATACATTCTTTGCAATTTTACATTTCTTTTAAGAATAAACGGACGATCTCTAAAAAATTAAGGAGAAAGAAATTCTATAAATAAAACATAGCCGAATAAAACCGTGGAATTTATTTCTTTCCTTTTAGATCAATATCTTCCCGGCAAAATTTCCTTCTATAGTTTTATCATTTTATTGTAATTGAGAATAAGACAAAAATGTTATTAAAAATTTTTGTTTGATTAATATAAAATATTTAGATATATATATTAACTTCTCTTATATGAGAAATTTTTAAAATTTCGAAAGATATAATTCTTTTAAATTTAAAATACTTACTTTATATAAATCAAATCTATTTAAAATTTTTGGAATATTTTCGTTCAGCCTAACACTAAACTTTGTTAGGCTTCCACATTTTATACGTTAAAGCTCGTTTGGCTTCAATATTTTGAAAATTTTTCAAGGTTTTTATTTTTTAAATTTTAGAAAAGTTTCTGAGTAAAACTTTCAATTAATAAAGCCACTGACCATCTTTAACGTTAGTTTAACGAAATATTGTCGCGAAATTTGTTTAAAGTGAAATCAAAATAATTGTTTATTATTAAATATGTAAATATTTTTCGTTTGATGTTATATAAGAAATGTAAATTCTGTAAATAGATATTTCTTCTTTAGATTGTAGTGAAAAAAAAGACATTACTCACTTCGTGTCTTAATAATAAAACCTGCCAAGATAGCTCTGTGTACCTTGTTGGGAATCTTTTATGATTCAGACGATGAAACAACAAATAACAAGTTTACTTACAGCTGAAATGGTTTTAAAGAATTAGGCGATTTTACCTTTTATGAAAGTATTTTAAATTTATTATTTTCAAAGAGAGAGAGAAAGAGAGAGAGGAAAAAATATTAACAACTAGCGGACGTACCCGGCTTCGCCCGAGGTTTTACCCGAGTAAAGGTTTGTCTAACGAACATTTGTTAAAACAATTCTCTATAAACTTATAAAAAAAAAGATATATTTTGATAATTTGAAACTCATAAATTTGAATCTCTCGATAAAGTGAACATTTTTTCCCGGTCCCTGTGTGCCGTGTCATCCTGAATTTTGTCTTCCATAATTTTCTACATTACAAATTCATCGTTTTATCTAGTGAACATATTTTCCCGGTCCCTTGATAAATATTCGATAAGTTGAATAAAATCATGGTCGTGAATCTCTCGATAAAGTGATTATTTTTTCCCGGTCCCTGTGTGCCGTGTCATCCTGAATTTTGTCTTTCCTAATTTTCTACATTACAAAATCATCGTTTTATCTACATATTTTCCCGGCCCCTTGAAAAATACTCGATAGGTTGAATAGAATCATGGTCGTTTATGGAAGATGGACGTAGTTCCCGGAGGTTACCCGCCCCCCCAGCGCCAGGACCTCTTGATCCCTCTGATTGGCCGGCGGCCGGACGGGGGTGGGGGGAGGGGGGGGGAGGGGGGGCTCTTGATCCCTCTGATTGGTCGGTGGGAACTTGGACTGTCCAATGGCCGGCGGCCGGACGGGGGGGCAGACCTAAGCCTAAGGCGGCGCTGCGTGCGAGTTAAAGCTACAAATCTGCAAATAACTCTAAGGATATTAAAGATATTCAAGAAATTATTTTTCGTAAACCTTTCCGGAGATACACCTAATAATATTCCAATATTTCACGGCGATTGGATGTATGGTTTTCGAATCCATAGAGGACAGACAGACACACACAGACACACACACAGACATTCAATTTTATATATATAGATTACACTTACTAATTATGTAAACAAAACCAACACTCTTTGTTCTCGTTTTTATATTACAGTGTTGTCATTCTAAAAGTATTTTAAGATCATTGATTTATCATTCTTCTTTTTTTTCCAACATACCTCTATTCTTTAATTGTGTTGAAGATATTAATCTGCGATTTTAAATGTTTCTTTTTGACCAGTACTTTTGTTTTGTTTTTGCTTATCCTTAAATGTTTCTTTCTTCGTCTTCATTATTATTTGTTCTATAATCAAAGCTTTGTTTTTTGAGACCCGAATAAAAAATTCAAGTTTATTATATTTTTGTGTGCTTTTAAAGTTAAACACAACAAATTGCGACATAATTGTTACGTAGAAAATTAGGAAAGGAAAACCTCAGAAGGAAACAGTAATATATTTGATCTAAAACAAAATTGTAATTTAGAAAATACCATAGAGATAAAATGGGAAGTTTATAGAATAGAAAAAATATAATTATTAAAATTGTTAATCTATACACAAAATAATATATATTTTGCTAAAATATGTTTTCACAATTCATTCGAATAAAAATATGAATAATTTATTTGAATTATTATGTTGTTGTATGTATTTTATATTATAAATAGGTTTTAACTTTTAATTAGACAATTTTAATTAATATTTAGACATTTTTCATTTTAATTTAGACACTTTCATTTTTATTTAGACATTTTCAATTTTATTTTGCCATTTTTCATTTCAATTTAGACATTTTTCATTTTAATTTAGACACATTGACTATTTATAGAAAAGTCCATTTGTCTAAATTAAAATGCAAGTGTCTAAATTAAAATGAAAATGTATAAATATAAATTAAAATTGTCTAATTAAAAGTTAGAAACCTATATTTCAAAACTTTTTAAAATTCTATATAGAATTTTTATTTATAAAAATATAACAGCAAACATCATGTTAGAAAATATAATGATAGCTGTTTTAAATGATTTCTAAAATAAACAGAGTAAAATATTTCATATAAATTATTTATATTTAAACTTTAAAATATTTCGGATATATATTTCAGGAAGTGACATAATTTGAAATATATTTTATATATCAATAGATACAAATCTTTGTAATATTTTATATATTTACTATCTTCTATGATTACAGAAAAAAAGGTAATACTACAAACTTTCATTTAATAACTTAAGAACAATTTTTTTTTTTATTCTAAGTAAACATAAAAATACATTTGAAATAAACGTTCTTTTTTCCTGACTTATAAATTAAAATCGATAAAGCATATATAGGGTTAAGTTTCTTCCCTAATTTCATTTCTCTAGCTTTCGGGCTAATATGCTCTTTAACAGGGGCATCTAAGAGTATAACTTCAAGCTAACTATACGTATAGTAACTAACTATACGCATACATAAGTATAATTAGCTAGTACAATGTCAAATGAACAGTTCTAGTTTAAGCCAAATGGTTTCCAGTAAAGAAGAATATAGAAAATTTAATTACATAGAACATTTAATTACATTAAGAATTGAAATTTCTAGTTTTAATTAGTATATTTATGCCACTGGTTTAGTGGTTGTAATTCTAAAGTTATATTGGACTTTTGATAATATGTATGTAAATAATCTTTGTTTCTTGTTTAATTTATTGCTCTAAAATGTAAATTTAAATAACTTTCACTCTATCTCTAAAACTATAAATAATTTGTATATATATTTAAAAACTATGTACATAAAATAGATTACACATTTACATGCAAATATCCACATAGGCTATAACGTGTGTTTTGCAATAAATAAATAAATAATTAGCTAGAAGTTTTACTGCCAATTGCTTCTATTGAAGGGCATGTTAGCCCGAGAAAACTAGATAAATATAATTATAGAAATAACTTATCCCTGGATGCTTTATTGATTTTTTATTAAATAAAATTACATACTGTTGTAAGATTTAGGTACTTACAGCTTGTAGGAAGGCATGAGGACGTTGAGGATTATATGATAATGATCTTTATTATCCATTTAGCAAGAAAGACAAAGTTATGGTAGCGAACAGTTATTGAAGTATAGAGAAGAAGGTAAACAAAACAGTTGGGATGATGATAGGTCCAGTGTGGCGCTAGCTGTCGTAGCATTCAGTTATCCAACAAATCCCCGGCATGAATGTGGAGACATCACGAGGTTGTAGCGTAACTTCTCAAATGTCGGCCTTGGTAGCGGCTTGGTCAGAATGTCCGCCTTCATGTCGCCAGTTGGGCAGTAGATCATTTTTATCACTGTCTTCTTCTGAAGATCCTTCAGGTGATGGATCTTGGTTGCGATGTGCTTGGTTCTAGAAGACACTTTTTCGGATGAACATATCTTGAGACATGATTGATTGTCTTGGTGGAAGTAGATTGGAGCTTTCTGTTCCAGTTCGAGATCCTTTAGCAAGTCGAGAAGCCATAACAGTTCTTGTGAGGCTTCAGCTGCGGAGATAAGTTCCGCTTCGGTGGATGAGAGAGATACGCAACCTTGTTTCCCAGTCATCCATGAGATGGGGTTTGAACCCAGTAGGAACAAGTTTCCGCTTAGTGATTTTCTGTCGGTGTTGTCGCTTGCCCATGTGGCATCACTGTATGCTTCCAGCGTGGGAGGTTTTTGGTTAGATATGCGTAGCTCGAGTTCTTTAGTAGTTTTTAGATATCTTACGATTCTTTTTGCTGCATTCCAGTCACAATTTCTAGGATTCTGGTTTCTGCTGCTAAGTATGCAGACTGGAGCTGCGATATCTGGTCTGGATACTACGCTTAGGTACAATAGTGAGCCTATCAGTTGTTGGTATTGGACGTTGTTTGGTAGAAGTTTTTCATCAGATATACCGGGGTATCCGCTTTCCATGGGAGTGAAAGTAGGTTTCGCTTCTTGGAGATTGTACCTTTCAACTAATTCTTGGATTTTACTCTTTTGGCTCAGTAGGAGTTCACCTTCTCTGTTCCTGGAGATTTCTATACCAATGAATTGAGTGGGGTCTCCAAGGTTCTTTATTTCGAATTCTTTTTCGAGAGTTTTTACAGTGTTTTGGATGATTATTTCGGAATCGCTTGCGAGGAGCATGTCATCCACATATAGAATCAAGTAGATGGAATGGTTTTCTTCATTCTTGGTGAATAGGCATGGGTCTACAATGCTCTGTTTGAAGTTATTTTTAATTAGAGTGCTTGCAATTTTTGTGGAAGCGAGGTGAAACCCATTTTCTTTTTCTATAAATTTTACGGATCTGCTGATTGTGATGTTGTCTGTATCGTGCAGGATTCTGTATCCTTTGCTCCGATCATCGTATCCAAGAAAGATCCCTTCGATAACTTTGCTATCCAACTTGTTTCTTTTTATCTTGGGAATATAGGCGAAGGCTTTACATCCGAATCTTTTTAGATGCTTCAGACTGGGCTTCCTGTTGGTCCATAGTTTAAATGGAGTCTTGTCTGTAGCTTTCGAGGGTATACGGTTGTGTAGGTAATTAGCTGTGGTAACCGCTTCCGCCCATAGAGATTGTGGGAGTCCTGAGTCAAACAGCATGCATCTTGTCATCTCCATTAGTGATCGATTTTTCCTTTCTGCTACTCCGTTCTGGGCTGGTGAGTAGGGGACTGTTAGCTGATGTTTGATTCCGCTTTGGTTCAGGAAATCTTCGACTTGTCGGTTTACGTACTCACGACCGTTGTCTGTCCGTATGGTTTGGATATTTTTTCCAAATTCCGTGTGTGCTGAGATGACGTAGTCTTTTATTTTTTCATAGGCTTCGTCTTTTCCTTTCAGGAGGTAGGTCTTCGTGTATCTGCTGTAGTCATCAGTGAAGGTGATGAAGTATCTCTTACCGCTGAGAGAGTTAGTTGGTAATGGACCGCAGATATCACTGTGGACAAGTTGAAGCGTTTCAGTTGCTCTGTACTCTGTCTTCTTTGGAAATGGGGTTTCGGTGAGTTTACCTTTAATGCACTGAACGCAGTCTGTGCTGTGCGAACAGTTATTTAGACTTAGTCCTCTTGCTAGGTTCTCATTTCGAATCTTCTTAATTGATTCTATATTTCTGTGTCCTAGTCTGTCGTGCCAGAGCATGAGGCAATTTTTGTTCTTGCAGTGGTTTTGTTTTGCTACATTTGCTTTGAATGTGCGAGTTTGGAGGTTGTCATCCAGGTTGAGTCGGTACATTCCATTGTCAAGTATACCGTTCGCGAGGGCTGTGTTGTCTCTTTCGATGGTACACCAATCTCTGTTGAACGTTACTTTACATCCGTTGGAGGTGGCCGCACTCACTGACAGAAGGTTGTCTGTTAGTTCCGGGATGTAGAGAACTTTTGTGAGAAGTAAGGTGTCAGTCTTTCCTTGGGGTGTGATGACTTTGATTTCTCCTTGTCCTATCCCTTTGACCAGCAGCTTATTGCCATTAGCAACCACAACATTTGGTGTTTGTTCTCTGTTAAGTTCAGTGAAGAAGCTTTCATCGTACGCCATATGAGATGTGGCTCCAGAGTCGACGAACCAGTTGTGTACACTTGCTTCTCGTTGAGTGCAATTGAGAGCTTTTGGGTTAGGTCCTTTTGTTGTTCTCTGATTTGTTGATTGTTCTTGGGTGACACTCGACTGATTTGTGTACTTAGGTACGTTTCCTCTTCTGAAGTTTTCATATTTGTACTCTTTGTTGCTGTTGTTTCGCTTTTGATAGTGCCAACATTCTTCTTTGGAGTGGTTTGGTTTGTGGCAGAAAGAACAGAATTTCTTCTCTTTTTCTCTTCTTTGGCTTGAAGCTCCGTGGAGGCTTTTTAAGGCTTTTGATCCGGTGCTTTCGTCTTTCGAGCTTTCTACTCTGCGTGTGTGTTCATCAAGGAGTTTGTTCTTGGTAAATTCAAGCGTTAGCTCGTCATCAGGTCTTGATTCCAACATCGTGATGAGATTGGAGTAGCTCTTTGGGAGCGAGCAAAGCAGTATAGCCGTGATGTGAGAGTCCTTTAGTGTTTCGCCAATGGTTCGCAGTTTGTCAATTAGTTCCATCATGGTAGTGATGTGCTGCTGCATGTCTTTGTCTTCTTCGAGTTTTAAGCTGTATAGTTTCCTTAGCAAATACATTTTTCCTGAGAGTGTTTCTCTTTCATAGATATTTTTAAGAGTGTCCCAGGTAGCTTTGGCTGTTAGTAGGTTTTTGACATGCACTATTTGTGAGTCGGCGATGCTTAGATTAATGATAGCTCTAGCTTTTGAGTCTTTCTTTTTCCATTCGATTTTTGGTTCATCTGGAATATTTTCGGTGACAACTTCCCAAAGATCTTCCTTTTGCAAGAGCATTTCAATTTTGAAAGACCATAGTGAGTAGTTATAGCCGTCGAGCTTATCTAGGGTTACATCGTGGCTCGGGAGTGACGCCATTTTTGCTAAGCCTTTTTTTTTTTTTTGCCTTAACTCGTTAGTTGAATTTCATGCAATATTCAGTCTCATAATCTAATTGTTGTAAGATTTAGGTACTTACAGCTTGTAGGAAGGCATGAGGACGTTGAGGATTATATGATAATGATCTTTATTATCCATTTAGCAAGAAAGACAAAGTTATGGTAGCGAACAGTTATTGAAGTATAGAGAAGAAGGTAAACAAAACAGTTGGGATGATGATAGGTCCAGTGTGGCGCTAGCTGTCGTAGCATTCAGTTATCCAACACATACATTACTGTTGATTTTTAAAAATAAGAAATAGAAAAATTACAATCTTCATTTATAACTTTTCGATGAATTGTAAAAGCGTGGGTTCAATTCCAGGTACTAATTTCTATTTAATCTCATGGCCCAACACAATTTCCATTTCAAATTAATCCAAATCGAGGATATTGGGAAGCAATAACGATTAGAAATTTAAATGTTTCGATTTAAAATTAAAATATTTCGCTTGGTTGGATGGCTACTTGTTTGTTAGGAATTTTCAATTTTTGAGAGTGGGAGAGATTTTCTCAAAACTTACAATTTGTTTGGGATATCATTTGTAGGCCTGTGCAGTGTCGCATTGTGTGTTTATTTGTGCAATGTCTCTTTTAGAGTGCGTTTTCGCATATACAAGGTGTGTCCAATAAATAATGTGACTGGTCAAAAAAATAGAATGATTAAAAAAAAATTATTCGTATTTTTCAAAATAGTCCCCTCCCGCATCTATACATTATTTCCATCTCTTCTCCCATGATTTAAAACATTTAGAAAAGGCATCTTTCGGGATGTTCTTCAAGACCTTTTTTGAATACGCTATGATGGACTCTCTAGTGTCAAATCTACTTCCTTTTAGAGCCATTTTGAGTTTTGGAAAGAGAAATAAATCATTTGGAGCTAGATCTGGGGAATAGGGAGGTTGTTGAAGTATGCATTTTTGTTAGGTATAAATGTAATTTATGTAATTTTCCTGGATATTAATTAAAATAATGCAATAGGTTTCTGGAGATGAGTTTCTTTTCATTTTATTATGGTTTTATCAAGCTTTCGGGAATTTCCGCCCTTCAACAGGAGTACAAAACGAACGGTGTTTCATTATTGTTCATTTTGTACTCCTGTAAAAGGGCAGAAATACCCGAAAACTTGAGAATGCATTAATAAAATAAAAATATACTTATCTCCAGAAACTTGTTACATTATTTGTTTAGGTATGCATGTTTTGGTGTTTATTTGTACCAGCGTTTATATGCAATGTTTAAATAAAATTATTTGTATATTCTAGTGTATGTGAGTGCAATGTGGCATTATGGGTTAGTGTGTATTTGTACCAGAGTTTATGCGCATTGTTTCTGTTAGAGTATGTTTTCTCGCGAGAGCGTAAATTAGGTATAATATAAATACAAATATAAATCTTTAATAAAAAAGACATATATTGGATCAAAATATCATTTATTTTACCAATATTTCAGTTGGCTGAACGCCAACCTTTATCGAGGTGTTATAACATTTTGATGTGTGTCAACAACAAACTCAGCGCCACATAACACCAATAGAATTAAGTTTAAAACATATTTTTGCTTATATTCAATGGGGAGAAGAAAAACCTTTTTTTTAAAGATTTATTTATGGATTGCTCTATTTTCAAAACAAATATAAATGTGTTGGTGTTTACTTGCACCAGCGTTTATGCGTAATTTTCATGTTAGAATGTTTATATATGCTAGTGTATGTGTTGTGTTTATATATGTGAAAGCAATGTGACATTGTGTGTTAGTGTGTATTTGTACTAGCGTTTATATGCAATATTTCTGTTAGAATAATTGTATATTCCAGTGCATGTGAGTGCAATGTAGCATTATGTGTTAGTATTTTACCACATACATCTCTCTCTCTCGTTTATGTATATTGTTTCTCTTAAAGTCTACATGCTCGTGTAAATATAAACGTCTATTTTAATGTATCAATATGTTAGTTACATCTGTTTTATGAATGTGCACATTTTCACATAAGTACCTTTTTTTATTTATACGCGTCTCTATTTACATATGTGTTATCTGTCCTGTATGTATATATGTATATAATTGCATACGTTCCCGTAAATACATATAGTTTTTCATCTACCCGAGAGACGCGCATCTATAGGTACTTCCTCGGTGTGGAACTGAGGAGTGAAGACCTTGTCTGGAGGAGTACTCTCTCAAGGTGGGAAAACCTTCCTTGCTGAAGACATTTGTACACAACTATATATATTGCCCTATACTTTATCTACCCTTTTACTCTTTTATTTTTTCACCTTTGTAAAATTTGATTAAAAAGAATCAATAAAATTGTTTAAATTGTCAATTGTCTACCCGAGATATAGTCAACAGATGACGCTCTATGTAAATTTAGAGGTATATATTATTGATAAACGTGATAGTAGTAATCAAAGTAATAGTATTGAAGAGTATAATGTTGATGCAAATTATAACCAATTCCTTTTGGACTGCCAAGAAGAACAATAAAAGCATAATCTACAAATCGGACAGAACCAATAAGCATACTATGATTGAAGTAAATAACATATCTTAATTCTATAGTGTAACGGCAGCTGGCATGCCTATATAGTAAATTATCAGTGAGCACATTATCATCACTGATGGTATTCTGTGCAGTTGCTTTTTGACTTATTGTAATATATATCACATGTAAACTTATGTCTGATATAATTTATATTATGTCTGATGTTAGCCAAAAAGAAATAAAGACTTTCTTTTTAAACTTCCAAATACTTCTTGGTGATTAACGTCAACCAACAAACACGAGGACGTTACATCTAGAGATATGACTGAAGAGATGAAGGAATGGAATAACAAATCCTACAGAGCAGAATAAGATGATCATAGAGAATAAGGACGACTTAAGACAGGTTTAGATTTTAAAGATTTTGATGGAATGGGCCAAACACGAGATGCTACCAAAGATCATCAATGATGAAATTAAGAAATTGTGGTAAAGTCATGAAGAGAATGACCATCGTCGAAGCAAATATATATATACAATACATTTCATAGACTATATATAAAAATGGTCTAAGATTCCATTTATTTCAAAGTCTATCTTAAAAAAATGGTTGTTGAGGACGAAAAAAAAAAGGGCAAATATTCGAAGGAATAAGTCTCCCGGCTAATTAAGAATGTATTTATAGGGGTGCACTAATGATATGAAGTTAATGATCACCAATCCCATTAAAGAACAAACTGAAAATTTAATTAATTCAATTCTCCCTAGATGGCACCACTGTTTCACCCCACATTCTTCCAAACATTTCATAAATTCTTCCAAGAAGTTCCAAGTTGGTTCCCCATATACATAACACTTTGTAAACATACTATAGCGTGAATAGAATGTGTTATGCCAAGAAATTGAAGATAATTATTAAATTTAGTTTAAATTATCTATTTGTGGTGTTAAATTATTATTAAATTTGTATGTAAAACGTCTAAAAATAGATTTTAAAAATTAATGGGAGGGCCTGGCTCATCAGTGGTTAATTTTTCCATTGCAGTAAGGGCAGTAGAAATTGTTTAACCACTGATAAGCCAGGCCCTCCCATTAATTTTTCCATTGCAATAAGGGCAGTAGAAATTGTTTAATTTCAAAAAGAATTTTACGCGTTTAAAATAGTTTAGAATTTTGATAACAGATGCCGCGCTAGTGCATCTTACATGAAGAAGCTAACAGATCCCCATCAACTTATGGTATAGACAATTTTGAGATTTATCCTTATCAAACTAGCTATATGTAAATGTATTATTTTATACAATTGTGTTATTAGTGTAACAATGGCTGCAACAATGGGTGGGAACCTCCAGCTCAAGAATCATCATCAAAGAAGGTCAACGACCTTGTACAATAGTACAATGCCTTGAAGTAGTAATTTGATACTGTAGTTTGGTATTTTATTGAATGACTGACTCTTTAGGCAAGATGATGTTGTACTGAATTGGAGGAGATTGCATGTTTGTAGTATAGGTACTGATGGATCTATTTTAAGTCTTGATGGTTGGAAGGAATCTTGATGAATTGAACGTTGTGACTGCTTGTACTACAAATATACCATTTGTCTTCACTTGAAATCTTCATTTAATGCTACTTGCTGAATAATATTTTCAGTTTTGATGATTGGAAGGAATCTTGATGAATTGAACGTTGTGATTGCTTGTACTACAAATGTACCATTTGTCTTCACTTGAAATCTTCATTTAACGCTACTTGCTGAATAATATTTTCAGTTTTGATGATTGGAAGGAATATTGATTAATTGAACGTTGTATTTGCTTGTACTACAAATATACCATTTGTCCACACTTGAAATCTTCATTTAATTCCAATTGCTAAAATTCTTTTCATTCTGGATAATTGAACGAAATAAAGATTCCGACGAATTAAACGTTGTGGTGTATATACTACAAATTTACCATTTATCTACACTTGAAATGCCACTTGCTAAAATTATTTTCAGTTTTGATGAGAGAGAATGGAAGGAATAAAGATCTTGTAATGAATTGAACGTTGGGGGACTTCCTGTACTGCAAATGTACCATTTTGTCTTCACATAATTATTTTTCATTTAATGCTAATTGTTAAAATTATTTTCAGTCTTGAAGATTGGAAGGAATCTTAATGAACTAAACGTCATGACTATTTGTACTGTAAACGTACCATTTGTCCACACATGAGTTATTTTATCTTTAATGCCACTTGTTCAAATTCTTTTCAGTCTTGAGGATTTGAAATTTTGTCTGAATTTACCAAAACTGTTATTGTGACAAATTATTTATCACTACCATAATGAAATTGTTTAGCCACTGATGAGCCAGGCCCTCCTATTAATTTTTCCATTGCAGTAAGGGCAGTAGAAATTGTTTAATTTCAAAAAGAATCTTACGCGTTTAAAATAGTTTCGAATCTTCAAGTATAACAACATTTTTCTAACATCAACCAAATACATATTGATAACTTTGTAAGTGAGGGAAGCACATTCTTCAAGAGTTGGGGCACCACAACAAATGTCGTCAATGTAAACAACCACTCTGAGTTACAATAAATCAGCCAATATCTCGCTCATAACCCTTTGAAATATAGGTGAATTTTTCAACCCGAACGGTAGTCTCTTAAACTCATAATGTCCATTACGTGTTACAAAATCATAAAACTTTCATTATCAATGCTTCGATGACCCTTTATAACAGTGATTTTTATAATTTTATTACAATTTAAACCGCTATGTCCCTCTGAGGTGTAAATCTTTCTTTAAAAAAATATTAAAATAATCAATACACAAATATTATCAACAAAACTTGAAATTCGGCTTTCAGAGCGTCATATAATTGTCGAAAAACAATAACAAAGGATGGAATGAATAAGATATATTTTCAATCTAAAAAAGGTCTTTTTTTAACGCAGAAATTAAATTAAAAAATGATATATTCTTTTTTACAAGCAATTTACATTATCATTGCAGAAATGAAAATATTGGAAGAGTATTAATTAGTCGAGCCATATATAGGTTTTAAACTTTTAATTAGACAATTTAAATTTATATTTAGACATTTTTCATTTTAATTTAGACGCATGGACTTTTTATAGAGAAGTCTATCTGTCTAAATTAAAATTAAAAAATGTCTAAATTAAAATTAAAAATGTCTAAATTAAAATAAAAAAATGTCTAAATAAAAATGAAAGTGTCTAAATTAAAATGAAAAATGTCTAATTATAAATTGTCTAATTAAAAGTTAAAAACCTATATACAGGCTGGTCCATAAGTCACAAAAAAAAATATTTTAATAAAAAATAAAAGAGGGTTTGAGATTTATGGGCTACCCTATATATATATATATATTAAAAAACGAAAGAAAAAAATAAAAGATAAAAAGATCAGGTGTTGAAATCAATATTAAAAATGGCATATCCTGACCAGGAGCACATGTGCTTTTCAGAAGGCAGAGCGCCATCTGGTGGAACAGAAATCAACTATTCATTGATTTAGCCTGTTCCCTGATATTTGGCCAACCCAATTTCTTGATAAATCAAGAAAAGCCATCCACGAACGCGTTTCGCGCTTTTGGCGCTCGTCAGCGTGGAGTAGGCTGAACCATTGCGACCAAAAAATAATTTTTGATCCCAATGGCTTCCCGAAAAACCAAGAAATGGGTATTTAAGGCCAAACTTGCGTAAATACGCTTAGCGCCAAAAGCGCGAAACGCGTTCGTGGATGGCTTTTCTTGATTTATCAAGAAATTGGGTTGGCCAAATATCAGGGAACAGGCTAAATCAATGAATAGTTGATTTCTGTTCCACCAGATGGCGCTCTGCCTTCTGAAAAGCACATGTGCTCCTGGTCAGGATATGCCATTTTTAATATATATATATATATGTTATATAAAAATGTTTTTTAATTTTAAAATTATAATTTTCATATCTCACTACTCTGTAAAATCTACCACCAGATGTCGCGGCTTTCCCTATATAAATCTATTTTAGTTGTTTCCCGTTGGCCGGCTCAAATCTTTCTGTAGATATGTAAATACATAATCCTTAATTTTCTTCTTTACGCCTCAAATCAGGTATTTCATCCATAATAAAAGGTTGGCGTTCAGCCAACTGAAATTTTGGTAAAATAAATAATATTTTGACCCAATATATGCCTTTTTATTTAAAGATTTATTTATGCATTGCTTTATTTTCAATACTTATGTATCTTTAAACAACCTATGCAAATTCTATATTAAACAAATATTTTTATAAGATATATATATATATGAAAAAATAGTACAAATGTGATATTGTACTGGGATAAGGTGCATAAATTATGAAAAAGGCATCTCCTTATCGTGCAACTGAAAGTTGCTGATGGCTTACGCCATCTATCAGAATAAATATCAACTATTCTCGTTGATTTTTTAATTATTCCAGAATTGGCCAAATACCCATTCTTGATTAATCAAGAATTCTGGGATAATTAAAAATCAATGAAAATAGTTTATATTTATTCTGATAGATGGCGCAAGCCATCAGAAACTTTCAGTTGCACGATAAGGAGATGACTTTTTCATAATACACCAATACCTCGCTTTGCGTCGTTTCGTTTTGCCTTTTTTTCGAAGTTGCGTCGCTGCTTAATTTTTACTGATTTTCACTGTGCGTCGTTAGATTTTCGAAGTTGCGTTGTTTTGGATTCGAGTCTTTAATTTTTTTTTTTTTTTGAATTATTTTCCTAAAATATGGCAACACCTTTGTTTTTGATTGCGCCTTCACATATTTTCACTTTGCGTCGTTTCAATTTGCGTCGTGTTTTTTTTGGAACGTAACCCCGACGCAAAGCGAGGTATGGGTGTATATATATATATATAATTATTTAAAAGTGGATAAATGATGTAAAATATAATAAATTGTTAGTTATATATATTTTGAATATTATATATAGGTTAATTATCAAGTCAGAATGGTATTATATATAAATATATAGGTGTATTCACCATCACAGAGAACAAATTATTAAAGATATAGGTACAGAGAATGGTAATAGCTAGCAGCAGATAGAATTATATCTAGGAAAGAACATTCTATAAGAAACACTCTAGAAGAATTAGCTGGAAATGTAATCTACAGACTTTCGCTAAATGATATGGAAATCTATAAGCTAAGGTTGTTGGGCCATTTTTACTCTATATAGTGTACTATGCTCTTTTCTCCATGTATTGTTGCATCAAAGCGCCCTACATTTATTCAAAATACTCTATAATAAAATATAATGCGGCTTATGATTGTAGAATGAAGTTTGACAATTATACCGCAAATGTTTCTTTTGAACGAAAAATCGAAATTTATTTTAAGGAGAAATAACGATTATTTCTAACCATTGCATATAATCTCTATAGCAATTTTACATATTGTTAATTTTGTTGCATATAATCACTATAGCAATTTTACATATTGTTCATTTTGTTGCATATAATCTCTATAGCAATTTTACATATTGTTAATCTTGTTGCATATAATCTCTATAGCAATTTTACATATTGTTAATCTTGTTGCATATAATCTCTATAGCAATTTTACATATTGTTAATTTTGTTGCATATAATCTCTATAGCAATTTTACATATTGTTAACTTTGTTGCATATAATCTCAAGAAAAATTTTATGTATTGTTAATTCTTTAGAGATAATAAAAAAGCATATAATTAAGAATCGAAAAAAAAAATTAACAATATTTCGGTTGACTGAGATTTGTTAATCCTGTTACATATAATATCTAGAACATTTTTACATATTGTTAATTTCTGTTGCATATCTAATCTCTAGTCATCTATTTCTGTAGAAGATTTTACAATACCCGAAAGCTTGAGAGAATATGCAAATAAAGCAAGAAACACCCTTGGGGAAGTCGTTTGTTATTATAACTATAATATTATTATCATTACTATTACTGTAATTATGATGCATATTTTTATTAATACTAGTTAAGGTTTCTCTCTCTACAGAGCACCAGCCAGTTGCCGTCACGACCAGAGTCCTCCTCGACCAATACTGAGCCATCTGCGGCTCCTGAAGAGGAGAACCAAACAATGACTGATCAAGTAGAGAATATTTTCATAGAGCTAAACCCTGACTCTATTTTGGCCCCTCTCTATGATGAGGTTGATGATGATGAAGTAGTGGCCGCGGTTCTATACCGCCCTGACAGAGAAACACTCCCCGATGCACTCTCGCCTGGAAACAGGAAAATTCTGTACAAATTCCTCGGCGATCCATTTGTGCACGTTGGGGACAAAAACCCCTCCATAAGTACGGGCCTTTCCGAACTCAGGGCGGCCTTGAACATTTCACATTGTCCAGACGTCCCTTCCGAGAAGGCTCATGTCTGATGTAAATATATATCTACTAGCCGAATGACCCGGGCAACGCCCGTGTTTTACCCGATTGAATGTTTTGATTCAAATACTATTGGTTACAATTATAAATTGACGCCTTAAATAAATGCATATGTTAGTTAATAACTATAGCCTATGTGCTTTATCTGTCTATGTACTGTTGGCTTCCGTAGGCGTCTCTTACTGGGAAAAAGAAAGAGAGGATTCCATTTAGTTATTAACTAATATATGCATTTATTTAAGGAGCGACCCGCTCCAACATAATAGTTACAAAAACGAAAAAGCGAGTGGGGGGGGGGGGGGGGGGGCAAAGGTGGCGTGATCGTAGCCAACCAATAGGAGAGCGCCATTAAAAAAAAAGCAAACGGTGACAGAGATGAAAAATTATTAAGAACGCATGACGCTCGTAACTGTATATAGAATATATATATATAATTGTTATTATTTATTTATTTAGTATTTAACCTTATATAATCTTATATGAACATTGTAATAAATTAGTTTCAATCTCAATCTCTCTATAGTTTACTAGGCGTTTACAAGTACTACTGGTGATTCTCCATCAAACTCTGCATCGCTGGCTGAAGCGCCATTGTACATAGTGTATATAATGTATATTATATTTTTTTAAATAGTGCAGACTGTGTACTTTAAATGTATTGACAAGATGTCAATAAAATTATTTTAATTGTCTACAGTTAACTAGTGGGATAGTTGAGGCGGAAGTGTTAACTAATCTTTGCATGTTTGAGATAGTTCAATGTATTCCTTCAACAACAGGATTAAACCACGGGGTTCCAGGTTAAAACCAGACGCTTGTTTAATTTCCTACCTTCCCTAATTAAAACCAGAGAGCTGCTGCACGCTGATTGGACAACTGTTCCAGTTAAGACTTAATCACCGCTCGACCTTTTGTCCTTCCCATTTTGACATTTTAGTTCAGTTTTGACCATTTCATAGAACGTTATTCCACACATCTATTTCTCCTTTATAATTACTTTTGTTGGATACTTTTTAAAGATAACTCTCAGATTTATAAAATTAATTTATTAAACTTTAAACATTTTTAGATATGAAAATTCGAAACTATTTTAGACGTGTAAGATTCTTTTTGAAATTAAACAATTTTTACTGTCCTTACTGCAATGTAAAAATTAATGGAAGGACCTGGCTCATCAATGGTGAACCCTACCAGCGGTTTCGCCAGTTTAATCTATATATAGAGAGAGAAACGAGTTAATTACCTCGTATTTAAGGCAACAATCATCTAATTTACATACATCTTCTAACCAGAGTCAACTTGTTCAAAAACAGACGACAAATAAAAATGAACAAATTAAATGGTAGAGGGTAAGTTCCTATTTTTTACAAGCGTTCACACTCAAAGAATAATCATTTTCTTGCTTCAACTTCATAACTTCATTCAGTGAGGTATAAGTATGTCTATTGTGTTAAAACGCGTTTATTAATTTTTACTATAGTATAGTTGTTGACTTTTAACAATTTTTCTTCTCATTTTTATTTCTTGGTAACAACCAAATCGTCTATTATATTAGCTTTTATTTGTAAAATTTAGCAATGTTTGACTACACGATTTACGAGTGCTGTTGTTTAAATAGATTCTAGGTTGTTGGAACAGTTGAAAGCAGTTCAAATCCCCCCTTTACTTACCATATGTCCGGTTCATTTATTTTCTGTTATATTGACTAAACGATTAAACGATAAGAACGATATTGAATAAACGATTTATGGAATGAAGTTACAGTCGTGTATCGAAGGTTTTAACCGTGTATCGAATGTCATACAGGGCGTGTATCGAAGGTTTTTACCGTGTATAGAATTTTATAGCCGTCTATCGAACATTATAACCGTGTATCTAACGTTATAGCCTTCTATCTCAAACATTATAACGGTGTATAGAACGTTATAGGTGTGTATCGAACATTATAACCGTTTATCCAACATTATAACCGTGTATAGAACCTTATAACCGTGTATCGAACATTATAACCGTGTATCTAACGTTATAGCCGTGTATCTCGAACATTAAAACCGTGTATAGAACATTATAACCGTGTATCCAACATTATAACCGTTTATCCAACATTATAACCGTGTATAGAACCTTATAACCGTGTATCGAACATTATAACCGTGTATCTAACGTTATAGCCGTGTATCTCGAACATTAAAACCGTGTATATAACATTATAACCGTGTATCCAACATTATAACCGTGTATAGAACCTTATAACCGTGTATCTAACGTTATAGCCGTGTATCCGACATTATAACCGTGTATAGAACCTTATAACCGTGTATCTAGCGTTATAGCCGTGTATCCAACATTATAACCGTGTATAGAACCTTATAACCGTGTATCTAACGTTATAGCCGTGTATCCAACATTATAACCGTGTATAGAACCTTATAACCGTGTATCTAGCGTTATAGCCGTGTATCGAACATTATAAACGTGTATCGAATCTTATAACCGTGTATAGAACGTTACAGCCGTTTATAGAACATCATAACCGTGTATCCAACATTATAACCGTGTATAGAACCTTATAACCGTGTATAGAACATTATAAACGTGTATCGAACATTATAAACGTGTATCGAACATTATAAACGTGTATCGAACATTATAACCGTGTATCGAACATTATAACCGTGTATCCAACATTATAACCGTGTATCCAACATTATAACCGTGTATAGAACCTTATAACCGTGTATAGAACATTATAACCGTGTATAGAACATTATAAACGTGTATCGAACATTATAAACGTGTATCGAACATTATAACCGTGTATAGAACCTTATAACCGTGTATCGAACATTATAACCGTGTATCGAACATTATAACCGTGTATCGAACATTATAACCGTGTATCTAACGTTATAGCCGTGTATCTCGAACATTAAAACCGTGTATAGAACATTATAACCGTGTATCCAACATTATAACCGTGTATAGAACCTTATAACCGTGTATCGAACATTTTAACCGTGTATCTAACGTTATAGCCGTGTATCTCAAACATTAAAACCGTGTATAGAACATTATAACCGTGTATCCAACATTATAACCGTGTATAGAACCTTATAACCGTGTATCGAACATTATAACCGTGTATCTAACGTTATAGCCGTGTATCTCAAACATTAAAACCGTGTATAGAACATTATAACCGTGTATCCAACATTATAACCGTGTATAGAACCTTATAACCGTGTATCTAACGTTATAGCCGTGTATCGAACATTATAAACGTGTATCGAATCTTATAACCGTGTATAGAACATTATAACCGTGTATAGAACCTTATAACCGTGTATCTAACGTTATAGCCGTGTATCTCAAACATTATAACCGTGTATCCAACATTATAACCGTGTATCCAACATTATAACCGTGTATAGAACCTTATAACCGTGTATCTAACGTTATAGCCGTGTATCGAACATTATAAACGTGTATCGAATCTTATAACCGTGTATAGAACGTTACAGCCGTTTATCGAACATTATAACCGTGTATAGAACCTTATAAACGTGTATCGAACATTATAGCCGTATATCTAAAACATTATAACCGTGTATAGAACCTTATAAACGTGTATCGAACATTATAACCGTGTATCAAACATTATAGCCGTATATCTAAAACATTATAACCGTGTATAGAACCTTATAAACGTGTATCGAACATTATAACCGTGTATCAAACATTATAGCCGTATATCTAAAACATTATAACCGTTTATCGAACATTATAACCGTGTATCGGTATATATATATAGAACCTTATAGCCGTGTATAGAACGTTACAGCCGTGTATCTAACGTTATAGCCGTGTATCGAACATTATAAACGTGTATAGAACCTTATAAGCCGTGTATCTAACGTTACAGGCGTGTAACAAACGTTACAAGCGTGTACCAAACGTTCGTGTATCGAACGCACTTACTTCCAACCCAATTCCCTGAAGTCAACACTCCCCCTCTACACAGCGAGGGACATCAACAATCCACTCTAGGAGAGGCAATAACCATGACATACCATCTCAAATAGCTCCATAGTGCGGTGGCCATCAAGAGACAATTCTCCCTCCGCAGGAATATGATCCAGTTGGGAACTCCAATTGCCGCCATTATAGAGACTGCCTGCCTGTGATATCTTCCCATAATTCCTTAGATATACTCCCTATTTTTGGAAGTCCTTCTTCTCTCTTTTTGTTGTTGTTCTACTTCTCTTGTCGCTTCGTGACTTTCTCCTACGTGTCTAGAATTAACGGGGAACTAATTGCATAGCTATCGTATGCCCTATTTGCATATGCATTCCCTAACACGAACTGTTAATATTTAACTCTCTATATAAATAAGAGGGAAATGTGTTTGTTTTGCTCATACGTTTTTCCAGACTGTTTTAATCATCTAGAGAAATCTCAGACTATATAGAGTTAGGTCTGGAAGGATGCACTGTTACAACCGCATGGATATGCAAGGTTTCTCATTTGCATAGTTGAAAAATCGTAAATAATAATATGATAATAATGATAGTTTCTTTGTTGAAAAAATATTGGTTATGCAAACATTCACTCGGGCAGAAGCTGGGTTTTTGACTTAATATTAAACATTCATGACAAAACTTAAGGAAGTGAAGAGTCTTTGATATCGCCGGTCGTTTGCTTTCTTTTTTGAGGAGACAAAGACAATTTTGTTCACACTTAGTCAACTGGTGTGTCTTCAATAAAGGTCACTGTAATATCTTTCAGAGTTATTGTCTGAATCCCGATATATATGCTATAAGGTACAGCTTCCTTAAGTTTTGTCCGTGAGTGTATCTTTCAGAGTTATTGTCTGAATCCTGATATATATGCTATAAGGTACAGCTTCCTTAAGTTTTGTCCGTGAGTGTATCTTTCAGAGTTATTGTCTGAATCCCGATATACATGCTGAAAGGTACAACTTCCTTAAGTTTTGTCCATGAGTGTATCTTTCAGAGTTATTGTCTGAATCCCGATATACATGCTGAAAGGTACAACTTCCTTAAATTTAAAAAATATATACAAATAAGAAAGATACAATGCTTTTTTTCGTAGCAGTTAGGTAGTTAGCTATTAAAAAAAATAACAGTTTAAAAAAATCGTATTTATATTTTATCAAAGAAATTATTTGATCTCTAAGTTTTATGAATCGTTAAACATTTTACATTAAAAGTGACCTGTCTATAGCACCCCCTCTCTATATCACCCTATTTTGGTGAGTCCCAAGAGGGGGCACTATAGACAGGTTTAACTGTAAATATATTCGAATTTCTAATATGTGGGTTCTATTGGTGTTATATGTATAGTTACAAATATGTAAAAAATAATGAGCTTTTATATAAATACATATCCTACATGTCGGGGTTTAGTTAGTTAGTGTGATACTCCCGTCAAAGGGTTAATTAGTCCGAAGGCTTGTCAGTTCAAGTAATAAAAAATATTTATAGAAACTCTTGTCTCCGGATTTCAATTTTAAAAAAATTGAGAACAGTGGATTATAATATATGTTAAACTAGTAAAGTACTGTTGAAACTAGTAAAATCTTGTTCACTCACTCGAGATAATTTGTGCTCAATGTCGGTGCTGGCATAGAACATTGTATAGGTTTATCTACAAACATGATATATCTATGAAACTCCCTGCCCAGAAGTCCTCCTCTACGTGGGAGGCGGGAGAAGCAGCACAAGTAAGGGACTGCCCTGTAGTACGGTGTCGTGAGCCGCTACGGTAACCGTGAACAGGGAACTCTGAAATGTGACTGACTAACGGGGCAATGGCACTCCCTCTTTCCATGGAGTGGACAAGACACCACCACCATAGATTAAAATTAAAACAAACTTTTTTCGAGAAAGGTTGATGCCTTAAGATTTCTCACTTTTGCATAAAACCTTTTATCGGTAGTTGTGTAAATTAAGCCTTAAAAAATAAGGAAAAGAAAACACAAAATCATTCTAACTCAAACATAAAGATGTTGCTACATTAGTCTCCTATGAACGAATTCTCCAAAACATGGTTAAACCCGGATTCGCCTTGAGAGAGGCTGTCGTATCACAGACCAATTCATGATGGTCACCCCCCTGATGGGCAATGGCACCCTTCTTTCCATGGAGAAACAAAATCAGAAATTGATCTTAGACAAGACACCATCTATGAATCCCAAGACTGACCTAGGAAACCACGTAATTAGAATATGGACAAAGATTTTATGACCTGCCTAGAGGCAGAAAACAGGTTTGAATGTCCCATAAGAAGTGACGAAGCTTTCCTTAAGGCATACTTTGGCCTATAATCATGGCGAGCCTACGTCACTTTTTGGCCTCTTGTTCTTCTTTCTGCTTAGGGCGGGATTGGCCTTAATTTGATTTGTCGCTTTCTTTGTTGTTTTTCAACCTTGCTGGATTCTTCTGAATGTGTCATTTGGTCGTCTGTGACATTAATATAAGTGGTTCGTACAGTAGGTCTAACTGTGCTAGGTCCTGTTATGTAACATATGTAGGTCTTCACAAGGTAATAACACCAAATAAATAAATAGTGTGTGACGTTTCGGTAACAGCGTTGTTACCATCTTCGGACAAACGTCACCGAAACATCACAAACTATTTATTTATTTGGATTTGGTCTTATTACCTTGTGTTTATAATCTATAATCCAAATTGTTACACTATTTATATATTTGGATTTGGTGTCTTATTACCTTTTGTTTATAATCTATAATCCAAACTGTTACACACTATTGGTCTTATTACCTTGTGTTTATAATCTATAATCCAAATTGTTACACACTATTTATATATTTGGATTTGGTGTCTTATTACCTTTTGTTTATAATCTATAATCCAAATTGTTACACACTATATATTTGGATTTGGTCTCATTTCATTGTGTTTATAATCTATAATCCAAATTGTGCTTTATCATTATATGTAACATTGAAACTTGGGACAAATCTTAATGACACCTTTTTTTAAATCAATTTTTCATTTCATGATTTAAGGTAAAATTATGTGTATCGATAGAATTGATTATTATTATTTTTGTAATTTTTAATGATATATCACACATTAGAAACACACATTTACCAAACATAATTGTTGTATATTTGCATACATGGGATATTTGCAGAAATGCAAATATCCTCTTTGCATACTCATTTCTGACTTCATGTATAAATAGCGTTACAAGTTGTTAGCAGGCAGTCAGTCAATTTATGTAATAAAAGAGATTACGGGAGTCCGTCTTTGCCTCAGCCTCGACACCTCACTCTTGGCTACCTCCCACCTTCAAGGATAGAACAATAATTATTACAAAAAATGAATATTATCACAAAAATATTTAATAAAAGGTATAACATGTCTTTCCAGCGGTTTCGCCAGTTTATATTCTACGAATACTTTAATATATTTACATACTCAAAGCTTTCGTCCATAGTTTCATTAAATGTATGTATACCAAGAAATTTTCTAATTTTATTTCAAAATATGGATAACAACCTAGTATAACTGTAGAGTGGTCTGGTAGATTAAACTGGCGAAACCGCAGGGTGGGTTCACCACTGATGAGCCAAGCCGTACCAATATTTTTTCTCATTAAAGTAAGGTAGCATTAAGAAATTTTTTAGTAATTTAAAACATAGCTCTATATTGTATGTTGCATTTATTACTTGAAGATATGGATTATGAAAGAGCGGTTGAAGTTTTATAAATGGGATATATATTATATCTATTAGATAATAAAAGGCATATATTGGATTTGAAAATATATGCCTTTTATTATCTAATGAATTAAATATGGATTGCTCTATTTTCAAAATATTATATCTATATAATATAAAGGACTGCGGTGTATGATTATAAAGTAATACTTAAAGCCTCCCCGCATAAGTTTCTTTTTTTGTGAAAATCAAACTTATGCGGGGAGGCTTTAAGTATTACTTTATATATATATATATATATGTTTTAAAATAAAAAGATTTCTGTTGTATTTTGGAATTAGATTGATATAGAATTATTATTATTTGTGGCTTGATTTTGGTATCCATGAGTATTTTACGATATTGTTCTGCAGTCGTGGCAATAATTAAATAAAATTAGTTATAAAAATAGCTTTAATTGAGTTTATGGAATATATAAAAACACAATTTGATAAAAGTACTACCTGGCTTAAGGCGTAAGAATATAAAAAATGAAAAACTTATTTACATAATGTACAAAAGGTTTGAGCCGGCCATCGGGAAACAACAACAATGAGTTTTTATAGGGGAAGAGTGACCTCTGGTAGTCGATTTAACAGAGAATTTAAATCTATTATATATAATTTTAAATAAAATAATATTTTAATATAACATACATATATACTTATTTTCTTTTTAATTAAAGATCTATTTATGGATTGCTTTATTTTCAAAACCTTCTACATATGTGTTGGATCCCATAGACATTTCAGTTTACCACTACATAGAAGGGATTTCCCATTGGTGGATATATCGTCCAATAGAAAGCGAACAAAAAGCAGCCACAATATCGGACCAATCAGAGAACCGACATGATATATGGGGTCTCCATTTGTTTTCTCAGCGAACGTCGGAATCAGCGATAACGTCTGGCACCTCTGGATTAGGCTTTTCTATCACACACCTCGTTTATATGTATATAGATATATGCCATTTGTTTTTGTCGTATATATGTAATTATGTTAATTATTTAATGGTTAATTATATTATGATGCATTAGCGCGCCATCTGTTATCAAAATGAGAAACTATTCAGTATCACTATAAAAGGAATATCGAAAAATGCAATATAACAGCGGTATGGTAGATTAAACTGGCGAAACCCCTGGGAGGGTTCACCACTGATGAGCCAGGCCTTCTTATTAATTTATCATTGCAGTAAGGACAGTAGAAATTGTTTTATTTTTAAAAAGAATCATACGCGTCTATAATAGTTTCGAATTTTGATAGTTAATTATGTTTTAATTATTCATTCTCACAGGTTTGCGAATTTCGACAATTTTATATTTTAGTTTGATGAGAAAGAACTTGCCCGAAAGCTTCTTTATAAAATTAATTTAAAAAAAAGAGTTGCGACGTTTTATACTTTTTTTGTAATGTTTAATTTATATCCAAAATATTATAAACTATTAACGCTCTATATGGTTCTATTTGAAAATAAATTATTCCCTAATACACATACTGCAATAATAAAATATTGGGAGGGCCTGGCTCATCATTAGTGAACCCTCCTAGCGGTTTCGCCAGTTATTGTATTAATTAACACAAAGCAATAACGCGCCATCTATTTATATATATAGATGACGCGTTATTGCTTTGTGTTAATTTATGCCTAACTGGCCTTGTCTTTATTGTTTGCGGAAGAGCATTGCTCGATGCAAATATTTGAATGTAATTCTACTGTCCTATAAGCTTATGTCCATAGTTTTCTTTAAAACCATTTCTGAGATTCCATCCTTCAGTGCTGCGTATATAAGCAGAATCGTCCAATACAGTATTGGAGCTCTGAGAAGCGGTCTGGTGGATTAAATTAGCGAAACCGCTGGGAGGGTTCACCATAGCCAAGCCCTCCCAATATAATTTTTTTCATCGCAGTAAGGGCAGTAGAAGTTTGTATTATGTATAAAAGAAACATTCGTGCTTTTAAATCCTTTCATTTTATAGTAATTGTATTAATAAATATTGCTAATATAAACAATCGTTTGAACTAAAGTACTGCCTTTCTTATAACCGTGTGTGAATACATCTCCGAGTCAATGAACGAGTGATCTAAACCATTGGTTTATAACCGCTATGACCCGGGATCAAATCCCGCATTGGACACTTTTATCAATTTTTTTTAAATGTTCCAATGTATATAGGGATTCAGACAATAACTCTGTAAGATATTACAGTGATCTTTATTGAAGATAAACGAGATAACTAAGTGTATATACACTCATGGACAAAACTTAAGGAAGTTGTACCTTTTAGCATGTATATTGGGATTCATACAATAACTCTAAAATATATTACAGTGATCTTTATTGAAGACACATGAGATAACTAAGTGTGTATACACTCATGGACAAAACTTAAGGAAGTTGTACCTTTTAGCATGTATATCGGAATTCAGACAATAACTCTGAAAGATATTACAGTGATCTTTATTGAAGACACACGAGATAACCAAGTGTGTATACACTCATAGACAAAACTTAAGGAAGTTGTACCTTTTAGTATGTATATCGGGATTCATACAATAACTCTAAAAGATATTACAGTGATCTTTATTGAAGACACATGAGATAACTAAGTGTGTATACACTCATAGACAAAACTTAAGGAAGTTGTAACTTTTAGCATGTATATTGGGATTCAGACAATAACTCTGAAAGATATTACAGTGATCTTTATTGAAGACACATGAGATAACTAAGTGTGTGTACACTCATGGACAAAACTTAAGGAAGTTGTAACTTTTAGCATGTATATTGGGATTCAGACAATAACTCTGAAAGATATTACAGTGATCTTTATTGAAGACATACAAGATAACATACAAGATAACAAGTGTGGACAAAATTGCCTCTGTCTCCAAAAAAAAAAATTAACGATCGGCGACATCAAAATGTGAAACTTTCTTAAGTTTTGTTTATGAGTGTACGTTAAATGTAAATAAAATGGGTTCCAAATGAATTACTCTGAGTAATTCTATATTGTTGAATTAGCTCATGTTATGCAAATATATCTTCAAATTCTCCATTGCATATGGAACGAACGGTCTAGCATTTCATATATTAATATTTAGATGACAAAAATAAGAAAGAAATAAGATTAACGAGAAGAAAAAAAGTCAATTTATGATTTCGTGTGCTTCTCCTAGGACTAATGGAAAAGAAAATTGGACGAAATAATCTCAGATTAGGCAGAAATTGCTGGGGATGTTGGAATGGAATAATTTGGTCATTGGAGATATAGCTTCAATTACTACAGTTGTCCTTATGTGCAAACTTTATGTTTAATTTTTACATTATTGTGTTTTTTAGTAATTTGAGGTGGTCTAGAGAGGGTCTAGAACACTTTCGGAGGAAGACGAATGTAGATATGAATTTAAAAAAAAAATGATCAGGTGTTACAATTATTTTTATTTCCAAAGCGCTATATCCCGCAAGGGATACTTGCGCCAAACAAGGAGAAAAGTTTATTTACATAAGTTATTTACATTATTCAACGCATGAAAACATTAGAGATCCAGATTTTGTGTTGATAATTAAAATCAAAATAATCATTTCCTGACCGCTCACATGACCATTCTTGATGACAGAGCGCTATCTAGTGGAACAAAAATCAACTAAACCTTGATTTAATTTGTTCTAAAGATATTTGGCCAAACCAATTTCTTGACAAATCAAGAAAATTCAATCAAGTACGCTTTTCGAGCTGTTGATCCACGTCAGAGTAGTGCAGATTGTACCTCTACAACCAAATATTTGGTCCCAGAGACTTCTTGAGATATCAAGAAATGGGTATTTAAGGCCAAGTTTGCGTAAAAAAAAATGGTTTTCATGTGTAAAAAAAAACAAAGGGAAAAATAGAAAAATGGTTAGGTGTTTATATTAAAAACAAAATAAGCATTTACAATATAGATATAGAATTCTTCCTGATTTGAAATTAAACGAAAAACATGGTGAAGGAAGACGAGTTTTTTTTATTGATGCATAGGTGCAAGCTTTCGGGTAAAAACCCTTCAACAGGCAAGCAATAAAGCGCGACTTATAAGAACTATGGTACAAATGGTAGGAAGGAATATATATATATATATATAATTAATATAAATAGTTTAAAAACTTTCCTTTATATATATATATATATATTCCTTCCTACCATTTGTACCATAGTTCTTATAAGTCGCGCTTTATTGCTCGCCTGTTGAAGGGTTTTTACCCGAAAGCTTGCACCTTTGCATCAATAAAAGAAACTCGTCTTCTTTCACCATGTTTTTCGTTTAAAATAAGCATTACCTGACCGCTCGACAACCGCTTGGAACAACCTTATAGAAATAATTAATTGTGTATCTCATATTTAATTACATGATTGTTTTTTCTTTTACGTCTTAGAGAACAATAGGTGAATTATATTTCCTTTCTTTTTCACTTTCACACCATTAGTTTTACTTGACCAGGTATATCAAAACGAATACTAACATATGGAAAAAAATAGAGCAAAAAGTAAAACGTGGTACATGCCATGATAATCATGGTGGGTAGTTAGCGACTGCTTTTTACTGTAAGCGCGCCACATGTCTACACATGTGAAAGTAGTTCGAATTTGCACTTACAAATATGCCAGAGCCCCGTTTGGTTACTTGCACTCACTGGTGGGGTTGGACTTTTGCAAGAATCGGGGGGCCATTGGAGCATTAGTAAAATTGTGAAATGGTTCATTAGATAAATTAATAAAAAGACATCTCCTGTTTGTGTAACTCAAAATTGCTGATGCTATGCGTCTAAATTTGTTTTTATAGTTAATATTTCGATGCATTAGCGCGCCATCTGTTATCAAAATTCGAAACTATTATAGACGTGTATGATTCTTTTTAAAAATAAACAATATCTACTGCCCTTACTGCAATGGAAAAATTAATGGGAGGGCCTGGCTCATCAGTGGTGAACCCTCCCAGCGGTTTCGCCAGTTTAATCTACCATATCGCTGTTATATTACATTTTTCGATCTTCCTTTTATAGTGAGGCTAGACTCTAGCATAAATTGGCGAAACCGCTGGCAGAGTTCACCATTGATGAGCCAGGCCCTCCCATTAATTTTTCCATTACAGTAAGGGCAGTAGAAATTGTTTAATTTTCAAAAGAATCGTACGCGTCTATAATAGTTTCGAATTTTCATAATTAATATTTATTCCGATAGATGGTGCAAACCATTAGCAACTATAAACGAAGTATATTTACCTGTAATATAATATGATACATTCCCGATAACATCTCTCTTCATTTGTTTTTGGATTTGCTTGTTGAAGAGCGAAATTTTCTCGAAAGCTTGCAGAACCTCAAAATGAAGAAACTCTTTGCCCAAATATCTAGTTTTCTCTATTCCAATATTCCCCACCAAACTCTGCAGCGCTGGCAGAGGCGCCATGTTTATTTTACATAGTAGAATGCATTTCTATATACAGTTAAACCTCTCTATAGCGCCCCCTCTAAATAGCGCCTCCCTCTTTATAGCGCCCAATTTTAAATATGCAGTACGATGCGATTTACATTAAAAGTCACCTGTCTATAGCGTCCCCTCTATATAGCGCCCGATTTTAAATATGTAGTACGATGCGATTTACATTAAAAGTCACCTGTCTATAGCGCCCGATTTTAAATATGTAGTACGATGCGATTTACATTAAAAGTCACCTGTCTATAGCGCCCGATTTTAAATATGTAGTACGATGCGATTTACATTAAAAGTGACCTGTCTATAGCGCCCCCTCTAAATAGCGCCTCCCTCTTTATAGCGCCCGATATTAAATACGTAGTACGATACGATTTACATTAAAAGTGACCTGTCTATAGCGCCCCCTCTATATAGCGCCTCCCTCTTTATAGCGCCCGATATTAAATACGTAGTACGATGCGATTTACATTAAAAGTGACCTGTCTATAGCACACCCTCTCTATAGCACTCTATTTTGGTGAGTCCCAAGAAGTGGCGTTATAGACAGATTTAACTGTATATAAAATTATGTTTTTTTAAAACAGTACAGACCGTCCACTTTTGCATGTATTGACAAGATGTCAATAAAATTATGTTAATTGTCAAATTGTCTATTCCAATATTTCTGGATAACTCTCGATCGTATAAAATTTTCCCATTTCTTGAATTATCGATTAAAAAAAAGAGGTTTAAAGGCTGTTGTGGACCTCATCAACCTGGGACAGGTGCTTTTATCTTGTTTTAAATATTTACCCTGAGGGTCCTCTCGCTCTGATAGTTTGCCAAGTTTAATAAAGACATTATTGGGAGATAGTGTTTGCTAATTCCTTTTATGGTTAGTATCTAATCTCAATTATTGATAATCTGAAAGTTAAACTGTTTTAACTTTTTTTCTATAAAAAATAAAGGTTGCCTTTCTCGAAAAAAATAGACGCCAAAAATAAGCACCATCTCCGTTGACCATCTCCGCAAACTAGCAAACTCAGGTCGATGACAAAACCACAACACCAGCTTTGGCAAACTGAGAAGCGTCCACCTAGAGACCATGGTTTCGGGCTAATGGCCCTCGTCAGTCTAGAGAAGACTTTATTCTATGAGATCCACAAGGGATCTAATGTAATCTTGACAATCTGCCAAAGATGTGTTTAGCTGGCAAAGTGACTAGGCAAAATCTATGGCTAAAATATAGATGAAAATATTTCGGGAGGAAATTATCATTTTACAATTTTTGTTACTTATATAAATGTGGTATAGTTTATGGTAATCATAGAAGGTAGTTAGAGCAACAAATATTTACCGTAAGTACACCAGGCAGTTCGAATTATACATTTCCAAGGTCTTCTTCTTTCTTATCTCCACTCAATCATATTAGGGTATCAATCTTGTAAAACTTGAGACTTTCGATGGTGTCTGCCAGGGAAGAGTAGAGCTCATGAATGGATGAGTCAATACAGTCAATAATGTGTTTTGGGATTGCAGGTTGACACTTAATACATAGTGGGAAAACCTTGCAACCATTCTGGAAAGTCATTGTCCGTAGATGACCAGACTTAAGTCTTGAAATCAAAGACTGTTATATTTTAAATTGTTAATAACATAAGCTATGTTGCTCTTTTGCGAGCTGTACCTAATAAAATTATTTTGAAACAGTAATCACAAGACAACGGACTTCTTATCGAAGAGATAGGACGTCAGAATGTAACAGAAAGAAGACAATATAAGACTAACAGGGTAGCCTAGTGGACATGGCATCTGCCCGGTAAGCTGTGGGTTCGATTCCCATCCCTAGACACTTTTATTTTTCCGTGCATCATTACTCTTTACAATTCATTATTTCATACTTTATCCCTAAGGTTAGAAATAAACGTTATTTCTCCTTAAAATAAAATACGATTTTTCGTTTAAAAAGAAACATTTGCGGTATAATTGTCAAACTTCGTTCTACAATCATAAGCCGCATTATATTATATTATAAATTACTTTATATAATATTTACGAACGGAAAATATGTCCAGGGTAGCCTAGTGGACATGGCATCTGCCCGGTAAGCAGAACACTGTGGGTTCGATTCCCATCCCTGGACACTTTTATTTTTCCGTTCATCATTACTCTTTACAATTCATACTTCATACTTCATCCCTAAGGTTAGAAATAATCGTTATTTCTCCTTAAAATAAAATACGATTTTTGGTTTAAAAATAAACATTTGTGGTATAATTTGTCTAACATCTTTCTACAAAAGAGATTAAAGCGTCCACGTTAAACGCAGGTACACCGTGATGGATCAATGGGCCAAGTCGCCTGACACAAGTCAATTTGTAAGAATGGCGGGTCACGTGACCTCCCCTCTTAACGTCCATATTGATCTTTTGGTCGGAAAAAAACTTTCGTCTCAAGTGTAGAGATCATCTTCAGAGTTCATACACCTGGGAGCGAGGTTTGTTAACCCGGGTACAGCAGATGGGTTGGGTTCAGAACTATATCATATTTTTTCTTAAATTATCCCTAGTACATCCCAGTTAAGTGTCTTTTGGGAGTGGTAAACACACGTTAACACACAATAGAGAGTCCGTGGAAGGATTATTTAAACCAGAGGTTGGCAAATTTTGAATCGGAAGAGTCAAAAATTACAATTTACAAAATTTTTGAAGAGCCACAATTTTTTTTTCTTGCCAGCAATAAGTACACATGATAGAACAAAATAAAAAGAGATATGCTTCGGATTCAATGCATCTACTGTGGCTACATTAAGAAAAACAAGATAATCCTTCTTTTTTGCTTATCCCTAATACAGTTAGTACAGACCATGATAATCATGGTGGGAAGAAGTTGGCGACTGCTTTTACTGTAAGTACACCACATGTCTACATATGTGAAAAGTAGTTCGACTTTTGCATTTACAAATGTATCAGAGCCCCGTTTGGTTACTTGCACTCGCTGGTGGGGTTGGACTTTTGATAAGAATCGGGGACCATTGGAGCATTTTTTTTTTTTAATATTTGACAATTTAATGCCACTTAGTTAATTGTTACAAAAGCTAATGAGAAATATCTTGCCCCAATAGGCCTGAGTCCCAGCTGAATTGAGTTCAGAACTATATAATCTTGGAATGAACGAATTGTATAAAATGGATTTTAAAAGCTAAATGTGGTTAAGACCCTATACAATTAACAATTTAAAAATAATTTAATGAAACTTAGTTAATTAAGATTATATAAAAGGGCGTACCTGGATCTGTAAAGAAAAAAACAATTCTTTTCTTAAGATATTTCGAGAGATTGCTCCCTCTTTATCATTTTACTCACTGTGTAATAAATTGATAAAGAGGATGCAATCTCTCGAAATATTTTAAGAAAAGAATTGTTTTTTTTTTCTTTACAGATCCAGGTACGCCCTTTTATATAATCTTAATTAATGGATCGCCTTTTGACTCAAACTTAGTTAATTGTTATAAAATCTAATGATATTTGTTGTCCCAGTACGTCTGAGTCAATAAGAATAGAAGTTTATGTTATTATTATTGCAAATCAGGCTTTCGAGTAAAAACATTCTCTTCAACTGGCTAATTGAAGTTTTTAGAAGAAATACAGGCTATATATATTTATAAAAAAATCAAATATTTATAATAATTTAAATCAATTTCTATATTACTATTAACAATTATCGATACCTATTATATATTTATAATTGTATGTAATTCTACTGTCCTCAAAGCTTATGTCCATAGTTCATCCAAAATACCCATTCCATGTGTCTACCAACAGTATCACTATAAAAGTAAGATCGAAAAATGCAATATAACAGCGGTATGGTAGATTAAACTGGAAAAACCTCTGGGAGGGTTCACTACTGATGAGCCAGGCTTTCCCATTAATTTTTCCATTGCAGTAAGGGCAGTAGAAATTGTTTAATTAAAAAAAAAGAATCTTACGCGTCTATAATAATTTCGAATTTTCATAATATCAATCAATACTGATGTTTAAAGGGTTTCACCAATCTTCTATCATAAATGAACAACCGTTTTGAACAAATGCGTAAATAAATTCTCACGTAACAAATTGATATCAGCAGACAGAATGGAAGATATGATATTTCCAGTCAGACGATGCCAACTTTTTTACTTATCCTTAGATATACATAATCAAGATGATTACACACTATTGAAAGAAAAAAAAGCATAGGACACTGCAACTCTTTATATACTTGGTTAAAGGAAGCTTTCAGTCAAGCCCTTCTATAGCAAACTAAAAACAACCTTTTTATACGTTTTAGTTATCCTGCTCTAAAACTTCCTTTATTCAAATAAATGGCGAGAGTTGCAGCGTCCAATTCTTTGTTGTAATTTGTCAACATTCACAATCCTGTGATAATAAATAATTGCAAACACAAAGAATCTGTATAAGAACGGTGATCCTAATAAAGCTGCATGTGGGTGTGTAATAACAAGTCATTTTTGGTTTATTGTGGCATAGTAAAATAATACTTACAAAATACGTTTTAGAAAAAGAAGAATATTGATTTTTTATTGCTCTAAAAAACCAACTAAATTTCGAATATTGACTCTTTTTCATGCTTGATGAAGAACTAGCACTCAAATTTGGCAAATTTACCAATAAAGGAATAACTTTGCCATCCATCGTTTAAAAAAAAAAAGGTAAAAAAGAACTTATAGCTAATTGAAGTTGAAAGATTGAGGAAGCGTTAATAAATGGAGAAACCACAAGATAAAAAGTAACCTTGGACAACCTGATATGACGCTGTGCAGATAAACGTAGGTTATATACATCTATATATGTAATTAACGTATGTAAATAAGTGATGAAAACACAGTTATATACATTCGATTCTCTATTTAAGACCATACTATATAAAGAACCAATATTTTACTATTAAAATGCCTCAAATTCCAATTAAAACATGTTAAATAACTCGATATAAGACCAAATAAGATTTACAATCAAGTTGTTATGGTCCTAAATTTTCTATTTAAGACCATACTACATAAAGGACCAATATTTTACCATTACATGGTCTCAAATTCCAATTCAAGTATGCTAACTAACTCGATATAAGACCAAATAAGATTTAAAATAAATTATATATTTATAATTATATGTAATTCTACTGTCCTCAAAGCTTATGTCCATAGTTTATCTAAAATACCCATTCGAAGAGTCTAGCATCAGTATCACTATAAAAGGAAGATCGAAAAATGCAATATAACAGCGGTATGGTAGATTAAACTGACGAAACCGCTGGGAGGGTTCATCACTGATGAGCCAGGCCCTCCCATTAATTTTTCCATTGCAGTAAGGGCAGTAGAAATTGTTTTAATTTCAAAAAGAATCTTACGCGTCTAAAATAGTTTCGAATTTTCATAAAATTAAAGTATGTTAACTAACTCGATATAAGACCAAATAATATTTATAATCATGATGTTATGGTCTTAAATACAATTTTAAAATATGAAGCGATATAAACGAGTGCTTTGCAGGACAAACTTAGACACAAACAGCTCAGCATTCTAGCTAAGAATAAAACCATTTATCTTTATTGGTCCATTAGCTCTGAGAGAGTTCTACAATGTGTGGGTATGTGCGTCCGTGCGTTGTGTGTTTGTGCGTTGTATACAAACAAACCTTACAGCCAAATAACATCCGTCGATGATCACCGGTTGCTCTGTTCATACACAGAACGGACATACAAATTTTGAGCGTTAATTCTTTTGAGAAAGAGATATATCTCGAAATCTTTGCGAATATTTAATACAGAAGCATATAATTTGTCTTTTTACTTTTATTACCTATTTGTAAGTATATTTTTAGATAATGAATTCTGTTTGAGAAAACCATCGTTTCAGTTTTAATTGTGTTTTTAGTCCGGTTATTGAGTTGTATATAATGAATTGTATATAGGCTGTTAAAATAATTCATTTTAGATTTTCTTTTCTGTTTGAGAAAACCATTGTTTCAGTTTTAATTGTGTTTTTAGTCCGGTTATTGAGTTGTATATAATGAATTGTATATAAGCTACTAAAATGTATTTAGGCGTAAGTATCCCGAGCTGGAATATCGCGTCCGATATGTCAAATAAAATTGTAAAAAATAGCGACTTTTCTACATCAGAAAAACTCTTTTGATTGTAGGCATAGTGGCGAGTCTGGATAAGCCGGTTTCTCTGTAGTACCTAACGTTCCGAGCAGCTTAACCATCTATTACAGAACCTCCCATAAGAAACTGCCTTAAAACATGGATACTCCTAGTCTTTCCTGGAGGTAGTTTCTTATTGGAGGTTAGATTAAATAAGGTCTATCCTTTATTTTTCAAATTTAACAAAGGTTCAAAGTGATGGTTCATCATATAAATCTCTAGTCGTTCAAGAGAGGTGATGGTTCATCATATAAAGCTCCCAAGGAAATTTTAAATGCAAAGTTCTAGTAAAGGCCTCTGTGCTGGTTACATAGTTCAACTAAAAGTCTGCATGCTAACAGCGAGTCTGAGAAAGAAGCCAAAGATGTAGGATCAAATTGAACAAGTTCAAGCAGAATGGCCGTTTGTAATCCTAATCATATTTCTCTTTATCGCTGAAATCCATAAAGATGTTGATGATCTGTTGAGATATTTACAATCTCACTGTACAAATTATAGTCGTAATTTCACCAAGAAATTATAGCAGACGTTTAATCTTTGGTAATCCTTCGTCAAAAAAAGAAGGTTTCAGCTTATTCCCGTCAGTTTTCTGTCTCTAGTCATCTTTAATAAGATGCTCTTATATTGTACTAGAGAAGAGCATGCACGGAATCATCTATAATTTCTTTTAATATGAAAAGAAGGCTGTGAAATCATCTATATATTTGTATTTGTAGTTCTCACAGCGTTAATTCGTCTCTGTTGATTCTCTTAGGGTGTTCTTCGCATTATTCTAAGTGTGTACATCGCTGACTGTCATGCACACTACTAATATAGCACTAGCTAGTGATGTACAGAGGTGGACAGAGCATGCTGCGGCCGCTAGGTGCACTGACCTGACGTCGTTGTCGACGGGCGAGCTGATGCCGGAAACTACTACGCGCCGCCTAGCGGTGTGGATCGATTGGTCCTACCGTCTTGGCACAGCACTCCTTGGACCTTGTCGTTGGACCATGATGGAATGTCCTAGCACTCCTTGGACCTTGTCGTTGGATCACGATGGAATGTCCTAGCACTCCTTGGACCTTGTCGTTGTATCAAGATGGACTGTCCTAGCACTCCTTGGACCTTTTCGTTGGATCACGATGGAATGTCCTAGCACTCCTTGGACCTTGTCGTTGGATCATGATGGACTGTCCTAGCACTCCTTGGACCTTGTCGTTGGATCATGATGGACTGTCCTAGCACTCCTTGGACCTTGTCGTTGGATCACGATGGACTGGTCTAGCACTCCTTGGACCTTGTCGTTGGATCATGATGGACTGTCCTAGCACTCCTTGGACCTTGTCGTTGGATCACGATGGACTGGTCTAGCACTCCTTGGACCTTGTCGTTGGATCATGATGGAATGTCCTAGCACTCCTTGGACCTTGTCGTTGGATCATGATGGACTGTCCTAGCACTCCTTGGACCTTGTCGTTGGATCATGATGGACTGTCCTAGCACTCCTTGGACCTTGTCGTTGGATCATGATGGACTGTCCTAGCACTCTTTGGACCTTGTCGTTGGATCACGATGGACTGTCCTAGCACTCCTTGGACCTTGTCGTTGGATCATGATGGACTGTCCTAACACTCCTTGGACCTTGTCGTTGGATCACGATGGACTGTCCTAGCACTCCTTGGACCTTGTCGTTGGATCATGATGGACTGTCCTAGCACTTCTTGGACCTTGTCGTTGGATCACGATGGACTGGTCTAGCACTCCTTGGACCTTGTCGTTGGATCATGATGGACTGTCCTAGCACTCCTTGGACCTTGTCGTTGGATCACGATGGACTGGTCTAGCACTCCTTGGACCTTGTCGTTGGATCATGATGGAATGTCCTAGCACTCCTTGGACCTTGTCGTTGGATCACGATGGAATGTCCTAGCACTCCTTGGACCTTGTCGTTGGATCATGATGGACTGTCCTAGCACTCCTTGGACCTTGTCGTTGGATCACGATGGACTGTCCTAGCACTCCTTGGACCTTGTCGTTGGATCACGATGGACTGTCCTAGCACTCCTTGGACCTTGTCGTTGGATCACGATGGACTGTCCTAGCACTCCTTGGACCTTGTCGTTGGATCATGATGGACTGTCCTAGCACTCCTTGGACCTTGTCGTTGGATCATGATGGACTGTCCTAGCACTCCTTGGACCTTGTCGTTGGATCATGATGGACTGTCCTAGCACTCCTTGGACCTTGTCGTTGGATCATGATGGACTGTCCTAGCACTCCTTGGACCTTGTCGTTGGACCATGATGGACTGTCCTAGCACTCCTTGGACCTTGTCGTTGGATCACGATGGACTGGTCTAGCACTCCTTGGACCTTGTCGTTGGATCATGATGGACTGTCCTAGCACTCCTTGGACCTTGTCGTTGGATCATGATGGACTGTCCTAGCACTCCTTGGACCTTGTCGTTGGATCATGATGGACTGTCCTAGCACTCCTTGGACCTTGTCGTTGGATCACGATGGACTGTCCTAGCACTCCTTGGACCTTGTCGTTGGATCATGATGGACTGTCCTAGCACTCCTTGGACCTTGTCGTTGGATCACGATGGACTGTTCTAGCACTCCTTGGACCTTGTCGTTGGATCACGATGGACTGTCCTAGCACTCCTTGGACCTTGTCGTTGGATCATGATGGACTGTCCTAGCACTCCTTGGACCTTGTCGTTGGATCACGATGGATTGTCCTAGCACTCCTTGGACCTTGTCGTTGGATCACGATGGACTGTCCTAGCACTCCTTGGACCTTGTCGTTGGATCATGATGGACTGTCCTAGCACTCCTTGGACCTTGTCGTTGGATCACGATGGACTGTCCTAGCACTCCTTGGACCTTGTCGTTGGATCATGATGGACTGTCCTAGCACTCCTTGGACCTTGTCGTTGGATCATGATGGACTGTCCTAGCACTACTTATTCCTCAGGAAAACAATGAATGACAGAACAATAGTGATACTCAATATTTAAAACGACAGAAAGACACAAGAAATCTGTCAGGAATACAGTCAAGGACAGATAGAAAGTGTAGAAAGAAGCCAAAGCGCGGTCCAATATTTAAACGACAGAGAGAGAGAAAAAACAGCTGCTGTCAAACTGTTACGACACATTTGCTGAGGAGCAGTTTACCCAGGTCTAATTAGAGACAACTTTCTCTTTCTCCCAAATGTCTATCTCCCACTAATTGCTGTGTCTAACTGTCTCCAGTCGTTTTTGCGCTTTTTATCCCCTCGTTACATTAAACCACCTCGTTTTCTGTCTAACACACTTCTCTCAGTATGACATTAGATTTCATTAGAATATATATCGTCATTAACGGCCAGAGTCCAACAATAAGGACCATAGTTATTCAAACTGTTTCTACTATATGACGCTGTATTGGTTGGTAATGTTTTTAATTCCTTTAAAGATAATTTCTTGCTTATTTCCACTTATTCAACAACAACAACAATGAAAGAACAAAATTAATCGGAACATATCGTAAAAATCCTCAAAATCTTCAAAAAAATAAGGACTTTTGAAATAATGAATTAACTAAAAGAGACGGAAAAGACAGAAATAGATCAACTTGAGAACCGATAATTATTATCATTATAATCATAAAAGGTAAAAAAAAATAAGACAGACAGAAAGATCATTTTGACGGGGAAAAAAAGGTTTGATTGAACAGAGAGCAATAAAAAAAGAAGTCTTTGTAACAAAGGTAAAGGTCAGTACGAAAGAAGTGTAAGAGAAAAAAATAACTGGTAAGTATAAAAGACAGGGAAAAAAAGCAAGAGACAGAAATAGATCAACATTTTAAAAAGTCACTAAACAAGGCAGAAAAAGACATAAAAAACAGAAAAGAGTATACGCTGAAAGAACTGGTATCTGGGACAAAAGATCGAAAAAAACGGAGTGTTAAAGACAGAATAATTAAGAAACCAGGGCAAATAGAGAGAACACGATTTTAACAGACTAGGTCATTGTTACAAGAGAGAAAAATGGTCATAAAGAGAAGAATTCTATCTGTAAATCCAAGTAAAAACTAGAAGACCAAAAAGGGAAATGACATGATAATGATGGAACAGAGAAGAGCTTTCGTTACAATAGTGAAAATCGGTAATAAAAGTTAGAAATCAAATATAAACTATCAGACCAAAAAGGGAAATGACATGATAATGATGGAATAGAGAAGAGCTTTCATTACAATAGTGAAAATCGGTAATAAAGAGAAGAATTCTAGTTAGAAATCAAAGGTAAAACTATCAGACCAAAAAGGGAAATGACATGATAATGATGGAATAGAGAAGAGCTTTCATTACAAGAGTTACAATCGGTAATAAAGAGAAGGATTCTAGTTGTAAATCAAAGGTAAAACTATCAGACCAAAAAGGAAAATGACATGATAATGATGGAATAGAGAAGAACTTTCGTTACAATAGTGAAAATCGGTAATAAAAATAAGAATTCTAGTTAGAAATCAAAGATAAACTATCAGACCAAAAGGGAAATGACATGATAATGATGGAATAGAGAAGAGATTTTGTTACAAGAATGAAAACCGGTAATAAAAAGAAGAATTCTAGTTAGAAATCAAAGTAAAACTATCAGACCAAAAGGGAAATGACATGATAATGATGGAATAGAGAAGAACTTTCGTTACAATAGTGAAAATCGGTAATAAAAAGAAGAATTCTAGTTAGAAATCAAAGATAAACTAACAGACCAAAAAGGGAAATGACATAATAATGATGGAATAGAGAAGAGATTTCATTACAAGAGTGAAAATCGGTAATAAAAAGAAGAATTCTAGTTAGAAATCAAAGGTAAAACTATCAGACCAAAAAGGGAAATGTCATGATAATGATGGAATAGAGAAGAGATTTCATTACAATAGTGAAAATCGGTAATAAAAATAAGAATTCTAGTTAGAAATCAAAGATAAACTAACAGACCAAAAAGGGAAATGTCATGATAATGATGGAATAGAGAAGATATTTCATTACAAGAGTGAAAATCGGTAATAAAAAGAAGAATTCTAGTTAGAAATACAAGTAAAACTATCAGACCAAAAAAGGAAATGACATGATTGTAGAACAGAGAGAGGATAGCTTGCACCTACCTCAAGCTACGCGCCAACACTGGCAGCTGACAGTAGACAGGTGGACTAGAGTAGGGGGGGACCATCAGGTATTGTCACCCCCCACCCCTCTACTTTGTGTCCCAAGGCCCGAGGGCTCACTTATACCCCTATGTCGCAACCTCGTCCCACAACTTTCATCTCAGAATTAAAACTACTCCTATAGGTCGATTATTTCTTTGTTTGGAAATACACCAATACCTCGCTTTGCGTTGTTTCGTTTTGCGTTTTTTTCGAAGTTGCGTCGCTGCTTAATTTTTACTGATTTTCACTGTGCGTCGTTAGATTTTCGAAGTTGCCTTGTTTTGGATTCGAGTCTTTAATTTTTTTTTTCCTAAAATATGGCAACACCTTTGTTTTTGATTGCGCCTTCACATATTTTCACTTTGCGTCGTTTCAATTTGCGTCGTGTTTTTTTTGGAACGTAACCCCGACGCAAAGCGAGGTATGGGTGTATGTTTTTTTTTCTAATCCCTAGTACACGTAGTACAGACCATGATAATCATGGTGGGTAGTTAGCGACTGCTTTTACTGTAAGTGCACCACATGTCTACACATGTGAAAAGCAGTTCGACTTTTGCACTTACAAATGTGCCAGAGCCCCGTTTTGTAAATATGTAAATGAGAACATCTGTACAACAGATAGTTTGACTTACTTTTGTAACGTTTCCTATTTAGAAATAAGGGATAATCACAATACTTTGTCTTTTAATATTTAATTACAACAAGCTTATTAAAATAGACATTTCGGCAAGTTAGAGTTTTTTATTTTCTCAACGTTTCGGAAAAAAAATTGTCTTCGTCAGAAGAAATAAATAAAAATAAAGCATTTGGCAAGGCGTTAAAAATTGTAAAGATTTTTGTCGAAACATTGAGAAAATAAAAAAACTCTAACTGGCCGAAGTGTCTATTTTTCATAAAAATATGAATGCCGGCCAGGCAGCCTTTATCTTTTTTCAGGATAAGGTTAATAAAATTATATAAACAAAACAAACTTATGTAAAATTACCTAAAGAAAAATCAATATAATATTTTACATAAATAAATTATATTATGATGCATTAGTGCGTCATCTGTTATCATATAATTTCTTACTGCAATGGAAAAATTAATGGGAGGGCCTGTATCATCAGTGGTGAACCCTCCCAGCGGTTTCACCAGTTTAAGGATTCACCACTGATGAGCCAGGCCCTTAATTTTTTCCATTGCAGTAAGGGCAGTAGAAATTGTTCATTTTTTCGCCAGTTTAATCTACCATACCGCTGTTATACTGCATTTTTCGAACTTCCTTTTATAGTGATACTGATGCTAGACTCTTTGAATGGGTATTTTGAGATAAACTATGGACATAAGCTTTGAGGACAGCAGAATTACATACATTTATATATATATAAGAAATAAAAAATAAATACAAAGCATATTACAACTTTAAACAATTTCTGCGGAGATTTCGACGTCTATTTTTTATAAATACACGTTATGGAACCTTGTTATAACAGCTTCGTTTATAGCATAAACTTGGTTATAACATTATTCTGAATTCCCCTAAAGTCTCAATCCCAGACTGCTTTAACCGTGGTTATAACACGAACATGTTTATAAAAACAATGTATTTTGGTCAAAAAAGATTTTATTTTATATATAAAGAGTTTCGACTATATGAATACAAATTTTATATATAAGAAAAGAAAAATTAAACCCCTGAACTTGAATTAGAATGTTGTCAACACTTCGGGATGTTGTTTTGGATGAAGTTCAGGATACTTGAAATCTTAAAAAGTTCAGGCTAGGGTAAACTGTGAATTCGATGAAGTTTTGGATAACGTGAACTTGAAACACTCTAAAGTTCAAGGCAAATATAAACTGAATCAGTTGAAGTTCTGGAAAACGTATAAGCTTGGAATCCTCTAAAGACCAGTCTGAGATAAACTGCGAATCAGATGAATTTATAGATAACTTGAACTTGAAATCCTCTGAAGTTCAGGCTAAGGTAAACTATGAATCAGATGAAATCCTGGACAACGTATAAGCTTGAAATCTTCTAAATTTCAGGCAGTGGTAAACTGTGAATTAGATTAAGTTCTGGATAATTTGAAATCCTCTAAAGTTCAGGCAAAGATAAACTGAATCAGATGAATTTATGGATAACTTGAACTTGAAATCCTCTAAAGTTCAAGCTAAGGGGTAAACTGTGAATTAGATTAAGTTCTGGATAATTTGAAATCCTCTAAAGTTCAGGCAAAGATAAACTGAATCAGATGAATTTATGGATAACTTGAACTTGAAATCCTCTAAAGTTCAGGCTAAGGTAAACTGTGAATTAGATGAAGTTCAGGATAACTTGAACTTGAAATCCTACAAAGTTCAGGCTGAGGTAAACTTTGAATCAGATGAAGTTAAGGATAACTTGAAATCCTCTAAAGTTCAGGCAAAGATAAACTGAATGAGTTGAAGTTCTGGACAACGTATAAAAAAGCTTGGAATCTTCTAAATTTCAGGGTAAGGTAAACTGTGAATCAGATGAAGTTCAGGGTAAGGTAAACTGTGAATCAGTGGAAGTTAAGGATAACTTGAACTTGAAATCCTCTAAAGTTCAGGCAAAGATAAACTGAATCAGTTGAAGTTCTGGATAACATATAAGCTTGGAATCTTCTAAAGTTAAGGGTAAGGCAAACTGTGAATCAGATTAAGTTCTGAGAAACTTGAAATTGAAATATTCTTAAGTTGAGTCTAAGGTAAACTGCCCATGACCCAGTCACCCAGTATGTCACCAGCCAACTTTCCTGCTTCCGCTGAGGTTAATCTTGTGTTCCGCCTCACTGGACATCTGTGGCCTCCTATCGTTTGAGTCAATCAATTTGGTCATCAATAGCTTATAGCATCAATAATTTAATCATATCAACAATCAATCCAGGGTTAAGTTTCTTGCACCATTTTTATTTCTCTGTTTTTCGGGCTAAAATGTGCGCCTAGAAGCGCATTATCGACGGAACAAAAGAACACAATATCGACCCGGTTTACAAGTTTTGTCCAGAAATCTTTATCATTGGAACGCGAAAAACCTGAATTATGATGTTCCCTGAACAGAGCCAAGTACGATTTTCACTATTTTTTTATCGACAAAGATTTTGATGTACCCCATATTCCATTAACAAATTAATATAATTTTTAAAGTCGAAATAAAGGTCTTTTTTTGTGTGTTTTATTGTCAAATTATATTGACAAATATTTGAACTCTTATGATATTTTATCTCACGGTTTTAGTGGAAAGAATTTTGTTTTCGTTTGTTAGTGAACCAATCTCTCCCGCCTTCTCATTGGACCAATATGGCCATGTCTGTATATATATAAGGGGGCTATGGTATTGAGAGGAGAGGCCAGTGTGGTTGATTATTGTGTTGAGACGCTTAAAGTGTTCTCTGTGTGATTTATCCGTGTCTGGTGATCTCCTCGCATACCTGTGTGACCCCTGTCTGATCCCTACCAAAGCAACAATAAAGATAAGTACTGTGTGTGTTTTTTTAAATTTTATTTAACCAATTGTATTTTTTTTTTGTACTTTTGAGTGTATGCTTTTTGTGTGTATAGTTACTATTACTTTAGGTCCTAGTCTATTGCATTTTGTGTTAACCCGTACACAAAGTAACATTTGTCATTATAAATTCCAGCTAACTAACTATGCACGGCGAAAATCAAATATCTAAATCTAAGATAAATTATTAAAAAATTCCTGCAGGAAAAATTTCAAGAAGCTACTTTTAGCCATTGGCTGGTGAACTAGCCGAAGTTTATATTGTTTTACAAATTTCTATTTATTATATCTTGAATAATAGAGGCGAGGAGGGGAAGATTGACTGGTGATTGTTGTAACTAACAATGGAGTTAAGTAGGGGCATTGTTGTACCATTGTTGGATGAGGGCGTGGACAGGCGTAGAGATGAGATCAGCACAAGCTATCTCTCCTCAACTGTTCCAACTGGGAACAGATAACAACCAACTTATCCACTAGGCCCTAGATGGAAAAATTTGGTTTGTTTCTCTCTCTGCGACTTGCCCCTGGATCTGCAGGCCTGGCTCTTCGGCCTCCATCCCGAGGCAATAAATATCACAAGTGTGGCGAAAGCTACCATCTACAAGTACCACCTTGGTCTTGAGGTAGGTAACACCAGCCATCACATCGACACTCTGTGAACTCTCGCAGTCCATCGGTGGCGGAGTCTTTCCCGCGGTGGACGACACCAATGACGACTTGTATATATTTTATATATATGTATATTTATCAATTATTTTATATATTTATATGTATAAAAGAAACATTCGCGCTTTTAAGTCCTTTTATTTTATATGTATAGATGGCGCGTTATTGCTTTGTGTTTATTTATATTTATATCTATTTATTCATATATTTATATTATATATATGTTATATAAAAGTATTATTTTATTTAAAATTATTATTACATAGATATAAATATTCTGTTAAATCGGCCGCCAGAGGTCATGCTTCCCATATAAATACTCATTGTTGTTCTTCCCCGTTGGTCGAAAAACGACGGTTTTAAATGAAAAATATAGATTTTTCCCTGTTCCTTCACAACGGATCATCTCTGCCCACAATGAAGAAGAAGAAGAATGCCGAGAATGCCGAGAAGCCCCTCGTAACCCTCGCCCAACTGGAGATGGAGAACGAAGAGGTGAAGCAGAACTTCGAGCAGAAAATACAGAATCCTTACCCTACCTCCCGATTTTACCTGCTCCAAAGCCTAATGGAATTCATCAACTTACGGTCTGAGCAGATCAAGGCCCTCATTGCCGAGGTAGAGAACCTCTCTGGCACCCTCGCGTCCTTTAAGGAACTGGACGAAATCAAGCCACAGACAGCCTGCCACAGCACTCAAACCAGCCCTTCTCCCTCCTGCAAGGAAACCAGCACTCAGACTGACCCCATCAAGCCCGCCACTCCCGCTCCAACCAAAAGGAAGCAGCCTGAGGCTCCCTACCCGCCCGCAAAGAGGACCAACCTCAATGGTCCCGCAAAACCTGCGCCCTCCCGAGTCCCCAAGCCTGCGGCCGCCCAAGTGGTCCTCCATGGGGAAAAATCGGCGGCCCACACAGTGGTCATCTCTGATGACCCACAGGCTGACCCAAGAGCAATGCTTAAAGCTGTCCGCGCTGCCCACACTCTACCCCAAGGCGTTTGGGCCTCCCTGCGAACCAAAGGGAAGCTTGTCCTCCACTCCAGCAACCCCGATACCATCCCAGCTGTTACCACCTCCCTGGCCAACAAGCTGGATGGCATGAAGGTCCGCCAACAGAAGGTGATCCTGCCTCGCATCTGCCTCTTCAAAGTGGATGAGGAAACATCCAACTCCACCATTGAAGAGACGCTGCTGGAAACCCCTGCTGTCAGCCAACTCCCTGGGGACAAGGTGGTGCGCGTGGCGCATCGCTCTGCACCCAGAAACGGGACCTGCACCGCCTTCATCGAGGTGGACCTCACGACCTTCAGAGCTCTGGGAAATCGTGGAAGGATCGTGGTGGATGGTGTGATCCTCAACTTCGAGGAGTCCATCCGCGCACGAGTCTGCTTCCGCTGTTGTGGCTTCGGCCACAACTCTGCCCAATGCACCAGAGCTCCCACGTGCTTCCACTGCGGTGAAGGCGGCCATGAAGGCCGTGCCTGCCCCTCAGTTGCCGACTGGCACACTTCCAAGTGCGCCAACTGCTGTGCCAAGGGCCTCCCAGACAAGCACGAGGCGAGAGCCTCAAGCTGCCCCATCTTGAAGCTTAGAGCCCTCAAGTTCTAGGCTTCCAGGACCTCCTGCCTCCTCAACTGGCCTCCATCCAGGCTTCTCACCCATCAAGGCGCTGTTTCCTTGACCTCTCCAGCTTCCTCCCCCCTGCGATGACACCTCCACTGCCAGATCCTAGGATCCCTTGCGATGATCCCTGGCCACCCATCCCCAGGCCCCTCAACTATGCTTTGTATATATTCCGCTTTATGCGTCCATCGGGGCTCAAAAATCATTCATTTTGGTTAGCAGCCCCGTAAAATAAAGATATTTTCTCTTCCCCGTTGGTCGGCCCAAAACTTTTGTACATTATGTAAATAAGCTTTTCTTTTTTTTTTTATTCTTACGCCTTAAGCCAGGAAGTACTTTAATCAAATTATGTTTTTCATATATATCACTTAGCTCAATTAAAGAAACCTCTGGTCATCAATATTATTTTTATTTCAATACTTTAGCCACGACTGCACCACCATTACAATAATCCTCAACATGATCTAAATTCAAACATAGCATCTAATCTTTTTTATTTAAATATAAGATATATATATTATATTTATTCTGTATTTAACTTTATATAATCTTATATGGACATTGAAATAAAGTAGTTTCAATCTAAATCTCTCTCTTGCAGTGTTTTCTCCCTCTTACATTATTTAAAAAAATAGACACTTCGGCCAGTTAGAGTTTTTTTTTAATTTTTCTCAACGTTTCGAGAAAAATCTTTTGTCTTTGTCAGGAGAAGTAAATAAAATAAAGCATTTGGCAAGGCAAATTGTTCTGAGGTTGCAAGGGCGTTCTCACGTGATTTTTCGAATTTAGTACAACACGTCAGAACAATTTTTAACGCCTTGCTAAATGCTTTATTTTTATTTACTTCTCCTGACGAAGACAAAATATTTTTGTCGAAACGTTGAGAAAAATAAAAAACTAACTGGCCGAAGCGTCTATTTTTCATAGGGCAACCTCTATCTTCAGGATACATGATTTTAAGGTAAATTTGTTAAAGGTATTACAACTATAACCAATTTTTTAAAATAATTATCTTCATTGGAAATGCAATGAATTATATTTATCTATGTATATTCTTATTTGATCTTATTTATTCATATTTATATATAAACCATATATATTATCATGTGAACGGGATATATATAATAAAAGTAGTTTAAAAATCAATCTATTTATCTTTTTCAAGAGAAAATAAACTCCGCTTTACTCGGTCCCAAGCCCGGATGAAAAAGGAGGAGGGGGAGCAGTAACAAGCTCACTAAAAAAACCTGGGCTCAGCTGGCCCGGCTGATAGTACCCTGTAAGGGCTCCTAATCCAGGGATACAGGATGAGCAGCGTTTGTACTCCATGTTAGGAACGGCTACACATGGCGTCTGTTCCTCATGTCAGAGGCGAGCATTTATTTTGGAGCTAAGTCAGTGGCCTGCTACTGAGTAGTGCTCCTAGCCTTAATGACAAAGGCAGACGCATTCTACTTCACCCAATCATGATGGTTGTCAAATCTCTGGATATAAGAAAGTAGACGAAGAAAAGAAATTCGATCTTTTGTCAAATTACCAATATTTTTACATGCATAAACATTTTATATCTTTTGAGTTAGATAGGAAAATGTTTTGCATTAGGTTAGTGAACTGATCTCTAACGCCTTCCCATTGGGCGAATGTGGTCATGTTTGTATATAAAGAGGGTCCATAGGTAATATGAGGACTCTTCCAGAGAGTTGTTGTGTGGAGACGTTTAAAGTTTTCTCTGTGTCTGGTGATCTCCCCACATACCTGTGTGTCCTATCAACACTGGAATATAAGTTTTGGTTTTGTTATAACTTATCGTCTGTTTTTTATTTTATTTATGTCCTCCATTTGATGTTGTTGTACCTTTTGGGTGTACACGTTTCTGTGTATTTATTTTTCATTTAAGGGTTAAGTACCCTCATAGACAACACTTAAGGAAGTTGTACCTTTTAGCATGTATATCGGTATTGAGACAATAACTCTGAAAGATACACAACTTAAGGAAGTTGTACCTTTTAGCATGTATATCGGTATTGAGACAATAACTCTGAAAGATACACTCATAGACAAAACTTAAGGAAGTTGTACCTTTTAGCATGTATATCGGTATTGAGACAATAACTCTGAAAGATACACAACTTAAGGAAGTTGTACCTTTTAGCATGTATATCGGTATTGAGACAATAACTCTGAAAGATACACTCATAGACAAAACTTAAGGAAGTTGTACCTTTTAGTATGTATATCGGGATTCAGACAATAACTCTGAAAGATACACTCATGGACAAAACTTAAGGAAGTTGTACCTTTTAGCATGTATATCGGGATTCAGACAATAACTCTGAAATATACACTCATGGACAATACTTAAGGAAGTTGTACCTTTTAGCATGTATATCGGGATCCAGACAAATAACTCTGAAAGATATTTGATACAAAATGACCTTAATTGAAGATACACGAGATAACCAAGTGTGAATAAAATTGCTTTTGTCTCCTTCAAAAAAATAAAATATAGACCAGAGGCGATATAAAAATGTAAAATTCCTTAAGTTTAATTCATGAGTGTTAAAATTCCGCAGAAATTATTTTTAATTACAATATAAAAGGTAGATTTAAAATTTGTCACAATTTCTTTTTGTACAAAATCACTATATCCTGTTAACGCACCGTTAAATATGGTTTTAAAAACTTAAATAGAAGATTGTCCGTGGATATAATTACTGTACAACAGTTGTACATTTCAACGCACGGCTTGTTTTAATTACAACTTCACCGCAGCTTATTGAGGTAATGTTTCACGAGAGACAATAGACAAGGATGTACCCATCACATTTGGCAAAAATTGGTGGTAAAGAAAAAAAAAACCCTTAGAGACCCTACCTTCTTGCTTGATAATCTTTCTTTTAACATTATATACACTCATGGACAGAACTTAAGGAAGTTGAACATCTTTGGTATCGTCGGTCGTCTTTTTTTTTTCTTTTTTTTTTGAAGGAGATATAGGTAATTTGGTTCACACTTGGTTATCTCGTGTGTCTTCAATAAAGGTCACTGTAATCTCTTTCAGAGTTATTGTCTGAATCCAGATATACATGCTAAAAGGTACAACTTCCTTAAGTTTTGTCCATGAGTGTATCTTTCAGAGTTATTGTTTCAATCCTGATATACATGCTAAAAGTACAACTTCCTTAAGTTTTGTGAATGAGTGCATCTTTATGAATATATTCGCAATAAGATATTTTCAGGTATCAGATTCATACAAATAACTTAATCGACATTACAAAGCGGATAACACAACTTTGACATACATAGCATACTTCAAGTTCTAATTCCAGTCTTGATAATTCGTTGTTGAAATAAGGCGGATTTTTTTTTTTTTTTTGGAATCAAAAGAATAAATACTCTTTAAAGTTTTCATTCCATAGTTCAATAAAATAATTTGAATTTCACCTCCGTGTAACTCGCGTTTTAAACAACATTCTTCCAATATTCTAGGTAGCTTTTGGGTTAAACATGATTCCAAAATAACCTTTTTTTTCTTGGCATTCTTCTGTTCGTCAGTTCTTGTAATGTTGTCATTCTTCCTTTGTGATAGTTGTGTTTTGTTCTCAAATAACTATTTGAGATTCTACAATGTCCAAATAGAACAAGATACATTGCCAGTTTGAGAACATATACGTTCTGTCAAGTTGAACAAGGAACCTATCCATTTAAATACAACAAAAGAATGCTAATTCCATAAAATTGAACAAAATTCCTTTGATTACGGATTATATGGAATCCAGAAATATAAAATATGATCTGAATAATTTATCGATTGAGGACCAACAGCGATATGACTTGGATATTCCAGACATAATTGAAAATTTTATAAAATATAAAATGGTACTTTTGAAGAAAAATACTCACCAAACATTTCAAAGTTTCTTTCCCGCTAATATTCCTAAATATTTCGGGTTAAATTTCCACAACTCTCAATTTATTACAAATCACAGAAAATTTAGAAGCTTTTTAAAATTCATCAAAGCAGTGCAAGATTCAAGATGCTTCTGTGGATGTGAGGAACAGACTTCTATTCATCTGCTGCTAAATTGCCCCGTCTTCCAAGAGTATAGAATAAACAATGGACTAAATGTATCGTTTGATCTAATTTCAACAAAAGGCAAATATATAAAATTCAACTCTTTTTGCAGATTTATTTTGAATTTTATAAAAACTACTAAATTCCATTGGAACGCTTTTATTTAGAAATTAACTCTGTTTATCATAGTTTTAATTGAATAATTCTCTAATATCTAGCATATTTTCATTCTAAAATATTCCTTAAAACTTTCTTCAATCTGTAAATTGTTTTCCTCGAACACACAAAATACTTTACAATTTAATTTCATTTAACTAAATTTGCATACCAACTCTTTGTACATACACCTATCCCCCGATTTACACGGTAGATACGTTCCTGAGAAAAACGTGTAAATCGGGGGATAGGTGTACACAGAAATAAAAATAAAATGCATTGACAGGTTAAAATATGTAGTCAGCACATAAGCTCGGGATTCCTTGTGAGATGTGTACACAGCGCATGTGTTCAATCACAGTAGCATTTAGTATAGTGCGATAAAAACAACAAAAAAACTTATTTGGAAAACCGTGTAAAAGCGAAAACGTGTAAAACCAGTACCGTGTAAATCGGGGGATAGGTGTATTTCAATTTTGTTGATATTTTTTCTCTTTTCATCTAACTAAATTGAATACTAATTCTTGTACATATTTCAAATATCTTTCATTTTTTCTTTTCTTTCTATGTTTAGTTTACCTTTAAAGTGCAAGTGTCCCTAGTGGGACATAGCGTTCTAGGTCGAAATATAATGAAATCAAACTGAACAAGAATATAAAATACTCAGCCAATTACCAATAAAAGATTTGATAGTAGATATAACAATTTAAGATTCCGCAACGTCCAAAAAATAACAAGGGACCATTTGAAGACCGCTAAAGGAAGAATGATCCAACAAGAACCTGCAGGCAAAATCGATCGAAGCTGATTTATTGATCAAATCCCACTTGGTGGCTGCAGAGTGTGGGCATCCATCTCCCAGATTTGCCAGGTTAGAACAACCTACACATATGTTTAGTTTACATGATGTGCACATACACAACAACAATATTGTTCTGCAGAGGTATCACATCATTTATAGGAACTTCCATTGGAACAACAGAATTCTATAAAAATAATGTAATCAATGTGAAAACATTCATTCATATAGATGGAAATTTTGCCGAGGGAAAATTGATCTAAAGAGACATGGGTCGACTCTCCCGTCAAAATAGACGTCTAAAATTTTTTTTTGCCATAGATATGGCCCAGCCACTTTGCCAGCTAAACACCTCTTTGGCAGGTTGTCAAGATTTCATTAGATCCCGTATGGATCTCATGGAATAAAGTCCGCCCTAGACTGACGAGGGCCATTGGCCCGAAACCATGTTCTCTAGGTGTATGCTTTTCAGTTTTCCAAAGCTGGTGTTGTGGCTTTGTCACCGACCCGAGGCCGCTAGTTGCGGGACGGTCAATAGATGGCGTCTGGTTTTAGACGTCTATTTTGACGGGAGAGGCGACCCTTGTCTCCTTAGATTCATCTATATATAACGAATGAAGACATTAAGACGCGAGTGTTTCTTTTCACAAATAAATTATTTTTTCATCGCAGTAAGGACAGTAGAATTTTGATTTATTTATGAAAAGAAACATTCGAGTCATAATGTCTTTATTCGTTATATATTGATGGTGCGTTATTGCTTTGTATTGATTCATCTACATTACCATTGATACGTATTCTTTGCGGAGGAGCATTGTTCGATACAACCTGCACCACGCTGACGAAGGCCAACACCCCGAAACGCGTTCGTGGTTGGCTTTTCTTGATTTATCGATAAAATGGGTTCGCCAAATATCAGGGAATACTTTCTTTTCCACTAGATGGCGCTCTGCCATCTAAAAAAAACGATCATGTTAGTTGTCAGGATATGCCTAGTTATTGAAGACACACGAGATAACCAAGTGTGTATACACTCATGGACAAAACTTAAGGAAGTTGTACCTTTTACCATGTATATCGGGATTCAGACAATAACTCTGAAAGATACACTCATGGACAAACTTAAGGAAGTTGTACCTTTTAACATGTATATCGGGATTCAGACAATAACTCTGAAAGATACACTCATGGACAAACTTAAGGAAGTTGTACCTTTTACCATGTATATCGGGATTCAGACAATAACTCTGAAAGATACACTCATGGACAAACTTAAGGAAGTTGTACCTTTTATCATGTATATCGGGATTCAGACAATAACTCTGAAAGATATTACAGTGACCTTTATTGAAGACACACGAGATAACCAAGTGTGTATACACTCATGGACAAAACTTAAGGAAGTTGTACCTTTTACCATGTATATCGGGATTCAGACAATAACTCTGAAAGATACACTCATGGACAAAACTTAAGGAAGTTGTACCTTTTATCATGTATATCGGGATTCAGACAATAACTCTGAAAGATATTACAGTGACCTTTATTGAAGACACACGAGATAACCAAGTGTGTATACACTCATGGACAAAACTTAAGGAAGTTGTACCTTTTACCATGTATATCGGGATTCAGACAATAACTCTGAAAGATACACTCATGGACAAAACTTAAGGAAGTTGTACCTTTTATCATGTATATCGGGATTCAGACAATAACTCTGAAAGATATTACAGTGACCTTTATTGAAGACACACGAGATAACCAAGTGTGTATACACTCATGGACAAAACTTAAGGAAGTTGTACCTCTTAGTATGTATATCGGGATTCAGACAATAACTCTGAAAGATACATTCATGGACAAAACTTAAGGAAGTTGTACCTTTTAACATGTATATCGGGATTCAGACAATAAAGCTGAAAGATATTACAATGACCTTTATTGAAGACACACAAGATAACCAAGTATGAACAAAATTAACTGTGTCTCCTTCAAAAAAAAATAATAATAAATAAATAAAATAGACGACCAGCGACATCAAAAACTTTCGATATTTGAACAATTGTAACACATTTGTAAGTGCAAACTGCTTTTCACATGTGTAGACATGTGGTAAACTTATAGTAAAAGCAGTCGCCAACTTCTACCCACCATGATTATTATGGCCTGTACCACGTGTACTAGGGATATAAGAAAAAAAAAACTTTCCACTTCCTTACGTTTTTTTCTATGAGTGTATATTTAGGAACAGAAGATCTACACAGACTTTATTAAGTAGAGAATATTATCGGTTCAAATATAGATGAAAAAAGAATGATAATCATAAGTCTAATAAAAATATTTACTGGCCGAAGTATCTTTAATTTTAAGAACTATAATAAAGGGGTTTGGAGAGATATTTACAATAAAAAAATACAAGAGGGGGGAAAGAGTTGTGCAGAAGACAATGAAAGAGAGGATCGTCCATAAACGATAATCAATAAACACCATCGTTTTTTCCTATTGCCGCGTGGTCCATTGTATGATCCCACTATCTCCACCATTCTGGGGTCCGATAACCACACAACTCTGTCTGGGTGGAAGCTATACTTGGGACTTCATCCTCCTAGATCAGAGGTTGGCAATCTTTTGAGTCAGAAGAGTCAAAAATTCCAATTTACAAAATTTCAAAGTTTTTAAAGAGCCACAGATTTTTCTTGCCAACAATAAATAGTACACCTATTCCCCGATTTACACGGTAGATACGTTCCTGAGAAAAACGTGTAAATCGGGGGATAGATGTACACAGAAATAAAAATAAAATGCATTGACAGGTTAAAATATGTAGTCAGCACATAAGCTCGGGATTCCTCGTGAGGTGTGTACACAGCGCATGTGTTCAATCACATTAGCATTTAGTATAGTGCGACAAAAACAAAAACTTATTTGGAAAACCGTGTAAAAGCGAAAACGTGTAAAACAAGTACCGTGTAAATCGGGGGATAGGTGTACTCATATAAATAATATTTACGTATGGAACTATATAAAGAGCCGCAAGTTCACATCCAAAGAGCCGCATTTTGACGACCCCTGTCCTAGAGGAAACCCCTTACAATTATTCATCTTAAAGTCTGCATAGGAAAGAGGAAAATAAGATGTAAAACTCTCTTTACACTCAATAATAATGTAGATTACACTTATAGACAAAACTTAAGAAAGTAGAAATCTTTGTTGTCGCCGGTTTTTTTTTTTTTTTGGAGACAGAAACAATTTTGTTTACATTTGCTTACCTCGTGTGTTTTCAATAAAGATCACTGTAATATCTTTTAGAGTATTTTTCTCTTCTTATTTCTTATCTCCTCTCAATCATATTAAGGTATCAAGCCTGTGAGACTTTTGATGGTGTCTGCTGGGGATGAGTAGAACTCATAAATGGATAAGTCAATACAGTTAATAATGTGTTTTGGGCTTGCAGGTTGACACTTAGTACATATTGGGAAAATCTTGCAACTATTTATTTCAAAGTATATATGTTATAATATAAAAATGAGATTTTCTGCTTGAATTTAGATCATGTTGAGGATTATGGCATGGAGTTATTTGCTGGTTCTTTTTAGTACTAAATGGTATTGGTGATGCAGTCGTGGTTAAAAATCTTGAAAGTAAAATAAACAAAATAGTAAAGATTAGAAATTGCTTTAATTGAGCTTATAAGATATATAAAAACATAATTTGATAAAAGTACTGCCTGGCTTAAGGCGAGTAGAACAAGGAAAACAAAATATTATTTACATAATGTACAAAAATTTTGAGCCGGCCATCGGGGAACAACAACGGGAATATTCTTGCCATCGCCCGCTCAAGTCTCAGTGGAGACTTTTCCGGGCACACTGTATCTAAAACGTCAAGGCAGCAGACGCGATGTCAGGTGGCCAGGGATCCTAGGATCTGGCGGCTGGAGATATCTCGCAGGGGTGGTGGAAACGTTCAATGGAACGTGCCAGGGTGCAGCGGGGCAGGAGTCTTGAATTGGCCAGGAATCCAGTAGAAGTGGCAGATGGAATAGGAGGCAGAAGGTCCTTGAAGCCTAGAACTTGAGGGCCCTAGACTTCAGGATGGGGCAGCTTGAGGCTCTCGCCTCGTGCTTGTCTGGAAGGCCCTTTGGGCAGCAGTTGGCACATTTGGAGGTGCGCTGGTTAGCAATGGAAGGGCAGGCGCGGAGGGAAACAACAATGAGTATTTATAGGGGAAGCGTGACCTCTGGCGGTCGATTTAACAGAATATTTGAATCTATAAAATATATTTTTAAATGAAATAATATTTCAATATAACATATATATATCAGGAGATACCTTGCTCTTAATTATCTTTCTATTTAAACACTCATGAACAAAGAAAACAAAGAAGCATAGGTGTCAAAAATATTTTCAATTTCTTATAAAAGATGGCACGCTAAAGTCTTCTTCTTTCTTATTTCCACTCAATCACACTAAGGTATCAAGCTTGTAAAGCTTGTTGATGGTGTCTGTCGGGGAAGAGTAGAGCTCATCAATGGATGAGTCAATACAGTCAATAATATATGTCTTGGGGTTTCAGGCTGAGAATTGCACTTAGTACATAGTGGGAAAACCCTGCAACCATTCTGGAAAGTCATTGTCCGTAGATGACCAGACTTAAGTCTGGAAATCAAAGACTGTTGTTCTCTTGGGAGACAGAACTTGTCCCTCCTGCTCTGCATCAGTCATGTGCAGCATTAGATTTCCATTCCTGCAGGCATTGGGTTTTGATGGTACGGAGGAGGTCGCACGCTAAAGCATCATATTAAAAAGAAAGAACCAAAGTTAAGGCAACTCTTATATCGATTTAGAACAAATGTAAAAAAAAAGGAAAACCGAAAGAAAAAACATGTACCTAGAAGAAGAAAAAAAAAGGAGGATAACAGCGTATCTTGGAGGAAGGAACACACAGAATTCAAGACCCCGTACAAGACTCTAACCTTGTAAATATGTAAATAAACTGTATATGTGAAGCACCTGTACATATTATACGTAAGTATGGCCTTAAATACCCATTTCTTGGTTCTCAAGAAGCTTCAGGGACCAAATATTTTTGGTCGCAGTGGTACAGCCTGCTCCACGCTGACGAGCGTCAACAGCGCAAAACACGTTCATGGATGGCTTTTCTTGATTTGTCAAGAAATTAGGTTGGCCAAATATAAGGGAACAGGTTAAATCAATGTTTAGTTTATTTCTGTTCTACTAGATGGTGCTCTGCCATCTAAAAAGCACATGTGGTTTTGGTCAGGATATGCTTTCATTATTTTTAATATTATTCATTCCACATATCTTTCATGACGGAGGGATACCTTTTAGGGGATTTTCCTTTCCCGGTTGTAAGACTACTCGCACAAGTTAGAATACTTTCAAGTTTTTTTAGAGAAAACCACACCAAGATGCTCTGCGGTGAGGACCCGATTTGTACCTTCTGTAATTCAAAACTAAAAAATGAAATCACTCACTATATTTTTGATTGCTCTGCTCTGAAAGAAGAACCCTTATGCTCAAAACTGGGCAACTCTGTGCTTCACTTCCATCAATAATTGACAATATGACCCAGAATAAGTATATTGCTACGGCGTTTTATGGTTTCCACAAGTCCATATCTCAGAAGAAGGCCAAGTGACACTCACTCCTCACTTTCTTACTGCTAATCTTTTTGTGTTATTTTTCTTGCTTCCCTCTTTTTCTTTCTTGTTTTTTTTTTTTTCTTCTTTTTCTTCTGTCTATATCGTTATTTCCTTTGTCTCACTGCTTTGTTCTTATGCATACCTCTGGTGAATCCTGTATAGGGTCAGTGACCCTAAATAAAGGCTTTTTGTTGTTGTTGTAATATTATTCATTGTCTTCTTCTTCTTTCTTATCTCCACACTGGGTGAGTAGAATGCGTCTGCATTTGCCATCAAGACTGGGAGCACTACTCAGTGGTAGGCCGAATTA